>CM076581.1:1506730338-1507430338 GCA_034641835.2 Pinus albicaulis | reverse complement strand
CATGAAATTTATTTGATCAGATTCATATTATTTCGAAGACAATTTCTTATCATGGACCATGTTCACTCAACCCTAATGCATTCCTAGTAAAGAAACCAAATATTTTTAATATCTATCAATCAATAATTTTGGAGCATTACAATTCCCATCAAGATTTATTTTCGTGCGTGAATCAACATATCTGAAGTATATTGTTTAATGATTACTCTTAGTATGGTTTCTTCCAAAATGGATACTTTCATTCCTACTTTAGATAACCCCTCGTATAAAAATATGATAAGGTTCATTATCAGGGTATTGCGATGAGTTTTTTATTGATAAAAAATATGGGCCTTGATTTGTTCAAATCCTGCATATCATATCCTGAATAGTCTTTAATTACATTAAGACCTCTCTAACTTATGTGTGGGTGCCTCTTTTTGAATGTGTTCAACTTTGCAACATCGACTGTTAGATATAGTTGGGAAGATATTGTGAATTTGACTTCATATTCTTAACATTTAACTTGAGATACATGAGGGTTTACATAGATACATTGAGGGTTTGACCTTGATGGAGTAAAATTCCTATGAACCATGGATAATTCTGACCTACCATATGTCAAAAACCTTGAAACAAAATGTGACCTCACTTGTCAATACACGTAGTGATGAAAAATGATTGCAACAATAAAACCTTGATAACAATAACCTTCTGATATGTGCCAGTGTCCCTAAACCTTATATGACAATGTATCCTTGGCATAAATTGAGATAACAATGACCTCTTATTAACAGTGAATATACTTGATGATGTGACATATAACAATACTGACTATCAAGAAGTTGTATAGAATTATTAAATAAGTTTTGGAATCATCAGAAGTTCAGAAACCAAGAAATAATACAGTGATCAAGATTTCAATATGAGAAACTCTGGAAGTTTATTCTTTTAAAGATCATTGACTAGACCCTTGTGGCATCATCCTTAATTTTTTTTTTTTTTGAATCATTGAAGAAGGATGGTGGTATGAATATGCCTAGGACATACTATAATGGATTGGTAGCGAGCATGAAGCATTTGTATGATTGTATGACCTCATAAGAGGATTTCTTCACCCTAGTTGAAGAAGGACCATGGTGATGATTATTTTTATATCTAATTGAAGCAATACTTCATAGGGAGCCATGTGATCCTTGGTAAAATATATTGTTTTACATGACACATGGACCAAAGAAATAATGAAAAGAAAATTTTCAGATAGCTCGACGGTTACATTGTAGGCAAGGTTGCCTTCTCGATATTCATAAGGAGCTATGAGTAATGTTGTCTGTCCAAAAAAAATGATTGTCCTCTCATTTATCAATTTTTTGCCTTCATACGAAGATAATTTATGCACATTTTATCATCAAGATAGTATTATTTTTGGTTCACTGTAGAAATTTGTTGTACTGACAATATGGTAGATGGTAAGAGAGCATATAAGTGTTGTATCTCTTGAGGTCCACCTTTACTTGAATAAATTAAAATATGAAGTACGTTACTCTAAAGGATCATTGGAGAAGAATGTATAAAGCAGCAAGCATGGCAATTTAATCAAACTCTTCAATAGTCATTTATGTACATATTGTTTTATATTACATAATAGGATTAATAGAATCCATTGTTTCACATATTGACACCAGATACCACTTTATATGGTACAACAAAGGACATTGATGTTTATAGAAAAGCACTACCAGAATTATGGCATGTTTGATTTCATTAATAAATTATATACAAAGTGGATGGATCTCATGATGAGCAGGTTTCTAAATGGACATTTTACAATTTGGAAATACAATTGTAGGCTTGTGGTCTCCCTGAGTAAGAGTGATTAAGAAGAGCTAAATATTTTCTTCACCAATATTTTCAAGAAGCAGAGGATTGCTAAGTGCTACTAAGAAATTTGTTGTAAATCATTATTTTGTAAAAAGGTTTTTATATATCTATATGATGTTGGGTAGATCTATGAGGATCCCATTGACAATCTGATCATCAATATCATCACCAATATCTAGTCTTTATTTTCAGAAAGCGGCGTATCACTATTTCCTATATGAAGGGATCTTTGGTTAAGATTAAACATTGAGCTTTGGGAGCTCTTGGGGGCTTGGGATTCTTCTTGAGATATGAGAAACCATAGGGTAAGTGGTTAACCTTCCCCTATAGGTGTGCAGTGTATAGGGTGAGTGGTTCACCTTCCCCTATAGGTGCACAATGTATAGGGTGAGTGGTTCACCTTTCCCATTGTCTGATGACATGTGTGTAGGGTGAGTGGTTCACCTTCCCCTATGATTGACAACACATGTGTGTAGAGTGAGTGGCTTATATTCCCCTACTATTGATGACATATTCATAGGATGAGTGGTTCACCTTCTCCTATGGAATATGGCAGGATGAGTGGTTCACCTTTTCTTATGGGTACCCGAGTGAAAGATGCATATATAAATCTTCTTGTTGTCACATATCAACATGTCAGTGCATTGTGGTTCATCCTTTCCCAACATGTATGGTTCTCATTCCCTATGAGCTGTGGTCGACATATCAGTGGGATTTGGTTCATCCTTATCCCACATGTAGGATCCTTCCTACGATTGTTGGTTGGCATGCATGTAGGACGTCGTTCACCCTTTTCGTACTCTCGGTGATTTTCATGCACGTAGGATGTGGCTTATCCTTTCTATACGATGATTTTGACATGTGACTATAGGATGTGGTTTACCCTTTCCATACGATGTTTTTGACATGTGACTATAGGATGTGGTTCATCCTTTACATACGTGTGGTTGTGAGAAGTATGTGATTTATGCTTTCCCTATTATTTCCTTAGCATCATCCTACCCATGTTGTCTGGGACATATGGGAAGTACCTCTCATCCGGAGAATTATTTGGGAAAAGTGGATAGGGATCATAGAACTACCGATGGATGCATCGTGTACTACCATACTCCCTATGACTAGGATGCATGATGTTCAACAACTTGATCACTTGGGATCAAGTCGAATTGGGGTTCGATCCATAGTGATGAGTATTTCATTTTGTCATTAGAGAGTGGAAAGGTCTTGTGACTCACTCTCGATCAATTATTCCACATTATCTATATCAATTTTCAACAGAGTTGAGATGAGATGTAGAGATGATTCATGATTACAATATGACATGATAATGAATGGATTAGTAGGTGGAATTCTCCCTATTTGAGAGGGAGTGTTAAAATTGGAAACTAGTGCCAAATTCCACTTTGGGCATGTCTTTTGAAGAATATAATGATGTCATTAAATTCCTATTTTTGAGATGACCAAAATCGACCTAAAGATGATCTAATTTAGATAAGGAGAGATAGGTTTTCGAATATATGTCCTCTCATATATAAATGATCAAGGTTGACCTCACCTCCACAAAATCACAATCATTCTGTCTCTTACCCCTTTTCAATTTATATATATATAATTCCTTCATCCTCATTTAAGACATCAAAAATATCGAATCATATCTACCTCTGAAATGTCGCAAGACTGAGGCATAATAGAATGATGAGTTTGGGGAGGATTGTCTTGACGTTTTGGTGCAGATCTCTTGGAGGAATAGGACCAAGATTTATGAGGTAAGTGTGGGCCATTATGTACTTTTTTCAAGTGTTATTTACCTTTTTTTATGAGTTGCAGAGATTTTTGTGGTTACCACAAGGTTGGAGTCACTTGTTGGAGGGACGAGAGGCCTAGTGTTGGGTCTTCTCTCTAAACTGCGTGTAGAATGAGTAAATTGCAACATAGAAAAGAGTGTATCCATTATAACAACGATCAGAACTCTTTGTGTAGCATCTCGGAGAATTGTAGTGTGGCCCAGGAGGGTACATATGGTGTCTTGATCTTGTATTTTATTTCTAGTTGGTTCAAAGTCTATGGAAGGAAGATTGCAAACTTTTGGAAGATTGGTGCTTCAAGATGAGCCATAGATCTGAATCATATTTTACCCCTAAGGGCCAACAAAGGGTACGTCTTTCCTATCAAGCAAAGTCGTAATTAAGAGGAGGATTTTTTATATAATTAGAAGGGAAATTAGTAATTCACAAGAAACCCTAACGAGATCAATCCTCTTCGGTAGTATGTCTCTGGATCATGTCAGGATTGTATTTTTTAGTGTACCATCGATTCATCTAAAGAATGTGATGTTATATCAATTGGAATGTCTGTTTTGAATTTAAATTATTGTATTATTATCTATGTAATGGACATTTGCTATATTTACCAAGAAGATTGATCAAGGGTTTTCCCCCTCATGGGATTTTTCCCTGGATTGAGCCAATTCCTATGTTCTCTTGTCTTGGCTTGTCTTTTGCATTTATGTTGAAGGTTCTTTCATCAGTTATTGTCATGAGATAATGGTTAATGTGATTTCTATTGGGTAAATGGAATTAAATTATGGGCTATTGAAGTAAGTGACCTAAGAAAATAACATGTTAACTTAAACTTAACAGAAAAGGATAGGAAAATAAAGACATAGATAGACTTAGGGATATTGAGAGGGAGGGAGTTAGAAAGGGATAGGGAAAGGGGTAGAGAGAGATAGGGGTGTGAAAGAAAGAGGAAGGGGGAATAGGGAAAGGAAGATAGAGATAGAAATAGGGATATGGAGAGCGAGAGTGATAAAAAGGGATATAAAAAGAAAGACATAGATAGAAATAGGGATAATGTGTGTGTGTGTGTGTGTGTGTGTGTGTGTGTGAGAGAGAGAGAGAGAGAGAGAGAGAGTAAGTGGGAAAGAGAGAGAGTGACAAGGACATTAAAGGATAGAGAGGGTCGTTGAATAGGGAAAGGGGGAGAGAGATAGAAAAAATGATAGGGGGAGGGGGAGAGAAAAAAGAGATATTTAAAGTGGTAGAGAGAAGGGGAATTAGGGGGGAGAGAGGGAGAATAGGGAGAGAGAGGGGGGGAGGAGGGTTAGCGAAAAAGGGAGAGAGTGGGGTGCAAGAGAGAGGGAGATGGAGAGTTGAGAGGGATGGTGAGAGAACGAGTGAGTGATTGAGACAAAATTGTTTGCTTATTATAGAATCATTTGTGGATTATAAACACATACATGTTCTTTTAATGCATAGGTGTTATTAACATGTGTAGGTTATTAAATTCAAAAGATAATTGACAAGATCACCATTTCCTAACTCTATGGTGGATAAGGTGGTTTATTTTGTTTTAGGTTCGAATAAAAAAAACTGATTAGTTTGAATTGCATAAACAAGAACACTTACATTTTTAAAATTTCTTGATTTGGAACCATAATTTTGTATATGTTACACACATTCATTGCTAATGAAGCTACACAGTTACACACACACACACACACACACACATTTGAAATTAATTACTTATTTTTATTTGGACATATATCAAATTTCTAAAAAACATAGATATTTTATTTCCACTCTAGAATTTGATTAGTTAACCTATTTTGAAATCGGAAAAGTTCCTGCAATAGCATAGACAAATACCTACACACTAAAAATAAAATTATGATTATGTTAAGACCTTCAAAATAGGCCTTATACTTGACATTGTCATTTCATTTCATAACTTCACTAACTTTCTTAATTTGAAAAAAAAAATACATTAAAAATTATGGAAAATAATGTTACACAAGAACTATCTATTATCCACAACTATACAAATTTGTTTCAAATATCCATTATCTATCTACCAAATCCAAGACATAACCCAATCACATGCATTATTTTCTAGAGAAAAGATAACACACCAATCTTTAAAAAACACCATATTTTTTTGCTATACCAATTTTACATAAATAAAAAATTACATATTAAGAAAGACAATATAATTGTATATGCTTCACCATGTCCTAAAAATTTATGTAAGTAGCTCTCATATTCTTTGTAGTGATCACATTTATATTTTTCAATATTTCCATTACAACTAATACTTTATAATTGGATATCATTATCTTACAATATTCCTTTAATGGTTTATAAAAGAAATAATCTTTGCATATACATTTTATGATCACCGTAATTAAAATTATAAATATAAAATTGATATATAAAGTCCAACGTTTAAAAGTAATTAAGTTATAGTTTAATCATATTGTTTGGCAAGATATGTGCTAAAACTTTGTCTTATGGACACAAAGTACCAGTTTTATTGGTTAAGGAACTTTGTCCCTTGTGTATCACACCTAAAAATAAATTGCATTGGACATGATTTTTAAAGGTTGTGTATTGCACCAAAAATGACTTTGGTGCAACTTGCTAAAACTTTGTAATATGTCAAATTAAAAGCTATTTTTTGAGTGATGTGTGGCACAAGTGGAAACCTTTGATCCATGTGGTGTGTCATGTAAGTGGAATGCTATAAATCATGTGATACATCCACGAAACACAATATTTGAAATATGCAATGGGAAAGTGGACGTAATGAGTTCTCTCATAGATTTTCTCTTTATCACGATGAAGGAAATATTGGGAGGATATCTCTTGTGATATCCGTACCCCTCAAAAATTTCAAAGCCATTCAAATGCCTCGCTTCTTAGCTATTTAGAATGCCTCGATCAAATAAGGAAAATAGTCTTTCAAGTAACTTTGTTGTGTCTAATACACCGAAGGGTCATGCCATAAGGTGTATATCTTATCAAAATCCACTTTTTTTCATTTAAAACAATGTAGTCCTAGTACCTATATGCAACTATGTGGCAAATCATGTAAAGCGTTGAATTTTTTTTCCATTTTAATTCATTTTATAAATAAATTTTATATTAAATAAGTTTTATCATATTAAAATATATATACAAAAATAAAAATATATCTTAAAATAACTATCTATATATATAATGTTTTTATTGTAAATTATATACTATCTATATATATAATGTTTTTATTGTAAATTATATATATATATATATATATATATAGATATAGATATAGATGATGATGATGATGATGATGGTGGTTAACGCCCACTCAGACCAATCTTTGGTCTACCAGACCTAAAGAAAAGAGTTATTTAGTTCGATTTAAGATTTTATTCCCATGCTCAAAAAGCTTGGAGAGAAGCCTCCCGAGCGCACTATAATTTTGACATCTTAAAAGGCTAGGAAGGTCAGTATTACAACAAAGATTATGAAATTGAGCTCTAATGTGGTTGTACTCGGGGCACTCTAAAAGGAAGTGATTTTCATCCTCGATGTTCATATTCTCACAGAGATGGTAGATCATTTCCATCCATGGTGTTTTAGGAACTGTCCAACGACCTGTTTCACTATGGAGCTCATGAGAGTTCATTCTAATCTTGGCTATATTAATTTTCTTCTTTGAGCTAGTTAAAACAGAGAGATATTTTTGATCTTCTAGGGTGGGGTTGATGACCTCCTTATAATATCTTAATTTTCTTTTAGCTGCTAGATATTTCTCACACCACATTTTTTATTTGAACTTAGAAGTAACAATTTTTTTAATGTTATTAATGTTTTGCAATGCAACATTCTCATTGATCTCCCAATGGTTTAACCAGCTCTTTATACCATTCTGGATTTGCTCAATATTTCTCCAGGATTCTCTAGAGATGTTGCAACCCCAAACCTGACATCCATATAAGATAACAGGAGTGACTAAAGTTTCAAAGAGGAACTTCTTTCTATCCCACATTACGAGGTTTGTCGTTTTACAATTATTTTGAAGACCAAAATAAGCTTTCCAACCCCCATTAATCCTTTTCTAAATGCTATAGTTTCAGTTGAGCTTGTGATGAATGTCAATTCCTAGGTACTTGTAAGAAAACACTTCCTCCAAGTTATTATTGTCATACATAAAATTAGCGTAAGTGTCCTTCTTGGATTTGATAATCATAAATTTTGTTTTGTCAATGTTAACAGACATACCCATGGTAGAGCATAAATCCTTAAGAAATTTAAGTTTCTTATCAAGATCAGATGGGCACCTTGCGAGAAGAACAATATCGTCAGCTTAGAGAAGAAGGATGATGACTATCCCAGCTAAGATTGTGCCAGCACACCCTGCTTCCTCTAAAAAACCTTCTAGCTTGTCGATGTAAATGCCAAATAGGGTAGGGGAGAGGGGGCAACCTTGTTTAACTCCGATATTGCACTTAATATATTTCGACCACCCCTCATTTCTCTTTAACTTGGAAATTACATTCTTGTATAAACTTATAGCAGCCATTCTTAGCTCGAAGGGAACATTTAGCTCTTCTAATCTATTCCATAGGTTGTTTCTAGGAACTGTATCGAAAACCTTTCTAAAGTCCACAAAGCAACAAAAGAGATTGGATTTATCATTGCGGCATTCCTCCACAATGATCCTAAGCGTAACGAGGTGGTCTGTTGCTGAGTGCTGCCTTCTAAAATCCGCTTGGCCATTAGCCCGCTTACCTTCACTTTCAAGCCAAATGCTCAACTTATTTTCCAAAATAATACCATATAACTTGGCTAAGAGAGGGCTGATCATAATTGTACGATAATTAGAGGGGTTATTTGTATCCCCACTTTTAAAAATAGGGATAATGAGGCTCTAAGTCCAAGGTTTAGGGAACCGTTGCTTGACCGCTTGGTTGAGAAGCTTGTGGATGTGGGGGATGAGGACAAGACCTCCAATTTTTAAGATTTCCGCCTGGTAACCTTCAATGTCTTTAGCTTTCCCATTTGCCAGGCATTTAACCCCAAAATCAATGTCTTCTAATGAGAAAACTTCCTTTGTTGTGAGCAGGGTTTCAAAATCCCTAACATTTGGAGATTCATAAAGTTTTTTAAGGTATGAATTCCAGTCGTGTAAATGACGCAATGATAAATCAGAGATTAAGTTATATATAATGTTTTTATTGTAAATTCTCTTATTTTATTATCTTCATTATTTTCATTTAGTTTCATAATGAAGATGGAGATGAGTATGAAGAGACATTATATGTTATATTATATTAATTAATATGAAAATAAAATAATATATTATATTATATTATATTATATTTTGAAGATTAGTAAGAAAATTATTATAATTTAGTTGTTATAGGAGTAGTGAGAATAATCATTTTTTGCTACTATTCTTGAATGCAAAATTATGGAATGACTAGTCTCCTCCCATATGCATCTTAGTTTTTGGTCATTAACTTGGTTTTTTGTCTTGGAATGGCTAGTCGGTGATCCGTATTCACTTCTCCCAGATGCCTCTTAGACTTGGGTTGTTAACCTATTTCTTTAAGTCTTGGAATGACTAGTACAATGATTCATATTCACTCACCCCACATGCATCTTTGTCTTAGGTCATTAACCTATTTCTTTAAGTCTAAAAAACACAAGCTCTTAGCTAAACAAAAACAATTTTAAGAAATACTCCAAACCCAATTATTATTATTATTTTCAAACCCATATTTTAAATATTAACTTTCCATCTTCATCTTCATCTTCATCTTTATACTAGAATAATTTTAAAATAATTAAAAACAATAAATAAATAAAATACTAAAACAACGCATATTTTGTTATGTACTATTGATTTATTATACAAGGCCATAGTTACATCAAATCTCTTTAATTTTATTTTTTGCGTTATAAATTATGCCATCTCAATCATTTGATTGACTTTTTTTAATAAAAAGTAGATTAATTGATTTATATGAAATTTATTTTATTTTATATTAAATCTTATATTTAAATATCCTAGAAATTCTTCCATCAACATTAAAATCTAATTAAGAAAAAAATCCAATAATATTATTTTATTTTCAACTAATACCATAAATATTATAATCTATTATAATCTACATATCACGCATCGTACAGATTTATTTCCACCAAACACCATCATAAATATTATAATGGATACCAATTACAATTATATTTAGGTTACCGATAAAGCAGCCACCAACAACCACTATAAATATTATAATCTACACCTATTAAAATTATACTTACGAGACCTTTTAACCATTATATCCAACAACTATCACTGAAATATTATAATCGACAACCATTAAAATTATATTTACGAGCAGCACCGCATTACAGCTAATCATATCTAGCATCGGAAAAAAAAATTCCCACTCATTACCATTATAAATATTATTATTATTATTATTATTATGTGATTTTAAGGTTATGGTTAAGTTAGAGGTCAAATTGATAGTACAAGACCCTTTTGTTTATGAGATAAAGAATCCATCTCCCCATAATAATTTGACTTTTATATCTATAAAAACATACATAATCTATTCTCTTTAGTTTAGAACCTCTAACCTCTTATGAAAAAATACTTACTAAAACTTATAATGAAAACTGATTAAAATTATATTGATCCTCAAATTTTTTATTTTTATCTTTTAAATAAAGAAAATATCCGAATACTTTAACTTTTATATTTTTTTTGAATAAACCAAAACTAATATCAATCCAAAGAATAATTTAATTATTGCATTTTTCTAAATTCGATAAACATTTAAACTATGGAAACGGAGCAGAGCTTGTGCAATGGCGAGAGCAACGATTAGGGTTTGTTGTTCTGGGTTTCTTTGTGGCGCCAGAACGGCCGCTCCCAAACGCTCTGAAGAAAGGTGGCTCCACACCGGCTTGGAGGTTCTGGACCCTGACTGTGAGCTTCCCACTATCGACAAATCACCAGATTCTTGCAGAATTAGTTGTCTTGAGCTCCCTGCAGACTCAAGCCCATCTCGCACCTACCCTTGCTTGGGGTTGCGACTGGCCTCTACAACTTATGAAACCAGTACGGCTATCAAAGACAAAACGATTTGCACCCTTAATACAGCTCAAAAAGCTGATCTCCGTGCGTTCAAAATACTGGTTGCAAACCGAACTCTGCAGGGTCGCAAGATTCGGCACTGGCTTCTTCTCGACACAGGCGCGGACGCTGTCGGTGTGGTCGCTTCTCTTGCAAATGCTTCAGGCGGCTCTACAACCGCCGCCCTTACAATAGTCCTAAGGGTTTCAGTTGAGACCCAGATTTGGGGTTTTACTCCACCTTTTTGGGAGGCCGCCGACATTGTTGAAAGCAAGGAATCTGGGGTTTTCATTGGTGATTCAACCACATTAGAGACTTCCCAAGAAAATACATTTCTCCACAGCAAATCATTGGTTAGTAGCTGGACATGGGATGCTTCAGAATATGAGATCCAAGCTGGTGTGACCTTAGACTCCACCTCTACTGCATTCCAAAAGAAAATTTGCTTCTTGGACCAGCCAGATCTGCCAGCAGGAGTACCAGCATTTCAGATCCAAATCACTCTCCTCTTTGGAAAAACGTTGTTGCAATGGGTGCGTGCAATAGATCTAGTGCAGGATCTCTCGCGCAAGCTCCAACTCCAGCTGGGGATTCCCTCCTCTTACCAGAGATTTCTGTATAAAGGTAAACAGCTAGAGGACCCTTTTCCCGTCTCCTTTTATTCTATTCAAAGGGATGCTTCTATTATATTTACCATTCGTCTAAGAGGAGGGTCCTTTGGGCAGACCTCCTCTGCTCCTCCATTCTCTTACAAAGATGCAATCCATAAAGATGCAGTCCATCCACAGTGCTCTTCGAAAGCAGCTCAACCAACTATGGCTCCCAAGCCATTTTTGGTGGATAAATTGGAGGAAATTCCTTCTATCGAATTGTCTCATCCTGCGCTCCCCGATCATTGCCAAACATTTGTAGAAACCACAATCATATGTAGATTTAATGGCCTATGGCCTTGCACAACAGATTTATACCAATGGATCCACTCCAATTGGACTAATAAAAGCAAGATCTACTTGTGCTCGAAAGGCTTCTTCATTGTGGCTTTTGACTTAAATGAAGATTACTAGAAATCCTTAATGGGAAGCCCTTGGTTCTGGGGCTCGGTTGGGCTTTTCCTCACCCCATGGTTTCCAAACTTCGACCCCTCTATAGCTGTCATCACCAAACTTTCCATCTGGGTTAGGCTCCCGAACCTGCCGGCGCATCTATGGCATTTCTCTGTTTTCTTAGCCATTAGAGATACCTTAGGCTGCTATCTCGCTACAGATACCCCAATAAGGGAGAAAGGACTCTACACCTACGGCAGATTATGTGCAGAAATAGACATCAGCAAAGGATTTTCGGATCATATCAACCTCAAAATTGGGGACTTCCATTGGACACAAACCTTGGACTACGAGAACACAGCCTTCTGATGTCACCATTGTCATCAAACGGGGCATCTTAAAAATTCATGCACTAAGTTCCTCGACAAAAAGAAGAATCTCAATCGCAAACCCAAATCAAAGAGCTAGAATCCCTGTGTTACTCCCCCCTACCCCCCCCCCCCCCCCCCCAATGGATGACATAGAATCCTCCAGCTCGGATGAGGAGGAAATTGAAGCAAATGGGGAGAATGTTGGGATTCTGATGGATGCTCCTTCAGCTAGTCCTACGGATCCCCCTACCCCTTCGATCTCTCAGAAGTGCTCTCACGTATCTTCTTCCTCTGACTCTCATAAGGATATTCCGCCCCCAATGTAGAATATTCTACAACTGGTTACTAAAAGTAAGCAAGAAAAAAGGGAAAAAAATGTCGCTTGGCAGTATCTACCCATACTGGGTAGATACCTTTGTCCAGCTCTTGTTTTTCTACTTTCCTTGTTATCTTTTTGCTCATTCCTAGGTTGTTATTTAGGAGCAAGGTTGACAGCCTTTCACCTTCGGCTCCCATGCTTTTCAGCTTCGCTTGCATGCAAGCTCTGATTGTACTATATGTTTTCTCTTAATAGAATTAGTCTTATTCATAAGAGAAAAAAAAAAAAAGGAAAAGAAAAAGAAAGAGAAAAGAAAAGAGAAAAGAAAAGAAAAAAAGAAAAAAAAGATAAAAGATAAAAATGTAAACTATTCTACTTTTTGAATAAGCCCAAAATTAATATTAGTCTAACTATTGTACTTCATCTGAGTTGTCTCTACTATTATGTGTTATGTTTTTTTTTAGTAAACCAAAACTAAAATCAGTGCAGGGAATAGTCTAATTATTGCATTTTTATGAATCCTAAAAAAATATAATTATTTTACTTTTTCAATAAGACAAAATTAATATTGTTCTAAGTATTGTATTTTTATTTATTAGTAAAATCAATTAAATATTTTAAAAAATAAAATAGTTTTAGTAATTTTAGTTTAGCTTTAATGGGTAGTTCACTTGGTTAAATTCCTTCAGTCCAGTTATTGAACCTTTTTCATGAAGCACGGGTTCAATTTTCATGAGATTCATTATAGTCAAGCTCTCATAATTGGGTTGACTAGACCCCTTCGATTGGGCCCTTCTAGGGGTGTTGATGTGTACATGGTGTGAGGATTGTGTGTCCAATGTTTTCGGTGGACACTCCACCATCCTTGCGGACAAAACGAAACATAATGATTATAATGGAATGCAATAAGGATTATAAAGATGCTAAGAGGGGAAATAGGAATGTTAAATAAGGTGGATTTAATGATTAAAAAACAACAATCAATTAAAGAGGTCAATCATAAGACTCATAAATTAGAGATAAAATGAATAAATACATAATGATGAATAAAAATTAGATAAATAATTAACAATTTGTACATAAATTAATATTGGATAAAATTAAGATAACTAATTAGAAAATTAATAAATTAATAGATAGTGAAGAATCAAACAATTAGAGGGTTATGTTTTAAAAGGAGAAATGGTTAATTAAAATGGTGAATCATATTCATCTTAAAAAATATGCTCTTGCCAAATATTCCTACAAATATAAACACCTTATATGCTTTGACCAGGCTAAAGTCCTTGCCTCTACTATCTTTTATTCCAAGTGGATCATTCGGGAAGGCCTAACTTGTAGCCAATTAAAGTTATTTGTGTGTTTTTTTTAAATTTCAAGTGCTTCCCAAATGATGTTATGATCTAGGTGGAAAAGAAGAGAGTGGGGGCAAGGACTTTAGCTTGATCAATATATATAAGGTGTTTAGATTTATATGAATTTTTAGCAAGATCATATTTTGAAAAACTATTATGATTCATATCGGCTATATGTTCTTTCAATTGGGATTTAATCTCTAATTCAAAACCTTAATCTCTAAAACCCTCTCGTGCACCCCTCCCCCTTCTTTCTTAAATTAATTTATAGTCCTTATTATCTTCATATATCTTTCATTATTTCTTCATTATTATTAATATTAATTGAAATAAAATTATTATTTTTAAATAGTTGACTGAAATCAATCTTCTTAATCAATTTTTTCTCTTTTTTAACCTAACTCTCTAACTGTTTGATTCTACCACATCTATTTATTTACTAATTTGTTAATTATTTATCAATTTTCTAATTAATTATTTTGATTTTATTCAACATTAATATAAACAAAAACTATTATGAATTTATATAATTTTTATTTATCATTATATATTTATTTATTTTAGCTCCCATTTCCAAATCTTATGATTGTCTTTTTATCGGCCATTATTTTTCAAGTATTAAATTTAACATTCCACTTAATCTAACATTCCACTTGAGTCTGATGTAACATTATTCTTTCCCTCTCGGCATCTTTATAATACTTCTTATCATTCACTTTCATTTGGTCCTTGAGAAATATCCACCCAAAACCTTATACACCATATACATAACACAAATATTCAAAAATAAATTACTATTATAAACTTATATAAAAACCTGACATACTCTTAGCCTTATAATCTTTTCTTTAACCTACCACCCAAAAGAAGGCAATTTATGTGACGTTGGCAAGATTAACTACCGTTGACAAGGTCGCATCTACATCTGGCATTTTCTTTTTACGCCTTAAGTACCATTATTGCTTTGTAGTCTTCCCTGTAATAACATTAACATGCACTCTCTAAATCAACATCATCAATAATTTGCACACCACCGAATAGTTTGACGTGAACATATCAAAGGGATATGAAGAAATGAACAAATATCACTGTTATTATGATTCGCAAGTATCTCACTGATCATGAGGGGAAGACTTCCATGTTTTTTAAGAGATTGATTTAATTGAAGATTTAATTTAAAAAATCTATCTTAACATTAAAATTATATAAAAAAAAAAACCCAAGTTTTTTCTTATAAATTAAAAAAACCCTAAATTTAAAAAAAAAAACAGAGCACTATTTAATATATGCAATATATTATATTGTCACCATAAATTTATGCTAAATAATATTAAAAAAAAATTATTAAAATTTGAAATTTAATAATAATTTTAATATAAAAAAAAAAATATCTCCAACGAGAGGGGTTGCCACTCTACTATTTCGGAAGTCATTTAAGAGGGGTGGCATGGCCTTCCTCTCACATGCATAAGCATGTGACATTAAGCATGAAGCTTATAATAAGGGGAACATGTAATAAGATCTCATTCCTGCTTGAAGGAAACTTAGACTTAGAAAATCAATCTTAACATTAAAATTTAAAAAAAAAAAATGTCCAAATTTTTTTATATAAATTTTTAAAAAGCCAAAGCACTATTTAATATACGTAATATATTATTTTGTCTCTATGAATTTATCCTAAATAATATTAAAAAGATTTTTTATCAAAATTTGAAATTTAATAATAATCTTAATATATAAAAAAATTTATCTCAAAGGAGAGGAGTTGCCACCCCACTATTTCGGAATTCATTTAAGAGGGGTGGCATGGCCTTCCTCTCACATGCAGAAGCATGTGACATTAAGCATGAAGTTTCTAATAAGGAGAGCATGCAATAAGATCTCATTCTTGCTTGAAGGAAACTTACACTTGAGGGTATATGGTATTGCTATGGAAATCTTTCATTCACGTGGGATTTTCCAAACCTTGCTATAAGAGGGACTATTTGTGGAGATTATGTGATTCTTTGGAAATTATACTGCTAATTTTTATGAGTATGAGTCTGTCTACAACTGATCCTGGGCCTAAGGGAGACTGGGCTTTCGTGGGTGTTGCATCGATGAATGGTGTTTGGACACATGGAAATTTGAGGGTTGATTGTAGAAGACTTCCAACAAGCTGAGGAATCCTTCATAAAGTGACTAATCACTACTATGTCGACTCTTCCTTTGTAGCTGAGGTGGTTGAGAACCTAGGATGCATTATCTAAGGGGTAAGCTCTATGCCTCTTAGATTGCATTTTCCCCTTTCTAGTGTTCATTTTATGATTATCAACTCATGTTCGTGGTTAGTTTTCTCTAGTGGCATATGACCATTCATTTTGTGGAAACAAACTCTGGTCTTTTTCTCCCATCTATATTGATAGCCTCCTTTTATGTTTTGGCCCTTGGGTTGTGGTGAATTGATTGGGCGAACCTATTTGTGGCACCCTTCCTCGTATGGTCTAGTCTGTTAGTGTTCTGTTCTTGGTTAGAAGTGGTGTCTAAAAATCAACTCCAAATTCTTTTGCTACTCTCGCGTGGACACTATGCCTTAGAAATGCATATACAAACATTGTGGAGGGGGGATTTGTGGCCCTCAGGGTATACCCCACACCTAGTCCCAGGTAGAGGAGGTCCTGACTATTTTCAATTTGGTTATCTCCTTTGAAATTCGGTAAGAAATTTGACATCTTGAATCCTTTTCTAATGTTGATAAGAAATCCTTCTCAGATTTTGATATCAAATTAAAGAGGTTTCCCGATGGGTTCCTGGCCTTGGTAATATTTATAGGGGATGACAGAAGCAATATCTCAATTCTATAAATATGCATTAGTAGTAGAAAACCATCATAGGTCAGGTCTTGAAAGAAAAATAGGAGGAATAGTACAACATCTTTGCATTTCTAGAGGATATCAAATGTGCTCATCGATATGAGTGATTTTGCTTGAAAAGAATAGAAACCCGGATAGCTCGCTTCGAGAGCCACCTTCAGTGTGAAGAGAAACATATAGCCCCTCTGGGCTCTAGCTCTAAAAATCCCACCCTATTGACCTCATTTGAATGATGTTTCCTACTTTATATTATTGTTATAGGTGTCTTAGTAATTATGTTCTCGATAGAATTGTTCTTTTTCAAAAAATATTATATTTTTATCAAACTTTATGGACACTAGATAATCAATATATCTAATTTCCCAAATGGCAGATTAAAATCACCTATAATTAGCTTAATCAAACCATACTTATATAATAAATATATTCATATTCTGATTTTCTAAGAGAATACAAAATTAATCCCCAGAAAATTTAAGTAATAAAAATAATAAAATCTACTAAATTAGAGCAAAAACTTGCTTTTAGTAACTGAATATAGCTCTCAACTTATTTGAATCGTAACTATGTCTACCCACCCGATTTAAAGATTCAATAGTTCAACTCATTATCATCTCCATGAAGTGGTGTTCATGTAATCATTGCTTTGATACTAAGTACGTGAACCCAATCTAGTATAATATTATATTTTAAACAAGTAAAGAGGAAAATAGACAAGAAGTGGCCATCTGAAGAAAATAGACAAGAAGTGGCGATATGTCGTTCCTTTATCTAATTAAGTCCTTTTCAATGCTGTGATACAAAGATGCCATGCTTTTTCCACTTGAAATTAATTAACATGGGTAATGGTTTCTTTGACATGACATGGTAAACAATAAGTAACAACTTATACAAAAATGTATTTTGGATACTTTCAAATAGCAATAATATTGGTAAAACATATACGATAACAATAAGGATACTAAAATATATAACTATATATGATATATAATTTTAGCTATCTCTGGTTTCTAATCACTTTTGCCTATATTTAATGAACAAAATAAAATTACATCCTTTCTAATCACTTTTGCCTATATTTAATGAACAAAATAAAATTACATCCTTTAATTTAAATTTCTATTTGGTAAAACTGTATTTTTAAACTATAAAAATAAGAAATATAACATTTAAGTTATGAAAATAATTTATCAAAAAAATGTGAGTACAGAGACCCAATATCCATGTAAGTTTAGTCATTTTTTTAACTATAATTCAAATTGAAATTGTGTTTATAAGTGTTTGGGCCTTGATTCTATTGTTATGAAAGTTATTGCATTCTCATTACACATTGAATATTTTAGTTCATCAATCAAACACAAGTTTAATTATGTATGGTGAAGAGATCTATTCATAAGATTACATAAAAAGGTTATTCATCAATTTATCTGTTGTATGGATTTGTTCATCGAGTTTTACATTGTGTAACTTCACATATGAAGATTTATTCATCAATTTATCCATTGTGTGCATTTGTTCATGGAGTTCTACATTGTGTAACTTCACATTTAAAGATTTCAAGCATTAAAACCCATCTCCACTATATAAGGAGAACCCATCCTTTCATTTTCCTTCTACACACAACACATTAAACCTCATACACAACATCCCATAAAAAAATAAAACACAATAAGATGCATTTCCATAGCCATGTACTTTCCATATCTTTGTTGCATACAACATGTGAGCCCACACTAGACATATCATGATGCCAAGTAGAAGAGGGGATGTACTGATTTTGATTGAATGAAGAGAGATTGATACTTTAACAAAGTGAGAGGTAAGAACACAACCACACATCACCTTCTCATGGAAATTCATCCTACTTGACTACGCTCTATCTTGTACTTGACCATATACCTTAAAGTCCTATCTCCTACCACTAACCTTCACAATCATACCTTAAAATAAAACTAGAAACTATAATTATGATCCTTCAGAAGGTTACTACAAAAACTATAGGGATCATCATCTTGTGCTTTCTCTGTTTAAAATAATGATCTTTCTAATTTTTTTACTCTACTTAACTTTCATTAGCACCACATGAAATCTTCTCTTGTTCGTTTGTAGCTGAATTTTTTACCTTTAGAGAATCTTATGCTTGGACTATTGGGTAGGGTCTCCCAACCTTGGTTGACGCTTCTACACAATAGAAAATGATGATAGGGATTCCATACATGAGCATATCAGAACCTTCTCATATGTATTTTTCACATGTTTAGGAATCAAAAAGAAATTAAAGCTAAAATGTCCTTGTCTCACTTGTCTAGTTGGTTGTCCTTTTAAGGAACAACGATGCTAAGAAAGGAAAGTTTAGGAGATAATTCCATTAATATTGGCAACAAATATGTATATATCTTCAACTGTTGCTAGGATATAGTAATTTTCTACTAAATTTTTCATGTATCTTTGAGTTATCGTCTGTCCAATGTCATTGTGCAGATATATAAAGGGGAAAATAGGTAGACCCAACTTGGCATTAATGTAGTGATGATAGATCTCTCCTAAAGCTCTCAAATTTTGGATACATTACGAGATGGAGAATGAGGATAACTAGCTATCCAAAAAGCATGCATAACACATTAGTGAAGAAGAACATTTCTAACATAGAGCATCTAGGAAAAAATAGAAAAGGGAAATAAAGAACATGCAAAAACCTCATAAAGGCATTTCCACATTCTATAAATTGTATATTAGCATCAGTGTAAGGTTGAATGATGTTGAAAGATCTAACATGTAATGTAAGAGAATTAAGGCTAGAATTAGTTCTAACACTACTTTATTTAATGAAAATTATTAATGAAGTGTATGATTTAACCTAAGACATGGTCATATAATATGTCGTTGTGATTCACCTCAAGAAGAGATCAAATAATACCTCAAAACTTATAATTGGTTAAAACAAAGTTTTAATGGTTTGAAAATAAAACTTTGGAATAAATACTTTGGTTTGTGTGTAGAAGTATTAAAAATTTGAAAATTATTTATAATAGTCCTAGTTTCCTATAAGCAATGACTAATAAGAATATAGTCCAAATAGTAAGGATATTCTCATATGATTAATAAATAGTTTTATGATATTCAATATTTAATTATTTTTCTTTTTCAAGTGCCTTTTTTTCTTAATATTTAAGTTTATATATATATATATATATATATATATATATATATATATATATATATATATATATATATATATATATATATATATTTTGATGATTTGATAAGAGTTTATTATTTCTAAGACTTTGATAGTATAAGATTTATAATGGTTTATATGGGTATGCAATGATATGTAAATGGATAAAAAATTTCTATGGTCCATTTTTATAATGAGAAAGAATAACATTCATAGTTAAAAAAATACATTGTTAACTAGCGTACATCATAATATGGTGATGCAATATTCACAATTTTCCATCAGATAATTGGAATATTAGAGTCATTAATTTTCTTAATTAAT
This sequence comes from Pinus albicaulis, assembly GCA_034641835.2. Taxonomy (NCBI): domain Eukaryota; kingdom Viridiplantae; phylum Streptophyta; class Pinopsida; order Pinales; family Pinaceae; genus Pinus; species Pinus albicaulis. Next base: position 1,507,410,126 of record CM076581.1, on the reverse strand, counting down.
TAAGTAAATAAGAGGGTGGAGGGACCCACAAACACCATACATGAATAAAATCCACTTTTGATGTTTGTATGTGGATATTTCATATCTAGATCTACATTATGGAGTAGTGGAGAAAATTATTAAATGAAGGAAGAGTGGAGATCATGGATCTTTAATGTAAAATCATGGAGATCTTAGAGGAGGGAAATTGAGATCATGGTGCATTCAAAGTAAGATCATAAAGAACTTATGATGAGATAGTGGAGGAAGTGGTGCATCTAATGCACACATGATGGAGAGAATGGAAATTAAATGTAGACATGATGGAGATCATGGAGAGATAGCACAGTCTTCATGGAGGCTAGTGGCCACATGTGCAACATAGTTATGAGGTGGGCTAGGGCTATGGAAGGATCATAATCTATATAATGAAGATGAAGGCACAATAGAAGGAGGATTTCTGTTATTATTTATGATATTTTTAGATCTAGATTTGTCATTTGACATTCCTATGCACACTTATGTTGTTTAGCTAAGTCTGCAGTACTGTTTAGCACACAGGTGTTTCCGAGCAAAAATCCCACCCTTACCCACGGGGTACTTCGAGTGCCTAATCTGGGAAGGTTTCTATTGAGCTCCATTCATCATCAAGCATTGGTGCCATATTCACGCCACTCTCATATGTATATTCAATCACAGGAATAATGCATTCCTTCTTTAGCGTTTGAGAGGTGGTGGTTGTTTCTAGCATTTCAACTAGGAAACTAGTGGAGGATTCATCCTTTCACCTTGTGCTTCATGTTTAGCCTTTCTGGAGCAGAATATCTATATCCGACATTCATGGCATTGTATTTTACCTCCATGCAGCAACATTTTCCTCAAGGATTTCACAGTCCAGTCCTGTAGACCCAAAGGAGGAAGGAAGTTTCTAGTATTTCAGATGGAAATCTTGTGAGGGACCATATCCTCACTCTGTATTCACTGTTTCCACCATTATTGAGCTGATTTTCCATATTTATAAGTAGGCTAGAGAGCCTCCCTCTCTGACAACGCATTTTTCTAAAGCTGTTGAGCATTTAGCAACAATATTCAATGGAGGAGATTGGAGGAGCTAGATCTTGAACTTTTAGGTTGAGAATCTAGTGAAAGGATCAACACTTCAAGCATAGATATGATTGTATATCATATTTCAGCCATCTTTCATCAGATTATGCTTCAGATCTGCATACCCAACAGTTGATATGTGCAAGCCCTAAGAGGGTGATTTTCTTAGATTGATAGATCTGGAAAATCCTTTCTGGGTTATATTGGGTATCCATCATATAGCCCGGATCTATATTTTCAGCATCATCGGAGATCCAGAACTACCTAGATCTACATTTCATATTTTGCTGGCAGTTTCAGTCTCGACATTTGCAGTAGGGATAACACAGTATTCCTTCCACCAGTCCAACAGTTACGCAGTGCCTCTCATGGGATCATTTCAGGGTCATTCTAGGCCATCACTTTGGCTTGAGTGTCTCATATTTTGAGCATTTTTGTATTTCCATTCCACCTCCTATATAATAAAATGGCTCAGCTATTTCTGTCTATTTTATGGTGTATTTAGATTAAATTTTTACTTTTCTGCAGTTTCAATTACTTTGTTTTTGTATTAAATTGCATTCTCCCTTTTAGGATATTACAGTGGTATCAAAGCATGATATTTGGCTCAGATTTTGGGCACTTCATCTTTTTCATCAAAATAAGAAGTAGATAGTAGAGATCTATCATGAAAGAGGATTGCATTTTTGCCACTCTTCTCTTCAGATCCATGCAAGATCTCTCGAAGGAGGTCAAAAAAATCAAGAAATAAAGGTAAAAGGAGGGTCCAAGAAGAATATTTGATGAGGAAGGTCCAAGCATTTCCTATCATCATGAGAAGCAACTGGAGAAGCAAAGAGCTTCACATTATTCTACTAGATCCACTTCCTTTGAGAAGGAAAGGGAATGGTGTGAATATTAAGGAGACTTGGGGCATGCAACCCTAATTATATATATGTCCAAGTACAAAGCACAACTTAGAGCTCTCAAGGAGAATCTAAATCTCTAACATTTTTTGCAACTCAAAGAGGAGAGAAGATCATAAAGTAGCAATAGAAGAAACATGCATAGATTCTCCTTTCCTACATTTGATGGATCTTCCACAAGCACATTGAGGGATTGTAGGGAAGACCTAGCTACATTATTTATGTGCTATCCTGTAGTAGAAAGAGAGGCTGTGGAGATTGTAGCATTACAGCTAGAAGGTGAAGCAATATTTTGGTGGTTCAGTCATTTGTCACACATGAGAGTGTCTTCTTATGCAGATTTCATTCAAAGAATGAAGAAGAAGTTTGGTAGAAAGAAACAAGAGACATCTCACATAGAGACATCTCCCATCATTGAAGAGATAGTACATGAAGAGCCCAAGGAAGATGTCCTCATTACAACTCAGGAGGATGAGCCTCTATCACCACCACTAGTTGCAGATGTACTTACATCAGGAGGAGGATCAATTGCATCTTTGCAAGATGATCTTAAGGTCTTGACACTTGGAGTCCCATGCATGATTCATGAGATGCATTAGGAGGAGGCAGATACCAGCACTGGTACAGTAGAAGAGCAGCCGTCATTAGTACCAGTATTTGGAGATACCATTGCACCGGTTGGACGAAATCTTGTAGATGTGAAAGATGTTCCTGTGATTCATCTTATCCAAGGTTTGCACATATTTTCATATCATATTATTTCAGTACCTCATATAGAGATTTGTGAGACCGTGCCAGCAGGGAAAGTTCATAACCAAGGATTAGAGAACCTTGCTGATTCGGAGAAGCAAATAATCACCACACATAGGACCCTTGACTTGTTCAAGGAGAAGATGTATTGATATCCCAATTTTTCATGGTTGAGCTACACCCAACACTTTGTGTTGAAGTGTGGAGTTACAGAATATGATAGGAGCATAGTCCTATTCAGTACAATGCTAGACTATGAGTTTAACATTGTCTATGGTCATCAGACAACACATGTATCACCATGCATATCTACAGCGTTGTCACTTAGCAACAGTGATGAGAAGAGGGCCCCGTTATTCTTGGAGAATTCTGAAGGTAGCTTCACTCATGAAGCATTGGAGGGAAAAATGATAGATGGTAGACATCTTGTGATGGAGAGGACTTTCCATTGTCAAGATGAAGTTTTCTTGATGTTCTCCTCACAACTCAAAGAGGAGATTCTACCTACAACATGTATGGAGCCTTATGGGTTCCAATGGGCCATTAATGAGAGGATCTCATGGAAAGACCTTAATCGAGGTGCACTTAAACATTTCATGGAGTGCAAAGCTATTCAGATGGGGGATGTTGGTATTCAAAAATGGGTGGATACTAGGATTGAGCTTGGCATGATTCATCATCCACATTGGGATGAAGGGATCCAGATGAGGAGTAGGAGGTTGACAACCTGCTTACAGATCTATGATACTGGGCAGCAAGAAGCATGGTTGCGCTAGTTGCTTTTCGGTGAGTATGGATACCACCCAACATCTCACATTTACAGGATCCATGCCATATATATCATTGATGACATGCAACAACAAGAGGTCTAGTTGTGCTGGTTGTTAATGAGAGAGTTTGGACATCACATGATGTATCTTATGTCCTTGTATTTAATTTTGTTTGGGATATGTCTCATGTCTTTACATGTACTTCTGTTTGGGATATATCTTGTGTTCATGTATGTACTTGGGTTTGGGACAAGGCATAACTCTCACATGATGTGGCAGAAGGGAGTTCATTTTTATTGTTCTGGTGTGACATATCACATTTCAATCAGTAAGTTGTTGCTCCATGACTTGCATCATGATGATGTAAGGAGGTAGCAAGAATCCTTGTTGCTTTGGTTACTCTTGGGAGAGTATGGGTTGATTCCTCCCCACACATTGCATGACATTGATGGAGGATGGCAGCAGGAGGCCTTACTGCATTGGCTTCTTTTGAGTGATTATGGTCACTTTACATGGTATAATGATGATGTGATGGGGGAGCAAGATGCACTGTTGCGGTGGCTTCTCTTGAGAGAATATGGCCACTATATTTGGTACAATGATGATGTGGTATGGCAGCAAGAGGCATTGCTGCAGTGGCTTCTCTTGAGAGAGTATGGCTATAAAATTTATATTGATGCTGATTTGGCATGGCAACAAGAAGCATTGCTGCAGTGGATTCTATTGAGAGAGTATGGCTCTCTTACTTGTTTTCATGATGATCTAGGATGGTAGCAGAAGTCTTTCCTGCAGTGGTTGTTATTGGGAGAGTATGGTTTGACATTGTACATGTTCATACATATGTCTCTACTTCTTATTTTGCACTATGTTGATGTGATGTTTGGATCCGACATAGCCAACATGGCTAATGGTGAGAGCATTAATAGATGTAATCTAAACTATTTGACATGGTTTGGAGAGATAGTTAATGAGTTTGGACTTTCCACTTTGGGAAAAAACCACTTCATCTCATGTATCTCATGTATAGAGGAGATCTTTGGACATCATATGGTTGCCACTTGGAGATTCATTGATGAGGAGAGGAATCTAAATTTTTAGTTGGAGGCCATTCTAGACATTCTAGAGAGGTAGCTTTGGAGTTGGGCATGCATTACACATTGTAGCAAATGGGGAGGCCTTCCATATGGGGATGCCATTTGGAGGGAGGATGTTTGTTGTAGCATCCACTTTTGCAGTTTCTTGAGGACAAGCAACATTTTGGTGGGGAGGACTATAATATTCCCAATTTTCCATTAGATAATTGGAATATTAGAGTTCTTAATTTTCTTAATTAATTAAGTAAATAAGAGGGTGGAGGGACCCACAAACCCCATAGATGAATAAAATTCAATTTTTATGTGTGTATGTGGATGTTTCAGATCTAGATCTACATTATGGAGTAGTGGAGCAGCTTCTTAAATGAAGGAAGAGTGGATATCATGGATCATTAATGTAAAACCATGCAGATCTTGGAGGAGGTCAATTGAGATCATGGTGTATTCAAAGTAAGATCATAAAGAACTTATGATGAGATAGTGGAGGAAGTGGTGCATATAATGCACACATGATGGAGAGAGTAGAAATTAAATGCAGACATGATGGAGATCATGGAGAGACAACGTAGTCTTCATGGAGGCTAGTGGCCAGATGTGAAATGCAGTTATGAGGTGGGTCAAGCCTATGGAAGGCTCATAATCTATATAATGAAGATGAAGTCACAATAGAAGGAGGATTTGTATTATTATTTCTGATCTGTTCAGATCTTTATTTGTCATTCGACATTTCTATGCATGCTTATGTTGTTTAACTAAGTTTGTAGTGTTGTTTAGCACACGGGTGTTTTCGAGCGAAAATCTCGCCGTTACCCACGAGGGACTTCGAGTGCCTACTCTGGGAAGGTTTATATTGAGCTCCATTTGATCATCAGGCATTGGTGCCATATTGATGCCACTCTCATATGTATATTGAATCACAGGAATAGCACATTCCTACTTCACATTTTCAGAGGTGGTGGTTGTTTATAGCATTTCAGCTAGGAAACCAGTGGAGGATTCATCCTTTCACCTTGTGCTTCATGTTCAACCTTTTAGGAGCAACAGATCTATATCTAACGTTCAGACCATTGTATTTTACCTCCATGCAACAACATTCCCCTCAAGGATTGCGCAGTCCAGTCCTGTAGACCCAAAGGAGGAAGGAAGTTTCTAGTATTTCAGCTGGAAATCCTATGAGTGACAATTTCCTCACTTTTTATTCACTGTTTCCACCATTGTTGAGATGATTTGCCATTTTTAGTAGTAGGATAAAGAGCCTCCATCTCTGACAATGCAGTTTTCTAAAGTTGTTGAGCATTCAACAAAAATATTCAGTGGAGGAGATTGGAGGAGATAGATCTTGATCTTTTAGCTTGAGAGTCTAGTGAAGGGATCAACCCTTCAAGCATAGATCTAATTGTACATCATATTGTAGCCATATTTCATCAAATTATGCTTTAGATCTGCATACCCAGCAGTTGATATGTGGAAACCCTATGAGGGTGATTTTCTTAGATTGATAGATCCGGAAAATCCTTTCTGGGTTATCTTCGGTATCCATCATAGAGCCCGGATCTATATTTTCAGCATCATCGGAGCTCCAAAACTGCCTAGATCTACATTTCATATTTTTCCAGTAGTTGTAGTCCTGACATTTGCTGTAGGGACAACACAATATTCCTTCCAGTAGTCTGGTAGTTACGCAGTCCCTCTTGTGGGATCATTTCAGGGTCATTCTAAGCCATCTCTTTGGCTTGAGTGTCTCATATTTTGAGCACTTTTGTACTTGCATTCCAACTCCTACATGATAAAATTTCTCAGCTATTTCTGTATATTTTATGGTGTATTTAGATTAAATGTTTACTTTGCCACAGTTTCAATTATTTTGTTTTTGTATTACTGCATTCTCCCTTTTGGTATATTACAACTGAATGGAAATTTTAAAGTGATGAAAGGGTGATGAAAGGGTAGCATGCATAGTAATATTGCTAACTGAATAAATAAATAATAAAAAATCAAAAGAAAATGTTTTTAAGGATCTAAATGAATTTTCTGAAGATGAAATAAAAGGAGGTTAGTCAACTATATTCATAAAAATGAATATTAAGGATCTATTCTTAATAAAATGGGTTTCAAGTTAAAGTAAATTCAAAATGAGTTTAAATTCTAATAATCAAACATGAGATACTTGTATCATCATTACATGAATTTATTAAACAATGGCTTGAAGTTGTAGTCTAGAATGTAACTAATGATCCCCAACCTTGAAAAAGTTGTGTTGTTAGAAAATTTTATAGGGGTGCTACCTTAAAAAGAGACTTTAACAAACAAAGGATCATTTCCCCTATCATAGTAGGTAAAATTACTTAATGAAGCTTTGATATATCTTTCCCAATTGCTTATTATCCAACCTTTAATTTTATATTATTTTGGAATGTTAAAGGTTAATTTCTAATTGCATTTCCTCCCCTCTTTAATATCTTCTTCACCTTCATGATTATTTAGTACAAGGAAGCCCCATCATAGTACATTTAGATGAACACTTTCATTTTTATGAATATTATGAATTTCCATTTTCAGAGATTTATTTTTTGAGACTATTTAACACTCCACAAAGATTTTTTATAAGCACAAAGCTAGTGTGATCTATGACTTTTATTTTGAAGCACATGATTTCCGATATGTGTTTTCAAATCATCCTTATGATTTAATTAAATTATCATATAAAGGCTTTTGCAAATGTGTTATTTGTCATTTCATCTTCCTCAATGATGTGTTATACTTTCCTTCTACCATGTTGAAAATGATATATCATACAAATATGACTATTGTCTTATTTTAAGATGAACAATACTGTACATATTCCATTACTACTAATTCATTTATCTACCTCTTAGAAGGGATCTAGTCCTATCTCATTCATTTTGATAATTTCTAAAAAAAAAGGAGTATCATCTCTTAAAAAATAAAGAGATGACTTACCGTGTAATGTTGTTTCCATGTCTTTGGATGGTCTTAGAGATCAATACTCCTTGAGTGATATTGTTGAGGGTGTTAATTATATCACTACAATATACGTATTTTAGCTTGATTCACATATATTTTCCCGTAGGTGGAAATTCTGTTAACAAAATATCTGAGTAATGAGGCTACGAATATTACTAAATTCATCATATATTGGCTATACTATTTTAAGTCGAGGCCTTTGACTCATTAATGGTAATTATGAATTGGGTTTGAATTTATATGTAAACTTTATGAGAATCCCCTCAAATTAATAACAGTATCAATCCAAGTGTGGGACTTAATATATTGAAAGCGAAACTTAAATTCTCTTTGAAAGTTACATAAGTGGTCAAATTGATAAAAATGACTAGAATTGACCAAGTATACAGTGCATTATGTTTGTTGCATATGGTAAAATAGAGAATCCGGAAATTATGGAGTTGTAAATTTCCGAGGAATAGAATCACAGGAGGTATTCTACGTCCAGAATTTGAAAAATTGGGAGTATCAAGATAGGTGCAATTTGCACATTTCTAAACCATGTGATGAATGTTGGTTGATACAAAGACAAAAAGGTGTAGTGGTTGAGAAAATGGATAGGAATGGAAGTGGGCGTGCGGACTTGTAGAAATAGAGAGATGTTATGAATTACACATTTCTAGTGAGGTGGTTGTCTCAGTATTTTTGTAAAGTGGGGAAATTTTTGGATGGATGTTCTCTTTCTCTAGTTAATAATTTAGGGAGTGTATTATCACAATTTTATTTATTACAAAAACATAAGCCATATAATGGAATAATTCTATGTGAAGGTAATGTGTGCTTTAAGGTTAAGTGGGGAAGAACATTTTTTAAAACAATATAGTGGGAACATCTCACATGGTAAGAGAGATTTTGAAAAGGTGATGACACTTAGGAAAACACAAAATCCAAGGGTTTGGAAAGTGCCAAAGTCTTATTTTATAAATCTCTCCCTTTATAATATTTTCTTTTAGAGAATTTTATTTTTAAAAGTAGGAATGAAATAATTGCAACATTATACACAGTAATACATGTTTACACTATTCCTCACAATTCAATTTCATTTGTTTGATTTGTAAGTTGGTGTAGTTACCTATAAAAGCTTGTGCATTTGACGTAGTAGGTTAAGGTTATGAAATATTGGAAATGAAATTTCTTGAAAATATAATTCGAGGTATTATTGCCATGTTTTGGTTTTATTTGTTAATTCTTACTAAAATAATTTAAAGGATGTTGCATGATCCTAATTCCAGGTTACAAGTCACAAATAGCGTAAGTAAGCCATATACCTCAGTATGTTTCAAACAAATTTCCATTCTTGGCTTCAAATTTATTATAATCCATGTCATACATACTAGCATCATAATCCCATAATGGATTACCATCAATTTTCAATATTCTTCCCATGAATACCATCCATATGGATAAGGAAGAATAAATTATGGCTTACATCATTATAGGTTTGCACATTATGTCAAGTGTTGATAATGGAAATAATAAATCTTGAAAATGGCATCAAGAAGGGATTCTAATTTAACTTTCCCTTGAATTAAAATAGAATAAAATTGTAATTCCACATCACAAGACAACTTGTACGATTTAACTAAGTTAATATTACTTAGTTGGTTAAGTTAATTTGAATTGAGGGTCTAAATTGAGTCATGTAGAGTGTCTCTTACATTATCGGAGCCCGAGTTGAGCTAATTTTGAGTTATAATTAATTAACTTAGTTTATCTAAGTTAAAATCAGTTTAACTAGTTCTAACTAATGGAGGAACTAGTGAGAGGTCAAAGAGTTGAACTTCGACTTGGACGAAATCTAGTGATAAATCAGATAACTGATGATTCACTCATAAATAAATCATGCATGTCAGTTCTAAGAAAGACCCAATTGATATTGGAGTTCAAGGGAAGTTTACTATCAGTTGTATAATCATCCAAATTGTACAGGAGGTGTATGCAGTCATAGGAAGGCCCCTAAGGGATTGTTTAATATGGATTGGAAATTTCCCTAATTAATAGGGCCTAATTACCCCAGGAAATAACGCAAGGAAATAGAGATTCTCGATGGCATAAAATTGGTTAAGTATTGAACCAAGATTGTATAAGGATCAATGATACAAATAGAGATAGTGTAGAGATTTCTCATCTTCGAGAAAATAATTGTAATTTTCTCATATTTTCTGACGTATGCCATATATAGATAGCGAGGTTTTTGGCTAAGGATTTCCCCAGGAAATAATTGTGTGTTGTGCAATTTAAATTCTTTCTTTTTCATGTTTTGTGATTACACGATCTAAATTGGTTTCTACAATTGATAGAGTAGATTCAAGTATATTTTTTTAGCATATTATAGTTATCAATTTGAATCTACGTGGATTTTCTACATGTTATTAGAGCAAGAATCACTATAGAAGAGAATATTACAAGTTTGTTATGTGCAGGTGAATCGAATTTGTAAATATACTCTTCAGGACTAGCAGCAGGATTAGTATGTCTTTATCTGGATTGAGACTTGAGTGTGCCCTTGAAGGTAGTTCAAATTTCATAGCTTAGAGAGACATGATGGATTTAGTGTTGGAAGACAACAGGTTGAAGGAATTCATAGATAGTGATATTCCTAAGCTGCAATAAAAAATTCTCAGGATATAATGACCTGGAAGAAGAATCTAGCAAAATAAAGAAGGATTATATTGGGAGGTGTTTGAGATCATATTATCTTGAACCTCCATGGAAAGGAAACTCCATATGCTACATGAAAGGTCTTAACAGATTGTTTTTAGAATTTGAGTGACCACAGGAAGCTAGAACTGAAGTATAAGATCAACAAAATCAAGATGGCGAAGTGTGACACAATACCAAAGTACTTGACCAAGTTCACCTAATGTCGGGATGAGATAGGAAGTGTTGGTGTTACCATATCCGAGGATTATATGGTGATCCTAACACTTCTAGGCCTTCCCAAGAGTTGGAACAACTACTAGGATTTAGTAAATGGGAGGGAGAATCTACCAGAGTGGGATTGTTTGTGGTCTAACTTGGTGCAAGAAGAGATTTTGCGAAACACTAGAGATGGGACCTCATCCAAATAAGTGGAAGAGGATTTTTCATTAGTCAACAAAAAAAAAAAAAATCCAAGGGAAAGAAGTCTGAAGGCAAAGAGGGCAAGAAGAAAGAATTGTCCAATATCAAATGTTTTCAGTGTCACGAGTTCAGAAATGTCCACATAAGAAGGAAAGCAAGAAGGAGCATGCAGTAGCAGCAATAGGTGAAGCTATAGATTCACAATTCAAACTTAATTTCACTCTCATTTCATTCATGGTAAGCATTGTAATGGGATGCATGTGGTATCTCGAAAGTGGTGCCTCATTCCATATGACAGGGAATATAAATATCTTCAGTTACTTGGAGGAGAAAGACCTCAATCAGAACATAGAGTTTGGAGATGATGGGAGTTATAGCATGATTGGTATCGGTACAGTTACATTTCAGAGGGAGTATGGCTCCCCTCTCAGACTCATAGATTTGTTGTTTTTTCTAGGACTAAATAAGAATATTGTTTCCATCATGGTATTGGAAGACCGTGGCTATGATGTGATATTTAGAAAAGGAAAGTTTCTCCTTAGACACATTGCCATGAAATAGGTGAAACAGATTAGTTTGTCAGTCAAGAACCTGTATGCACTTGAGGTCAAAGATGCATGAAAAGCCTTGAGGGGCAAGGAGAAGGTTAGAAACTAGGTGGATGAGAGGGATCATGAATTACTCTCAACATGCAACCTCAGAAGAAGCCTCAACAAGTTGTGCAACAACGACAATTGGAGAAGAATAGAGGAGTTTGAGTGGAGTTATCCACTCAAGCAGAGACCTCCATTAAGGGGGAATTTCAATCCATGTGGGTAGAGGGAGCACATGCATCCATACCTCGAGGTGAGAGGTGGGGTGATGTGAAGTCATAGTCCCAAGAATGCAGAAATTTGGGCATGATCCATTGAGGTTTTTTTTCCTCATGGATCATTATCTTTATACGAGGCCCACAATATACAATTGTAGGATGGATAAGTCACAATTGATGTAGTCAAATTCCAAAGTGACAGATGTAGAGACTAGGAGTTGGCAACAATGTATATGGAAAAATGTAGAGTCAAAAAAGGCATGGATTTTTTCAGTAGATAGTGCAGTAGCTAGTAGCAGTCAGAGACTTGGGTGACAGATGCATCATACTAATCATAGTTGATTCAGTTTTTTGGGTGCTTCTAAGTTGTAGATGTTACAGTCACAACAAAAATAGTGAGAAGTGTTGCATGCAGAACATTCCAAAGGTACCACATCAGGATAGATTTGAGTTCCTTTTTTGTTGAGAGGGAGTGTTGGAAATGGAAACAAGAAATATTAAAAATGGCATCAAGAAAGGATTCTAATTTAATTTTCCCTTGAATTAAATTAGAATAAAATTGTAATTTCGCATTATAGGACAACTTGTATGAGTTAACTAAGTTATTATGGCTTAGTTGGTTCATTTAATTCAAGTTGATGATCTAACTTGAGTCATGTAGAGTCTCTCCTAAATTATAGGAGCCGTGGTTGAGTTTATTTTGAATTATACTTTATTATCTTAGGTTATCCAAGTTAAAATTAGTTTAAGTAGTTCTAACTTATGGAGGAACTAGTGAGAGGTCAAAGAGTGGAACTTGGACTTGCAAGCATGGTTTTTAGCTATGGATTTCCCTAGGAAATACTTATGTACTATGTGACTTAAATTATTTCTCTTTCATGTTTTTTTATTTCACTATCTAAATTGGTTTCCGCAATTGACATATTAGATTCAAAGATATTATCTTAACATATTACAATACTAGTTTGAATCTATGTGGATTTTCTACATCAAGGTCATATATTTCTATAGGGTGGGAATGAATTTATCCTTAGACAGGTGTGTGTATGCTTCATCACATGTACAAAAACTAGTTTATGCTAACAATATGCATTTTCACTTAAGTACATGTAGTTATCCTTAACAGGTTCTTCATTTTACTTATTGTCATGTTTTCATGAATTTTCATAAGGATAATGTGCATAATATGCATAATTCATATACAAATATGAATTCTAAATAAAATTATGATTCTTGGATGTTATCATGAAAACTTAACACGAGGCTTTCATTATTCACTCCATGGCATGCGCTTTATAGAATTCCCTATTTTCATGCCTTAGCCCTCATATTCTTAGAGAAATTATGTAGCCTAAGGTATTTCTTTAGCCCCAACATCCATGCCTTAGTTTTTCATTCTTTTTAACTTCTCCATCAAATGTGGAAGGTTAATCCTGCTTGAACTCCTTAGTCAATGAAATCTTTGCAACCTTTGTATTTTTATTCTTATGCAACTTTCATATAGTTTTCACGCTAGACAGTTTTTATATCAATTTCATTTTCAAGTGTGTTTTCTAAGGTGTCTTCACTAGTTGTATCCTTATGGATATTTTTTTTCCTCTTATTTGACCCACTCCTTTCTGTCTTACTAATTTCCAGTCAATATTTCTAAATTTAATATGGGCTACGAACCTTTTTGGGCTTGTGCTTTTCCATATTATTGGGAACTAGTTCATGTTTTCTATTCCTTTGGAAATTTTACATTCTTTGTAGCACCGTTTCATTTACTTCCTCCCACTTTTCGTGGGCTTTCATAATCCTTCCTTGTAGGTCTTAAGTTCATCCCTCAAACAAGTGTTTCAATAAAATTAGGAGGGGTCTCCATTGCTTTTATTTTATTTGACTCCTCTTCTTTGTTGTGTTAAGTCCTATTGAAGTTATCCACTACCATTTTGTTGAACATTCATTTTATTTTCTATTGTTGGCGAGTCTTCTTATGTGTTGAAATAAAAAATAAACTTTATTTTAAGAAAATGATAAAGTTGAAACATATATAATTGCATTGGTTTTTCATTAATTGACATATGTTGGCCCAAAAAAATAATATCTACTATTGCTAGACATCATAGTTGGATATGGATTACAAAAATTAGTAAATTTTAATTCAATAATTTTATAATAGCAAAAATTCATTTTTTTATAAGAAAAATTAACATAATTATACCAAACTCACTCTCTCCCCTAAGTCCAGTTAGCTTTAATGTTTAACCTTCGCTTTGAATTTTGTAACATAATCAACCCCCTAAGTCATTTTAGGGAGGTGGGGTTGTAATTATTTTCTTAATTTTACTCACCTTGGAACTTCATTCTGATATCATCAACATCTTCTACACATTGAAATATTTTCAATGATATAAATTTCAACAAAATTTTAGTTCTAGATGAAAATTTATTCCCATCTAAACATTTTCCCTTCCATGTGTGACGTTAGCATCCATACCATTTTTTGAAAATTTCTCCCACCCCCTTCTTCTATCTCGAGCTATGGGAGGTGTTACATATAACTTAACCTAACCTCCTAAGTATGTTAAGAAGATGTGGTTACAAAAATCCTTCTTTTTTTAAAGCTTTTGGAATTAAATTATAATACCAACATCATGTCCAACTCATTGAGAGATTTCTGGTAATATAAATTTTATCTCAATTCAATCTCGAGAGACAAAGTTATTCCTATTTGAAATTTAACCAATTAGATAATTCCACATGAGAAAGGGATTCCCGTGTGGCATCCACTAGGTCCTCTGGTCACTTGGCACATTTATCCAAGTATGTGGGTTCTACTAGAAGTGAACCTTTGTATTGTACAATGGTTTAATTTTACTCCAACTTTATGAAATTAGAGTGGTCTTAGGAGGGTGAGGATTGACCCCCCCCCAAAAAAATGGTTTCACAATGGTATGAGAACCCCGTGATAAATCGAGGTCATCGATGTACCATGGCAGTGTCCTAGGTATTTTCCATCGCAACTCCTTGTAGGTGTTAATGTACCATAGATGGGGGGGGGGGGGAGGGACAGATTTGGTCCATTTAAGGGTCACGACCTTTTAATGAGGAAATCCACAATGATGGGTGGTCTCTTCAGTAAACAAACTTTGCTAACTAAAAATTTCTTGTTGACTTCTTCCACTCCTCTGTTTCCATAACTTGATTGTGATACATATCACTTCAATAACACCAACTGTGATGAGAAGTCATGACAATAAAAAGATATGACCGATGGAAACTTTCCCATTTTCATATCCATTGTGGCCCTTCATACTATTGGGGAGTTGTCATATGTGTACGTAGTAAATATTTCATGGGGCGATACTTCAAGTAATGAGCCCAAATACAAACGATTTCCCAACTCCTATAATATCATCTCTTGGCCTTGAGGTTGTCAGTGTGAACATACAATTCTCTCTATCTTGGAACCATCGGCAAGAGCTTCAAGGTTCACAAAAGTATGAGAAGGCCTTTAGGAGCCAATCAAATATTTTTAGGATTGATGCTAATCATTAACAATATATGGTCCATTTTGGTTCAACAGAATTCTAACCACTTTTGAAGGGATAAATTTGGTTTGGATGAGACCCATAATTACTAATACATCATTCGAACAAGGAAAAAGGTGTAGCTAAAGGGAATTCACAAGTATATTTAGTTTAGAGCATCTACTCAAAGTTCCAAATTCTTTTATGAGTGAAAATGTGAAGTCAGGTTACACATTTGTGAAAATTTCTTGAAAACAAAAATTCATGATCGCAAGTTTTAAGCTAACTATTTAATTTTTTCAGCCAAAATAGTTTTTTTCGACCGAAAGTTTGGATGACCAAAAGTTTGGATGTTTAAATTAATGAAATCCTCAAATACCATGCAACATATTTTTGGCCGGAAAGGAGGGAAATTCAGCCACTAATTTTTCCGCGGTAAATGTTTTTTGGCCGAAAACTTGTTCGATCGAAAAAGTTATTCTATATGTGTGGGACGTGAGGCCCTTGTAAATATTGTGGCACTATATATAGTTGCAGTTATTTCATATTGTAACATTGCAGTATTTTGGCACTGGTGCTGCAACCATACATTATTGTTGTGGTCTTTTGGCTATGAATTTATTTGGTTGTTGATTTGTTACAGCTCGAGTTTTTATTTTTTATTTATTTTTATTATTATGTTGGGGGCTGGAGGAATTCCTAAAATTTTCCTCTTCATTTAGGAGCATGAGAAAACTAAGCCTCAGTTAGAAATATTTAATTCCTACTTTTTTATGGTTGTAATTCCCTATTTGAGGAGTTTGTTCCTACATAATAGGAAGTAGCAGAACTATATTTTTTCTAGTTTAGTGTGTGGTTGAGAGAATCTCTCAACCACATTACTGTACGTCCAAGATAGAATTCCTATCTTGAGACTATTTCCTGTATAAATATGTGTGTAACATCTTTGATTGATATATATAATTTATATAGAGTTTTTAGTGTGATATTTTATCTTGGTATCAGAGCGAGAAAATATTTCCAACAAAAAAGAGTTCTCTTGCAAAGGAAGAACATGAATAGTTTTGTTGAATATTTGCAACCTTGTGGTTTTTATATTTTGTGAGGAAGGTTAGAATATTGCAGCAACCGAGAGCAGGAGTGCTCAAATGGTTCCAGAGGAGAGAACCAGAGAGATGCCGAAATACTAAGCTCAGAAGAGAGAAGCTTGGTGAGGTATCTGGTAGTGGGGAGGATTTGCTATTGCAGAGGTTTTGTTGCAGCTCACAAAGGGAAATTCCACAGAGGATGTGGGTAGAATTGCTCAAGAATGTTGTTTTTTTTTCTAAGTATGACTAATTATATTATGTATAAAATTACTAGTACAAAACTGCCACATCGTCAGCTTGGTGAGCCTGAGCACTGGGCTTGATAATCAAGCAAGTCAAAGAGTGTCTGGACAGACCAGGATGGGAAACCAGTCCTTTAAACCACAAAGTCTGAACCGCCCGTGAAAGGGAAACCAGTTTTAAGTTTACACAGAACAAACTAACATGAGCGCAAATACAAAAAATAGTGAGCTGCGTATGCAGCAGAGCAATAAAGCTTGGAAGCATATGATTCCTACAGAAATAGAACAAAAAAACCTGAGTAACTTTGCAGATGCTATCCATGAATAGGAGAAGGAATCTCTTCGATGATTCTGCAGGCATACGCGTCGCTTCTGTCCTCTTTTCCTTTGCTAAGAGCTCGCCCTCTACCGGTGCGCCCCATTGCCATGCTGTACTCGTGCTGAGAAGGCGGAACAGAAGTGGATGGAGCAACACATGGGAAGCTGGAGCTGGGAGGGGAGAGAGGAGTAGCAGAACAGGGCGGAGCTATATTGGGGACTTCTTCCCGAAGAGTTACAGTGATAAAAGCAGTGAGGGTGGCATTGCATGAGGTGTAGTCAAACCGGAGCTCAGCACGCTAAGAGTTTGTCTGATGTAAGGTCGAAGGGGCCGAGGAGTGACACGGGGAGACTCACAAGTAGGGGGCGGAGGGGCGGGGGTAGCGATGGGAGTAACGACGGAATTGGCACCAAACGTAGGAGCAGGGGCTCCAACTTCCTCTGGCAGGGTAGGGACGGAGCCATGGTTAGGAGGAGGGCGCCGCTGGTTGGAATGCCCACGGCTGGGTCTGCGTCTGCATCTCATGCGCTCGCGGAGATGAGGCATGGTGTCAGACGCAGGACTGGGCTCAACGAAACAAACATAATTGGCAGGGGAAGAACGAAAATCCGGGACGCCACTGGGCGGAGCTGAGGGAGCAGGAACCAGACCACTGAGACCACGAACAGAGGGAGTATTGACACTGCACCACGGACTGTGAGAAAAATGATAATCCGGAACCGGTTCAAAGCAAGCGGCTAACGAACAACGCCTCCTAGTATTTGTTTTAACACTTGCATCAGCGCAGCCTGGAGAGAAAATCGCATGTAGGGGAGGAGGAAATCTATAATCGTCCACCACACCAGTCGAGCCATTGAAAATGTAATCCATCTCATAGAGAACTGCCATAACCAGGAGCTTGTTGAGCCGACCAAGAGAATTAACGTTCGCGCAGGGTGGTGAGTTAAGAGCCGAGTAAATGCGAGTACTGGGAGGCACATGGGCTGCCGAAGTGAACCCCATCGGGAAGTGCACAGGGTGCCACGTTCCCTGATACACATTAATCATCCGCATCCGGTGTAGCGCGATCGTTGTGCACCTGCATAGTGCATTGCTGAAGCAAATCTTCATCATGGATACTGTGAAGAGGGCCATGAGTGAGAGTGCTATTGCTTTCCGTACCAAAATTGGCCAAGAGGTCTGCGACTTTATTTCCTTCCCTCTGCTCAAGAATGTTGTTACGAGAAGATCACAAAGGGAAATTCCACAGAGGATGTGGGTATAATTTCTAATAAATGAAGAAAACAAATGACTAGGAGGTCATAGAAAGTTTATACCTCAGGAGTCTGATGCAGGAGCATCAACCTGCGAAAATCAAATTTATTTTTCATGCCTTCAAGAAGTTGATGTGGCCACAAAAACCATATTTTATCTTGGTATCGGAGCCATAAGGGCCTGGGCCTTGACCCCTAGTGGGCTGAGGGAATTAGGAAATAAGAGAGTTTTGTTTTTTAGTTTAGTTTTTGGTTTGTCCATCTGAGTGAGAGAGTTGCCTACCTGAGGAGCGATGTGTGAGGTGCGACTGTAAAAATGAGGATATCAGAATGATGATGGCATGTAGGATGCCCGGAACACTGAAACAACTATCTAGTTCCGTGTGCCTATTTCCATGTGAGAACTGCCTGGGAAACGGTTGCCATGGGTGTGAGCGGAGCCTGTTGTATGTGGAGGAATCCGTGGAGGATAGTGATCAGCGTGTTCGTCGAGAGATGAATGTCTCCTTTAATGTTTAGAATTATAGTCTGAGAATCTTAGGGTCTCTGCGCCTCTCTGTAACTTTGCGTTGGTCTAGCATGCCTGTGTCTTTATATTTATCTTGTGTGTTTATTTAACCACACGGATTTTTTACTGCGCGGTTGCTATTAGTATGAAACGAACACGCAACCTGTAACAGAGTTTTTAGTGTTGCAGAGGCTGGTGTTTTTTTTTCATGCTGTGGGATTGGGCCGACGGAGGAGGAGCTCTGTTTTATGAAACCTTGTTTTCTCAATGCGGCGGATTTGTGTATGTGAATTGCCTTGATCGTGGATAAAATTCCATTCGGTGGATTTGTGTATCTTCCCAAAAATTTATAAGATCAAGCCTCAGATCCATGTTCTCTCCCTCAGTGAGAAGGCCACCAATCTAGCTCTCTCACATGCATAGTTTATCTCGAGCAATAATGAGTTGACGCGTGGAGTGATCTGCAGGAGATGTGTAGTTGGTGACCTGATTAGGGACTGTGTGTGTAGAGTGCAGCGGTGGCGTAGAGGCACGACTCCCATTTTTGGAGGTCGAGCCTCAGAAGAGGCCGAGAGCCTGCGTCGAGTTTTTTTTTGCACTTGTGGAGAACAAGAGCTTAGGCGGATCAAGGGATTTGAACAGGATTGAGCCGGTGAGTGTGTCACTATTCGACGAGTCATGGATTGGCGTGCTGTGTGGTTGAAGCGTGCCTCCTTGGTGTGGACAACAGGATCACCTGGGTGCGTGGAGATCCACGGTGAAGTTGGTTCGAACCGCCGATCTAAAGGAAAAATTTGACAGGGAAAGCATTTTGGCAATAGGTTTGGTAGAGGCGTTTGCAGTATTTTGTGTTTTATGTATATCATTAAAGTGAGCGGTTGTGGAATTGAGATTCCTTTTCTATTCAATGGTCATGGTGGCCATGGCTACAACTATTCAGGCATCTCTGCTGGAGTACATTCCCGCACAGAGCCAAGATGGAATTATCCGAAAGGTGTGGACTTACTGAAGGAATTCGATGCACGAAAAGCTTGGCCGCAGTGTACTTCTGTTTGAACCATCCTAGATCAGGGGCACTGTGGTTCTTGCTGGGCATTTGGTGTAGTGGAAGGACTTTCTGATAGTTTTTGCATTCACTATGAAGTGAACGTTACTCTCTCCGAAAATGATTTGGTGGCATGTTGTGGATTCCGGTGCGGGGAAGGCTGTGATGGTGGTTATCCATTATCCGAATACTTCATCAGTACCAGTGTGTGAAGCAATGCAAAGATGAAAACCAAGAGGGGAAATTCCAAACGCTTTAGCGTAACTGCTTACAGAATTAACTCCAAGCCATATGATATCATGGCGGAGGTCTATACAAATGGCCTGATGGAGGTTGATTTCCTTGTTTATGAGGACTCTGCTCATTACAATTCTGGTGAGGACATGTTGTGAAGCTAAGTGGATGGGGAACTGAGAATGGAACTTATTATTGGCTCGTGGCAAACTCATGGTATTGCATTTTTCTGATTTTGTGAGTTTCCAATATTGATTTGTAATTGCTGCCATTTCGAAGAAGGAAGAATGGTTGCTATTATGGGAAATAGTTATCCTTGGGCAGAGATAGAGAAATTAAAATCTGAAGAGTTAATGCTTTTATTTAGTTTCTTGGAATCATGCTTAAATTTATCGAGCCTTATTGAGCCTAGCTAACTCAATGTAGGTAAAGTTATTTTGTTAGAATTAGCTACTCTAACAAATGACAAGTGAAACGTGGAGTTCCAAGAATTTATTTGACAACGACAAACATGTCCAAGATGTGAGCAACGAAAGAGGAAGTAATGAAGCAGCAACAACGTTTATGGTGGACAACAAAGTAGATGTTTGTTTAGTGTGGATTTGTGGAATAGACTCCCTAGCATGTTATAAGCAAGTCTAGATGGTTGTTGTAATGGTCATTATATGTACCTAGAAACTCCAAAATGTTGAAGTATGGAATGTAAGCCTTGTAAAGGCATTTGAAAGTTCGTTGTGATCTTAAAACCACTTTGTAATGGTTTATGGTCAGCTTGAAACCATATTTTATCACTATAAAGTGATGGTTTGTGGTGAGCCAGAAACCACATATATCGTCTTTGTGGCTGGTTGGTGGTAAGCCAGAAACCACATTTAGAGCCTTTGTGGCTGGATCGCCTTTGTGGCTAAAAGTGCCTTTGTGGCCACGTGTACACGGGAGCTTTGTGCTCGGTCAAGCAGGTGGATTGTAGTAACGCCTGGCTCACAGTCTCAGATATTGGTGTGTCTGAGCACAAGAGGGTCAACGCACTTTTCTATCTGACAGTTGCGTCGAAAGGCGCAATCAGCGCAACTGTTAGCGATTGTTATTTGGACATGAATATTTGGCTTAGAAAGGCGTTGATCTCTTTTTTTTGGAGGTTCTGCACATGCAATTTGCCCGATGGTGGAGGATTTGTAGGTACATATATGCAGTGATAATGGTCGACAGAATCATGTATGCGAAGGACATCCTACAGGACTAGCAGTTGTAGCGGTTGGTACCCATGCATTCCGGTGGATGGTTGCTCTTTTATATGGACGTCAACATATTCTTTGTTATGTTTGACCACAACCAAACTTTGTGAATTAACATCATGACAAGTAGTCATTAAGGGGGGGAGTTAGAAATATTTACTTCCTACTTGTCTATGGTTGTAATTCCCTATTTGAGGAGTTTGTTCCTACATAATAGGAAGTAGCTAGAACTATATTTTTTCTAGTTTAGTGTGTGGTTGAGAGAATCTTTCAACCACATTACTGTACGTCCAAGATAGAGTTCCTATCTTGAGACTATTTCCTGTATAAATATGTGTGTAACATCTTTGATTGATATATATAATTTATATAGAGTTTGCAGTGTGATATTTTATCTGCCTCATCCTCGTGTCAACCCAACCCCACTACATAAAAATTAGGTATGACAACAATGAAAACCTAATGTAATAGTGAATGGGTATGATGGAATTTTGGTTCTAGTTTGTTAAGTTCCTTACATCCTTTATATTGCCACCTTGTTGCACTGCCTTACTTGTAGATTTGAACTTGAAGGTGATATTATGTTAGTTTGTTTCATGCATGCCATTTGAGAAAAGCTAAAACAAACGATTAACATTGTACAAAATATGTAATATAATTAAACAATTATGAATATAGCTAACAAATTGAAATGAATTTTGATATTCCAATCCTTGGTTTTCTGTATGCCATTCTCAAAATGCTACATCTATCAAAAAAACAATTTTTCCTAAACAAGTAATTGAAGCAGGCGTTCCTGTAAAAGAGCCTTTGCCTTATCTGTGGATGCGTTTAAATTGATGAAGTTTTTCTCCACTGTACCTAAAAATATCTTACAACTTATATTAGGGACTAATTTTTTATCAGTCATGATATCACCTGAGCTCGGAAATCTTACCCAGTTGACATATTTGTCGTTGTGCACTATTAGCTTAACCAGTTGCATACCCTCACAGCTTAACAAATGTGGAAGCCTCTCCTTTATCGATTTGGGTAAAAATTATCTTGAATCTATCCCATATGAATTCGACAATATTTAGTCACTAAAGAACCTGAGTCTGTACATCAATTCGTTGGTAGGAGAATTTCCTCGATTTCTTACCGGATGTACAAACGTGGAGGTGTTGTACCTCATCCAAAATTATATAGAAGTCAGTGCCTTATTGCAGCTATAGAGGATGAAAAATCTATCATCGCTAAATCTGATGGTGAATTATCTGTCCGGCCAGATACCTCCACAAATGGGTTATCTTACACACATTGTGGAATGCCACAGTGTTCTTCAAGATAGAAAATTCTGGATATCATATGACTGAAGTCAACCCACGGGCACATGGAGACATACAAAATTCAAAAATTCTCACCACCTAGCCATATATACAAAACCATGTGCCATTTGAGTACTATAATATCACAAGATCAACTAACTCTAAATATGTCCTCAGATAACCATAAAAATGTCTTTATATTGATAACTATTCCTGAAATCTGTAATATAAAAAATGGAAATAAATTCTCCTGAAATTCACATACTACAAGAACGTCAATATATTCATAGCTTATCACTGTAAAAATGTTTGTATACTCATTTTTGGGTTGTGATTAGTTTCAAACTTTGGAAACGACATAATCAATTTTTAACTCTACTTACAATTACACAAAAATATCGCATCCAACTTTACAGATAAGATGTTTTTTCTTGGACAGAGCACTTGTGTTTTTGTTGGGTGGTGGGCGCTTATTTAACAATGCACCCAAGTTATCCCAAATTTGTGGGCCAAATGCAAATGCTTGCATGATGCTGAAGTCATTTAAAGTTATCCCAAATTTGTGGGCCAAATGGCATGATGCTCAAGTCATTTAAAATTGCAGTAATGACCTTGAGTTGGGTACAAATATTTTCATAATGATAATATGGTCCATTATTTAGCATTGTAACACTTTCCAATGTACCAACTACCTTCATTTCTTGCATCTACTATCTCAATTTTTAAAAGATATCAATTTCTAAGCCTAAAATGTTACTGATATACAGTCTTCATCCATTTTATTCTAATTGAATAACTCATATTTATTTGTGATCAATTCTATTATCAGTCACTACATGCAATCAAATAGGTATGTAGGTATGTTGGGATTCTAATATTACAACACCTAAAATTAATTTTAGATGTCCTTTGTGCACTTAGTCCATATCCTTTATACTTTCTCTTTTTCTTTGTTTTAGCTCCTTGAGATCATCTAGTATTGATTTTTAACATTTAAATACCTAATTTTTAGTAGGTTACAAACTCTTTTGGTCATATTAATAACCATCTCTAAATGACGCAAACATATAGATGCTTGTAGCATAATGACAAATATCTATTCAAACAAAGGTGTAAGGCTTCAAATTCATAATTACGCTGATAGGCGTAACACCCTATTGGAATTGGCAGGTTTAATACATTTGATAATTAATCATTTTGATCGGATGGTCTAAATTAACAAATGCTGGTATATTCTCGTCGTCACCACTCCATCTACGAATGAAATTGAAACTGATAACTTCCTTGCATATTTAAATCAAGTGTTTAAACCATGTTTAAAATAGTTTTTTACCAAATCCTAATTAAAATTTTACTATGCCTCTTGTTTATAAACACATATCAAAGGAGATTAAGAAACCAATATCCCATGTTTTCCCATGTTTATTCCAAACATACATGTGGAGGCAACGGTTTTAAGAGGGACTGAAGCATCGGATCACACTACACCCATCGGATCACACTACACCCATCTCCTTGGTTGATTATATCGCACATTTTCCCACGTTAATTCCAAACATACTTGTGGAGGCAACAATTTTAAGAGGGACTGAAGCATCGGATCACACTACACCCATTTCCTCCAATGTGTGATGGTTGAAATTCTGTAACGCTCTCAATTTCTTAACTTTTTATTCTAGCATGTAACGTTTTCCTCAACCCATCCATCACCAGTTCTATCCACGAGTTCTATACAACCAAAGAAAAGTTCAAAGCAGTTGAGACATTTGGAGGCAGAGAACTGGGACTCTAGCTGCTCGCATCGTCATCATTTTCTACGGTAATTTTCCAATAGGTTTTGTGTGTCGAATTTCTATGCCATGTTTTCTTTTAAGATTTATTTCTGTATAATTTCCATGAAGTTTCAACGAAGAATATTTTAGCTTAAATAAATGTCTATCTCATATTTCATCACCACTTTAGTCAGGTTTTGTGCTGAATCTTTTCATTCAAAAGCTTTCGTTTCATAAACTGAAGATAATACCATTACATACCCATTCTTATGTTTAAACATATCAACATGCAATAGAAACTCGGCAATTCAAAAAAATCAATATGTATCTTCTCTTTTAGGATGCGAACGTGTCATTAGTTATCATAAACAAAATAGGAAATGGAGAGTGGTAAGGTTTTGATGATGGCATCCCATTCCCATTTTGTGGCCACGATCCCTGGTTTTATTGTTGTTGTAGTCATGGAACTCAATGGAGTGCATAGAGGTCACAAGATCGAGTTCCATGAGCCCGATGCCCTCTTATCATCCGAGCGCCACCAACCCTGCAATATTGCTTTTCTTCCCATGCGTTTCAGCTAATCTAGGCCATCACATATCAAGACATTTATTTCTGTTCAATGTGGTCATTTTAAACCCTCGATTGCCCCTTCCCGGTCGTTGTGTTCTTACCAGCGCACAGTGGGAAACCATTTTTCGAGGAAACGGCTGATAACTTCTTGAAAGTTGGTTGAAAAATGGATCGTACTTGCACCTATGAAATATATATATAGATCCTTCCGGCAAGGGACAGAAGGGAAGCCACAGTGTAAAGACTTCGCGGGTTCGAGTCTCTAACACAAAAAATTTGATCTCCGATTTCTTTCCTGCAAATTACAGAAGTTACAACGTTAATTATCGAAATATATTTAAATTCGTTAACGAACACCATCTTATTTGAAGATAAGTGATTCACATAGTTTGTTTCGCATATTCCCCATGCTATTCATAACTGACATGAATTCCACGGTGATGGGAGGAGAAAATTAGTAGGGTTTAATTTTTGTAAGATATTAGGGAAAACTATACTACTACGTGGAACTACAACTAGAAACGAAATAGGACGAAATCAACTATATTGATAAAATCAATCACTGAACCTTTAGAATGTACTAGAAATGATATACGACGAAATCAAATCGTTGAAAATTGAGAATGCACATTCATGGATAGAATATGTACACTTGCAATGCTTGAGACAACTATATCATGAAACAAAAATACTGATATAGCTATATCATGAAACAAAAAAATATTGCTATTCTTCTATGTTTTGTAAACAATAAAACTTAACGGGGAAGAGATTAAGCGCTTACGTGCTAAAGAAAAAGCAGTTCTAGAATCAAACAAAAGATAACGTTGTAGAAAAATATGCTAATCATAGGGAGCTAAAGGCGTTGAAAAGTGGAGATGAAGGTGTTTGGAGACAGACCAGTGTATATATCCATGCCACCACACTCTTAGTGCAACCGGTGACAACTCAGAGCTGGCCCCATAGCAGTTGGCAGAGAATTCCTTTAGTTCATTTTAGTTATAAAAAAAACAAACAGAGTACTTAAATGGCCATGTTATGCAACCAAAATCTCTCTTCCTATTGCGGTCCTCCTATGCCATTCCTTAATAATCCAATAGTACTCAATATGTTCGACAATAGTACTAAATATCATCGACGTGCGTGTGGCACGTCGATGAAAGTGATGGCATATGAGAATAGTAAATACGTTAATGGATAGCTATAAATTCTAAGAATTATGGTTCAATTTGTTTTGTCTTACATGCTCATAGTAAGGGTAAACCCTGTTATTCCATTGGTGAGGCAGTACGCTACATCTTATTTTACGTCTATCCCTAAAACAACACATTTGCTTAATTTTTCTTATTGATTTTAAACGACTCAGTGTTACTATACAAGTTTGGTCATTTGAATCAATGATTAAAATTACCCTATTCAAGTGTGTAAGGTTATGCAAGCTTAGCAAGAGTTTAATGGTGTTGATCCCTTTTGGGTTTGTTTGTACATGCTCTCTGGACTAATCATGGCAGAGACCTCTAAGGTATTGAAATTTCATTATAATTTTGACAATTGTGCCAATTCTTTTGAATAGGTTTATTTTCGTTATACCTATTCAAAACCCTTGTTTATTTCCTCGGCCTCTTAAGGTACACGAATTTTAGATTGGAATAGCTACTCGTTAAACAAAGTCTTATTTTTTTATTTTCTTAACACTCGCTTAATTTAAGCTCTTATGTATGCATTCTTCATGTCTATAGGTTATATTATGGTCTGTCATCATTTAGTGGTTTATACAAAAGAATTCAATTCTATACTTCGACTAGTTGTAAGAATTAAAATTGAGGAATTTTGTTTGTATATAATAAATTCCCTTTGCACTATTTACTTGAAATCCTTAGAGATTTCAATTCTATACTCCGAGTAGTTGTAAGAATTGAAATTGAGGAGTTGTGTTCGTATATAATAAATTTCATTTTCATTGTTTACTTGAAATCCTTAGATTCCAACCAGAGTGCTAGCTTGTTTAATTCTGATGTATAAAGATAGGGTTTTGGGTTTTCTCTTTCTTCATAGAATTTCTTTAATAATTTTTGGGAATGTATAACCAAAATCTGTTTATTTAATAATTTGTAGTATAAAAAGCTCAGTTTAATTTATAGATAAAATGACTTTCTTCAGAAAATTTTGACAATACATTTTTAAGTTTAAAATAGTTTTTTAAATGCATAAATGAATTGTCTTAAAATATAGATTAAAAAACTTAAATTTTTCAAAAATATTTGAGAGATTTCTGTTAACATTAACCAGAAAAAATTTCTTTGGAAAGAAGTCATTTCATCTATTAGTTATACCATGCAATAAAAAAATAACAATTAAAATATTTTATTTAAATATTTATTTAAATTAAATATTAAAAAATAATAGCCATAATAAAAATGCATTTATTCATCATTATATAAATTAGGCGTGAATAATATTTTTGGGGTAAATATTTTATTTCATAAAGTTGGTATAGTCGTATATTTAATCATTAATTATAAATATATATAGTCATCTTTTTATAATAATTATTTTTTTGTTTCAAATAATTTTAATTATTTTGATACACATGTTTATTTTGGAACAAAGTTTCCAAAAATTTAATGTTATAATCAATAGTTATTAGTTGAAAGGTATAGATTTAATCTCTATTGAATATTGTAATTTTTTTTAACAATACATAAAAATAGATAGCTGAGATTTATCTTCAAAATAGTTGTTTTTTTTGTCTTTTTAACTATTGTAATAATGTTCTTATAGCTCATATGATGTTATACATTATGTATATGTGCATTTTACTATATTTGTAGATGGAAAATTGCATATCTATGTTGCTTATTGTATTCACCATTAATTGAAAACTGTTTTGTTGATATCATGTTCGTTTTCTTTTATGTTAGGTGATTTCCTTGTTTTGTCATGGATCCAACTATTTGGAGTTGTATTCAATTTGAAATTCTTGAAATTGTCTTCCTTTAGCTCCCTTTATTGGTTGTGATAAAGTTTAGCATTGTTTGTCAACAATGGAAGAATGTTTTGATAAATCCTTCTTTCTTATTGCGTTGCAAGCATATCTATAAAAATGAATTTGGATTTATGGTTCCTTTCCTAAAAAATGAAGACAATTATTTTGCTGCTGAATACCTTAATCAAAATGGGTGCATATCTCGTTTTCATTTGTGATTCATAGATTCAAGATACAAATTAGAGTCTACTATTGGACCAATCATATTTTTATCCTTACCAACAGAATTCTCCAATTCACGAAACTATTTTGTAATGAATCCATTTACAAAGGCCTTAAAAAACATCAGGCGAATACGAATTGGAGACTGGGGATTCTTTTCGTTATTCGAAAATGTGAGCAACAAAAAATATGACTGGGTTGTTCTAAAACATATCTATGATAGAATGTAGCCTAAATTTTATGTTTATAGTAGTCTTGATAGGGTTTGGCGAAGGGCTGATCTTCCATTTGGTGGCACTTCACCCCCTCAGAATGGAGTGTTTTATAAAAGTAAATTGTTTTGGCTCTATCTCGACATGGAGTATGAAGATTGTCCTCGATATGGGTACACAATCTATTGGTTTGATGTAATAAAAATGAATGGGGATTTTCATTTATTCCAATCACTGAAATACAGGGTATGTCATTAGAAATATGCAAGAATCAGTTGATAGGTCTTATCGATGATGGCTCCACTTCTGTATGGTCAATTGAAGAAATAGATAATTTCCAATTTGGTCACCCGTGTATTGAACGAAGAATCGAATACTTTGAGGATGATTGGGGCTTCAGATGGAAGTTGTTGGAAGAAATTCCCATAGATATAAATATCAAATTTCCTAGTTATCTTCCATTTTGAACAGTCCAAGGTGTGGTTCTTATGTGCAATACGATGAAGTTCCTTTCCTAATATATGACATGATGACTGGCCTCTTCTTCCCAACAGATATTGATAATTTAGCTAATAAATGGATGCATGTATTTTGGTCTTCAACATTGCAGGATTGCAATGATTTGATCGAGTCTGGAAATGTTTTTGCAATTTCTCCCCGTATGGATTCTATTGATGAGATTCCACCATTAGATATGGACATGGAGTCTTAGGCTATTAGTCATTTTGTATTCTCTCTGTCATCGTGGAAAATATTTCCTTTTTTTTTTTTTTTACTTTACATAATTTTTGGTATGTATGCTAAGACTTTAAAATTACCAATCTATGGATATTTATATGGCTCCATTCTGAGGGGGTGTCTTCTATATGTGTATGTATCGGATGTTGGATATTGAATTCCATTGCAATTTGCTCGAAAATATTTATTTTTCTGTTCCGTTTAGTTCTCTTAATTGCATTTGAATGTGTTTGGATGTTATCCATTTTTCTTTGTTTTTATAATTATAATTACTGTGAATTATTTTATACATGGTGTTTCCATTAGTTTTTTCTCATTGATTCTCAAACAATGTTATATATTTAGGTTATTTTTATTATTTAAATTTATATTTTGATGGTATGTAGTTTCAACTATTTAGATATATTTCAAATTCATATAATTATTTTAGTATTTTGTTCCAGTTCATTTTATTTTTTCATAACTTTGTATGGTTGGAAAAATACCGTATACAATTTTAATTTTTTTATGTGGTTGGAAAAAAAATGTTTTCATTTTTCATTCTTTTGTGTTTATGTATATTGGATATATTATATGTTCCATGTTTATTGTTCTATAATAAATATATTATTATTCTTTGTAGACATGTCATCTGAAGGTACAAGCAAGCGTACAAGAAAAAGGAATCAGTCACCAGCATCGCGTGACAAGTCTAATGAAAGTTGTCGTTTATAGTATCAACAAAATAAAGACACAGTAAATGAGCATAGGAGAGCTAAATATCATAGAAGAACAAGTGAAACAACTCTTTAAAATGATTTTATGATTCCTCATAAGTATCGTACTATGGATGATATCATGGAAAGAACATTTTCCCTTGATAGTTCATTTCTAGAATATGCTCCTCGTTAGCATAATTTTGTTTTTCAATGCTCTCCTGAAAATTTTCATAATATTGGGGAAACATCTCGCAATATGGAAGAACATCATATTGATAATGTGGATGTAAATGTTCACCCTAACCCTTCTGTCTCCGCAATTGCATGTTGTGAGAAAGGCCAAAGGTTGCAAAATATCCATGGTGGAGGAAATGATGACATTGTATGTGATGACTTGGATGATAGTTTGATTGGCCATTTGTTTGATAATTTGGATCCAGCTGGTCGAAAAATCATATCTTCCAATCTCCCTTCTCAAAATAATGTTGTCCCACGAATAGAATCAGTCATCCCTGATAGCATTTCATGTGGAACAATGGAGGTAACCCAATGATATCTTTACATTTGCTGCAATAGTGATTGTTTTATTACATTCCTCTATTTAAATTTTTTTTTAATAAACTTATAAGGTATTTTATTCTCTGGGAATAGGATACACCTCATTTTAATAGAGGTCTAGAAATTATCTCCCCAAGTCTTCCATCTACTAATCTGAGAATTGAATATGAAGCATGTCATAACCTTCCACTACATTCTCCTCGACAATAAAATCGACAAACTAATGTTAATGTTATTAGTATTTGATTTGATTTTTCATTTTTTGAATTTTTGGTACAATGGACATGAATTTTATTGCATAATTTATTTTCTTCAAATAGGACACAACTCATTTCAATAGAGGCATACAAATTAACTTTGTAGATGTTCCGGCTACTGATGTTATAAGTGAAGAGGAACCATCTCATAGCGTTCATCCACATCACCAACAAAATGTAAATGTTGAATGCATTTGATATTTTCCTCCTTTTTTCATTTATTTTTAGTTGTACAATTTTAAATCTTTATTTTTTGAACATTTAGTTTTATAGCGAATTTTATTTTGTTTTAACAGGAAATAACTAATTTGAATAGAGGCATCGAAACTAATTCCCCAAATGTTCTATCTATTGATGTTAGAAGTGAGGAGCAACCATCTCGTACACTTCATCCACATCGCCAAACAAATGTAAATATTGAATGAATTTAATTTTTTTTTTTCATTTTTTCAATTCTAATTTTTTGGACATTCAATTTAAAAAAAAATTATGCTAAAGAAACCTTGTCATCCTCTCAGGTTCCAGAAATGCAGACCATACATTTGGAAAGACCATGTCATAGATCTGTTCCACATGTTTCAAATTTTGGAAGGGAATCTCATGGTGCTGAAAATCAAGTAAATTTTAGAAGAAATTATAATCTTCCACATCATTATCCACATGGTCCAACCAATACAAATCATATTTATGTTGATTAAAAAATGATACAAGTGCATAAAAGATTTAGAGAAATGATAGATAGCTTGTCAGTTGTCAAAATGTGCCACATCTGCCAAGAATCATATCCTGGAATCCACGTTTTGAGAGATTCTGAAGGACCTATTTGCAGAAAATGTAAGAATGAAAGAGGTTCACATCATTTTTCTGGCTATAATATGGATCGTGGTGAACAACCTCATATTTTAAGAGTTCTTACTCAAGTTGAGGAATTGTTAATAGCACGTGTAAATCCTATTTTGCAAGTGACACATGCTCAAGGTGGGCAATATAAGTATAACGTACACACAATTAGCTTTCCCCAAGATATTTCTACAATTGTGCAAAGTCTTCCCCGACATGTTGAAGATCTTGACTTTCTAATTGTGAGGAGACATGCTGCTCAGTCTAACTATTATGAATGTTATGTAAAAATATCTCGGTTTGTGGCTGCATTGCATTTCAAAATTGAACGTGATAAATATTATCGAGATGTTGTAATTGACTATGATTCAAGAAATGCTCTACCCAAAAGATCAACAGATGTCTCCTCCAAGATTAAATTTGTTGATTGTGACATTGCATAATTTGAGATCAATGCAGCTAATAATGAAGGGTTTCCTCTTGAGAGTTTTCCCTCTCATCCTTCTTCTTTTGTTGCTTGCCTACCCAATGAAGGGAGAGAAGTGGAAGAAATTAGAGAATTTCTTGATAATGTTGATTCTTCACATGTTCATGAAATGGATTGGCCCAGTATTGGAACATCTATGGTGAATGAATATAATACTAAGGGGTTATTAGATATGGCATTCCCCACATTGTTTCCCACTGGCGATGATGATTGGTTGCAACCACGCATTTGTACTATTGAATTTCATGAGTATGCATTTCATATTTTTAGATACTATGATCAAAGGTTTGGAAGCCATCCTTGCTTCCAATATTACCTATTGAACATGATAATGACACATCATAGCCAAGAAACTGCTTCAGTTTTTGTGAAGAAAAATTTACATGATAACTCACCAACAACAATTGATAACTTGCGTCAGCAACTTTCTGATTTACTAGATAATAAGTTGGCTAAGAATCTTATTTGGTTTGGGTCTTCTCTAAGAGGTACAAGGGTGTTGGGCCGTTAATATTCCATTATTATTATCACTTGTGAATGCTTATTCCACCCATTTCTACCATTCTTCATCACGTCATTTATTATAATTTATTATTTAAATCCATTTTATAAATGATTTATGCTCTTATGGATGAATATTATTTATCTTCTTTTATTTCTAATAAATTGATGATTATGAATTATTTTATCAATGATAGTTTTAATAAGTTGGTTATAACATTATTCACCATTTTTAGCCTCCAAGATAATTTCCAGATTGAAGATTTGATCATTAAAAGTGCCAACTCATAAATGCGCTGGAATAAGGAGTGACAATTTTGCGGTTGAGATTCTGAGAAAATGAAGACGAATCTGGAAAATCCGGAACATGGGTTTTGTTAAGAACAGACCCAATTAACTTTACTAAAGAACGGTTTGCCCAAATTCGGCTTGTACTGAGAGAAACGCAGGGTTATTTGAGCACGATTTTCTCAGATCTGTGGTTGCGGCCATCCTCCAAATCTCAGCTACAAAGCCAAATTCGACTTGCTGTTGTTGAAAGATGGATGTAAATCTATTTTATTGTTGATCAATTGGTTGGAAGAAATTCAATATTATTATTAGAGATCCTATTTTCTATTTAATTTCTCCACCTTCTGATTATAAAAGGAGAAGCATGTATTGTGTATGAGGGGATGGAGAGACTTTTCTTATTGTAATTTGCAGAATTGTGCATCGGCTCTTGTTAAGAGAGTGTGAGCTGTTTGTAAACATTATTAATGCTTGATTAATAAAGGAGTTCACTATTGTTCCATTTCTCAAGCGCTGGAGTAAAGCACAGCAACGCTTCACCGGTGGTTGAGGGCTCGGCCCTGGTGGAGCGATCTGCTGTTTGTATTTCTATTAGTTTATTTCTGTTTTGTGAAGTTCATTTATTACAATTAAATAATTGAGTTATTGCTAATTGGATCAAATACATAGTCATTGTTATTCCATTCTTTACAAGAAGCATGATTCATGATTCAATTGTTATAAAATGTTGTTTTTCTGTATCTAATTCCAATTGTTATTCCTTTTGTTTATGAATTACGATAGTTGATTGTTGCGTGGCTGTCGACAGGATTAAAGAGTAGAAATCTAGTTTGCTTGGTTATGAATTGAATTCACTGTTTATTTTACGCTACTATTCAATTCCTGTTCATTGCTTTTAGATTGCTGTTTCTTTCCAGTTTGCGTTTTAGATTTCATTTCCTTTGAGTTGTTTTCACTTGCTTTGAGATCTCTAAACTGTAGAGGGCAGAGCTAATCATTCCAGGTCCCCAGATTTGGTCATCTCACATCGACTTCTAGGGGAAAGAGTTATTACTACTGCATCCCTAATCGATGTCTAGCAAGGTTGCCGTAGTGTAGTCTTTACATTTCTGTCATTTGTAATTAGATTTCTTTTCAAGCATTTATTATTTCTGCATTTGTATTTCTATACTACATCTTCACAAACATTACTCTTGAGTAAATAGCCGCCTCAGACTGAGTACACTCTTGAAATAAGAAGTCGTCCCTGGGTTGATAATTAATGTGAAGGTAATTAGGAGTTAAAAAGACACCCTTTTATCGCTCCACAAAGGGCATAACGGAGTAAATTTTCGGGGTCGTAATTGACTGACATGATTACTCAGTTGGGATGTCCATCTTTGTTTTTTACTTTGAGTGCAGCTGACAGATGTTGAGCACTGCAAAAGGTATGAATTCACCATGCATTTTCTCATATTTTTCCTTTAAACATAACTCTTTTTATTTTACAAAGGTGATTTATTGTAGAATTATGATAGAATTGCAAATACTTGTGTTTATTGTGAAAAGTAATTAAAAATTTACTTTTATTATAAAAACAGGAAACAAACGGAGTAAACAACTATTTGAGAGGCAAGGCTAAAGCAGGAGGAACTGCTATTCCTCCAGTAATAGACCATATCCAGTCAAAGAGAAGGAAATCATAATGCATAGATAATAGAAGACAGGGAACAACATGACTACAGCCGAAGAAGATCAAGCGCTAGTCAAAGAAACAAAAGGAGCATTCAGTCTTATCTCATTCCTTGTCTTATTTGTCGAAATTGTTATAAAAGGCAATTCCTTTAGAGATTGAAGGAGTCGAATTATTTATTAAACATTTCTCTTGTAACCCTGCATTTTCTATTGACTCTCGTGTTCAGAGAGTGACCACTGTAAACATTATTTATGTTCGATTAATATAAGAATGTGTTTTCGTCCCATTTCTTAGCTCTGCAGTAGCCCAGTGGTGTTTCATTGGTGGCTAAGGACCCAGCCCTAGTGGATCGATCTGCTATTTGTATCTCTATCTTTCAATTATCATCGTGTGATAGTTTGTGGTTGTTTTCATTACATTAGCAATTTAATTGGTTTGCTATTGAATTAATGATTGATTTCATTATGCTAACGAATTGTATTGCTGTTTCGCTTTGGCAAGGACCTTAATTCCTGTATTATTTATCTTGTTATACCTTACAGAGCTTTATTGTTCAGCATTATATGTTCTGTTCCAATTGATTGCTGTTCTGGTGGATTTTTGTTCATTTCGGATTGCTGCTTAACAACGTTTGCTGTCGACAAGGTTTGGTGTTTAATAGAATTTCTATTTGATTCCATTAAGTTAAGATTGGTTGTTCAGATTCATTATTTAGTATTTGCTATTCGATTCTTCTAAGTTACAATTTTCTACTCATTTACATTTTTGTTCGATTCCAGTGTGTTGTTCATTTCCAATTCATTAGTTTACATATTGTAAAGAGTTTTCTTTTAAAGAGTTTTCCTAGTTTACTTTCAATAGCAGCTTTAGTTCAATTTCTATTTCCCTTTAATTTCTTTAAAGCAGGACTGTTAACTGTAGAGAACACTGGTTATTGCTTCTACATTCCCAATTTGACTGTCTTGTTCCAGTTTGATTTCAATTGCATCAATTTCTAGAGGAATGATTTATTGCTACTGTATCCTTGATTCATGTTTGTTGAGTGAATAGTTGGATTCCAGAGCATTTGAGTTCATGTTATTGTAATTAGATTTATTTTCCAAGCATCCATTTACTCTTGTCTTTATAACATTGTACTACATCTTACAAAGAATTACTCTTAGCTTGAATTGCAGCCTCAGACAGAGTACACTCTTGAAACAAAAAGTCATTCTTGGATTGATGATTAATGTAGGATAAATAGGTGTTAAAAATATGCCTTTTATACCTCAACATTTTGGCGCCGTTGCCGGGGAGAGTGTATGCCATTTAGAAGGAGTGATGCACATTTGAATTTTTTCTGCTTGGGAAGAGTTGGGTATTAAAGACGGAAGGTAAGAACTTGCGCACTGAGAAAGAAACATACTTGCTCATGGCCCGCTTCACATAAAAATTGGGTAAATTATTTTCTTAGGTAGGAATGAAGGCTTGTTTTTTTTAATGAATAGAAAAGCTAAACAAAACAAAACTCCTCCTAAACCCAAAAAACCTAAGGGACCTGTGACCCTTGGGCAAACAACTTTCATTGACAAAATCCTTAAGAAAATTGAATCTCAGCCATCAGTAGGACCTAGGAAAGTTATTTCTAGACAACCTACTAGTTCCCTTCAGGCCACAGAGTCACCATTTGTAGCCTTTGCTGAGGTACATAGCCAAACGGAAGAAACTGAGAAAACCTCCCAAGAAATTGAGAATTCTCGCCTAATTTATCTGCAAGAAGGGAGTTCTAGTAACCTTCGTGAAGGAGGAGGAGAAACAAGGGAAACAGAAGTACCAAAATATCCTCTTAAACTTGTCCAAATAGTGAGCAACCCAGATAAGGGAAGTGTTGTCAACATCATTCAAAACAAAGGACCTGAATCTCCTCAGATAGTAGGTCAGAAAGGAATACTTATTATTCCAGATCAAGGGAGTGTTTTCAAGGTCATTCCTATTCCTTCTAGTCAGCCTAGGAATGCCCTTGAAATCCCAAAAGCATATTGGCACATATTTGAAAAAATAGCCCAGAACCAAAACCAGCGAACACCTCAACAAATTTCCACACTGCAATATCCCATAGTGGACACTGTAGTTAATGCACCTATGAAGGCCATTCCTCTTCAACATTTTCCTACATTCCATGGCTTAACATCAGAATATCCAGATGCATTTCTGTTTGAATTCGATTTATTATGCAGGGGGTATGACTATACCATCGATCCCCAAAAATTAAAACTATTTCCTTCCACATTAAAAGAAGCAGCCTTACGATGGTTTATGGGGTTAGTTGGAGGTGTTATAAATGATTGGGACCAAATGAAAGCTACATTTCTAAAGAAATATTAGGATTATCATAGGTCCAGGGAATTAAAAGACGAAATATTTTAGATGACAACAAAACTAAATGAAACACTGGAGGAATATGTAGAACACTTTCAATACAACCTCCAAAGATCACCTTATGCATCTTTACCCTTACTTGATAATGTGTTGAAAACTACATTACTTAAAGGGATGAAGGAACAATGGGTTGAAACATTAAATATTATGGGAGAAGGTGATATATATCAGGAAAATGTTGTTGACATTATTGATTTGTGTATCAGAAGCTCGAGAGGTAGCACAAGGCTAAAATTAGTAGAATGTGACATGATCACAAGGGATAATGAGACCTATAGTGAAGGTGTAACCCACGCAGAGATTGTAAATCTGCTGGAAGATTATAAAATTGATATTCTAGGGACTCTAACAAAGCAGTTCAAAATTATGCAAGCCAAACAAAAGCAAGCAGAAGCAGAACAAAACTTGGCAATATTCTGTCTTAAGTGCAGGAAGAAACACAGCCATAAAGAGTGCCCCCTAGATATAATAAAAGTCTGTGCCATCTACAAAAAATATCACTCCATAGAAGGTTTCCCCTCTCTCCCTGGATTGAAAGTAGTCTACAAAGAGGCGGAAGAAGAATCAGAAATGGTATGCCTACTTAATCAACATCGACAATGGCAGCCATGACAAACAGGTATGCCAATCGATCCATCCTCTTCTTTTCAGCCTCCTCAATATAATGCTCAGTAATATAATGGAATGTGGCAAAATCAGCCACCTTTCCCCAATTGGTCACAACATCCATTTCATACATCACCATGGCCAAATCAAATAAACCAAACTAATTGGCCAAATTTTCCTTTCTTTCCACCGTTTTGGCAAAACAATTCTTATCCAACACAATGGTCCCCCTTCACTTCACAAAGTCAAACCTGGCAGTCAAACTGGCAAAGATCTACAAATCAGCCGGCTAGAATAATCCCTCTCTCTCAACCTACACTGCCAGCCCCCTATACATTGCCACAAAACCCCCAGACCAATTTAAGACCACAACTCCCAGCCCAACCCAACCCAAACCCAAACAATAGTTCAGTATGTCCAAATAATGGAACCACCAAAACTGGAAACTGAACTGAGAGAGTGCAATGACCTTCAATTGAGATCTGGGCACATAATAGAAACAGAGGGAGACAAAAATCTTCAAATTGAAGATCCATTAACTGCAGAACAAACATTGCAAAAATATAATGTGGTTCAAAAACAAACTCAACAACAAGCAACCACCTCTTCTCCACCTTTCCCAGAACAATTAATCATATCTCACCCAATAGAATATCCTGATTTTGATCTTCTGGGAGAATTAAAAAATTTGTATATAAAAATCCCTCTCCTCCAAGCTATCCAAGACATTCCTATTTATGCAAATACCATCAAGGAATTATGTATAAAGAAGCCAAAGAGGATAAAAACAACCAACCCAACTATCCAAGTAGTCGGTACTCTATCTGACTTATTATCAAGAATGGAAACACCTATAAAATATGAAGACCCAGGAAATCCTATAGTGACGATGCAAATCAATGGGCAATCATTTCCAAATGCCTTAGTTTATTTGGGAGCTGCAATTAATATCTTAACAACTACCACTTGTAAAAAAATTGGCATTACATCATTAGATCCAACAACAACCTTATTGGAATTGGCTGACCGATCGGTAGTCAAACCAGAAGGTACACTACAAGATGTAATGGTATCTATAGATTCCTGAGAGTACCCTACTGACTTCCTGATTATCAACCCAAAGAACTTGCTAGATGGACACCCGTTGATCCTAGGTAGACCTTGGTTGGCAACTGTCAATGCTTACATTGGCTGCTGACAAGGAAACATGACTATAACAAGGGGAAGCTATGTCAAGAACTTAGCTTTATATCCCCTAGCCCAACCAAGCCTATCAATACTCAAAACAAGGAGGCAACCTGTATCATATCTCATGGAAAATATGAGATCATCACTAACCATAGAAGATGCCCTCGATTTTAAAGACCAAACTGAGGATGGCATTATTAATAGTTTCATCAATAAGCCAAAAATCAGATCCCATTTTCAATGTCACATGATCAAGGCAACATTTGATAATAAAGAAGAAGAATATCTTTTGAAAGACATACATGATCAATCAATACCCACTACCTCTGTTTACAATAGAAAAATTGTGGAAATTGAACCTGAAAAAACTTTAAACATTAAAAAAAAACTGACTGCTGAACAAGAAGAGAAGTTGGTCCAATTTCTACGAAAATATAAGGGAGCCTTTGCATGGGATTATCCAGACATGAAGGGAATTGACCCCCATTTATGTACACACCACATCTACGCAGAAAAATATGCTAGACCCATTTTCCAACCCCAACGAAGATTAAACCCTCACCTTAAAGATATTTTGAAAGATGAATTACAAAAGCTGTTGGATGTCAATTTCATTTACACAATATCTGATAGCAAGTGGATCTCTCCATTAGTAGTGGTGCCAAAGAAGAACGAAAAGTGGAGAATATGCGTATATTACCAAGAACTGAACAAAGAAACCCAAAAAGACCACTTTCCCCTTCCCGTCATTTACCAGGTATTAGATACATTGGTAGGAAAGAAATTATTTTCTTTCTTGGATGGCTTCAGTGGATACAATCAAATTCAGATTGCCCCTGAAGACCAAGACAAAACTACTTTTACCTATCCTTGGGGGAAATTTTCCTATCGAGTTTTACCCTTTGGCCTATGAAATGCCCTTGCTACATTTCAGAGGGCCATTCTCAACATCTTTTCAGATTTAATAAATGAAGGGCTCGAAGTATACATGGATGACTTCACACCTTACGGAGATGATTTTGAGCCAACATTAGAAAACTTAGAAAAGGTGTTGCAAATATGTATTGACACTAGGCTTTGTTTAAGCCATGAAAAGTGTCACATGATGGTGACCGAAGGACTTATCTTAGGTCATTATATTTCAACAGCTGGAATTCAGGTAGATCCAGCTAAAATTCATATAATTTTGTTAATACCTACTCCTACCACACAAACAAAGGTACGTAGATTTCTCGGATTTTCCGGTTATTATAGAAGATTCATAGAACATTATTCTCAAATAGTTTCACCTTTATACGCACTAACAGGAAATGCTGATTTCATTTGGACAGATAAATGTGGCCATGCTTTCGAGGATCTGAAAAAGCTTATATCAACAACCCCTATGCTGAGGGGCCCAAATTGGGATTTGCCATTCCAAATTTCATCTGATGCCTCAGACACAGCCATTGGAGCAGTGCTTGGACAATAAGAGGATAAGAAACCATATGTAATCTATTGTATTAGCAAAAATATATCTCCTAATGAATTAAACTATACTGTGACTGAGAAATAATTTCTAGTTGTAATACATGCTGTAAATAAGTTTAGACATTATATAATTGGGTATCCTGTAGTTTTATATACAGATCACTTTGCCATAAATTTCTTAGAAAATAAACCTGTTACAAACGGTAGAGTAACAAGATGGTTGATTTTTTTGCAATAATTCGATATCACAATAAAATATCGACCTGGAAAAGAGAACCCTGTAGCTGATTTCCTGTCACGAATGCCAAAGCCAACAGATGCAGCAACAGTCAAATATCACTTCCCAGATGAGAATTTGTTTGTTTTTACTGTTATAAACACATGGTATGTTGATATAGAAAATTACTTAGTAATAGTTAAATTACCTAAACATCTAATGCCTAATGAACGAAAACAGATAACACAGCGTAGTACTCGATTCTCTTGGATCGGGGGCTACCTGTTTCATACAGGGTCAGATATGCAAATTAGGATATGTGTCCGAGAGGATGAAGTATTTGATATTCTGAAAGCATGCCATGACGGGTCATGTGGTGGACATTTTTCAGATTGTAGAACTACCCAAAAGGTTTTACAGACAGGCTACTATTGGCCTACCATTTTTAAAGATGCTAAAAAGTTTGTACAGGCCTGTGATAACTTCCAAAGGGCAGGTTGCCCTGGACAGTTCAACGCAATGCCTTTGAACCCACAATTAGTAATAGAACCATTTAAACATTGGGCGCTCAACTTTGTTGGTTCCATTAACCCACCATCGAATCAAAGAAGACACATCATAGTTGCAACCAAGTATGTTACTAAATGGGTTGAAGCAGTGGCACTTTCAAAAGCTACAGAAGACTCTGTAATACAATTCCTTTTCCAGATATTTGTGCGATACGGCCTCCCAAGGGACATAATTACAGATGGAGGACTGTAGTTTGTAGGTAACAAACTCGATGAAACATTAAAAAATTA
Organism: Pinus albicaulis; assembly: GCA_034641835.2. Taxonomy (NCBI): domain Eukaryota; kingdom Viridiplantae; phylum Streptophyta; class Pinopsida; order Pinales; family Pinaceae; genus Pinus; species Pinus albicaulis. The sequence continues at coordinate 1,507,369,377 of CM076581.1, read as the reverse complement.
CCACATTCAGCACAAAATAACAACTCCATACCACCCACAGGCAAACGGCCAAGTAGAAAGCATGAATAAAGTGATCAAATCTATACTGACAAAAAAATTTTCCTCACACAGACGTGACTGGGCTTACAGATTTCTAGAAGTCTTGTGGGCATATCGAACAACATGGAGAGGTACCACGAGGTATTCACCGTATCAATTGTTATTTGGAAAAGAGCCCATCTTTCTGATAGAGTTTGAAATTCAGACATTAAGAATAGCCCAAGAGATGGGTTTAGACTTAAATGAAGCCTAGGTCAGAAGATTACAACAAATCAATGAGTTGGATGAAATTAGGCTCTCTTCTCTTCAGCACACTGCATTAATTCAACAACAGAGAGAAAAATGGCACGACGCCCTCATCAAAGAGAAAATATTCCACGAAGGAGATTGTGCACTCCTATATGACTCGAGGTTTCAGGATTTCCCAAGAAAACTCCAGACACGCTAGCTTGGAACTTACAAGATACAAAATGTGCATGATAATGGCACCATCACATTAACCACCATTGATGGATCTCGATATTCCTTCAAAGTAAATGGTCATCGAGTACGAATTTACCATAATCTGCTTAATCGGGAATCCTTTTACCAACAATTACAGGAAGATTCTAACATCCATATTTTTGCTGAGGAGGACAACTCCTCCTCAGCATCCATTTACTGAATCGTCTCTTTATTTTGAAACTTGTACATAAAGCTTTTCCTTTTATTTTGCTTATTTTTTTCTATAGATTTTATTTCTTAAGTTGTTCCTTTTTAAGGAACAGCAACATTTTCTCTCAAGAAACGCGTGTTGAGTGTTTTTGTTTGTTGTTCCTTTCCAAAAGGAACAACAGTTTTTGCTGTTCCTTTCAGAAGGAACAACATTTTTTGCTACGTCCTGTATGTTGTTCCTTTCAAAAGGAACAACAGTTTTGATTGCAAATTTTTGTTGTTTCACAATGCTTTTGCATTGTTGTATGTTTCTGTTGTTCCTTCCCAAAGGAACAACATTTCCGCTGATTGTTTTTGTTGTTCCGTTCGAAAGAAACAACATTTTCGCAGATTGTTTTTGTTGTTCGTTCTTAAAGGAACATCACTTTTCGAGTGCATTTTTTTTTGTTTTAGAACAAAATTTTGAGGATTTTTGTGAATTCTTCATGACTCTTATAAAGGCAACCATACAATTTATGCAAGGATACACAAATTAGAGATTAATGAAATCAGCAAATCAAGAGAAATTGTCATTTTTAAGAAATTGTTTTGCAATGATAAGGAAAATGAAAGGAAAAAAACATATATATTACTTTTTTGTCCTTATTTGCACTTAAATTAATATGATCAGGTATCTTTATCATGTTGTTTCTTCCCTAAACTCTCATAACTCTCTTTGATTTTTATTTATTGAACAAAGAATAAAGGCATATTCTCTCTATTGAGATGTTTAGACTTCTTCCACCATCCCTACTCTTAAGGAGTGTTGAGCCATCCTCTATATATATAAGTAGGGAAGTGCTATATATAAAAATAAGACAAAAGAAGAATACCAATATGATTGCTAACAATTCTATGATATGGCAGATGGAGGATAGGGGGTTTCATCAAGAGCCAGCCTACCATGATCATAAGGAAGCAATGCACTGGCATTCCCATTATGGCCACCACACCAGGGATATGGTCCAATGGGCAACTCAGAAAAAATAATAAAAGTTTCTTGGAAAAGGAGGTCTCATCACGAGCTGACCTGCCCACTTTTCACTCCTTCCTGGTGAATGGCATTATGGTTCATCTGGTTCCTAAGCTAGCATAGTGGCCTCCATCATGACATTATAAAGAACTTCCCTAGGCATAAATAAAGGATAATGGTTCCAAGGGTTAAAAAGAAACTTTGTCAAGGTTATGGACACCTGTGGGCAACAGAGCTCTGCTAATGGTATTGGAGTCACACTTTTCAAATCAATAGTAATGATGAACCTTTTTCCTATATCTTTATATAATATCGAATGAGAGTATACCCTTAAACCCTTTGTTTTGAACCTATTATACATGAAAATTATTTATAACTCGATCAAAATAGTTTATTTGGGTAATGACCGCATGAGTACTTGTTTTCACATCAGATGTCCCTTTCATTATCTTCGAATCATTGCATAAACGTTTCCATATCTATTCACTATTTAATAATATGCATCGATTTCAGTAATGTAATAATTTGTGACCGTATCATAAGTTTGTATGCTGTTCAATGTTGTACATCTGTTGTGCAGTACCTTGCTCTCTTATTTGACGGTCGAGGACGACCTATCATCCTTCAGGGGGGGCACGGATGCCTTTTAATGACTGCATGTAGGTCAAATCCCTATATTTTATGCCTGCATGCGAATCAAATCCCTATATTCTCGATAATAACAAAAAATTAATGGTATTATTCTGATACACTATGTTGTGCTGTTCCATTACATTACTGTGCATTTGTGAAGAATTAACAGCGTGCAGAAAAAATGGGAGGGCGACCAATTCATAGTGAGCCACAGGTGCCAGCTATTTCAAGCACTGCATAGGAAATTTTGGAAATAATAGGGTGAATTACCTACCTCACAAGGCTGCAACAACCTCATGAAATGATAGCTATCGAGTTTTTATAGAATTTGCAGGAAGGTTACTCCATGGTTAGAGGTAGGCAGATAATAGTAATAGACGAACTAATCGTAGAGGTGTCTGGTCTACCAGCGGAAGGAACCATAAGGACCCATAAGAAGGTGAAACTCCAAGAAGCCATGAACCTTTTCTGAGATGAAGTACAAAACTTGGTTGTCAAAGGGAAAGGTGTTCAGTCGGTGACGTTGGGAGAACCATGGACAAAGTTGGCAAAAGTGGTACAGGGCTACATAACATGTGATGGGAGAAAATATGTGGTAAGACCTCACCATCTTAAGCTATTAGCAGTTTTAAAACAAAAATGTACCGTAAACCTGCCTACATTTTTAAATTATTTATTGCATGACGCTGCCTGAAGTATAAGAAAAGCTCGTCATACAGACATGGTGGTCAGCCACCATTGCTTAATCAGATTGATAGTGAGTTACATCCTTGCCCAACAGCAGACCAGTTGGGAAGAACTGATATTTTCAATTGATGGAGGATTGGCCCTACCTACCCCAAAACGTAAGAGAATGACTATCATAGCAGCAGAGCCATCAAAACGCAGACAATCTTCCAAGTTAAGGAGAAGTAGGGGAATAATAGAAGGCCTTTAGGGTAGTAGTAGCCAGCCCTTAGAATTGCCGAGTTCAGAGGATGAGAAACCCCCACAACTTGAAAAAGGGAGTCACCGCACTGATGAGGATGAAGAGGAAGTGAGTCACCACACTGATGAGGAAGAGAGTCACCACACCAGTGGTGAGGAACAAAGCCACCACACCAGTGAAGAAGAAGGAAATGATGAAGAGGAAGGAAATGATGAAGAAGAAGGAAATGAGGAAAAAGAAGGAGGTCCTCATACTAGTGTAGAAGAAGAGATTCACTACTTTGAGGAGGAAGAAGGAAGTTACCATACCTGTGAAGGGGAAGAAGATAATCACGGCAGTGAGAATGAAAGAGAGGGAGCAGAACCTCCTGAAACCACCACTGCAAGTCCACCACAAATCCCTTTGCAGGAGGACCAATTGGCACAAATTTTGGCCAACATGAGCGAATACATATAACCCCACAGCCCACTGAAATTCAGTATTGAGATAAAAAAATTGCAGGAACAAGATGCTACCAGTAAAGACACAGCTGAGGGAATACCGAATGAAATAGAAGAATACAACCCTCAAGGAATGGCAAGACCAGTTAGGGTTACCTCCCCCGAGAAATGTGGCCAGGAAGAGATGAAAACTGAAGAAGTGTTCCAAACTGAATATTCTTAGGGAACAACAAAGCCAATTAAGGTTACTACCCCTGAAGAATGTAGCCAGGAGCATATGAACACTGAAGAAGTGTTCCAAGAAGAAAACGAAGAAGCAAGCCTGAGCGAAGGCACTGCTACTAAAAATCAAACCCTAGCTAAGCAATTGGGTTAAGAAAAAGGAATAGTCGTTCCTCGCAAGAGGACAAAAAAAGTAACTGAACTTGAGAAACTTCGCAGGGAATGGAAAAAGCTTCAAAAGCTAGTGGAACAACTCAGATAGACTATTAGGGTTCTCAAAATGAAGCAAATTTCCAAACGAACCCCAAAAAAGAGGAACATAGTCACCAAATGAACCCCGAAAAAGAGGAAACTAGCCACCAAAGCAAAGCCCCAGGTTTCAGAGACTATAGAAACCCAAGATGAGCCCAATCAAGAAGACATGGAACAACAGGCAGTTGTTCCAGATGCAGCTGTTCCAGATATAGCAGCCTCAAATGAAAGTGCACAGGCCTGTAGCCAAAACACTTTTAGTGATCCTACTATAGCCAAAATCGAAGAGGAGCTGGCACAGGCTTGGTAGGAAAGAGAAAAACTTGAAGAAGATAATGTTCCTAAAAGAAAATACCAGGAATGCAGCAGCAAATGAGGAGCATCCATGCAGCAAAGGTTGAAGCCTATCAGAAGTGTCGAAAGGCAGAAGATAAGGCTAAAAAGGTAAGGGATAAATTAAAAATGGCCCAGAATCAAATGGATACTCTCTTCTCCTTATACACATATTTTCTAGCTTGTAGATGTCCTCCCAAGAATTATGCTTTGTTTTTATTAGAGAGATATTTACAGTTAAAAATTACAGCAGTTAGGGCAGGAAAGTCTATAGAATTAAAAACTGTAGATTATTTTGTGAAATGCTGCAAACTCTATGGGGTTAAGGTACAACGTCTCCTTTGTGAATTCTATTTGCACAATATTATGTTGAAGGATGAAATTGAGATAAATCCAAGCCCTTTTGTGGGTGACATCCAATATCAAGCATTTATTTCATTTTCTGTCAACCAGTTGAAATGGCTCAAGGCCTATAATACTTTCCAAAGGCAAGAAAATGGGTTAGACCTGTGGGTTAGGAGTGAGCCAAAACAACCATTACAATTATGGGCTAGAAGAAGAGCCTAATGACAAGAGAGGTGTTATCCAAGCATTGGGGCCTATCCATAAAGAAATTACCTTGGATGGGATAGAATATTTTCTCTCCATTAGAAACCAAGCCTATACAACAGCTAAAGTCCGATGGAAGATTTCCAATCGGAATATTCAAGACAGAGAACCATTTAATTATAGAAACTTTGGATTAGCTGCTAACCACCTGGTTCTCTATAGCAACCTCATCTTAAGGGAAGGCCCATTCTGGCTAGGGTGTAGGTTTCGAAGTCCCATTGTATGGTATCTTGCAACAGACTATAAAGCCATTTATGAGCTACCTGAAGGAAATACATTGCATGTCTTTGAAGCTTTAGCTGCAAATCATGGTTTTAGGCCTCTTAATGAAAAACCTTCTCCAGCCTATTCTTTAACTGCTTTACATGTAAACCATGGTTTTCATGAGGACATGAAAAAGGGTAAGCAGGGGGTATGTTGAGCACTGGAAAAAGTATGAATTCACCATGCATTTTCTCATATTTTTCCTTTAAACATAACTCTTTTTATTTTAGAAAGGTGATTTATTTTAGAATTATGATAGAATTGCAAATAATTTTGTTTATTGTGAAACGTAACTAAAAATTGCCTTTTATTGTAAAAACATGAAACAAACGGAGTAAACAACTATTCGAGAGGCACGTCTAAAGCAGGAGTAACTATTTTTCCTCCAATAATAGACCATATCCAGTCAAAGAGAAGGAAATCAGAATGCATAGATAAGAGAAGACAGGGAACAACATGACTACAGCCGAAGAAGATCAAGCGCTAGCTAAAGAAAGAAAAGGAGCAAATCCCTCAGGATCTTTCAATCCTGAGGGATCACTGTTCAGTCTTATCTCGTTCCTTTTCTTATTCGTTGAAATTGTTATAAAAGAAAATGCCTTTAGAGATCGAAGGAGTCAAATTATTGATTAAACATTTCTCTTGTAACCCTGCATTTTCTATTGATTCTCATGATCAGAGACCGACCACTGTAAACACTATTTATGTTCAATTAATATAATAACGTGTTTCCGTCCCATTTCTTACCTCTGTAGTAGCCCAGCGGTGTTTCACTGGTGGCTAAGGGCCCGGCCCTAGTGGAACGATATGCTGTTTGTATCTCTATCTTTCAATTATCGTCGTGTGATAGTTTGTGGTTGTTTTCATTACATTAGCAAGTTAATTGGTTTGCTATTGAATTACTGATTGTTTTCATTATGCTAATGAATTGTATTGTTGTTCCGCTTTGACAAGGACCTTAATTCCTATATTATTTATCTTGTTATACCTTACAGAGCTTTATTGTTCAGCATTAGATGTTTTTTTCCAATTGATTGCTATTCTGGTGGATTGTTGTTCATTTCAGATTGCTGTTTAACAAAGTTTGTTGTCGACAGGGTTTGGTGTTTAATAGAATTTTCTATTTGATTCCATTAAGTTAAGATTTTTTTTTTAGATTCATTAGTTAGTATTTGCTGTTCAATTATTCTAAGTTACATTTTTCTACTAATTTACATTGTTGTTCGATTCCATTGCGTTGTTCATTTCCAATTCATTAGTTTACAGATTACAAAGAGTTTGCTTTTAAAGAGTTTTCCTAGTTTACTTTCAATAGCAGCTTTAGTTCAATTTCTATTTCCCTTTAATTTCTTTAAAGCAGGACTTTCAACTGTAGAGAAAAATGGTTATTGCTTCCACGTTCCCAGATTGATTGTCTTGTTCCAGTTTGATTTCAATTGCATCAATTTCTAGAGGAATGAGTTATTGCTACTGTATCCTTGATTGATGTTTGTTGAGTGAATAGTTGGATTCCAGAGCATCTAAGTTCATGTTATTGTAATTAGATTTCTTTTCCAAGCATCTCATTACTCTTGTATTTAGAACACTGTGCTACATCTTACAAAGCATTAATCTTAGCTTGAATTACAGCCTCAGATAGAGTACACTATTGAAACAAAAATTCATTCCTGGATTGATGATTAATGTAGGATAAATAGGTGTTAAGAAGATACCTTTTATACCTCAACAACACAAAGTGGCCAGAGCTTCATAGCCTCATGCCTATACCCTCACATTCTCGTTCCTTAAATGAGCATCGTATGAAAATTGAAAATGTTATCCAGTACCCTCATATTGTTGCCACATTTATGCACCATAGATTCAATATATTTCGAGAGGAAGTTATCCAAAAATATCTTAAAGCTAAAGGCTTCTAGTACAGGTATGTTTTCTTGAATTTATTTTCTATTCATTGTCAATTTCTTATTAATTTTCTATTTCTATTTTTGTAGTAACTCTGTATTCATTTTTTTCAGATATGAGTGGCAACATAGAGGTTCAACACATATCCATGGTTTCCTATGGTTGCAAGGAGATCCTGACATGGAAAGACTTGACTGGTCAAATGATTTTTATTTGCAGCATGCAAAGATATTCTTTGACAATTATGTAACTGCATGGAATCCATGTGAAATACATCGTCGCAATATAATGGTTCCAAGAATTCTCAATGAAGACCCTTGCCTATTGAATACTGATCAGATTTTCTCTTGCAATCCTCATAATGATTATGAAGAATTGTTGAACTGTGTCCAAAGCCACACAAAGTGTAGTGTAGATTCTTGTTTACGCAAAAAGGGCACTATTCTCGCTTGTCGGTACAATGCTCCATTGGATCTTTCTGAGGAATCAAGATTGTTCATAGATGATCACAAAAGAAAAAAATATGACCCGACAAGAAATGATGATAGGATCAATGTGCATAACATTTACCGTCTAACAATGTGGTGTGAAAATGTTGATTCCCAACTAGTGCTTTCCTGGCATGCTATCCTGAAAAGCAGAGAAAAGGTCTGAAACTTATCATGATATGTTAACTAGAATTTCAAATTCTATTGCCTTTGAGGATCATGCTTTATGTGCTTACAGAAGGTTTCTTGTAGAAAAAGTTGTTGAACATGACATTAGAGCACAAGAAACATGCCATACATTTCTTAATCAACCTCTTGTTGTTTGTAGTCAAAAATTTGTTTCATTAAATGTTTGAAGAAAGGTTTTCAGGAAAATATCAAGGGATGGCATGCAATGTTTATTTGAAAATAATTTTGTTCAAAATTATCAGAAGAGGCCTTTTTTCCTTGAACATCTATATTTGATAGAAACAACAAGATCTTGGACATTTGATAGCAAGCGTAAAGAATATCCCTGGAAGCCTAGAGATGTTCATGCAATTGTTCGGGTTTGGCCACAGTTTTATTCTATTCCTAGTGAAGGTTCAGAGGAATTTGAAACCTTTTGCTGGACAAAATTTCTCTTGTACAAGCCATTTCGTGACATTTCTGCGGAGATTGGGCTTTCAGCTTAAATTATTGTTGAAAATTGGAGGAATTTCCGATATCGAGCATGGCATGTTGATCGAAATCCATCAATTGTTGAAAATATTGAAGATGGAGAAGATGGTGATTTTTCTAACCAGGAAATGAATCTTGAAGATGATTTTCAAGAGTGGCAACTTTTCTCTCGCTTGGTTCCACCAAGTAATGTCAATGTTTCTGATCTTCACGCCCTTGGTCGAAGGGATTTTGATATATCCTTTGACTGGAAAAGTACAACTATTTCTGATGTTGTGGCTGAAGAAGCTATTAATTTTATAAGAAATGGAATATCAAGGGGTGATATTGTTGACCTTTCAAATAGAACATTCGCCTCTCTAGATTCATTGGCAGAAAAACAACAACTTGCTTTTGAAATTGTTTTAAGGCATTTTGCTGAATATGAGATTCGTGAAGCTCTTCTTATGATTGTTCATGGCACTATAGGCACTCACAAGTATTTCCTTATCCATTGTATTTTTGAAGCTCTTTCTAATCTCTCAAGTAATGGAAAAAGTCCTTTGCTTCTTCTTGCCCCAACAAGAATAGTTGCTTTTAATATACATGCAAAAACAATACACTCTGCTCTAAAAATCCCGATTAAAGATATGAAACCACTACAGGGTCAATCATTGGCAGTATTCCAAGAAGAAATGAGGAATATTCAATATATATTGATTGATGAAATGAGCTTTTTAGGATCAAGGTTATTCATGCAAATAGATGCTCGATTACGAGAAGCATTTCCAGAGAAAAAGAATTATCCTTTTGGTGGTAGATCCATCATCCTTGTGGGTGACCTTGGATAGCTACCTTCTGTGAGAGATAAGCCTTTGTATGTAGGTAATAAAGCAGGGAAAGTCTTGTGGAAAAAATTCAACATTGTTGTCACTCTTGACACAATATTTCGCCAACAAGGGAGTAATGAGAAACCATCTTGTTTTCGTAGAGTCCTCAATAACATAAGACACGTAGAACCTGTTCTTCATGATTGGGAGTTTCTTATGTCTCGAGCTGATATGAGGTTGCATCCTAGAGAAAGGGATTTATTTAATGCAGCAGTTCACATGTTTCCAACAAATAATTTGGTCTCATTCCATAATAGGCATATGTTGAAATCATTAAATTCTCCAATTGCACGATATATTGCTGTGAATTCAAGGCATTCAGAAACCAGTGGTGCTGATGATGATCAACTGGACCATAAAGTTTTGTTGTGTCGTGGCCAACGTGTTATGTTGACATGTAATTTGTGGGTTGAAGCTGGTTTGGTGAATGGCGCACTTTGGTATGTGAAGGAAATATTTTATATGCCTACCTCTAAGCCACCTGAGCTTCCAATGTTCACAACTGTTATTTTTGATAAGTATGGTGGTATTCCGTTTGATGCAAGCAATCCAAACATTGTACCTATCACACCAGTGATAAGAGGAAATCGAAAACAAATTCCTTTAAAGATGGCATGGGCTCTTACAATTCACAAGTCACAAGGTTTGACTTTAGAACGAGCATCAATTGATATCGGGAATAAAGAGCAGCAAGGCCTAACCTTCACAACCATATCAAGAGTGAAATCAATAGATGGTTTACGCATTGCACTGCCTTTCTCTTATCAGCGTTATGCCAAGATGAAAGATAGTGCATATGTTACAATTAGGAAGAAAGAAGAGGAGAGATTAAAGTCCATATCGTTATGACATGCAACTATTGATACTTTTAGCTCTTTATAGAATTTTTTTTGAATTTCTTTTATTGTCCTATTTATTTACTTTTAATATAATAATTCTTTTAATATTAATGACATGAATACATTCATCAAATTCATAGTAGTATTTTGGAACGCTGTTTACATCGTTTTTCATGTTGTTTAATTTTCTTATTTTTTTTAAGTGGTTTTTGTTATTTTTCTTGCAATGTACCATTCAGAGATTAAAAACCAATTATATGACCCAATCATTAAAAATCAAGATGGAATTCCATATCAGCATGACATGCAACTAATAGTATTGTGACATATTTATAGAATATTTTTTAATTGTTTTTATTGTCCTCTCTATTTTCATTTAGTATAATAATTATTTTCATGTATTAATGAAATGAATACATTCATGAGATCCAATATAGTAATATATGATAAATTTCTTACATCATTTTTCATGTTGTTCAATTTACCTCCTTTTTTTAAGTCGCTATTGTTCTTTTCTTTACAATAAACCATTCAGACATATACAACCAGTTATATGAGCCAATCATTAAAAATAAAGATTGAAGTCCATATCCCTATGACATGAAACTAAAAATATTTATCAATGTGGTTTGCTAAATATGTTGTGGTTTGGTTCAATGACAACATATTTATATTTGATATTTATATTAAACTAAAATTAATATATACATTGACATTAATTTAAATAAAAATATAGAATTACTAACATTATTAATATTTCATTTTAAACATTAAGTTTAAAAATTTGTGATTTCTTGTTGATTATTGTAATAGGGGTCATATCACTCATTTCATCTGTACAATATGTATTTGTAATGAGGTTTATATTATTTCTAATGAGGTTTATATTGTTTGTAATGAGGTTTGTAATGAGGTTTATATCACTCATTGCATGTGTACAATATGTATTTCTAGTGATTGTGCTATATTATTTCTATATTGTTTCTAATGAGGCATATATATATATATATATATATATATATATATATTTGTCTAGATGTTTCTATCTCTTTGTGTATTAATTTTTATTTTGTCGTTTTTCCTTTCAAATGCAGATATGGATAATAATGATGGCATCTATTATAATCAAGTGGTGGCAAATATTTCTAGACTGATTAGTTTTCTTTCTTATCTTCAGAACAAGCTTGATAGAAAAGATGGCTTCCATCCTGCTTCTATTGATGAGCATCTTCGTGTGCTAGATGAAATGACAATGAATGTAAAATACTTGTTGCATGTGCACATGAGAGAGGCTAGGAGAAAAAAGAGAAGGGATTGGTTGGAAAGCGTTAAGTATCGTGATCATTATCCTGCTGATTTGAATTGGTGTTCCTTTTGTGGTCGGTCTGGTTGTGTTCTCGAAGAGGCTATTTGATAAATGACCTTTGATGGAGATTTTTGATTCCATTTTTGTAGTGAGATTTATTTATGTAAAGACAACAAAAAATATATGTTAATTTCAATGTTATTTTTTTGGTTTCATTGATTGCGGAATTGAATATCATTTTAGTTTATTAATTTATTCAGTTTATAATATTAACAATCAGTGATTTTGATTGATCATTTGCGGTTTATCATAATAATAATCATGCGACTTTAAAATTCCTCTCCGTTTAAAATACTAGATCGTATTCTTTATTAAGCTATTGTGTTTTTAATATTTTTCACTTCACCTTATTGGTCCCTTAGGTTATTAATATTTTTCCCTTCGGTTCACCAATTCCTTGAGTTTATAATATTAAACCCTTGGGTTTATTAGTTCATTTTGGTTTATAATATGAAAAATGCCTTGGGTTAATTATTAGTGTTTATTAATTTCTTCAACCTGAGTGTTTTTTATTAATTTTTTTTATCCTTCGACTTTATTAATCACTTGATTTTATTAATAATTTTTGTTTCTAATACTAATTTGTTGGTTTATAATATTAATAATCCCTTCGGTTTATTGATGTTCTTTTTTTATAATATTAATAGTCCCTTTGCTTTATTGATGTTTTATGTTTATAATATTAATATTTCACTGTATTTGTTGATCCATTGGGTTTATAACATTGATTCCTTAAATTTTTGGATTCTTTCTGTTTGTAATATTATTCCTTTTAGTTTATTAAATCCAAATATTGGGGTTTAAGTATTAGTCCTAGAGTTTAATACTAATGCATTGTCCAATTTCAGATTATGAAAAACACTAACTCAATATGAAAATAAACCATGGGAAACCAATGTTAATTAGCATTAGCCATAGTCGATAAATGTCATCCATGATCAAATTTCACATTCTAACAAATATTACCTCAATATGAAAATCACCCATGGCCAACCATGGTCATAGTTGGTCCAATGTCGCATTGTGACAACAATTGTCTCAATGTTTAAATCAAGCATGATAAACCTTGTTTATTCCCCTCGGTTTATAATATTAATAATCATGGGACTTTATCAATGATTTTTATTTAAAAAATTGATTCCTAAGATTTATTAATCTCTTTATTAATCATATGAGTTTCTCATTCATTTTCATTTAAAATATTTATTCCTAGCCTTTACTAATCTTTTTTGTTTTTATATGTATCCCTTGGCCTTGCTGATATCTTATGTTTTTAATATTTTTTCCTTGGGTTCCTCAATTCCTTTGGTTTATAATATTAAACCGTGGGGTTTATTAGTCTTTTGGTTTATAATATTAATAATCGCTTGTGTTTATTAATTAGTTGATTTTAAAATATTGATTCTTATGGTTTATTAATTTCTTAGGTTTTTGAATTTAAAATATTTATTTTTAGGGTTTGTTACTCTCTTGTGTTTTTAATATTGATCCGTTGGCCTTATTGATCCCTTAATTTTTTGGATTCTTTCAGTTTGCAACATTATTCCCTTCAGTTTATTAAATCCAAATATTGGGGTTTAAATATTAGTGGTAGAGTTTAATACTAATGCATGGTCCAATTTCACATTATGAAAAACACTGACTCAATATGAAAATCAACCATGGGAAACCATTATTAATTAGCATTAGCCATAGTCGATCAATTTCATCCATGATCAAATGTCACATTCTGTCAAATATTGTCTCAATATGAAAATCGCCCATGGCCAACCATGGTCATAGTTGGTCCAACGTCGCATTGTGACAACAATTGTCTCAATGTTTAAATCAAGCATGGTAAACCATGTTTATTCCCCTCGGTTTATAATATTAATAATCATGTGACTTTATAAAATATTTTTATTTATAAAATTGATTCCTAAGATTTATTAGTCTCTTTGTTAATCATGTGAGTTTCTCATTCATTTTCATTTAAAATATTTATTCCTAGCCTTTACTAATATTTTTTGTTTTTTATATGTATCCCTTGGCCTTGTTGATCTCTTATGTTTTTAATATTTTTCCCTTGGGTTCCCCAATTTCTTTGGTTTATAGTATTACACCCTTGAGTTTATTAGTTCTTTTTGTTTATAATATTAATAATCCCTTGTGTTTATTAATTAGTTGATTTTAAAATATTTATTCTTATGGTTTATTAATTTTTTAGGTTTTTGAATTTAAAATATTTATTCTTAGGTTTTGTTACTCTCTTGTTTTTTTAATATTGATCCATTGGCCTTATTGATCTATTATGCTTTTAATAATTTTCCCTTGTCTTCACCAATTCCTTTGGTTTATAATATTAAACCCTTGGTTTTATTATTTCTTTTGGTTTATATTATTAATAATCCCTCGGGTTTATTAATCTCTTGAGTTTCAAATATTAAATACTATGGTTTATTAAATTCTTAGGTTTTGGGTTTAAACTATGTTTATTTCAATGTTATTTTTTTGTTTTCATTGATGGAAGAATTTAATATCACTTTAGTTTATTAATTCAATCGGTTTATAATATTAACAATCAATAAGGTTCATTGATCACTTGCGGTTTATCATAATAATAATCATGTGACTTTAAAATTCCTCTCTATTTAAAATATTAGGTCGTATTCTTTATTAATCTATTGTGTTTTTAATATTTTTCCCTTCGCCTTATTGGTCCCTTAGGTTATTACTATTTTTCCCTTGGGTTCACCAAGTCCTTTGGTCTATAATATTAAGCCCTTGGGTTTATTATTTCTTTTGGTTTATAATATGAATATTGCCTTTGGTTAATTACTAGTGCTTATTAATTTCTTCCACTTGAGTATTTTTTTATTAATTTTTTTGATCCTTCAACTTTATTAATCACTTGAGTTTATTAATAATTTTTGTTTCTAATACTAATTTGTTGGGTTTATAATATTAATAATCCCTTCGGTTTATTGATGTTCTTTTTTTATAATATTAATAGTCCCTTTGCTTTATTGATGTTTTGTGTTTATAATATTAATATTTCACTATATTTGTTGATCCATTGGGTTTATAACATTGATTCCTTAATTTTTTGGATTCTTTCGATTCATAATATTATTCCCTTCAGTTTATTAAATCCAAATATTGGGGTTTAAATATTAGTCCTAGAGTTTAATACTAATGCATTGTCCAATTTCAGATTATGAAAAACACTGACTCAATATGAAAATCAACCATGGTAAACCATTGTTAATTAGCATTAGCCATAGTCGATCAATGTGTTCCATGATCAAATGTCACATTTTGACAAATATTGTCTCAATATGAAATTCACCCATGGCCAGCTATTGTCATAGTTGGTCCAACGTCGCATTGTGACAACAATTGTCTCAATGTTTTAATCAAGCATGGTAAACCATGTTTATTCTCCTCGGTTTATAATATTAATAATCATGTGACTTAATCAATGATTTTTATTTAAAAAATCGATTCCTAAGATTTATTAATATCTTTATTAATCATGTGAGTTTCTCATTCATTTTCATTTAAAATATTTATTCCTAGCCTTTACTAATCTTTTTTTTTTATATGTATCCCTTGGCCTTGTTGATCTCCTATGTTTTTAATAATGTTCACTTGGGTTTCCCAATTCCTTTGGTTTATAGTATTAAACCCTTGGGTTTTTTAGTTCTTTTGGTTTATAATATTAATAATCCCTTGTGTTTATTAATTAGTTGATTTTAAAATATTGATTCTTATGGTTTATTAATTTCTTAGATTTTTAAATTAAAAACATTTATTCTTAGGGTTTGTTACTCTCTTGTGTTTTTAATATTGATCCATTGGCCTTGTTGATCCCTTATGTTTTTAATAATTTTCCCTTGGGTTCACCAATTCCTTTGGTTTTTAATATTAAACCCTTGGGTTTATTATTTCTTTTGGTTTATATTATTAATAATCCCTCGGGTTTATTAATCTCGAGTTTAAAATATTAAATACTATGGTTTATTAAATTCTTAGGTTTGGGTTTGAAATATGTTAATTTCAATGTTATTTTTTGGGTTTCACTGATGGCGGAATTTAACATCACTTTAGTTTATTAATTCAATCGGTTTATAATATTAACAATCTGTAAGGTTGATTGATCACTTGTGGTTTATCATAATAATAATCATGTGACTTTAAAATTCCTCTCTATTTAAAATATTGGGTCGTATTCTTTATTAATCTATTGTGTTTTTAATATTGTTCCCTTCGCCTTATTGATCCCTTAGGTTATTAATATTTTCCCCTTGGGTTTATTAGTTCTTTTGGTTTGTAATATGAATAATGACTTGGGTTAATTATTAGTGTTTATTAATTTCTTCAACTTGAGTATTTTTTTATTAATTTTTTTTCATCCTTTAACTTTATTAATCACTTGATTTTATTAATAATTTTTGTTTCTAATACTAATTTGTTGGGTTTATAATTTTAATAATCCCTTCGGCTTATTGATGTTCTTTTTTATAATATTAATAATCCCTTTTCTTTATTGATGTTTTAAGTTTATAATATTAATATTTCACTGTATTTGTTGATCCGTTGGGTTTATAACATCGATTCCTTAATTTTTTGATTTCTTTCGGTTCGTAATATTATTCCATTTTGTTTATTAAATCCAAATATTGGGGTTTAAATATTAGTCCTAGAGTTTAATACTAATGCATTGTCCAATTTCAGATTATGAAAAACACTAACTCAATATGAAAATCAACCATGGGAAACCATTATCAATTAGCGTTAAACATAGTCGATCAATGTCATCCATGACCAAATGTCACATTCTGACAAATATTGTCTTAATATGAAAATCGCCCATGGCCAACCATTGTCATAGTTGGTCCAACGTCGCATTGTGAAAACAATTGTCTCAATGTTTAAATCAAACATGGTAAACCATGTTTATTCCCCTCAGTTTATAATATTAATAATCATGTGACTTTATTAATGATTTTTGTTTAAAAAATTGATTCCTAAGATTTACTAATCTCTTTATTTATCATGTGTGTTTCTTATTCATTTTCATTTAAAATATTTATTTCTAGCCTTTACTAATCTTTTTTTTTTTATATGTATCCATTGGCCTTGTTGATCTCTTATGTTTTTAATATTTTCCCCTTGGGTTCCCCAATTCTTTTGGTTTATAATATTAAACCCTGGGGTTTATTAGTTCTTTTGGTTTATAATATTAATAATCACTTGTGTTTATTAATTAGTTGATTTTAAAATATTGATTCTTATGGTTTATTAATTTCTTAGGTTTTTTAATTTAAAATATTTATTCTTAGGGTTTGTTACTCTCTTGTGTTTTTAATATTGATCCCCTGGCATTATTGATCCCTTAATTTTTCGGATTCTTTCGGTTCGTAATATTATTCCCTTCAATTTATTAAATCAAAATATTGGGTTTTAAATATTAGTCCTAGAGTTTAATATTAATGCATGGTCCAATTTCACATTATGAAAAACACTAACTCAGTATGAAAATTAACCATGTGAAACCATTGTTAATTAGCATTAGCCATAGTCGATGAATGTCATCCATGATCAAATGTCATATTCTAACAAATATTGTCTCAATATGAAAATCGTCCATGGCCAACCATGGTCATAGTTGGTCCAATGTTGCATTGTGACAACAATTGTCTCAATGTTTAAATCAAACATGGTAAACCATGTTTATTCCCCTCGGTTTATAATATTAATAATCATGTGACTTTATCAAAGATTTTTATTTATAAAATTGATTCCTAAGATTTATTAATCTCTTTATTAATCATGTGAGTTTCTCATTCATTTTCATTTAAAATATTTATTCATAGATTTTACTAATATTTTTTGTTTTTTATATGTATCCCTTGGCCTTGTTGATCTCTTATGTTTTTAATAATTTTCCCTTGTGTTACCCAATTCCTTCGGTTTATACTATTAAATCCTTAGGTTTATTAGTTTTTTTGGTTTATAATATTAATAATCCCTTGTGTTTATTAATTAGTTGATTTTAAAATATTGATTCTTATGGTTTATTAATTTCTTAGGTTTTTGAATTTAAAATATTTATTCTTAGGGTTTGTTGCTCTCTTGTGTTTGTAATATTGATCCGTTGGCCTTATTGATCCCTTATGTTTTTAATATTTTTCCCTTGTGTTCACTGATTCCTTTGGTTTATAATATTAAACCCTTGGTTTATTATTTCTTTTGGTTTATATTATTAATAATCCCTTAGGTTTATTAATCTCTTGAGTTTAAAATATTAAATACTATGGTTTATTAAATTCTTAGGTTTTGGGTTTAAACTATTTATTATTAGGGTATATTACTCTCTTGAGTTCAAAATATTACTTCTTAGGGTTTATTAATTTCTTCGTTTATAATATTAATATTTATCTCTTAGGTTTATAACATTTTTCCATTGGGTTTACTAATTTCACGGGTTTATAATATTAAATGCTTGTTTTTTAAATGCTTGATTGTGCTAGTTCTTTGGTTTTATAATATTAATAACCCCTTGGGTTTTTTAATCTATTGAGTTTAAAATATTATTTCATAGGCTTTTTTAATTTCTTAGGTTTTTATTTTAAAATATTAATTATTATTTTTTATTAATCTCTATTGTTTTTAATATTTCCCTTAGGCTTGTTTGTCCCTTAGGTTTTTAATATTTATCCCTTGGGTTCACCGATTCCTTTGGTTTATAATATTAAACCCTTGGGTTTAATAGTTCTTTTAGTTTATAATGTTAATCACACATTGGGTTTATTAATTTCTTGAGTTTAAAATATTAATTCTTAGGGTTTATTAATCTCTATTGTTTATTATCCATTAGGTTTATAATATTTATCCCTTGGGTTTGCTGATTCCTTTGGTTTATAATGTTAATAATCCTGTTGGTTTATTAATATCTTATGTTTAAAATACTGATTCTAATGGTTTATTAATTTATTAGGTTTTTTAGTTTAAAATATCAATTCTTAGGGTTTATTAACCTCTTGTGTTTTTAATATTGATCCCTTATACTTATAATATTTATCCCTTGGGTTCAACAATTCCTTTGGTTTATAATATTTAAACCTTCGGTTTGTGAGTTCTTTTGGTTTGTATTATTAATAATCTCTTGGGTTTATTAATATCTTGAGTTTAAAATATTAATTGTTAGGGTTTATTAATTTCTTAGGTTTTTTTTTTTTTAAATATTATTTCATATGCTTTATTAATCTCTTGAGTTTAATAGATTAATTATTAGAGTTTATTACTTTCATATGTTTTTGGGTTTAAAGTATTATTTTTGAGGGTTTTTTAATCTCTTCAGATTAAATTATTTATTCTTAGGGTTTTTTTTATTTCTTGGTTTATAATATTAATATTTATCCTTTGCTTCACCAATTACTTCGATTTTTAATATTAAACCCTTGGGTTTATTAGTTCTTAGGTTTTTTTTTTAAAATATTATTTCATATCTTTATTAATCTCTTCAATTTAATATAATAATTCTTAGAGTTTATTACTTTTTTATGTTTTTGGGTTTAAAGTATTATTATTTTGAGGGTTTTTTAATCACTTGAGATTAAATTATTTATTCTTGGGTTTTTTTTATTTCTTGGTTTATAATATTAATATTTATCCTTTGGTTCACCAATTATTTAGGTTTATAATATTAAAACCTTCGGTTTATTACTTCTTTTGGTGTAAAATATTAATAATCCCTTGAGATATTGGTAAGAGATATTTTAAGTTAATATACAATATGTATATAGTTAATATTATTAATATATTATAAGTAAATATATAAAATATTTTGGTAATTTTAATCATAAATATATAATATTTATTTTGGTGAAATATATGTGGTGGGTAGTGGATATAGGCCAATCGACGTATATCAACCACATTGGTGAATGTGGTTGTAAATCTATTTCATATAAGCCTATCAGCATATCTCAACCACATTGGTAAATGTGATTGTGCTAGTTATTATTATTGTAGGAAAAGGTCAAAATATAGGATAATTGAAAAGGTTTTCTAGAAGGAAAATATAACATGAAAGCAAGATCATCACCATCATAATAATAGTACCCATCGAATTGTAAATTTTCAAAGCTCCATTATGATTTCATATTCCATTTCAATTATGATTGAAATTTGTTTTTCCAATAGATGACAGTCCCCCTTCCATGAATATGGAATACATGCCTTGAGTTCTATTTAAATATAATGAACCTTAGGATTAGGGATATTTTCAATATATGGAACTACTATTTGTTCTCTTAAAATAATGTTATCGTTTTAGTGATGAAGAATGATCAAATGAGATCTATCAAGGCTAACATATCCCATTATTTAAGCACTTTCATTGATGCTCCAAAATGATGATAGAATAATTGCCTACTTCCATATTGATGGTCACCCAAAAATTGCACATATTGTGAATTTCCAAGTCAAATACATGGCTATAATAAGGTCTCTATTATGCATTATGCCCACTTGTATCTTCTTATTGAATGTAACCAGGTTTTTGGTCTCACTTGTACAAGTCAAAGAGATTTGTTCTGTTATGATTTTGAGCTCAATATTAAAAAAAGCACCTCTATAAACCATGTAAGATTAGAAAATATTTAACTTAGGAGAGGCCACATGTTAAGGAGTGGCATTAACATCTCCCTTTCAGTGGAAAATTCCAAGTTTCTTAATCACCTTTTAAGGATTATTAGTTGAAGGAGAAGGATTAAATTGGTTCAACATGTTTCCAATAGTACTGGAGCTAAAAGGAATCCTAGACCTAGAGAATTAACCATTATATGTGATTTATAAGAATTCATATTTGTAGAAACACTACTTGGGGATTAACACCTTAGGCTTGACAAGAAATGGAGGAAAAGGAGATACTTTTTCATTGCACATTGTATTGCTATAATATTTTTTTGTTAAAGAGAGGAAGATATAGAGTATTAAAAGTACAATAAGCCTTTGTACTTTGATCATGTTCATGTTTTTTTGAAGTCTATATTGTTTTGTAGAAGTTTGAAGAAAGAATAGAGTGTTAAACCTTAAAATTATGGATTTTTTTTTTGTTTTTTTTTTTTTAATTTGAGTTTGTAACTTTTTGTAGTATGTATTTTTTTATATAGTTAAATTTTAATTTTTTCGTACAAATATGTTTGTATTTAATTTTAAAATTAGTTTATTTATAGTGAAACTTTGAAACTCGGAAACTCTTTGGTTATTCTTGCCCATGCTTAAAGATAATTTGTGAAATACATGCCTATTAATAGATTTAATCTACATTTGAATTATAGTGGAAACCATAGTTAGTATGACATCTTAAGCACACTAATATTTAAAAGAGATTTACATTTCCGAATCAATTAATAACATGATTTCCTCTATACATCCTCTGTTAAGGACCCATATCCTAATTTAGTTATAAATGTCCCTAGAGAGCGATTCCAAGACCAAACTAGATATCAGGCACATCCAACATCAAGAGTCCAAATCTAATAAGAGCACTAACAAAATCCTTCCATTATGATGCCAACACACCTACTAGCCCTATTTCTTCTTGATGCAGGAGCATTAGAATTTCCAAGCCACTAAGTCTTCAATGTGGAAAAACTTCAAAAGTGGGTCTTTATTTTTAAGAAGTATTTGTATTTTTTTACATAAATTTTGGCTTGACGGGGTCTAGACCCAGGTTCAATGTGGTTGCAGAATCCAACAAAACCCACTATTACTAGCCCTTTCGGCAACGATCTTCTTGCAAAGATCGAAGTCTCACCCGAGGAAATATAGGGGGGTGGTAGAACTAGTTTTTTGCATCAAGAGGGATAGAGGATCGTGGCTTTAGGGATTTCCCCTCTTAACAGGGCTTCACAGGCCCTATCTATCAATAATACAAGCATTTTTCAACACATCTATTGAACTTTCTCACAGACTGCGAGATCTTACTTATTCATGCATTAAACAACGTAAATAATCATAAACAAGACTTCACTATTTAGTTATAGATCAAAACCCGTATTCAACATATATATTCAGAAAAAGTAAGTAAAATCAAAACACATCAATATAACTCAAATATCTCTCAACAAGACTTTCATTAATAGCCTGATACTTCTCATACATTCACTTTCCACCCTACGCACATAGTTGTAGGGGTCTATGCACACAACTGCAGACTTCCTAAGGTCTCTACACACACAGCTACATGAGCCTTTTCCTCTAACCCAAAACACAGACCAGGACTTAAGACAATATTACATCCAAATTCATCTCATTATATATATCATCAAAACCTATCCTATGACCTCTATATAGAATCCTTATATAGGTTTGGAATTTACAATACCATGGTCCAAAATCATGGGCGAAGTCCAACGTTCACAAAATTATCCCATCCCATTACATAATAAGGGGCTTTGACCCACCCCAAAGCCCATATGACTCAAAATAGACTCTGCGTTGTGCACTCCGATCCTCCATATGCGAAGTATTTCTCCGCTTCTTATTTCATGGGGATCCCATCTCCAACAGTAAATAAATTGTATTTTTTGAGTTGAGATATTTCATGATTTTTAGAACTAGATGAGTCACAATTTTAGAAAAGTTATGGATAGCAAATATTTTATCCATAAGGAAAAATAAAATATTCCCTATAAAGTGCGAGGGATTCTAGGGATAGATTCAATGATTTTAGAATTTAGAAAAATGTGATTTATGGAGTGCTTTTAGGATTTAGAAAATTTATTGCATTTCTTAATTCTATTTATTGTAAGCCTACAAGAAATTAGAGGATGGCCAAATAAATGTAGAATTGGGACAAGAGAGGAAGATTTTTTTTTAGTATATTTGTTTGTATAGATTTGGATTAATGAAATAGGATTTTTTGAGTTTTTTTGAATGTATATATTTTTATTAATGAAATAGAGTTTCATACCTTATATGTTTGAATTATGTACATGCATGATCACTTGAATAATTCTAGTCTGTGTGTGAAATATGGAATTAGTATGAAAATGAGTCTATAAATGGGTGTGCTTTCTAAACACAATTGAATAACAGAGCTGGGTAGAATTTCATTTGAAATTATAGCTAGATCAAGCTTGAATTTGGGTGGAATCCATAGTGATTCCAAATTATGTAAAACTATTTATGAAGTGGAAGTGGAGCTAGCAGGAAAAGTAATATTTTTCATACATCAAAGTGGTATCAAAGCAATGATATGATCTTTGGGAAACATAGATTTGAGTGAGAGGGAAAAAAGTTAGCACATAAAATCTTATGCATAGGATAGAAGAGAAGATCTATTAAGGTCTAAAAATTTATTGGTCTTGTGTTTTTTTAACAATTAATTAATGTGGGTAAAGTTATGACATAGGGAGAAGGAGTATACAAAGCTCTTGGGTGAAGAAATTTGTGATAGAACCCTAGCAAAAAATTAGAATTGTTGATGGGGAAAAGGACAAGCGTGAGTTCTCAGTAAGTGAGTAAGGCATATGCAACAACCAAGAGAGAAATGAGTGCTCAAAAAGAAATTTTAAGTGAAGTGAACCATTGGCCAAGTTTAGAGGAGATATCATGGTGAGGTGTTGGCTAGATTGGAGCTCACAAGTGGAAAATGAGAGTTCATGAAATAAGGAAGTGACAATGACTACTGATAATCATGTCAAGGGTTTGGGGAGAAGTCACAAGAAAATGAAAGAGAATTCCAAAGTAGTTGGCATGAGGAAGATGAAGGATGAGGAATTTAAGAAAGAGATGACTAATAAGAAGGCACATTTGAATGTGCATATGGAGCTACTACAACAAGAAGATAAAGATAAGAGATGTAGATGGATGCTACAGAAGAAAGTGAAATGGAAAAATTTGGAGGTGAAGTTGAAGCATAGGTTGAGCATTCAATAGAGGGAAGAATAACACATGATAACAGAGATGGAGGTTTTCATTTGTGAACTGAAACAAGGACCAGTTCTTGGTGAACATGAAGATGAAAGAGTTGATGAGATCTAAGGATGTCATGATGTTAAAACTGATGATTTTTTTTTGAATGTGGGTCATGCAAGTGTAGATCATGGACAATTTCCTCATGAAATAAATACCAAGGAAATTCCAATTAATGGAATTGTGTATGGAATTTTTATGCCATAGGAAAGATATTTGGACTTAAACGAAGATTTTGTTTTTGGAGGAATGGTAAATAAAAGACATAAGTGTTGACTTTAAAAATTAATTTTATGGTAATTTTACTGATTTGTGTGAATATTTGAAACTTCTTGAGGAGAGATTAGTAAATAAGACATGCATATTCAACTTGTAAAGTTGAACCTGGGAGAAGAGGAAATCGTTTTGAAAGACAACACTGAGGAGGAAGTTACAAGGATTGAGCAATAAATAGTGAATCGGTTGTATAAACTGAAGTGTGCCAAGGGTCTTGAAAATATTATGCACAAATAAGATGTGCAACTGCAAGTGAGAGATAATTGCAAGTTTCAGTAGTCAAAGAAAAATGTGGATGAGGAAATTGATAGGTTGTGTATGTGTTTTGGGAAATAATACCCTATAGGTCTTGGGTTGACAACCTTCACAAATCAGGGGCATGCGATTCAAGAAGGACTCACTTAACTAACTTTTATACTGAAAATTAGATACTAATGGTTGCAGAATTTACCCGAAAGTCCCTCGGTTGATGTAGATCCCGTGGGGTGCAAACCCCCTGCAACACTTTGTGCTCTGAATCCTGTAAATTCACAAGTAATGAACATAAAAACCTATTTGTACAACATATATAGTTCCTAGATATCATAAAAGCAATATGAAATGTTCAATTAATGATTATTACACATGTATAAAGCATCATAAACACTTAAACATCGGGAACAAGATGGATCTTCTTATTATGAATGACACGTACAGTAATCAAAATGTGGAGAGATCACCTGAATCCTACCACGACCTTCGAGCATATCATCCTCTAGATCTGTCCAGCCCTAGCCTTGTAAGAATTCTTCCAAAATGTTTGCATAGTGGATGTCATATAGGGTGATAAAAATCTCAAGGAAACGAAGGTTTCCTGAATAGACCTGGGAAGTGCAGGAGACAGGGGGATATCATACTTGAATAGGGTTCCAATAGAGTATAATATCTATATTTTTCTCTCTCCCTTAGGAAATTCCTTTGGGGGGATTTTATATTCCCTCAAATTAGTTTCTGCAGTTAGGAACAGTTAGGCCACATGTTGGGGTGGTTAAATTACTGGAATAACCATCAAACCAACCTCAAAAATAGGGAAAATATATATTTTTTTATAATTGAAAAGGTATATGCAGATATATATGAATGGACTCACGTGTATACGTGGAAACGTTTGGGCAGAGTCACATATGGGTTTAAAGATATTGTTTTTTGTGAAAATGTTCAAGTCTGAGGGGAAAGGGTTCCCAAGGCCAAAATGTAAAGTCATCAAGTACATGAAGGTGATAAATGATGCTATAACAAATGCCCCATAATATATGAGGTTAGAAGGGGTACATGATGGCCGAAATGTATTATGTTCATAGAAAGAACCTTGCAAGGACTAGAGAGGACTTGACTAGATTTCAGCCTGCCAAAAAACTAGTGAGAGAGATCAAAGAGATAACTCATGTCTGAGGCGGAAATACCCATGCTCAGTGAAAGAAAATCATGTCTGCATATGAAGTACAGAGCGGATCCAAAATGCATACAAGTATAGCTGAAAATGTAAAGTACATAGTGAATCATCTGATCACTGCCTGGAAGTACAAGTCAAAATCAGGTCCAAGTACCAAATCATAAGTGGTGGAACAAATGGTACAACACGCAACTCGCAAGCCAACATATAGGATGCTGCTATGGTGAAACTCCAACATATACGAGTGGACGGTATCATTGGAAAAAAATTGAAGAAGCTGACTAAGTGAACTGAATCATGCTAATGTAAACCCAAGGTCTTCACCGATCACTATGGCACAATTCTACACAATGGGAATAAATGAGCTGAAGTTGACCATGTGAGAAATCGTTTGATTAACGGTCATTGATGTATACCGTTAATAAACACGAGACAACCCACCGATAATGATAATGAGTGTCAAGGTGCCCTAGTACAATCTAGCGAGTGCGAATAAATGAGTTTAAGTCGAACACTTGAAAGAATCTACCAATCAGGAGGCAATGATGTATCCTCACTGTCGATAGAGAAGAATTTTCCACTAATGACTGCAAACCCTAAGGTACTGACAAAAGGATTATAGACCTTATTCCCAGAGCAATGAGTCAAAGTCGATGGGAAAAGGTCTACTAGAAGGAAGGAATTATGAAATCCCACATCAGTCCAGCGCGAGTGTAACCCACAAGCCAAGATTTGGAAGGAATCGGACAAAGTAGAGTGAAGTAACCAACCCAAAGTACATTTCTGACATACACAAGATGAAGCTAGCACACGGCAGAAACCATTTGAACCAACCAATAATGAAAGTTGACCAAGAGGCAAGATATCCATCGATAGGGTCAAATGGAAATCAAGGTATCGCACGAATCCCAGGTGTGATAATGTAAGATGATGTCGAACACAAGGGAAACCACTAAGTCAAACACCCATAATGATGATCAAATGCTGAGCACAAGGTCACCTATCAATGATGTAAATAGGGCTAGGGTGCAGCTCTAGGTTTTCTCTCAGAGAAATATGTCATAGTCGATAAGAGACAAACCCACTGGTAAGAAGTCAATGGAGACCTTCTCAAACCAGCATGATCACAGGACCAAACATCTGATGTGATAGAAAAATATACTGACAAGACCGGGAAGGCCAACTGAAAAATGAGTCAAGAGACACCACAGAAAGGCTAACTCGGGTTAACTTCCCTTGAACAAAAGCACGACTCATGTTGACTATGGAAGCGAATGATAACTTTGTATAAGTTTGTCATGCAGGAGACATGAACAAACCCTCCATATGATTGGAAGAGATAACCAACTGGGGGAGAACTGACTCATGTAACAAGGTTATGGATTCTCCTAAGTCAAAAACTAAAACCATCCCAAATGAAGGAAAGACAGTTTTTTTGTGCTTTCTTCAAGGGCAACAAAACAAATACTGTAGCTGCCATCAAAATATGAATTAATATCCTAATCTTTCTCTTTTTCACATTTTTTTTTTTGTCCTTTTCATGTTCAAAGCTTGAAAAGGAATAAAAGAATGCTATAGTACAATTGATAGAATGAGTATCATGAAACAAATGCACTAGTTCTTGGGATAGGAACAATCCTATGCTCAATGCAAGGTGGCAGAAACTGGTAAGTGATACTCAGAGGAATGTTCCATCCATGGGTAAAAAGGTGTCAAGTTGTGGTAGCTAAGTGATTGCATGGTTAACTTGTACAAAAATTCATGGTCAAAATATGGCTTAAACATTGAGTTGAAATGAAGTTGGCTGAAGGCCAAGATAAACAAGTAATCAATATGCAATGCAGTAATACAACGCGAAAACATAAGGGAGCCTCTAGGGTAATGGCCAGAAAAATGATAGTGAAGAAGAATAAGAATGAAGCTTCAACACATATGTCATGGTGGGACTAAAGAGGACTCTCGAGCCTACATAAATTGCAGCATGGGTGACAAATGGTAGCGAGGAACTAACTAGGAAACCCATGTAAAGGAAGGCTCTACCACCAATTCATGATTAAAAATTAGCGAGTGAAATGGGTTAAGTACTCATGACATGATGGGATCGACCCTATGGAAAGTGATCAGAATGGAGGCTAGTATGCGGAATGCAATAGAAAATGGATTTCCTAACCTATATTCTAGTTCAGAATCATATACCTGCCATGACAAGTCAGAGGTCATGGATCCAAATTAAAACTAGAAAAAACCTCAAATTCAGCAAAATGTTCCTGAAAAAATACCTTGCCCAACACTTACTAACAAAACAGTTATACAGCCTTAGATAGATTTGAAAAAACAAGCACAAGGAATTTTGCAAAAAAATTCAAAATTTGGGCAAGGAGGTTTTGGAGCAAAAATTCCTTTTCTCAAAACTGGAGAAATCAACCATCAAATTGCACCAAATCAGCCAAGTAAGCTCTAAATTCATCCTTTGCATTAATTTCATTCCATTTTAAGATAAATATTTAAAAATTTGACCTTAGGAAAGAGATTTTTTGATGAAACCCTCTGCGCATACGCGGGTTCATGTGGACGAACCTGCGTATGATACGCGACTCTGTATAAACCAAGTTGCATATGCGTAACCCGAAAATTTAAAAATTGAACCTAATGAAGGATTTAATGAATTTTCTCAGGATGTCTATTATCTAGAGGAAGCATGAACATAGTGGCATTGACAATGAAGTTATGGAAGATCAAAATTCACTCGATATCCTTCGAAATTGTGGGCTTCTCAAGTTTTTTAAAATTCCAAACATGAAAAGTAATGTCCGGTTGCATCAAATGTTGGTAGATCACTGGGAGCCGGAAGAAGACTACTTCATTATAGATCAAATGCCACTATGCGTAGAAGTGGAAGACATATATTCCATCATTGGACTCTCTTGGAGAGGAGATCCAGTAGATTTGCACTGAAAGCCTTTGGGAGGGCTTATTGTGGAAGGGTACGTCCATGTCTACTTCGTAGAGGAGTCTCAGAAAGTAGGTACACAGATACCAGTCAAAAATTTGAAAGAACATCCTCCTCTTCACCATTAGCAGAGTAGTAGGATCTGATTCTCTACATTAGGCTTCGAGGACATAAATGAGCATTGCAGTAGAATGTTTGATTCACCTCTTTGATTGGTGCACAACATTGTTGAGCAACATGAAAATATAGTTGACTTCGATCCAGAAGGAAAAATCTAAACATTTTGAGTATGGAATAATTTTGCTGACGTTCTTCTTCGAGAGGATTCCAGGGCTTTGACCCAAAGTCAACTCAACCATCAACAGTCCTAGAGATCCAAGAATAGCCTGGTGGGCTAATCTGATGAAGAGATTGGGGGGAAGTGAAGTTCCCCAAGCCACTTGAGATGACGATTTCTTCCAATGGTGGGAGGAACAAGTTATCACCGTGGAAGATTATCCCTATGCTGGGATGGACTTTCGTGGTGATCCAGATATAGTCCTTCCACACAGTGCAACATGGGGCATAATCGGTGAGATTGAAATTTTATATTTTTGATTATATGATTTTATTTTTATTTTTTCAAGATATGATAATGAAAAAATGTTTTTGATTGGACTCAAAATGACTTGCAAAATTATTGATGACCATGATGCAGATATGGGACCAGTCAGACTTGAGGGATACCCAGGGCACAAGCACTGCAGAGGTGAGGTGGATGTTGAAGACCCTGGCAGGACACTCCATTCTATCTAGAGGAACTTGGAGAGTTTGACTCGCCAAGTTCCTATGTCTGTGATAGAGGACCTACTAGAGGCTATCCAGAGATGGGTAGTCAGAGTACCACGAGACTGGGTGCAGTTATTCCACCGTGTAGTGATTTCCATCGTGTTATATAGGAACATGAATGTTGGGCAGGGACCACAGGATTAGATTTATAGATTTTATCAGATGACTGTAATATATTTTTGATACTGAACATGATCGGGAATAAGGTCAAATTTTTTAGGACATATGGGTCCAGATTTTGTATATTTTTTAACACTCTGACTATATATATATATATATAGCGATTTATATGATGTCATTACTCAAATGTATGAAAATGAATTATATATTTGACATATTGATTAAAGTATTGAATGATGATTATGGCAATCAATTGCTTGATTAGACAATAAGTTTGCCATCCAATTTTCAGCTTGACAAATGTGAATGAATGTTATAAATTGAAATGATATTTGTAACAAATGTACACTAAAAAACAATCGGTGCAAAAATGGGTCTCGAAACTGATATGTGTTGTTCAAATGCAAAACCACCAGCTAGGAGTCCAAGAAAAATACTAACGAATCAACACCCAAGGATATTTTTTTCGAGAGTAGATAAATCACTATAGTATATTATTCTACGTTGTTCGAAGCAGGACCAATGCAAACACCTCTAGAAACCAAAAATTGACCTGATGGATAATAAAGTACCCAAGCCACGGAAGCCAAGTTCCGGGTATGCCTACTAGCACCATTGGCAAAACCAAAATGACTCATGACATCCAACATAACCTGCCAATGTAGATCAAATGCACCACAATCACACCAAAAATTGGAAACTTAGATATGTACAAAAACAAATATATATACAAAAATGAGATACTAGGCTAAAGCCTAAGCATAATAAATTTTCAAATAGAGCCCATTTCTGGGCTTCGAAAACTCATTTCCGTCAAAATAAATCAAGGCATAAGCTCATTTCTTGAGTACCTTTTTAATGATGAAGGTGCCATACCACATAGATTTGAATTTTCCTTCTCCCAGGGCATCCTTCTCTTGGGCATAAACCAAGAGAAGGTATCCTTCAGATAAAACCCTAGGTTTGACCGCTTTATCGTACTGAACCTTTACCCATTTCTTATGTGCCCCATTCATCGTGGCAGCATCCCGATGTTGTGCATCGAGATGTTCCAGATGAAGGAGACGTTCTTCGAGACTAGAAGTGTTGGGAAGAAGCTCTAAAACTAACTTAAGAGAAGGAATTTCACACTCGATGGGAAATATAGATTCCATCCCATAAGCTCGTTGAAATGGAGTAAAAATGGTTGCAGTTTTGACTGGCATCCGGTATGCCTAAAGCACAGGATACAAAATAATGTGCCAATTGGATCGATATTTATTAATTGTCCATTAAAGAATTTCCTTCAAGGATTTGTTTACGGCTTCCACTTGCCCATTTGCCTGAGGATAATATGGAGACGAGTGCTCTTGCCATAAACCTAATTTCAAAGACAATTAAGCCATCACGTTGTTCTGAAAGTGATTTCCATGATCAATGACAATCTCTTTGGGAATACCAAAGCAATAAATTACTTGATTAAAGAGGAAAAGAGTTGTTGGCTCATTATCATTCCCAAAAGTAGGCATAGCCTCGACCCACTTTGTAAAGTAGTCTATGGCTACAATAATGTACTTGTGACCTTTAGCCGAAGGTAGTTTACAAGTAGTATAATCAATACCCCACTTTGTAAAGTGGTCGATAGTGACGATAGGAAAGAGTGGAGATGGATGCGCGCACATCTTTCTAGTATAAACCTGACACGGATGAAACCTTTTGACTGATTCCATACAATATTTGAAAATTGAATGCTAAAAGTATCTTGCACGCAAGATTTTTTGGGTTGTAGCAAGCCCAGATAGATGACCACCACAAGCTCCACTGTGGCAATCATTCAACACAACCTCATCCTGTTTGAGATTTAAGCATCTTATAAGGATTGAATCAACCGTGCGATGATATAAAGTGTCACCAATGATCAAGTAACTCTTATCTAGGTGACATAACTTACAACGCTCATCTTTTGAAAAAAGTCGAAGGAAACTTCGCAGTCTGGAGATATACTATGAGATCCCCATACCAAGGATCTTGTGAAGAAATCAGAAAAATATGTTCATCTGGAAAGGATTCATCGTAAACCATCTCTTCTCCACAGGAAAAATTAGAAATTAATTATGTAAAAACCAATGATTTCTTGGACTTGGTACACATAAACTCAAGATTAAATTCCTGAAAAATCACAATCCATCTATTGTATTTGCCCCCAACCACTCGCCTACTGAGGACAAACTGAAATGGATTGACTACTACCAATACATAGGTTTTTCAAAGAAGAATATAATGTATGATCCACTGCACAGCATGGACAGCTGCTAAAGCAAGCTTCTCTATCGGAGAGTAGTGGAGTTCAGGTCCTACCAAGCCTCGACTAAGGTAGTATATAAAATTCTCTAAAAGAGAATCTTCCTCCTGAACCAGAACCATACCAATGGTAGATGCTGCTGTTGCGAGATACAAAAGTAAATCCTTGCTATAATCAGGTGTACTGAGTATAGGAGTAGAGGTCAATGCTTTTTTCAAAGCATCGAATGAGCATTGAGCAAAGTCATCCCAAAATAATGGAACTCCTTTCATTAATAATCTCATAAATCCTTTCGTAATATCGACATAATTTACGATGAATCTTCATAGAAAATTAGCTTTTCCTTGTAGAATTTGAATTTGACGAATAGAAGACGGGGGAGGCAACTGAAGTATTGCCTCAAACTTGAAGGGATCTACCTGAATCCCTTCCGTAGTCACAATAAATCCCAACAACCGACTGGATGTGACTGTGAAAACACACTTGTTTTGATTCAACCAGATTTTGTAATATTGACATCGTTCAAATACTTGACGGAGGTGAGAAGGATGATCAATTCCCTTGCGAGAACGAGTAGCTAAATTTTCGAAGTACACCTTGATAATATGTTTGATGTTGCAGAAGGCATAAGACATAGCCCGTTGAAAAGTAGCTCCAAATTTTTTAAGGCCAAAAGGCATTTTATTGTAAGAAAAGGTACCCCAGGGATGAATAAATGCAGTCTTATGCTAATCTTCACGATGGATGGTAATTTGATCATATCCATATAAACCATCCGTGAAGGAGAAAATCTCATTTCTTGCACACTCATCGATAATCTGATCTATAAATGGTTTGGGGTAGTTATATTTAGGACATGCCTTATTTAGGTCCCTGAAATCGATGGAAACTCGAATTTTTCCTTGCTTCTTGTCCACAGGAACTAGATTCGAAACCCACTCTGTCGAAGGAACAGGAAAAATGAATCATGCCTTAAGCATCTTCTCCACCTTAGCTTTGATAGATGTTGCCTTCCTAGGGTTGACTGAACGAAGCTTTTGCCTGACAAGCTTAGCATTTTCATACATCTTGATCTCATGCTAGACAGTAGATGGATCTATACCAGGAATTTCCTCATAATACCATGTGAACACATCCCTAAAATCTCGAAAGAGATCAGTGTAAATTTGAATCTCTTTAGGGGAACATTCAGCTCCGATGAAAACATTCTCTATAATGCTAGGATCTCCAGAAATGTTCACTGGGATAGTAGGATAAATCACAACCATGTTCCCTTCAGCAAAAACCTGTGCTGGTGCTAAAGGGTTTAGGACTGGGTGAATAGGACCAGAAGACTGAGGGCTAGGAAAAATTGATTCAACTTTGCTCAAATCTACTAGGAAGTAAGACCGATGATGCAAATCATCCTACGGTCTCTCTATACCAGTCATAGCTTCCAGGATGGCATCTTCAGATGGAAGAGTGGTATCAAGGAAATCCTGAGCTGAAGATGAACTAAGAGTCTAAGCCAGAGCCACATCTCCATCCAATTCCTCTACTGAAAGAGAAACTGGAATGGAATCTTGCAGAGTCAACAATAGAGCTCTAAGCAATGTCTGCTACAAACATTGGAAATTCCATTCCACCCACTTGACTTTCTGCTAATGTGGAGGTAGGAGAATGTAAGGTCCAAGGGTCCAAAAAATAATGAGTTCTGAAAAAATCTCTTCGAATACGAGCCCTGGAGGATGAAATTTCATTGATATGAACCGAAGGAGGCGCAAGATAAAAAGTACCCATCAAAGAAGAATACATTCCAACCCCCAAATTCTCAACAGGTGTTTTGGTATCCTTCTCTGAAGGAATGGTTGAGTCATAAGATGCATTATGATCTATAGGAGAATAATACAATTGGTCAACTGTGACAATTCTCCCTTCGTGAGGGAAACAAATAATACGAAATAATGATGATGCCATAGAATCCATCTCATAGATCCAGTTTCGCCCCAACATAAGGTTATAGTCTAAGCTTGCATCGACTATCTCAACTTCGATATTAACATTTTTTCCCCCAACACAGATGGGCAAAGCCAGAACAATACCATGCGGCCTGTGAGAATTACCATCAAACGTAGTCAGAAGAGTGGCTGAACGAACAACTGCAGGAGATCCAATACCCTTCTAGCATGCAAGAGACATTACACACTTAGAATCACCTTCATCAACGATCGTTCGAAGGATATAGAATTTTTGATAAATCAATCTGATATGGAAAGCTATATGATGAGGGAGACTCTTTTTAAAATTAAACATATCAAATGTAATCATTAGAGAATTTTTTGGATCTACAACCCCAATAGCAGTGAGAAAAGAACTTTGCTGAGCTGGATAATACTGGAGCACCTCTAATGCAGACATGTCACAAGGACTCTGAGCCAGATATTCTACAATTGAGTAGTTTTGGGCGGCCTTGGAATTTGGATTAATCGTCTTACATTTTGAAGATGCCTTAGGCATCTGAGGTATAGGCTCAATAGTAGGCCTCATAATATGAGTTGGCTCAGTACTATCAGGAGCACCTTAGATTTTGAAGACTCAGCTTCACCATAATCACGAGATCTCGTAGTGATATCTGTGTGAGCACTCATCATGTATATGTTTGATGTATTTTCCCATTCCTGGCTGCCCCTAGAGGGGGCCCCAGTGTTTTGATTTGCGCCAAAAAATAATTGCTACCCTTGGGGAAAAGGGTTTGTTAACACAGCCTAGGAACTAGAAGAACCCTGTTGAGCTAATAAGCACTGTGCATCTCGAATTTTAGGGCAAAGGTGCGTAAGATGGTCTCTAGTGCACAACTTTCATGGAAATTTCACTTTCTTTTTATTATCCTTTTGACCCTCTCCAACATGATCA
Organism: Pinus albicaulis; assembly: GCA_034641835.2. Taxonomy (NCBI): domain Eukaryota; kingdom Viridiplantae; phylum Streptophyta; class Pinopsida; order Pinales; family Pinaceae; genus Pinus; species Pinus albicaulis. The sequence goes on along the minus strand of CM076581.1, from coordinate 1,507,335,118 downwards.
TTGGATTTGTTTGCATTCCCCTTCCCATCCTTGCCTTTCTTCTTATTATTCCATCCTTTCTTCTTCCCATCGGATTTTTGATTTACTTTGGGGTTAGAATTCTGGACAACATTAATTGCCAAGGACTGGGAAGGAGTTGACACTGAAGGCACAACCTGACCAGAAGAAGCAGATTGTATATACAATTGTTGCAATTGACTAAGCAGGTTAGCTGCATTGCTATCGATCGAACCAATAAGCCCATCACGATGAGGACCAGGTTTATTTTTGTATAAGTCCAATTTTGAGTGAGGAGCATTTGGAAATTTTTTATAAAGGACTCCCGACAGAGAATAAATCAGTTCTAATTGCCGAGCCCTGAAAATAGCCCACTCTTCAGAAAATGCCCCTGAAAGGGATACATATTTAGAAATATCTGGCTGCAAATATTAAAAAACCATTCCAAAAGGAATTCATTAGGAATATGGGCTTTAATGAGCCTCTTCCTTCTTCACCATTCCTGAATATGATCTAAAATGTGATTTTCCTTATCCTGATGAAAATTGGCTAGGAGATCAGTCTCGGCATCATCACGGATAGGTAACTGAAAGTGGTTTAAGAACATGGTAGCCAAATATCCAAAAGTGGAAAAACTACCCCCAGTTAACTAAATGTACCACTTAGCTCCATTTCTAGTTAAGGTGCGTTGAAATATCCTCAACCTAATCGAATCATCAATCAGGGAGTTGGATGAACACCATAAATGGAAAGTCGTGATATGATCTATTGTATCCTCTCCATTCTTCCCTTCAAACTTTGGAATGTCTAAGGGGAGTTTGGTGGGGACCGAAGGCCATCCCGGACTAAACCGAATTGGATCGTTTGTCAATTTCGACAAATCTGGAAAGTTTAACATTGCCAAAAATGGTAAGCGAGGAGGATCCTAGGAATTCCATCCCCCATAGGAAGGATTCCCAACATTCTAAAAAGAATAACCTGGATTTACTGAGGCACTAGGTTGCGAAATATTTTTCATAGGGAATGCAGGGCCATAGGAAAATCCTTACGACCCAACATTCGGAGAAGGACACCCCCCCCAGCCCAAAAAAAAAAAAAAAAAGATTTACTATACACAGGTTCATTCCCTCCAACCGAGGTATTGAATGAATAAGAAACCCCTTGGTAAGGGTTCCAAGAATTTTCAAATGGAGAAAAATCCTGAGAAGTACTCAATGAAGGGAGAGGGACATTCCCTTGCTGATTAGCAAGAAATTGATTCCCTGCTCCCAACGCTGTAAAAATAGGGTTCCAACCTATAAATGTATTAGAACTTTGACCTCTAGACCATGGATTGAAACCTTGAGCCTAAGAAGTAAAAGGTAAATATCCTAAGGAAGGGGTCGAATGAGGGATGTGCCCACATCCAAAGGGGAACCCTTGAAATAAAATTGATCCACTAGATATAGAGGGTATGGGTGCAGATGTAGCTGAAATAGCAGGAAAGGAGAAAGAAGGAATCCCACTAGTGGGAATTCCAATAGAAAAGGGACTAGATTATGAAGCATGTGCTTGGGTGTGACTAGAGCCAAATACAGCAGCACTAAAAGTGATTGTAGATATAGCAATAGGGCCTCCTCCTTCTATTGAAAGAGGGGAATGAACACTTGCAGCGCTCACAACCGAAGTTGTGTTCCCAGTCGTGGCCATCGAAAGGTGTGAATATGATTGATAAGGACTTTTTTGTCTCTGAGACTTGGGTCTAATGTATTGAATGATGAAATGATAACTAGTAGGAAGAGGATATGGAAGAGACTCAGCAGGCTGAGGGACTTCCTCTATTTCTACTTCTTCTTCTGGAAATAAAACTCTCGAGATGAGTGGAGCACTCCTCTCTGCACTGACACTAACACTAGAACCACCCACAGAAACAACAAGCCCTGACGGAGGATCTCTCTCCGCTGCGTCTGGAATCACCGGGTGAAAATCACCCTCCAAATTACTCCTACTCCTTCTTGAAGAAGGCTCAATACTCATTGGAGACAACCCACAAAGCCTCCTCTATCGATGAGGTGATCGGTCATCCACTTTAAGAGATTTATTTTAGACTCAAAAATATATGAAGCTAAGCATTCTACGAGCAAAGATCACACTCTAAAAAGTTCCTAAGATACAGCCAGACAAGCAGCTCTCAAGTATTTCCACTCCGGGTGATGAGGACCAGACACAAAAATACAAGAAATAAAAATAACAGGACCTCCCGAAAGTAGTCTAGGGTAATTATGACCCAGGCTTACTAGCGAAGGTAACATAAATAGTTACGCTTACCTCCTAACAACAACCTTTGCTGGTGCAAGTCCCCAAGCTTCACAAGGGCACCCTCTAGAAGTACTGATGGAAGTGATGCAATGTCTGCCTTAGGTACCATGGGTATTCCCCCCCGCATTCACCTGTGTGGTCCCTAGGATAGGAAACTATGGGCACCAATCTGTATCGGCAGCCGATCATAATGGTCTTAGGTCAAGATTCAACAAATAGGAGAGGGGGTATCTCTCTTCTCTGCCTACACTATCTCTCACGTTTGACTCTCCGGAGGAGAGCTTTCTTGGTCCACTTAATGGTGTTGGATTTCACTCATTAATAAACTTCTATATTTAGCAGTTTGAGCGGCCTTGGAGAGTTAACTCTCCACTCACCTAATCCAAGGCCCTACAATCTAGCTAGTTGGTGTATAATTAATGATAATAATACAAAAACTACTAGTTTCTTTTAATTATATCACTTATTTTATATTGGCTGTTATTTGAGTCAAAGGTGCACGGAAGTGAAACTGATGGTGTTTTTATGACATAGAACAAACCAATGAAAACCAAACTATATGAAAATGCAATGATTTCCTTTCAATGAAAAGTGATTTCTACATAGGTTTTATGAAACTAATAAACAAAAAAAATTCTTTTTCTTTTAAGACACTCACACTTCACACAATTCAGCAAGTTACGAAAAATACTAAAAATGCTCAAATGCACTTAATGCAAACTACCAATGATATACAAATCCTAAGATGCTAACTCTAAAGAGGAAAAAATAAGTCTCTATAAAAACAATGGTTCAATCACTTTTTGACAGAAAAAAAGGCTAGTTCCAAAGCAGAACTCCTATGTATAAAAATGCCAAAATGCACTTGACATAAAAGAGAGAAATCGAGAGAAGAGTTCCTTCCAAATCAAGCCAAGAACTGAAGACTAGAAACTAACAAAAAGCTTCAAAATATAGAATGAAACCATAAACAAACTGAAAGAAAAAAGGAACGGAAAACACAAAATTTTTTTTGGGCTTTTGAACTTATAAAAGAAGGAAATATATTTCAAGAATACAAACAAAAGCTACCCAAGAACTGAATCAAGAAATCATGAATTCCAATCCAAGGCTTCAAAGTTCTCAAGAAAACCGTGCTACTTTCGTAGCGAGACTTATATGAGAAAAAAGAAACAAGAAACTCAATCAATTAATTCAGTACAATAGCACAATCATGCAGCGAACAACAACTCAAAAAATTAGAAAGATACCCTTCAACTCACAACAAGACAAGTCTAAGAAATCAAGAAATCCAAACTACACCAAGAAGTCAAAAACCAAATGCGAAGCAATGCATAGGGCCAAGAAGAGAAAACGAGAAAAAGCTTTCTATTCTGAATGTTCAGGATAGCCAAGAATCTTTAGGGAAAGATCTTGGTGCTCAAGCCGCAATTGCAAACACACAAAACAAGGATTTCACCAAATGTCTAGGTCTTCATACAAGCAAGAGAGAAACATATGTAAAATCACTCTGAACATAGTCCAGAGACCTTCAAGATACTACATGAATAGATCAACATAGACAGACAAGACCACAGGAGCTGAAAACTAAAAATTTCAAATTTTCCCAGGCATACACACTTTTTTAGTGAGAAACAAGCATGCATACATGAATCTAACAATGGAAACTCATGTATACATGGGTCCCTTTGGAAAAAGCCGCATGTATACGTGACTGTGCAAAGAAAAAATTGCGTATGGAAATAAAGATAAGGGAAAAACAAAAAATCAAGCCTGATCAAGAGAACAGGTCTTCTCTCTGACTGAGGAAAGACTTGCTAGACTGCAAAAAGTGATAGAAACTATAGGGAACCTACAAGATATATAAAACAACACAACTGGGAAATCACAAAAATGTGATCCCCAGTAGAGTCACCATTTCTGTTTCGGGAAATAATACCCTAAATGTCTTGGGTTGACAACCTTCACAGATCAGGGGCATGCCATTCAAGAAGGACTCACTTAACCAACTTTTATACTGAAAACTAGATACTACTGGTTGCAGAACTTACCCAAAAGTCCCTTGTTTGGTGTAGATACGCGGGGTATAAACCCCTTGCAACACTTTGTGCTCCAAAACCTATAAATACACAAGGAACAAACACAAAAACCTAGTTGTACATCATATATAGTTCCTAGATGTCACTGAAAACCATGAATAATATCATAGAAGAAATATGAAATGTTGAATTAATGATTATTACACATGTATAAAGCATCATAAACACATAAACATCCGGAACAAGATGGCTCTTCTTATTATGAATGACACGTACAATAATCAAAACGTGGAGAGATCACCTGAATCCTGCCATGGCCTTCGAGCATATCGTCCTTTGGATCTGTCTATCCCTAGCCTCGTAAGGATTCTTCCAAAATGTGTTCACAGTAGATGTCATATAGGGTGATGAACATCTCAAGGAAACAAGGGTTTCCTGAATATACCTGGGAAGTGAAGGAGGCACAGGGATCTTAGACTTGAATAGGGTTCCAACAGAGTATAATATCTATATTTTTCTCTCTCCCTTAGGCCATTCCTTTGAGGGGATTTTATACTCCCTCAAATTAGTTTCTGCAGTTAGGAATAGTTAGGCCATGGGATGCGGTGGTTAAATTACTGGAATAACCATCAAACCTGCCTCAAAAATAGGGAAAATATATATTTTTTAATAATTGAAAAGGTATATGCGGATCTCTATGAATGGACTCACGTGTATATGCTAAAAAGACTGGGCAGAGTTACTTATGGGTTTTAAGATACTGTTTTTTGTGAAAATGTTCAAATCTGAGGGGAAAGGGTGCCCAAGGCCAAAGTGTAAATCATCAAGTACATGAAGGTGATAAATGATGCTATAATAGTATGTTGTTGAAGAGGATGATTAGGAGAAGGTACAACAAGCAGAAAAGGACATGAAACAACAAAGTACAACTAACTGAGAGACTTTGCATCAACAAGGGAAGTGGATGAGAACAACATAGAGTTTGGAATCCTAAAGAAGTGAAGAAAAAATCAACAGTAGGACAACAACATGCTAAAATGGATGCACAACTGCAACACAAGGTTTGGGATCCTAGAGGATTGAAAAATTGATGCCACATAACCAAGAGGTCATGAGATTTTCCTACGTTGGGAGTCTAATACAGGAGCATTAGAACTTCGAAGCCACTAAGTCTTCGATGAGAAAAATCTTTGAAATGGGGTATTTATTTTTTAGAAGAATTTATACTCTTCTATGTATGTAAATTGTATTTAATGAGTTGATATATTTTATGATTTTTAGAAATAGATGAGTCATAGTTTAAAAAAACTATGAATGGGAAATATTTTATCCACAATCAAAAAACAAATATTCCTTATAAAGCATGAGGGATTCTAGGTATATATTGAGGGATTTTATAATTTACAAAAAATATGATTTATGGAGTGATTTTAGGATTTAGGAAAATTTTATTTATGGAGTGTTTTTAGGATTTAGAAAAATGATTGCATTTCTTAATTCTACTTATTGTAAGCCTATGTGAAAATAGAGGATGACCAAATGAATGTAGAAATGAGCCAAGAGAGGAAGATATTTTTAAAGTAGTTTTGTATGTATAGATTTTAATTAATGAAATGGAGTTTCATACTTTCTATGTATGAATTATGTACATGCATGATCAAATGAATAATTCTAGTTTATGTGTGAAATCTCAAATTAATATGAAATTGAGTCTCTGAATGGGTGTGTTTTTTAAATATAGTTGAATAGGAGAGTTGGGTAGAATTCCATTTGGAATTCCATCTACATCAAGCTTGAATTTGGGTAGAATCCATTGAGATTCCAAATTTTGTAAATGTATTTATGACATAGAAGTGGAGCTTGCAGGAAAAGTCATATTTTTCCTACATCACATATGCTTGAATCCAAACCTATTAACCATCATTCAACACTCCTATGACTCCAATATTTGTTGAAGTATACAACCCACAATTTGCGAGATTTTGTTTTAGATTTGGAGAGAGAACCCACAATCACCCTTTTTCAATTTGTAGGACATATGGTTAGTACATATTGATAATTTTATCACCGAAAAGTTTCTTCAAATGGAGATCTAGAAAAGTTGACAATTTTTAGTACTATTTAACAAAACAGTTTTTAGTATAAATTTTATAACAATGTAAAGAAATCATTTCTTAAAACTCCACAATTTTGGTGTTTTTAATGAAGGAACATTAAATTTTGAAGAAGCTTCGTTTTCACCAATTTGCAATATTCATTCCATTAATATAATGTTAAAGATAGAACATAAAATGTGGAGTTTTATTTTCAACATTATATTAAAATAACGGAATGAGCCTATTCTAAAATGGCGGGAAAGAATTTGGTTTAAAATTTAATGTTCAATTAAAAATAAAATTGAGGGATTTTATTGAAATATAATGTTGATGACAAAAACTAAAAAATGTGGGCCTTTATCGATTGGTTCTCTGCATGGTTATAAAAAAAGAAAACTAAATTTGAACTTTACAGTACTAAAAATTGACAAGTTTGATCTCTCCACTTGAAACAAACAATCGTCAATAAAGTTTCCAAAGGAGGTAAAATTGAACTCCTCCCTAATAAATTTGTACTACTATCTTATATGTCTCGATACAATAATAAAGAAAACTCTAGGCTGGTAATAATCTCCTTGATGATGCTTCAAATTTGGAGAGAGAAAGTAAATCTCCTCTCCGTTGATCCATGTATCTTCCCCCAATAAAACCAAGAGCCTATCCCCACTTTACATGATAACCATCTGCCTAGTACCTATAATGCATTCCTTTATAGAATTTGATTTTAGATATTTATTTTTCTTCATTTTTCCCTAAAGTTCTTGATCAAACAACATCATTTGAAAACTTTTTATGGCCAAGGAATTTTCAAAAAGAAATAAATTATTCATTTTATTTAATTTTATTTTTATAGGAATCATAAAACCCATTAAACTTAGTTTAAAAATGGACATTATTCATTGAAGTTTCTTGTTATCCCAATCTAGGACAAGTAGTGATTACATATGCGTTATACAATATTGTGATGAACAAAGTCTTCCAAAGGAAAATTGATGTACTTGGAAGGACAAAAAACAATGAAGCATATTATATTTCACTTATATAAGGCTTCGGAATAGCTAGGGACTATAAATCCAATCGCATTGTAGTCTTCACCAATTCTGAACTTGTGTGCAACAAGATAAAATGCATGTAGCAAGTCAAAAGGGAGAAGTTAAAGGAAATAAATAGAGAAGAAAAAAATATTGCTAGTAAATTTCAATCATTTACCATAAGTAATTATGCAAACATTAATAGGATGCCTAGTGATTTATCATATGGGGCAATGCCAACTCAAGATTTGTGTGTAAAAGATGAATTTGTATCAAGAACCACTCAATCAAAATTTATGGATTGACATAGTAAGATATCTCTTATATGTGTGTGTTTTTGAGTTATGAATGTGGTGTCTTTAATGACCATGTGGTTCTTTCAATACTATACTAAGAGTTCCCCCAATGTGTAATCACTACTAGGTGAATTATTGGGGTGACATGTTTCAGAAAATTGTGTATTTAATTCTCAAGATGTGCACTTTAGAATTTGTGTTTTTAGTCTTGAGTATATTTGAATTGAAACTTTTAATATTATGTTTTTACTTGTTGTTTATATTTATATTGTGTCGAAGAGAACTATACACCAAATAATTTTTAAGAAACCCTTAAATAATTACATTTATCTATCTTATTATTTTTTTGAATTCTTGATCTTTTTAATTAGTAATTTTAAATATTTTTAAATGCATGAGGTAACTTGGGTTTTTTGAAAGATCACACACACACACACACACACACACATGGATCGAGGGTCTACATAATCACATGAGCAGTCAACACCTGGTTCTTTGAGGTATAAATGAGATAGGGCATTAATTGGGTCTCTAACATCGACTCGAGTGTGAAATTATATGCATGCCGACGAGATTGGTTGTAGATCGAGGAGAGTATCAGATGAATTAGAGGAGGAACATCATCTATATGGAAAATATTAAGGATGGAATTTTATCTTAAAGTTTAGAAATCTTGGTGAATCTTACTAGTCTCCAATATGTAAATTGTAAAATTTTTGATGATATTTTTTTGTAAAAATGTTTAGGTTTATAATTATTTTATATTAGTATATTTATAATTCTGGCAATTTTTAGGGTAAAATAATTTTATACTATAAGATTTGGGTGAATCAATTTTCAAAAAAATGGAAATTGGCATATCTTTTTTTTTGGTAAAAGTATGGAAAATTAGCCCACCTGCGAATATTAGCCCCTAAAATTTTCCTTGATCATATGTTACATCATCATCGTGGTATATATATGTTTATGTGAAAATTTAATTAAATGATATTTGCATAATCATATGTACATACATATTGAATTTATTTTTGTCAAATTTAACTTTATTATTTTATAAATTCCAACTTTTCTAGAAGCATCTCTCATTAGCTCATCATGTGAGGGTGCCCAACATTCTCCCAATGTTCAACAAGATCAATCAACTCATGTATATGCATGTGAGAGTGCTCAACCATCTACAGGTGGTAGGGAATCTCAATCGGCTCATGTACCTCCATATGGTAAAATATATAATTTAAATTTATTTATGTTAAAAAAATTTTGTTTATGTAAATAAATTATATTTAAATATACATGTAAGTTTATTTTGCATGTATATAAATACATTGAAATGTTTTAATAGTTATGTAATTATATTGAAGCAAGGGGTGAAAATGTAGAATAAATTTAAGGTAGGCCAAGGATGGTGTATCAAGAAGAATACTATACGCCATTAACCACATATCCATCAAATGTTCTTGATGAGCTTCATTGGGAGAAAAATGTCCAATAATGTATGTTACACAAGTCTACATCTCATTATTCAAAATTAAAGGACAATCTTGGGAACTTGGAGTTCCCTGCAAAGAGTTGGCAAAGCTTAGAAATATTTTTTCACTATCTAAATACATTTATTGATATTTATAGGAACCTTGGGCCAATAACTAATGGATTTATGGACATTATGAGGCGTTGTAATGAAACAATGATGGGTCCTAATAAATGGGCTGAGTTGGATCAGAGGGTCACAAAAGAAAATCCAAATCTATGTTTAAGTTTAAAGAAGGTCCAAAAATAAAGACGCTTAAGGTGAAATATTTCAAGCACCCTAGAATAACCCAAAATTTGTATGAAACGTTCCTTACAATGTATGGTAAGATGCCATGGAATGACGAGGTTCCACATTATTTTTCCCAATTAATTTATGCAGAGTTTTTCAAGGGTGTGAAACCTGATTATACTGACTTGTCATCCAAATATTATGGTGATGGAAAACGTTTGACATATAATCGGAAGGGTGAATTTAGGGATACTACATTTCCTCATCCTCCACCTACTTTGGTACCTCAACCACCACATCTTGTAACTCTGCGATGAGAGATGTATGCCACTTCTCAAATTTTTCGAAAAGAAATGGATGATATTCTAGACAACATATGTACTACATTAATTGGAATTGATTTCAATTTGGATTGAAAAAGAGCATGAGTTGATGCATGTGTTAAATTTGTATTTAAATAAAATGTGGAAATAGATAACATGAATATTGAAGACTTCAAAGTGTATGAAAAGGTTTTTCGTGATTTTTAGAAAGACCTGATTGATCATGAGGAAAAGGGCATGGGATCAATATGTATTATGTTTAGGAGATATGTTTTAATGTAAATTAAATTATGAGGATCTAATTTTATGTTAAATTGGATTCACATATATATTGTATTTTTTTTCAGATATATAATCTAACACGAATGTTTATATGTTTTCCATTTGCAGTTAACTCGATTGTTGAACAAAACTTTTGAGATAACATTTTTTTTTTTCAGTTTAAAACAAAGATATGTTGAGAAATGCTAGATTTTTTTAGAACGTGTCCATACTAATAATTTATTTTTACTATATTAGTATTGCGAAGACATTTTTGTAAAATAAATAATTACATAATTAAATGTTCACATATTTCCATTTCATCTGGGATTTTCGACACTATGCTACTCTCTTCCTCCATATTAGGATATCTTCAAGAGTTTGGCTTGTGAAAAGTGTTGAATATTTCAACTTTGTTTCATTATAAATTGAATTTCAAGTCATTTAACTATTTAAAGCAAGTTGTGAACTTTATAAATTTAAAAAAAAATGAGATCTATTTAACAAGTTTCAAATTTTCAAATTTTAGGTTTGTGAAGGAATTTTCCCTTCTCCAGGGACATTATATGTGGAGTTAGCTACATGGATTGGATCATCTAGACAATTTCAAAAAAAAAATTCAAACTTTTTAATATTACGAGTTCATACATTTTCATGTGCGATTTTAAATTGTTGTAAAAATAAATAAATATAAATTTATATATACATATACACGTGTTGTACAAAGCATCCATGAGGACATGATGTGAGGTGGACATCATCAAGAAAGAGTGCACAATAATGTTTCTCAAGGCACCCAGGAGGATGTTGCACGAGCATGTTGTTCAAAGCACCCATGAGGAAGTTTTGATGATGGGCACTATCGAGGTATTGCTTGAAATTCAAAACCTTTTACAATTTTTTTTATGATAAAATTCTCATTTAATTTTAATACATTATAATTTAATTTAAAATTACATAATCTTATGTATATATGCATATCACACATGTTGTGCATGGAACTCATGAGGATGATGATAGAGCATGTTATTCAAGGAACCAAAGAAGATGTTTTGATGACAGGCACTCTTGAGGTATTACATGGAATATGAAACCTTTTATATCAAAAAAAAAAAAAAAAAATTATGATAAAATTGTAATTTAATTTTAATACATTAAAATTTAATTTAAAAGTACACAATCCTATGTATATATGCATATTACACATGTTCTACAGGGTACCTATGAGGATGGTGATAGATCGTAGATGTGAGTGAGATTCGAGTGAGATTCTCCTTGATGTATATTTGTGTTTGATAATATTTTTATTATAAAATTTTATCATGATATAAATTTTGTACATATTTTTTCATAAAACTCTTTATTATGAATTGACCTTTAATATAAAAATCTTGGATTTTATATATTTTTCATGATGAATATTATAATGGTGTAGAAGATACTATGGTTTTGGGTTGATATTTAGGTTTTTTCAAGTTGTTCAATGAATATTCAAAGCTATCATATATATACAGTAAAATTTCAAATTAGAAAACATGGTAAATTTTACATTCATGAATCTTATATTAGTGTAGAAGTCTAAAGAAATCATAACTTAAAATTGCATTATAAAACATGGTGTACATTTTGCATTCATGAATAGACTCATTATCTTGTATAGAAGATATACTATGGATGTGGGTTGATACTTATGTTTTAAAATAAAGTTGTACAAAACAAACATATTATAAAATTTCATTATAAAACATTGTACATTGTGCATGATGCATGGTTTTATACTTAAAGGTTTTATATTGAAGTTGTTCATGAATGTGAATCAATGAAAGTACATTTGAATTAAATAAATCATGGTACACAGTTTGCATGATGAGTCTTATAATGTTTTATAAAATGCACTATGGATGTGGGTTGATACTTAGGTTTTATCAAGTTCAATGAATATTCAAAGAAATCATTTTACATTTGTGAATCAAGTATCATGTTGTAGAAGTCTAGAGTTACTATGGATGTGGGTTGATACTTGGGTTTTATCAAGTCATTGATGAATATTGAAAGAAATCATAACTTAAAATTTCATTATAAAACATGGTGTAGATGTTGTATTCATGAATATATTATCATCTTGTCTAGAAGAGCTATTATGGATGTAGTTTGATACTTAAGTTTTAAAATAAATTTATTCAAAGAAAACGTACTATAAATTTGCATTATAAAATATTGTACATTTTGCATGATACAAATTTTGATACTTAAAGGTTTTATATTTAATTTCATGAATATGAAGCAATGAAAGAAAATTTGAAATTAGTTTTTACTTTGTATGGCTCAAATATGTAGATTTTTAGAACCCAACTTTTGATACCATTTGTAATAGTTACAGATCCCCCATACCAAATTTAAGTGTTGTATGTTTGAAGTTAAATGATAAGTAGATTTCATCAAGTGATAAGTAGAATGCATAGTTAAAATGTGGATAATTAGAATGCATCAAAATTGTGAACAAATTTAATCACACATAAGTCACAATTTGGATGCCATTATTACCCACCAAAGTTCTGTGTTCAACCTTTGCTTGGTTGTTCTAGTTAATTTCCAACTCTTTGCTTGGTGTTAGGTTTCAAGTTAATAGTTTGTGAGTTTAATTATTGTATTTTCTTAATTTTCTTATGAAATTATGGGAAGCAAGTTATGCCCCAATCCTATCCATTCCATTGATATACATCCTCGATATAAATCTCATTCTTGAGATCGATGGCATTTGAATTATGCACCATCTTAATTATCCTATCTCCTATCCATCCCACCTATTTAACGTAAACCCCTCGGAATCCTATCAAGATATTATTATTAGTACATGACAAGAAATTCATTTTCTGCGGTTTCTAGATCATAAATGCAATAGGGTTGTTTCAGTTGGGTCCTTTGCATCATCAAAACCAATAAATGCACCACCTACCCCCAATTACATTAATGTAGTGTCATTAAAACTATTCTATCAACTAACCCCTAAAGTGTAGCATTAAAATGCTAAGTTTTACCTCTCAATAAGACTTGACCCTATCAAGACCCCCATTGCTACAATCCATTATACCCATATTTCCCCATGTCATATAACATCCAACCCATCCCACCCATATATCTCAATTCCTGGATACTTAATTATGTCTTAACGTGATTACAAGATATAATATCCATTTCAAGTAGAAATTAAATACATGTATACACCCTTTTATGAAATGTTCAATTTTTAATCTTTTACCTAAAAAACATTGTAAAAACAAAATAAACTTGGTTTCAATAAAATCTTCAAATGTTTTCATAACCATTTTTTCTCACCCTTTGAACCTTTTAATAAGGCCTTCTACTAAATGTAGTTGACACATCAAATTCTCATTATCCTCCTTATTTTGTTAGAGGTAATGATCTAGGTGGATATTGGTGTCCACCCGCCTATTCCACTTGGACTCCCACCATTGTTTCTTTCAGTTTTTTAGTTTCCTTAATTGTAGCACAGTTTACTACTTTTGGCAGTTTTTCGAGTCCTGAACTTCCAGAGCAGTTTTGAGGCCCTAAATGAGGTTTTTTTTTAATAGGAAAATATAATTCATTAATTATTGATGGTAGTATAAATTTATAGTTGTCGGCTAGATATTTCTAATGAGGTATTGTGCACTTCAAACAGAGATCGTATGCCAAAGTTACGACCTTGGGAAGTTGATGTCCCAATTTACCCCAACGGGGCCCACACTTTTGGTGATTCATCTCCTAGGGTTGGGTTTTTGGATGTTTAGGGTTTATATTTGTTTCTATATAATAAATAGGCCCTTGAGCCTTATTGTAACATAATTTAGAGGCATGTAGTTGCCACATTGCTTCTCAGAGATAAGCTACAATTGCTCGAGCTAGTTTATTTCCATTCTGTTTGTAAGCATATTACAATTATCTGATATTAATGAAATGAAGTGTTATTTCTAATACATATATGTATTTATCATTATATATTTATTTTATTGCGTTTCTATATAAGTTTGTATGAGTGGTATTAGAGCATTTTTCTCTTTCTCTGTTTTACTTTGCCTGTCCCCAACAAGGTCAGGGTATATGGAGTTAGGGATCGAACTGGTTAAACCTTTGCAACACCATACATGTAAACCTTGACGACCTCCCATGGTGAAAGAAAAAAAATATGAGGGAGTTGGATATCCTTTCAAAATAATGCTTGAATAATCCCTCGAGTGACAGAGGAGCGCGACGATTGCAAAATTTTTCCCAGATCCTTCGGTGGATGCCCACATGCAGCGCATCTTCATCTAGTAGTCACTCTAGAGGTGCCACTCCATTCAAGGTACAAGTCAGCTTTGAAATTCACATATTTGAAGGCTAGAGAAATGCATATGCCGTAGATATATGGTTAAATTTGATGCAAGGATATTTTTCAGTTCTTGATTTTTCCGAAGCCACAAGCTAAGAAAATGACCACAAAGGAAAAGAATGACACATGAAAGTGGTGTGAGTTCCATAAGAGCCCCACTCACAACACAAGTGAGTGTCAATCCAAGGAGTCACTAGTGTACGATCTGAAGGCTTCCGAATCAAATGCATTCTATGACTCTAAGTCAGAACCTAATAAGGGTAATCACAAACGGAAGAATATTATTGAAACAAAGCCCAATGCCACCATTTCCACCACCAAGATCTGGAAATATGAGCCCGAAGATACAGAGGAGGGTAACACCTCTTCCACTCCTAGATGTGAGTGAAGGATTCTTTGCTGCAATTCATTGTCAACAAGAAAAGCCAAAATAACCTTATTTCAACATAGGTTGTGAAGCAGCTAGGCCTACCAACCTCATCATACCTGTATTCGTACACCACCAGGTGGCTTCACTAAGGACAAGATCTTTGTGTCAGCTAACAATGTCACCTTCCCTACAACATCAATCCCTTCTCATATGAGGTATTGTGTGATCTTTCTCCTCTTAAATTTTGTGATGTATTATTAGGCCAACCATACTTATGAAAGTGGCATGTTGTATATTAGTCTAGGCCTCGCACTGTTAATATTGCTTTGGGAAATAAGTTGTACATGATACCAGAGGTAGCACCGCCTACTACCATCTCTTTGATCACTATGAAGAAATGTAGTAAGCTCATTTCCCAGACCCAGAAATTTGTTTTCCTTATGATTCACCCTCTGGGAAAGAAGAATATTGTGGCCACGGCCTTCAGGTAGGGTTCCTTCATACGGTAGCAGTAGATGGATAAGGTCGAGCATGAGTACAGGGAAATATTCACCTCACCCACACGAGGACCTTTACACTTTCAGGTCAAGAACTCCATTGATATGACCCCAGGTGCATCACTTCTCAATGGACTGATCTATTGATGCTATGTTCTGTAGAACGATGATATCAAGAGGAAGATTCAGGATTTACTGTGGAAAGGAAACATCAAGACAAGTTTCTCACCATGTGGGAGCCCTATCATGTTGGTACAGAAGAAGGAAAGGACCTGAAGACTCTATATTGAATATCATACGTTGAACAAGATAACTGTTTGGATTAGGTATCCAATTCAACGGATAGATGACCTTTTGGACTAGCTCAAGCGGGCCAAATATTTCATCAATATTTACTTGAAGTATGGGTATCACCAGGTACCAATCGAACCCTCTGACATGTGGAAGACTACCTCCAAATCTAAAGAGGGTCTTTTCAAATGGCTACTCATGCATTTCGGGTTGACGAATGACCCTGTTATCACTCAGATTTTCCTTGAAGTTGTGGGAAGAGGAAATAGGTCTGAGGTAACCACAAACCAACCTTCAGGTATAGAATCTAGCCAATCTGTACCCAGAGAGGGCTCTCTCTATAAAATTTAGCTTTGTTTTTTAGAAGATATTAGGCTAGTTGTAAAGTTCAGTGGTTTTGATTTTGTTTGGTTTGATGGAATTCTTTAGCTGAGATTAAGATCAAGTAGTTTCAGTCCATTGGGCTAATGGAGTCAAAGATTGGCTGCACTGGCTTAAGTTTTTTAACAAAAGATGGTTTATCAGGGCAAGATAATCAAACTAGAAACAATTATAGATCTAAAGTGAATGGAATGGAATTCAAACGGATGAAAGGCAATGAAGAATATTTCAACACATTCAAGAGAAGAGAAATAGATTGATTATCAATAAAGAGCAATTAAGTATTCTTTACTAAATAACCAAAGATGTGTGAACTAGACAAACATGAGTATTTAAGAATTTGTTGTTTAAACTAGTTTAGAAGAAAACATTTAGAATAATAACGACTGAAATCATATTACACCTAAGTACTTTTTGATTTAATCCTTTTCGTTAAATATTAAGATAATGAAACACATATGATATTGTAAACAAATATTTAAACTTCAAAACATGAGATAGAGATGACTTATTGATCCTTCATTCGACACATGAATCCTGAGAAAAGTCTTCTGCCTCAATTCCTTGTCCAGTTTTTCCAAGAAAAATTTCTCCAAAGCTATTTATTCCAAAATATTCAATGTTACATCAAAGTATAAGAATCCACACCAAAATACTTCCAAGAGTAAAATATTTATACAAATTCTAAACTAAAATATCTTGAAAAAATATCAAGATTAGTTCACAAATCTCTCCAACTATTTTACATAAATAGAACTTAAGTAAAGGACACTCAAACTAATGCATCTATTTGGAACTATTTTTTATGGATAGGTGATGACAAAGAGGAGAATTCGAATTTGATCCAACTCTTAGTTGATGATGAGGCATCCAAGTCACTAATTGCTTCCTTTCTTTGTGCATTCTGCTCCAACAATTCTGCAAACTTTGGGTCCAATGATATATTTTTATTTATCAATCCGTAATATATATGTAAAAAGTGAAAGAGGTTATTGTGGATCAATATGTTTGTGAGATAAACCTCTTTCATGTTCCTAAAATTCCTCTCCAGCGGTGCACAATAGGCTCTGTAAAAATATGTGTAAAACGGAGTTTTACAGAGTCTGAAAAATAGCCTGTAAAGATGTGCATGTATCTCTCATTATGAAATCACTGTGAAAAAAGCGAGATAGGTTTTTGTAGATGGGTCTCTTAGGAACAAAAATTCCTTCCTTTTTGTATGATTTATTTTGGATTGGCCACAATATTCTCTGAAAAATGATGACTTAACTGAAATTTTCTGCAAAAAGTGCTTTCCAACATTGTTTAATATTTCCAAAACCATAATAGCTGTTAGAAAAGTGAGAGAGGTTTTTGTAGATGGTCCTCTTAAGAACATAAAATTCCTTCAGTTTTGAACAATTCATCTTGTATTGATCGCAATAGTTTCTGCAAAACAATGACTAAAGCATGAAATTTCTGCAAAAATGTTCCATTGTGTTGTGTTTTTCATCTTTTCACCTTTTTGTTCTTTTGACTGTTTTACTTTCACTTTAGACAAAATTCAATGTTGGTGAAAGTATTTTCATCTCTTTTAAACCCTTAATATATTCATGTTTACTTTCACTGTTTACTGTTTACTTTTTACTTTTTACCGCTCTATTTTTTATCTGTCTTCACTTTGTCATGAACTTGTATGTTCTGTTTTGTAACTGTCTTCCCTGTTGTTTATCTTCATGCTAGCTGATTTACTTGACTTGGTATTCAATCTGATACTCTTTAATCCTAATACTCTTTAACCCTGATACTCTTTGACTGTTCTTTACTATGTCCTTTTACCTTCAATGTGTAGTTTAGGTTTTTACTGTCTGTTTCAACAGTAAATCGTTTAATATCCTGTTTCCTTTGCTTGTATTTCAACTGTATGTTTTATCTTCCATCTCTGTTTGAATAGATTTGATAACACTCTTGGAGTAAACAAGTCTTATGACTAGTATTAAGACTATTTATCCAAGGATGTGGTCTTCTGATCACCTGTAAAACAAAACAAATTTTTAAGAAAGCATTGGTTTGCAGGGGAGGTCGAAAAGGTTTCATTTGATTTTGAGAGGTCTGTGGAGTGAATCTAGAATGATTTTTGGGAGGTAAAACATGCTCGAATTGGTTAACAGAGGCTTCAGGTGGCGCAGCTGGGCTACAAAGGGTTTTACTGCACAATCAGGTGAAAATGAGCAACATTAGGGTGTTTGTGTTTAAACGGATAAATGGTTGATATTGGCGGGTAAGCTTTGAATGAACAGTGAGTTGAACAGGTACTGGTTATGGCAAAAGAACCTTGGAATACTTGATTGCAATTCTCTTCAGCAAAGTAACGGTCGGCTGGCTTCAACAGTTGATTTTTGAAACTGGTTGCATGGGAGACTGGTTCATGTACGAGATAATGAAAACGACGCGGGCATATTTGTTTTATTCACAAAGTCAAAAGGGTGGTGAATTTTTTATTATTTTAATAAATGACGTCAGTATGTACGACAGATGAGTCACGGTGGGGAGGTGGTAAGCGGTTTTTTCCGCGCTGCTTTTGAGGGAAGGTGGTATTGAGCAGATGGGAAGCGATTCCACGGAACGAATGACACGTGGTCATGGTACTGTTTGAAAACAATCGTCATTTCGCACGTTATTTCTTGGATCGGGGATGGCCAGCGGAATTATCAATAGCCATTAATCTTGAACGGGTCGATCGAACGATTGACGGGACAGGGAGATGACGGGGTTTTAATGGCACGGGCCCGACGCGTTTTATTATTGATTAATCACAGCGGGAGCGTTTTGATTGGCGGAGTTAGGTTCTTAATTAATCGTAAGGATTAATTAATTCCTTTGTTTAAAAAGCGGAAACGTGATCGGGCGAGGGAAAAATATACACAGAGATGGGTTATTTCGAAGTTTGGTTTGGATTAAACTTCGGATTTATTTTTGTTTTAAACACATATATTATATGTTTAAAGTTTTTTCATATTTTTATTATATGATAATTGAATTAAATTAATCCAATTATCATAGGGGGCGGAATTAACATATAATGATATATTTTAACCAAAGGGGGTATAAAGTGGGTTTTTTATTTGAACAAGTGAGGAATAAATACTTTGGTTAAAATCATAATACATGGGTTTTTGGGATATTATATAAAAGGAATTATATATAATAGGAGGAGGTCATTTCTATAAGGAGTTAATAAATAAAATCAATGTTAATATGACAAGGGGACAAGGTAAACTTCAAAATACATTAATATAACTAAGAAAGTGAAGTTTTTAGAAGAAAATTGTATTATAATCACTTCATCACTTAAACTTAGGATAAAATGTGATTTTGAGAGTTTTTATGAAATATCTCATGATTTTCCTAAGTAAAATGGGATTTTACTTAGGAAAGAATTTTTTGAAGTAAATGAGTGTGATGATGAATGATTTTAAGTACTTAGGTTTTTTCCAATTATTGGGCCGAGGGTCCGGTCCCTCCAAAAGTCAAGGAAATGCCTTGAGCCCCTTTAATTTTCAAATACCTTAGCACTTAGGGGAAATTAGTGAAATCTTTAAGGAAAAATGAAGGGAAAGTTAATAATCTTGACTTTGCTTTGCTGTGAATTTTTTCCAATGTAGTGTCTACCTTTGCACTTTGTGATGAAAGTAAAAATTTAGCACATCTAAAACCATTGATCATCACATGTAATTCAGCAACATCATCTACCTACCCTACCTACTTTACTCTACCATTTTTTCTTCTTTATTAGGGTGCACTTAGACTGGCAAACCCTTATCACACTTTTTCTTTTACATGTGGAAACCTATCTAATTCTAACCTTATTACATCCAAGGGCTCAGATTAAAATATTGAGCTCCTTTTATTTACTCTACCTATCTACTTATCTTCCAAGATTAAACAGTTTGGTCAGATTTTATTCTCTATCTCTAAAACATAAAAATTGAAAGATGAACTAGCCAAGCTTAAACTGTTTGACTATTCACCAATTGTGGCATAAGATACAAGTTGCACACAATTTTATTTATTACATAACAGCAAAAAAGTAGTGGCATTTAGGCTTGCACACTTTCCTTGGCCTTTCTTTTGGTGGGGTTGATTTTCTTTCACTTTTTTGGCCATTTTTATTTTTTCATCCTTTGATTTTTCTTTTAGGGTATACCCTCTTTACATTTTTTAAATTTTCTGATTTTTGATAATATGGAAAACCTTTGCAACAAGAAAAAGGTATGAACATATTGCATAGCTCATCAAGTCAATCATGAAATATGACACCTATTGGTATAGGAGTCTAACAGACCACACAAGCTTCATGAGGCCAATTGATGACATCTTGTGACCCTTCACCAACTCATTCGTGGTGGTGTATTTGGATGAAATCATAATCTTCAACCAAAGTTGGGAAGAGAACCTCCAGCATATTTGACAAGCCCTCCAATCTCCGCGACAACATAAGTTTTGTGCAAATTTTGAGAAATTCACTTCTGGTATGACCCAAGTTCAATAGTTGGGGTACATAATTGATGAGCGAGGTGTGCATGTGGACACAATCAAGAGACAAGTCATTCGATATTTTTCATCCCCAACTACTCTAACATAGCTCCGCAACTTTCTCGGTCTTCCTAATTTATACCCCAAGTTCGTGTTGGGGTTCTGTCATATCACTTGGCCTGTGTGCTAAGTAACCAAGGGCGAAGCCAAAGAAAAAAATATTTTGGTCATAACCCAAACAGAAGGCATTTTATGAGTTGAAGCATCCTCTCTTCTTTGCACGAGTGCTCACATTACTAGACCTGCAACAACCATTTGAGATCGAGACATATGCTTCTGACTATGTTATTGGTGCAATTCTTACTCAGTAGTGGTGTCAAGTGGCATATCACAGTGAGACACTTTCAGACATAATTTGAATGTATCCCACCTATGAAAAAGAGATGTATTCCATTGTACAAGTTTTCCTACATTGGAATCATTGCATTATGGGGAAATAAATGGTATTCCAGATAGACCACCAACCCTTGTCGTTCATATAAACATAGGGGAATTTGTAGAATGATTTCCATTAGAAATCATTCACATACTTGCAATAGTTCCACTTGAACATTAAAACAAGATGCAAATCACCAATAATTTTTTATACTACCTCAACCGACCATAGGTCATGGCACTGATGACTATGCTTGACTCTTGTGGGCATGATACTTCTAAGTGGCCACATATGTATAAGGGCAATCCAGAATTCAACAACACATACATACACTCCTGGAAGGCAAGGACGTTCCAAATTTTCACCTCTAGGATACACTGTTATGTCACCTAGGACACCTTTGTGTTACTTCAAATGAGAATTCCAAGATTATTTCGGATGTGCACTACAGCCAGGTCGCTAGACACTTCAGAGTAGAGAAGATGGTGGCAGTGCTACACAATTATTTTTATTGGTTGGGACTTCGATAGGACGTTCAGAAGTACATGATATCTTGCACTTCTTGTGCAATTTCCAAACCTACCATCAAGAAAAAAGGCCTATATACTCCTCCACCTACTCCTAGTCAACCTTGGGAATCCATATCCATGTATTACATGTCATGCCTCGCTTTGACTAAGCATGGCAACGATCACGTTTTCGTGCTCGTCGACATATTCTCTAAGATGGCCATTCTAGTAGCCTATAAGAAGAGTATCACAGTAGAAGCCACTGCTAAGCTCTTATGTAAATGAGTATGGGTACACTTTTGGATCCCACTGTCCATTATCTCAGATCAAGATAGCAGGTTGCGAAGTACATTTGCTTAATTCCCTGGCCGATGCTGGATATCAAGTTCACTAAGTCCATGAATTTCCACCCCAAACTGATGCACAAACAAAGGTCATGAATAGAATGATTATACACATCTACACATGTACAACTCGAATAATCCTTGCACATGGGATGAAAGTATCCCCTATGTCTGGCACAACTACAATAGATCTCTCCATAGCTCAAATTAACATATCTCTTTTCGAGTGGGGTTGGGATTCGAAAAATTATGTCCTATTGATGTGGCCATACCATTTGCATCTACTTAGGGAGCTTCGGCCCATGTCCAGTCTAAAACTTATAGGGCTAACAACTTCATTAAGAAAATATAACACATCTGCCATCATGTCCATGACATATTGGACAAAGCTAATGCTAAGTGCAAGCAGTGACTAGATCAGCATCCGGTGCCACACAAGTTCTAGGTGGGCGACAAATTTTGGCTACATTTGCAGAAGGATGACCTCACTGGGCCCCAACATAGGCTTCGGCTACTCCGATATGGGCCATACACCATCACCAATTTTGTAGAGGAAAATTATTTTGAGCTCAACATTCCATCATTCCATGGCATGCACCCAGTGTTCAATGTGGACCGCCTTCAGCCATACTTTCCACCAGTACTGGACACATCCGACATTGTAGAAAAAATCACACCAACAAAGCTAAAACCTGACTGCATGGAATAGGCCACAACTGATCGGATAATGGACACGTAGATCAAGAAAACTTGGCAACAAAAAATCCAACTATATCAAGTTGTCAAATTTGTCCAACTCCTGCACCAAGGCAAGTGGCTCACTAGGGACCAAATTAAGTAGAAGGTTTCCCCATCTCATGGAGGCACTCAATGCAATGGGGGTGATTTCTTTCTAAGGGGAGAGGACTGATCCAGGTGGATATTGGTGGCCACCCAACTATTCCACTTAGACCCACACCATTATTTCTTTTAGTTTTTTACTTTCCTTAATCATAGCATAGTTTACTATTTTTGGAAATTTTTCGAGTCTTGAACTTTCAGAGCCGTTTTGAGGCCCCAAATGACGTTTTTTTGTAAAACGGATAATCATAGGCCATTTACAAAAGTATTCAATTGAAAATTATAGTTCTCAGGTAGATATTTCTAATGAGGTATTGTACAATTCAAACAAATATCGTATCCCAAAGTTACAACCTCGGGAAGTTTTTGTACCAATTTACCCCAACGGGACCCATAGTTTTGGTGATTCATATCCTACAGTTAGGTTTTTGGATGTTTAGGGTTTTCCATTATTTATCAATAATAAATAGGCTCTTGAGCCTCATTGTAAAACAATTTAGAGGCATATATTTTCCACATCTCTTCTAAGAGATAAGCTACCATCGCCCAATCTATTTTATTTCCACTCTGTTTGTAAGAATATTATAGTTCTTTGATATTAATGAAATGAAGTTTTATTTTTTCTTCATATATGTATTTATGGTTATCTATGTATTCTATTTTTTTCCTTTCTAAGTTTGGATCAAGTAATTTTATATTTATCTAGTCTATTTGCATGCAGATGTATGAAAGTTTTATCTAGCTTAGGACTAGAAAAGTGTGAAAAAAAAAACGTTTTATGATCGAAAGCAAGACTAGTGGTGGTTTACACCCAAAGGTTAGGCTATTGATACATGAAACATATTGAGTGTTTTATGGTAGACCTTAAATTGTTGCAAATTTTTGGATTAGTTTTGAGCTATTTCCATATCAGATCTAGAAGAAATTCTACTACAGCCTCATGACCTTCAATTTTATAAGTAGATTTGGAGTAGTAAGTGCCCCATATATAATAGAAAATTGCACTTTCTCCCTCTTTTTATGAGAATTATGGTACATATATATGAGATATGTGTTTGTACAAAAGGACATTCCATCAGGCTTGTTAAATTCATGCATTCTAAAGCTAAAGTACCTTCTTTGTCTTAAAGTTTGTTACTATTGTATTTTCATGAAATTTTAGAAAAGAATGGGAATTAAATATTGCAATGTTGAATCAACTGAAGTTGCATTAACCTCAAAAGTTGCATTAATCTCAATGTGGGCCTAAATTTTGTCTTAGTAAATTAAATTTTCAAATATTAAATAATATTTGTGGAGCATACATTGTTAGTTAATAGGTTCATATAATAGATATTATGCAATGCACATATTGATGGTGTATACATTGCATGTATAGGACAAACACATAACAAAATGCATTTTTTTGGTCTACTTAGGACACTAATATGATTCTATCAAGATGTAAAAGAGATGAAAAACATTTGAAATTGATGGTAATTTGAGATTTTAATAACTTAAATAATGTCACTAATATAGCACTAAAAATATTTGAAAAGACACAAAGATGACATAAAGAAGAAAATTTCATGATGAATATATCTTATTATTATTCATTTTTTCAACTAGAGTAAAATTCTACTATGAAAAACTCTGATGATTAAGATAATATTTTAATTAGATTCCTATTTTCGAGAGGATCAAAATCGATCTATATATTGCCCCAATCGTTTAAGTAGAAGTTAAGTTGAATTAATTTAATATTTTATGGGTCGGCCAAACCGCATGTTGATCTGGTCAAAGCCACAAACGATCACTCACAAATTTATAAATAGAGGCGAACTCAAGTTAAGTTACACACATTAACTCATGATATATTATCCATGCTATTTTAATTTTTGGTCGTATTTTAAGTTGCTTGGCTCATACAGGTACGTTGGAAGGAGCTCATGCAATGACACACATTTGATCAGGATGAGATTTTAGATCTGGGTCTATTGAAGCAGAGGTGCAAGCAAGTGAAGACATGTTAGCAGACCTGCTGAAGTAGGCCTGCGGGAAGGATGTGTTGTTCCTGCGGCCAAGGTGCCAAAGCCATTGGCATAGCTTGTTAAGCATGTGGCCAAATCCTTGAGGTCAGATTGGGCTGATCTGAAGCAGAGTCGCAGGATCCAAATGTTATGGTAGTGGCTTAGAGCCCCACTGCCGTGGGCTGAGCATTTTAAGGTCGTGAATCAGAGAGTTACTACGAAAATAATACTTGGTTCATCTTTAGTTGTCTATGCAACACTTCCAAACATCATTTGTTTAGTCATAGTTTTGTCATAGCGTCATTAATAGTCTCTTGGATTCAGATCTAGGACTTCAAAGTTGAGATCATTTGGTGATATTTTAGATCCGAGTTTTGGTATTCCAGATTTGTAGATTAGATCTATTTTTTTCCCCTACAGATGTATCTTCAATCCTCATTCTGTATTAGTCATGTTCATCAACTTTCTACAACCAGTGTTAGTGCATTTCAGTTCTCAGATCTAGTTTCCCTCATGCAAAAGTATGGGTATGCTTTTAGTGCTTGTATGCTATTTTTTTCCTACATCGTAAATATATGTACTCATGGATCATTGTATTCTTGTTGCTAACGCATTCAATGAAGATATAAGAATAACAATTTCCAAGGGTTTTCCCCATAGTTGGTTTTGCCCTGGTCTCGGACTAATCCTGGTGTCTCTATGTGTTCATGCTTCTCTTCCTTTTCTCTTTCATTTTCAGTTGCTTAGATGATGATGATGATGATGATGATATTGTTCTTTTTGCATAGTTTCATTTTCTGATTGTTAATGATATAGATCTGTGCAATGGAAAAATTATCTGGGGTGAATACAACATGTTAATGAAGGAATGTAACTATCAAATTAAAGAACAATGCTACTTTATGAAAAATTAACATTGTATCAAAGCCACGTTGAAGAAAATCCATGAGGATCACCTTAAGGAGACACTTCTATGGAAGCAAGAATAATATGGTAGAGACATAAAATAATTCTATGGTATGAAGAATACCCTAGGTAGTTAGTAGATAAGGGTTTTAGAGAAACCCTTGTTTATGGTAAAGTATTTAGATTTGGTATATGAAACCCTCGCATGGTCTATGCTCAAGTACTTGGATCCATTTGACAGAAATGACCCGATTATTGATAAAGTTGATGATTTAAGGCAACATTTATTTATGATCTATGGCTGACCCTTGAAGGTTGGTTCAAGAGGGATAGGATCATCTCTCATTAAAGATAAGTATTCCTTGACTTATAATGCTTACTCTTGTTTATTCATATAGATCATATTTCTATGATTATTGTTTCTATTCATTGCTTCTTGCATGTATATTTGAGCACATGGATATATCTAACCTCTGTGATGAGATGTGATGACAGGATCCCTCTAGAGGATATTTGGAAATGTAGTAAATATAGCTAGATCGGGAAATGAAGGAAATTTGGGTAGATCTAGAAATGTCACCAGATATGGAAAAGTGAAGATGGCCAGATATGGAAAAGGAAAGATGGCTAGATTCGAAAAATTGAAAGAGGCACTTGCGCACTACAAGCTACCTATGTGAAGGTGCACATGTAATACTGGTAATACATGCATGGTATATTGTTTTAATGTTATGATTCAGCTACAACATTGGATGGCTAGGAAAGCCCTTTGATATATTGAGAATGTCTACTTCTCGGATGGCTCATGCATGCACATATAAGAGTGATTGAGATTTATGTTGATGAAATAGTGCACCTGATATTGAATGGTTTGATCATGATGATTTTCTTGATTCTGCGAGAGTTCTTGATGTCATTATCATTCATGGATATAGTAGCATAACTTAATGTGTGCCTAATATCTATTGTTTTTAGGTCATGGTTCTGACTTTAGCAGATGGTACTCTTGAATCTTAATATG
The DNA here is from genome assembly GCA_034641835.2 of Pinus albicaulis. Taxonomy (NCBI): domain Eukaryota; kingdom Viridiplantae; phylum Streptophyta; class Pinopsida; order Pinales; family Pinaceae; genus Pinus; species Pinus albicaulis. Next base: position 1,507,308,527 of record CM076581.1, on the reverse strand, counting down.
CATAAGATATGTAGGATCTCTTAAGTAATTTTAACTCATTGATGTGGTATTGATAGTTATTGTGATCAGCATGATGAAATCCCATATAGAATAATAATTACACCTTGTTGGTTTATCGATTAACCTAACTTGATCTTATTTATTGTGATATGCATGTTATTAGAAACCATTATTATAAAGGCATATTTATGAGATTGATGTTACAGAACTTTGAATTTTTGTGGTTATAACATGCAGTGAAGTAAAATGTATTGTTATTGGATCTTAAGGTTGTGTTGTCACATTAACTTGTCGCCCTCATCTTTCTAGTCCAGCCATGGATGAAATATGGATGACATGACATTGATGATAATGATAGATATGTGTTTATGATAGATCTGTTATTTCTTGATCCCTATAAAGACAGGTTGATGACATGAATAAAGTGGATTCTCATTTAGAGGGAGAACCTCTCTCCTAAAAGGCTCTTACTCACGTTTGTATTAAAATATGATTTATGAGTGTTTGATATTAATTAATCCATAGCATAGAATTGTGAATCATTTATGAAAAGGAAGGTTCATAGATGTGACTATGCCTAGTAGAAATAGAATTTTATTTTTGTAGAATGAATTTGGTCCATAATCTGAATCCATAGATCTATTATTTTTCTTGTCTTTGTGAACTAATTTCTGGTTTTGTTGGAATTGAGCATGAAATCATATGGTCACTTGGAAGATGACATTTTTGCATATGTATTGCAGATGCCAGTAAGTTCTGTCGAATGGGAAAGTTCATATGCTTGAACCGAACATGTGTGTGCAGGTGACCAAGACATTAATATAGATATGTAATTGTGTTTAAGGATTGTGCATCATGTTTTGGCTTATTGATATTGATAAACTTTGTTTTGTACTTTTGACATGATTTAGACATATCTATATTTATAGATCTTACCATTATTTCATATTTGGAATTGACATGATTTGATATAGTGATGATTGATTTTCTGATTTGACTATGTTATGTAGACATATTTACCTCCATTGTCGTATGCAAGTATACAAACGTATGGTTTTTTATTAGCCTCCTTGTTCCTTGCACAATGGTTGTTGTGACGTAGTATGAACATGCATGACTTAATATTGGTGTGTATGCACTTACATATAATGATGGAAATGTCCTAGAATGACATGTTAAATGACAGACTTGAGAGCTTGACATGAAATGAAGTCAAGACTTGATATGTGTGCTACCTATCTCTAGTTGAAATAATTGATCAATGTCTTTGATAATAGTTGTAACTCGCTTCTAAAATTGGATGAGTTGATTTAGTTAACACAACATTGATTTGAGTAAGGTTGGATATGTTGGAATGATAAGGCCTTAGGCTTATAGAGAGTGTTTCATGATGCAAACTCCTTCATTCATATTTTTTTATATTTTGCTGATATCCAGTGAAGTCAGGTTAATGAGTTCCAAGGTATGGCCTTGCTTTTTGGATTTGATTATACATACTGATAGTCTATCATTGATAAATGACCAACCTCTGAAAATATAAGTAAGAGGGAGATGATTTTTGAATATTAGAATGGTTTATCATGGCATGATGAATTAATTTATGGAATTTGGGAAAGAAATTCCATATAGCAAGACTGTTGAAATGTCTTTGTGTAATGTAAATCCTTGGATACTATGTTCAAACATAGATTGAATGTGATATGGCATCTGTTAGTTGTTTGAAGTATTGATGTTCCATTTTCAAAATTCATCTGTATATGATGTGTAAAAAACATGTTTGAATTCATTATTCATCTGCTTCACTCATAATTGCCACCAAACATCTTTTATTTGGTTGAGATATCTCTCCCATGATATTTAGTTGCATGAATGAACTAATGATGTTTTGGATTAGTATTATTAAGCACATTTGGATGCTTCGTTAGTATTATATTTGCCATGATATCTTGTACAAGAGGTCCATAACACGACCAAGGTCGGGTACAATGCTGCTAGTAAGGCTAGTTGTGAGGCATGATTTAGAAACTCGTTAGAGAGTTGATCAAGAAGGATCTAGATAAGACATGGATACATAACGATGATAGAGAATCCCAAATACGTATATCTGGGACTATGTGTTCTCCATTCATTTTACACAACACAGTCATTCGAGACAATCTAAGGCTTGTGATTGACACCTTCATGAGAGGGACGATGATTATAGTATCCATGCACATTTGACACTTCCATGAAAGGGAGGATGGTTTTGGTATCTTATTGTTATTGGTATCTTGTTGCGATTTACATGATTATGTATGTTCTAACATAACACTTTATTTTATGTCCTATAGGTATAGGAATCAACATATACCATATGAGAGCAACATTGATCTAGGAAACTAAGCCAAATCTTCCTCTTCTTTTTTATATCCTAGAAGGAGGAATTGAGATTGAGGAATCCTGTGGTTGAGGGAACTCTAGAAAATAAGGTGTATTCCCTATATGTCACTCGTGGGTTGTGTGTGATCCCTATCTAGTTTGACAAGTAGAGTATATCCCCCACTATTGGTCATTACATAGTATACCCCAGTTGGCATCATACCCACAAGATAGGTTGAATTTTCTCAAATACCAATCCTCATTTGGCCAAAGAGTTGAGAGTGTAATTAGGGTGTACAACCCAAGTGGATTACGATGCAATTTTTCTACCACATGAAAATTCAGGGTCATCGATGGGAAGATCGATAGGGAATATGATGGGTTGGGATAACACTATGTTATTATGTATTGAGAGTGATCTCCTTGATGTGAAATAATCCTATGAAATTCTGGGTTGAGAGTGATCTCCATGATGTGACACCAGGGTCGAGATCTTCTCCCATGCGTGGATGGGTATCCTATTTTCTAGACATGGGGTTGTAGAGGTATAACTCCCCCATGAGATTACGGGAGATGCGCTCCCCGAGATGCGTTCCCTATTGATATTCTCTCCATTGATAATATTCTGGCTAACAACTCGATGGAAAAGGCTCAAGAATGACATCTTTATGAATGAAGGGGGGTAGCACAAGCTCCCCTCCAATGACAAAATTTTCTTCTAGATCTAAGAATGTTCAACATACAAGCAAAAAAAATGAAGAGATAAATAGAAATAAGCATGAAGAGTACATTAATGATTTATAATAAGAAAGGTTAAGAACATGATGAATAAATGACATAGATTTTTAGTGATGAAACATGATGATGCATGAATATCATAATGGCATATTGATCAATGAATATATATAAACATATTGAGTTGAGTCATGATGTCTCCATGATGTAGAGTACTACAAGATGAGATTACAAAGTGGAATTCTTCCTATTTGAGAGGGAGTGTTAATTTTTGTAACTAGATTCAAATTACACTATGGAAAGCTCAAATGATTAATATCGTAATTTAATTAGATTCCTCTTTTTGAGAGGATCAAAATTGACCTATAGATCATCCTAATAGGTTAAGCAGAATTTAAGTTATGAATTAATTTATTATTTTATGGGTCAACCTAACTGCATGTTGATCCGGTCAAAGCCCCAAGCAATCACTCACAAGGTTATAAATAGAGGCGACCTCAATTTCATTTACACACATTCGCTCATGATATATTCTCCATTATATTTTGGTTTTTGGTCATATTTTTGGTTTCTTGGCTTGAATAGGTACGTTGAAAAGAGCTCGCGTAGTAGCAAGCGATGGATCAAGATCATATTTCAGATCTGGGTCTACTAAAATAGATTCATGGGCAGGTAAGACCCTCGTAGTGGCATTTTTGAATCAAAGCCACAGGCAGGATGTGTTGTGCATGTGACCAAGGTGCCAAATCCCTGAGGTTAGATTGGGCTGGTTTGAAGCAGAGCCGCAGGCTCATAATGTTATGGTAGCAGCTCAGAGCCCCAAAACTGCAGGCTAAGCATGTTAAGGCTGTGGCTTAGAGAGTTACTGGGAAAATCAGATTTGGTTCATCTTCAATTGTTTGCGCAGTGCTTCCAGACATCATTCGTTCAGTCATAGTTACATTAGAGTGTATTCGACAGTCTCCTAGATTCATATCTAGGACTTCAGAGTTGAGATCACTTGGTGATATTTCAGATTCGATTTTTGGCATTATATATCTATAGATCTGTATATCATATTTTTTTACTTTTGTTGCATATGTATATTTAGTCCTCATTCAGTATCAATGGTGTTCATTAGTTTGTTACAGCCAATGTCATGCATTGTAGTTGTTAGATTCAGTTTCCCTCATGCCGAAGTATGTGTTGCGTTTTAGTGCTTATATGCCATTTCATTTTTGAATCATAAGGATATTTAATCATGGATCATTGTACTCTTGTTGCTAACACATTCAATGAAGAGATATGAAGAATAATTTCCAAGGGTTTTCCCCATAGTGGGTTTTTCCCTGGTCTCGGATCAATCCTGACGTCTTTATGTGTTCATGTTTCTCTTTCTTTGATATTTTATTTTCTGTTGCTTAGATGATGATGATGGTATTGCTCTTTCTGAATAGTTTCATTTCGTGATGGTTAATGATATAGATATGTGCAATGGAAAAATTATCCGGGGTGAATACAACATGTTAATGAATAAATGTAACTATCAAAGTAATGCCTCAGTGCTGCTTTATGAAAAGTTAACAATTATAAGGAGCCAAAAATATAATTTTGGATGATGCTCTATCAAGTTCAATTATTAATTGACATTTACTCATCATATTTGAGGATTTTCTTTTAACATTTGAGAGACCATCAAATCTCATTAAATATCATTAGAAGGCATTTAACCTAAAGCTTATATTCAACAACTAATGTGGCATGGGAATAACAAAGAGATTCTTTCCAAAGGTTTCCCTTAATCAGAAGTATACAACATGAAATATCAAGCATGAACATAATTGGATATAATAACATAGTCAATTATTTGATACATTCAAAGGTTTAAAAGAAATGGCAAGAAAAAAACTTGATAAAATTAAATGAATATAAAAATAGATGACAATAATTCCACTTCAAAATGAAAGAGAAACATGCTAAAAAGCATAGAAATTTGTAATAAATGCATTATTTGTAATATTATTATTCAATGAAGTCTAAAGCACATTTTTGAAAAATGTAAAGCCAATGGTCATGGAAGGATAAAAATCTACCTGATTTATTTCTAATAGATGAATAGAAGGAGGATAATAGTGTTTTCTAGTTCAATTAAAAATATTCCAATGGAATTCCATCCTCAACGATTCATTCATGGTTGGCTTTTGGCATTCTCCATTTTTTAAATTTCAATGTTTTTCTTGATTGAACTTCTATTAAATTCATGTGCACTACATACGACAAGTGACTATATTGAGAACTTATGGCATCAAGTTGATAATATTGAAAGTAAAAATGACTCTTGGTTTGATGAGCTTCTCGGAAAAAATATCCTTTCAGAATAATATACCCTCTTTCATATATAAAATCGTTATCATCATAGTCTGCCAATAACTTCGTCTTTCATTGAATGCACCACATTAAATGATACTTGACATTTTCTATGTTGTTGATGGGTGCAACTACAGTGAGAACATCTCCTTCACAATAAAAAACAATGTGAAAATTAAGATCTTCATTAATAGGAAATTAGTTATCAACATGTACAATTTTATTATATCTAGATATATTTTAACTATTCTTTATACTTATACACAATGATTAAAATCATAAAACATGTATATATCCTTTGAAAGAAATTGAAAGGCTACCTTCTTTAACAAGATCATAAATTATATCACCTTTGGATGACACTATAGTCCCCTCTAATTCCATCTCTTCCAAGTTTGCAAGCGGAATTTTCCCCTTTGTATTAAGTTTTTTATGTTGTCAATCTTTCACATACATATTGTCCTCTATGAAAACATGAAAAAAACAAGGTTCTTTTATTTTATCAAATGCAAATGCATTTCGGTACTCTTTTGTTTTAATTGAATGCGATTTTTTAGTCCCTTTTACTATTTCAACTTCATATGAAATCAATATATCTACATATTGGACTCCAATATGCCAAAAGAACCTATAGTAAACTCAACCAAGAATATAAATATTTTATTTAAAATACAGTGTATATATCAAAGATAATCATCGTTCAACTATTTAAGCTATAATTTTTAAATTTTTAAAAATTTAAAAATTAATAAAAATTATCATATTAAAAATATATAAAAGTTCATATATATATATATATATATATATACTTGCATACCTCCCTTTAAGGTTTAGTCTCATGGATTAGTATGGAAGTGGTCCATATGATATCTTTGAACTGCTCATTTTATACATTCCCCTGCGCCATCATGTTTTCCTTTTCCATGACGAGTCTCAGAAATTCTAGCAATGTTTAAAGTTGGTTTTATTATGAAGGCGACACAACCAAAAGAATGATAATGAATATTTTAATTTAATTGTCCATGCATATGACCATATCTAATGTTCATTGAATTTTATTCTACAAACTTTAAATGAATCATAAATATTATTGAAGCAATGTTATACAAAATGTGTATCATGTGTACGATCATCGTTGATATAAAAATGATATTCTTTAATATCATGTTGATTGTCATTGGTGTTTTATATATGATCAACATTTTGTTATGCATGTATATATAGAACATGGACAAGAATAGAGACTTGGTTAGAATGATAATATTCACTTCGCATTTCATTTTGTGCAACAAATGTTTAATTTTCTGCAAAATCAACTATATTGACAAAATTGTCTCCGGTGGAAAAAATTCAAGGATTTTTTGAATTGTGGGTCCTTATATTGAGCTCTATGAGAATTCTTGGTGTATTTATCAATTACTATTTCAATATTCTTCAAAAAATCTATCACAAAAATTCCATCTTCTTGTATATCAATCCTTCTAGCACTTGTAATACCACTTGCACCAATTGATGTATGGATATATTTATATCTTTTCAATTCCACTTTTATGTTGGACAAGGATGTGTCATTAATATCGGTAGGATATTTGTTATGAAGTTAATTTTCCACAATGATCACTTTTTTTACCACCAACACATTTCTTTTGGTAAAATAATTCATGATTTTCTCTTCCACATAGAATATGGGATATGAAATAATGGATAGTGGAAGGAGGAGGTGAATTTATCCAAAATGTTTTACCAAAATAATGGTGTCATATTATAATTGAAATTTAACATGAAAATAAAAACAACAAGTGTCACGTACAGTGATAAGCTTAGCATACCATGGTTTTTGTTGCACAAAAATATTGATTGAGATATGAATTCCATGATTCTCTTCTTTGAACTTCTTGAACGACTCTATTTGAGTGGTGTCCAAGATATGTTTTGGATGTTCTTCATATTGACTATGTGTTATTCTTCATCGCATCACATACCTTTATTTTGGTGAAACACATTAATTTTTCATTTAATATTCACAAATCATATTAACATTTTCACCAAGTCTATCTTTGTATGGTTTTCTACAAATGTTTGTCCAATAAGAAAGCTCGTCATTTTCATCTATTTGCAATATAAATTTCCTATTATTTTGAAATGGTTTTTGTTGGGTCCCTAATGGTTCTTCCACACATTTTATCAAATGATTTTCTTGAGTAGTTGATGAAACCATTGTTTTTTATATTTCTCTACTTGCATCTAGATCACTTTTCATTCTAGATCTTCCAATTCATTTTAGATCACTCATATTTTCAATCACATTATCCTTCAAATTTTTATCTTTTGTTGATTTTAAAATTCCCAATAGTCTTGTATCTTCTTTTAAATTCTTTGAAGTTAAGATACCTCTCAAAATTTTTGTTTGAAATGTCAAATTTTCATCTTTGAATAACTTACCAATAATCAACATAACACGATATCATATAACATGGTCATATTTTTTATCTCCATATGTGCTAGTGTCAACATTTTCTAAAACATCATCATATATATTGATTTCACCTCTGCGTGTGAGAATTTAATGTAAATGAGTATAAATATACATTAAATTATTAAATGAAAAAATAGAGAATGAATTCAAACTACTAAATATGTATAATTTCAATAATACATGACATATCTATACATGCCTATGGGTGGTTCACCTTCTCCTTCACTTGAATCTCTTTCAATATCTTTAGCAACTTCATCAATGACTTCTTCATTTTCTTCTTCACTTTCTCTTTCAACATTTTCAATCTCATCATCAATGTTTTGAGGAAAATCTCTCTCTCTATCTACATTGAAAAATATTTTTCAAATTAGTTCATCAAATAAAAATTAAATTGCACAATGCACTATTAAATTTTAAATATCATTTTACAATATGTACATTTACATATGTGGTTCTACTTATTGTTAGTATTGGATTTCCATTTAAATATTTAAACGTTCTTCCTTCTTTATTTTATAATGGTTTCTCGAGTGTTATCTACAAAACTCAATGTCTCTAATTCAATCATATTTTCTCTTGCAATTTCTTTGATTACCCATGATATTTCAAAATATAAAGATTTTTAAAAAACTAATGAAAATTTTATATTAAGAAATATAATTTTAAAGAAAAAATTTAATAATTTTTAAAAAATAAAAAAAAATACAATCATGGAGAAGAAAGTGGGAAATAGGAAGTTACTCTTCTCTATTTGGCATACGAGTTACTCTAAGGAATGCTCCTTTATGTCATGAATTCATTACTCTTCCTATATATCTTTGTATCTAATATTATGCTCCTGAAAAAATGGCTGCTCTCGCATCCACCAAGGGCTCTGATTCTGTTGATGGCACACTGTGGGAGAGGTTTGAACGTCTTTATGAGACTGGTCAGGGTTGCAACTACTGGGGATTAACGAGGCAATTTCAACGGAGGATATCTGCAGAAGACCAGAGGAGGGCCATAACCCCCCATTTTCTCGACTCTTCTTCTGCCCAGAAAAGATTACCCTGTGCATTTAGAAAAGGTCTGGGGATATCCCTGTGTGTGTTGGGCACAAGCAATGTCTGGTATGCGCTTGGTTGTCACATGCAGCAGCTTAATGGTTGCTGGGAATCAATTGGATTGTTTTCCTCCCCGATGTTGGAGGCCACTTTTCAGAGCACATTCACTCCATTTTCTCCGGTCTTCTGACTCTGTGCTTTCCCAGGTTGTAGATCATGAGCTACTTGACCTGGGAGGTGGGAAAATCATCAAGGAGGGTGACTACTGGAAGGGTCTGTCGAACCAAACTTATGAGGGTAATACTCAAACATTACTCTGTTTTTCCCCTTACATGCTCTGTTAAACCTGCTAGTTTTTGGAAGCACTTTGTTGGGAGGTTTATTGTGGACACACTATCAGATTGGGGTGTGGGGGTTTCTCTGTTGTTTCTGCAACTCAGTAAACCTCTATGTTCGTCATGAGGGGAGACTCCCCGATACATTCCCATCTTTCCCTCTGATCCTCCACCCCGTGGTGTTAGTTTGGGCTTTCCTCTTAGTTCTTACAACCTGGGACCGTGGCCTCAAGATACAAACGTGAGTGGGAGTCTCTCTATACTGGAGCCACAGTTCCAGATATTATTAAAAACCATTTCTTGGAATAAAAAGATCTTATGAATCTGGGACTCGGACCTTGTTACAGATATGAAAATAAAGGCCCAATATGCAATAGGAATTTTGTTGTGAAACTAGCTCCAAAAATAGAAGAAAAGAGAGATCAATGCCTTAGAAATCAACCACTTCGAGGGGGAACCTCCAATACATTACATAAATGAACAATTCTTGGATGATACAAATGAAAAATCCTCCTTTCTATATATAGGAGTCCATGGGGTCACAATCTAATCCTAGTTCTTTTGTATGAAATTCTCATCCTCCCATGTCAAATCTTCAGTGGGTAAGTTCTTCCATTTGATGAGATACTCTGAAATTGATCAATTTTGTAGTTGTTGAGTTCTTTTTTTCGTGACTGCTTTAGGTTCCAATATGGTTTTTCCTTCCTCATCAAGTTCTGGCAATATTGTTTGAAGGACCAATTTGTATGCCCTAGTACCAATCTTTTGCAAAACTTGTAAGTACCATAGTACTTTGCGTATAATTTATTGTCCTTCTTAGCTTGCTTGAGGAACATTTGTTTGTATGGTTGTAGCCATAAAAATACCCAGTCTCCCACATCAAAACTTCTCTCACTACCATGTTGATCTGGTTATTGTTTCATTTGATTTTGTGCCAAATTTAGGTTATCCTTTAAGAGTTGGAGAACTTCTTGTTGATGCTTGATGTGATCCTCCACTGCTTGGACCCTAGCATTTTCCCTTAAAGAAGATGTGATGGATGGTGGATGGTATCCATAAAGTGCCATAAAAATCGGGTCATTTTTGTTGCAATATGGAAGGAAGTGTTATACCACCACTCAGCGAGAGGTAACCAGTTGACCCATTGTGCTTTCTTATTAGATACAAAACAATGAAGATATCCTTCCAAACATTTATTCACTATCTCTGTTTGACCATTGGATTGAGGATGATAAGATGAGCTATGAGCTATTTGAGTACCCAAACAAGAAAATAATTCCGTCCAAAAATTTCCTAAAAAAATGGTATTGTTGTCACTTACAATAATCTTTGGGTTTCCATGTAGCTTTTGAATTGTTTCCATAAATGCAGTAGCAAATATACTCGCTTTAAATGGATGAGGTGATGCACAAAAGTGTGCATACTTGGTAAGTCTATCAACTACCACCATGATGACACTCCTTCCTTCAGACTTAGGTAAACCTGTGATAAAATCCATTGAAATCTCCTCCCAATGTTGAGTTGGAATGGATAAAGGTTGTATAAGACTCGAGGTCTTAATTGTCTCAACTTTATTTTGCTGGAAAGCCAAACATTCCACCACAAAATTTTGAATATCAGATTTAAGGCCATCCCAAAAAAATTCTTTCTTCACCCTGTGGTAAGTTTTAAAAAATCCCGAGTGTCCTCCTAAAGGAGAAGTGTGCAATTTAAAAATAATCTTTTGTTTTAGTTGGGAATTCTTGCAAATATATAAGCGATCTTTATACCATAATGAATGATTTTTCCAACTAAATGTATCAGATGTACTAGGATCTTGCTGCAAATTTTGAATGAGAGTCCACACTTCTTCATCCTTCTTCCATTCATCCCTTGCTTTGGTTATCCAATCTGGTTGGATAATAGAAATGGAACAAAGCAATGCTTCCACCTCTTCATCATTTCTTGAGAGTACATCTGCAACAACATTTAGCTTCCCTTTTTTGTAGACGATTTCAAAGTCATAAACCAACATCTTTGTGACCCATTTTTTCTGCTCTTTTGAAGATAGTCTTTGTTCCAAAAAGTGTTTAAGACTATCATGATCAGTTTTTACCTTGAAGTGTCTTCCCATTAGGTAAGGTCTCCATTTCTTTAGTGCATGTATTATTGCCAACATTTCCTTCTCATAAATAGCCTTTTGTAAATATTTTCCTTTGGTTGAATGACTTTCAAAAGCAATGGGTCTTCCTTCTTGCATTAAAACAATACCAATTCCATTTCCCAAGGCATCACATTTCATAATAAAGGATTTTGTGAAGTCTGGCATAGCTAAGACTGGTGCTAGGTACATTTCCTCTTTAAGATGTTCAAAGGCCTTAGTTGCTTCAGGAGTCCATGAAAATGCATCTTTCTTCAATAATGTTGTTAGAGGTTTTGCTATTCTCCCATAATTCTTAAAAAACTTGCGATAATACCCTATTAACCTGAGAAATCCACACAACTGCTTTAGGGTTGTGGGAACTTTCCATTCCTTAATGGCTTTAATTTTGTTAGGGTCTACCTTAACACCCTCGTGAGATACAATATGACCCATATATTCCACCTCTTGCACTCCAAAGAAACATTTGGATTTTTTTGCATATAATTATTTCTCCTACAATAGTTTGAGCACCTTGTCAACATGTTGAACATGATCCTTCCAAGACCTGTTGTAGATTAGTATATCATCAAAAAATACTAGCACAAATTTTCTAAGGAAGGGTTTGAAAATGGGATTCATCAACCCTTGAAATGTAGAAGGTGCATTGGTAAGGCCAAAAGGCATGACCAAAAATTCATAATGACCCTCATGAGTTCGAAATGTTGTTTTTGGAATATCTTCAGTCTTCATTCTAGTTTGATGATATCCTGAACGAAGATCCAACTTGGTAAAATAAATTGCTCCATGTAATTCATCCAATAATTCATCAATCACAGGAATGGGAAATTTATCTTTAATTGTGAGCTTATTGAGCTCCCTATAATCCGGACACATGCACCATGTTCCATCTTTCTTGGGCACCAATACTACTGGAGTAGAGAAATAACTTTGACTAGGTTTAATTTTACCAGCCTCTAACATTTCTGCAATCATACGTTCTGTTAGGGTCCTATAATAATAGGATTCATAAGTTTGAATTGAATTTTGATAGTCTTTTAAAATATGTACATACCTTTCTTTCCGCAAGTTGTTTTCCCATATTTTGAAAAAAATTGAAAAAATAATAAAAAATTCAAAAAGAGGATAAAAAGTCCTAAAAGAAAGATTAAAGGAATTAGAAAATATAGACCCAAAAAGAAAAATATGAGAATAAGACCTGAAAGTGAGCAAGTCCAAATTCCACTACTTTTTACTTTTCTGAAAAATAAATAATTATGGCAGAGTGTCAATAAATTCCATAATACATGATGACTTAAGCTGTTTAATCTAAACTGGTCATGTTTTCAATTTCTAGTTTTAGATAGAGAATAAAGATTTGTCAGACAGTTTAATCCTGACAAATCAGTATATAGGTAGAGAATAATAAGGAGCTCAACAATTTAATCTGAGCCCTCAGATGAAATAAGTTAGATTTAGATAGTTTATGCTGGAAAAGAATAAATATTTCAAGATTGCAAACCTAAATTCACCTGCCAAATGAAGATAACATGCTCGAATAAGGCATGTAATAAATGATCATCGAGAAAAATCACTAATTTCCCATCCCCCATAAGTATTTAGTATTCTAAGCTATCAGTCAAATAGGCTCAGAGCATTTCTCTAACTTTTTTTAGGACCGGACCCAAGTCTCGATTACTAGTTAGTTGAAAATATTAAATTCTTATGTTAAATCCCCAGTCATCATTATTTCATCTCTCATTCATACATTTTAACCTCTTTTCCTAAGTAAAGACACATTCTTACTTAGTGAAGATTAAAATCCCATATAATTAACTTCATCCCTTCAGAAGCATTCATGAAATCCTCAAAAGTACATTTATCCTAACTATTGGTGAAATAATATAAAGATAAGCTATGCTTTACTCTTACACTTTACTTAGTGATTTTATGTATTTTGTTTTACACTACACTACCCTTTCATTTTAACTTTTAACATATTCTATTAAATCCCCAAAAAAATACTTATCTTACTTATTAATTCCCTATATTTAGATATCCCCAAAAACCCACTATTACAATGTTTATACCAAAGTTTATTATCCATATGCTTAAATAGAAGCCGAATTATACAACCTTTGGTCTAAAATTTATCAATTAATCAAACATCCCGACCCTATAGTATTTAAACAGATACCAAAAGTTTAAATAACTATATAATATAATTCTACAGTGCTAATATATGCATTGTTAAAACATTTCATAATAAAGAATGTTTTAAATACATCTTATATAAATCACTCCCCCCGACATATTATATAAGCCTAGAGGCTTAACCTTTATTAAAACACACTTTTATATGGGTTAAATTCTTTTCAGCTGTGTATAATTAAACCCCTCATCCATATTCACTAAACATTATATATGAGTTTTTAAACCTTATATAAATTTTTTACGCATTCATGCACGCATATAAAAACCTCGGTCCCAGACCATTCCATTTTAGCGCAACTTCCCGTTCAATCTTGACCCTTCTCATTCATTCCTCAGATCCAACAGCTGATACGCGATATCGCGTTGAAAACATGCCCATCTTGCTGAACTCAAAATGCACACGAAATAGGTGGTTTTGCTAAGACTCCTCCCGTCCACGTGGCCTCCATTTATTGGATCGCTTGGGTTTTTCACAAAACAGCTTACCACCATAACCTCGCAAGATAACCACTTTTTGTTTTTGCATTTAAAATATGAAACCGCCTCCCGCCATTGACGAGACCTGCATTCAATGACAGTTAATGAAGATTAAAAGGTTAAAACCTTTGATACATATATTTTTTATGTTTATCCATGCATTTGAACTCTGAAATAGCTCCTCCCAACTATGTTAAGCCTTTTATAGCCCCTTCTTGCCAATTTCTTGCCCAAAAATTCAGATTTGACCACAATATTCCATTGAAGACTGTTGAAGAACTGTTCACCACTCCAAAAAGATACAAAAGTCAACATTTCAGACAGGAACCTATAAAACCCATTTACAGTCAAATACCTGCACTTAAAGGTATTTTTCAAAGAATTGAAACTTGCATATTGAATTAAAATTGTATCTAAAGAAAGACAATCCTTTTATTTACAAAATTGACCAAACTGAATGGCCCAAAATAACAAAAAATAGGCCAAACCATGGCAAAATTCTCCCAGGAAACCCTGTTTTCTATTGCAAGCCTTTTTAAAGCCAATTTCCTCAAATTTCATAGTCTAAGGATCAAATTCAAGGATCTAAACAGATAAAACCCCTGAATTACCTTGAAAACCAATTCTTTCAATCGAGGTGACTCAGAAAACCCTTATTTTCTATTTTATGCTAGTTTCACATCCTCAAATTAACCTAGTTGAGAAAAAAGTCCAACAAAAGCTATCCTTAACCTAAATTGCTCAGTTTCCTCTCTATTAAAATAAAAAATTCTGTAAACAGTCTAATCTTGCAGTAGTTACCCAAAATTCCTAAGAAACAGAGCACAAGTAGACTTGAAGGATCCAAAACACCTAAATCTTAGGGATCCAAAGCCCCTAAACCTACCCCAGTAATCACTGCCAAATCTGCTATAACAGTGAACCCCCTTCAACCACCTGTGGTTGCTGCTAAAGGCATTCCTTTGACTGATCTTGACTATAAAATTTTAGACCCTGTTATTGAGTTTAATTTGCTAGATATACACAACTGGTGTTATGAAAAATATCTAGACAAAGATGAAATTCCAATTTGGGATACCCATTTACCCAGGTATATAGTCCCATTGACTCATCCTGGTCAAGAACTCATCAAAATTTATCGAAAATATTATGAGCTGGATCAAAGGACTATAGTAAATGCAGAAAAATAAATACTTTTTACCATTACAGCCCAGTCAATTAATCAAATGCTTCAATTACAACCTAATCCCCAGGCAGTCCCTTGTCTATAGAGGCCTTAACTCAGTTGTACCTTGGACTAGATATCCCTAAAAGGTTCATGATCTTTCAGAATTTTATGCCTAGACATATTATCTCTATGCTATCTTTTATCCTTGGATATTTTATACATGAGTATACTGATGAATCTATTCTTGGTTTCTTGTCCACCATGTCTCCTGGCCAGCCTCCATTAGTCATCTTTGACTGTGCTGGTTTCATAGCAGATACCATCCAGTGCTAGTTGACTAAATTACCCACATAAGGAATTTTTAGATATTCATCTTATCTTTTAAATTTGTTTTTATTCTCTCAAGTAGACAAATTTCCAGTTTCTTTTCAAAAGATGGATGTAGAAGGAAAATCTCTATTAATTATCTTTTGGACTTCATTACTGAGAAAAGAATCTAGTGATTTCACTTATTCAGATTTTTCAAAACTATTTTTGCATCCAGAAATGAGCATATTAAACAAATCAGAATAGCCTAGAATCAGTGAAGAAATGAAAATAATATTGTAGCTTTCAGAGAATAACAAAGTTGGAGATTGGTACCTCTATCAAAAACACACTGAACTAAGGATTTTTGGATCAAACTTGTTACCCTAAAAGTTGCCAAAACATGTATGTATGAGAATTTTTGCACTTGAATATCTTAGAAAAATTCTCAATTCAGATTCAATTAACTTTATGGCAGCCAAGAAGAAGACCCAATTTAAGCTAAAGAATCAAGTTGGGCCATTCATAATCAACCACAGAGATGCAGAAAAGGAAATAAAAAAGAAATTATCAGAGTTCAGATTTGATGAGAGTTTTCCATGGAATTATGATCCACAAGGGATCTTAAGAAAAATAAGGATGAAATGTAAATTAACAACCTTTATCCATGAGTCAAATCCTGAAATAGAAAATTTTTCCAATTAAATTGAATGGATTGAAAACACCTTGATAGAGGTAGCAAGCCAAAATGATACATCACAAGCATTAGAAGTTGTCAAGAAGCCAAAAACATCAAGTAAAAGAGTCAGGGAAGAAGGAGGTTACACAGCAAAAACAACAACTAAGACTAAATTTAAAATAATCTATAACAAAAGGCTTAAGCTCAGTTCATTTGATAAGAAGAAAGTAACAATTGATATTGATGAGACAGATGATCTAGTGACCAATGATGATATAGCAACAACCATAATCAATGAAACACCTATGGAAATTCAAAAGGAAAAACCAGTAAACCAGAATGACACATAGATGACTGCGAAACAACACGACATGGAAGAATCTTCCTCACAGCCAACTGAGGAAAAGGACTTGGACATCAAAGAGAGGTATAATCAAATTAAGCAGAAAAATGAGAAGATAAAGACATAAATATATTCTCAATTCCTGAAGCAGAAGCTTGGAAATTAGAATAGGTTATTATCAGCATTTGACTATTCCAACAATAAAATGATGTTGTCATTTTTACAGCCTACTACCTCAGTACCCAAAACAGTATCAGACTATAAAAAGGTGGACCTTGTGGTAGACACAAAGAATATTCATGAGCTGGACCAGATTGAGTTCGATAGATAGACCTCTGAAATGTTGTATTCTACAGTGGAAACCAAAGCAATTTCTGCCAATAAACTTCAAAATACCATACTTAATATGCAAGATCATATGAAGATGGATAAAGCATCACTTTATGCCAAGGACCTAAGGATCAAAGCCTAAGAGTAAATAGTTTTACAGGTGGGATATCATCCCTCAAACATCCAAGCAGTAGAAATATTGGTCAAGAAAAAGAATGAAGACATAGTAGCTTTGAGGAAATAGCTCAAGCTTCCTCAAAGTGAGCATCCAAAAACAAAGGAAATCCTCTAGGATCAAAGTGAAAAAGAGGAAATGATGAAACTAATACTTCAATTGATAGCACAAATCAAGGAGATGGAAACACAAATGTACAAACTGGTCCAAGAAAGAGAGACTGTAAAAGAGCCAGAAGTTCCTACAATTCCTATAGTCATCCCAGTGATTACTACAGTAGTGCCTTATACTTTAGGAGAGAAATTAGTGCCAAAGGATGCATTGGAAACGGAAGTGCCAGTGACTCCAGCCACCATTTCATCTACATAATCTTCTACCACAAATGTACAACAAAGAGATGAAGCCATGCAGATTGTCAAAGCCATGGAAGAAATGTCTTTAAAGAAAGATGAAATAAACAGACTAAATAAGATGATTGAAAACCTTGAGAATGCAAATAAGATAGCTCAGATCAATGTTAGAACTCATGAGTAGAAAGCAATCAGATTGGGAGAGCAGCTCAAGAATTTACAAAAGGAATTGACTTTCACAGAGTAGATCTCATACATTAAAAATCATCTCTAGACTATCATAATTGAAGCCATTCATAATCAATGGCCTTCAATCAGGTTATAGATGAGCAGAAAAAATTGTTATTAGCAGCCCAAACAGAGATACAAAAGGCAAAGGATGAGTTGAATGATAAGCCTGCACAGCTTTAAAACTCATTAAATTTCTAAACAGCAAGAACAGGGAGGAACTTGAAGAATTGCAAATATTATACAGGACAGAGACAATCTTGAAAATCAGGAAGGTTGTCACTAAAAAGAGCTTAATGAACAATCTTGAAGAAAAGTGTGAAACAATTAACCTTGCCATAACTAGATTTATGGTAAAGTATACAAATTTAAGACAGAAAGGCTTACCAGACATACATGTTTTCAATGAGAAACTTATGCCACAAAAGCACTATGACAAAAAGATTAGGGAGTTTTCTAAAGAGAAAGTAAACAAGCCACTAGCATAAGGCACTCCTCCAGGAAAAGTTTTACTTCAGTGTTTTGAGGATTTATTTTTTCTATAGCATGAAATTAAGAACCTCTTTGTCATCAAGCCTACTTTTGTAAGATACACAGAGGCTGATGAAAAATTCAGGAAGTTGAAGAATGTCCAAATTCCAAAAGAATAAGAGTGGAAAAATTTCACATATTTTATGTAAAGATGGAAGGTAAAAATAGTGAAAAAATTACCTAAAGACAGTCAAAAGAAAGATAAAATGAAAAGACAGTTTGCTGATTTTTTACTGCTAAAATATAATTTTACAGTGGTAAAACAGTAAAATTAATGGTTAAAGAGCGTCAGGTTAAAGAGTATCAATAGGAAAGAGTATCAATGAAGGCAAGTCAAATGCATGAAAATATCTAACAGCCAGCAAGCAGGACACATAGGTAGCCAAAAGCTCCTTGTTAACAAAAAATTTCTATTTATTTTGGATAAAAGAGGACATCTTGTTGATTTGTAAAGCAGATGTCCCTTTTGTTATGTAATGCTATTTTCTTTTTCCTAAAGTTATTCCTTGAACTCTTCTAGGATATTTGTAATACCTTTTGTATAAATACTTCAATTTCAGAAGTATTCAGTGTGGAATAAAATTGTTGGAATTACTATAGAAATTTGTGTTGAACATTGGAGGCTATTGTGTGTTTGAATTCCAAGTAGCAGACTGGACAAGCTGACTGGCATCATAATTCAGTATCCGTGTGATAAGTTGGTGAGTGAAGTACTTCCTACTTGTCACTGTCTCCTTTTCTAAGTTTCATGCATTCATTTTATGCTTGTTCTATCTGAATGTGTAACTAGGAGTATTACTATAGGATTAGTCAGGTGCTCCCTGTCTTTAACTAGTTGCCATTTTAATGTTTTCTTCTGATTTTCGGTGAAAGGAACCCTTAATTGCTCGTTCTCCCATTTGACCTCTACCTTCTACTTCCATTTTCCAGATCAAAGGATCCGTAAGTGCCCTTTATCTTGATCATACCACCTCACAAAAAACCACTTTCCCAAATCTCTGAGGGTTATTTATCTTGCCCTAAATATATTTGTACCTTTTTGGCCTTGATTTCTAGTGCTGCTAGCTTGATTTAGACCCCATAGCCCAATGGACAAGTAGATTTATCTCTATCTTACCTCCAAGTGATTTTTTCCCACCAAACCCTTTAAACCAAAACCAAATTGTGCTTTCGTAACTAGCCTAATTTTATAAAACAAAACAAAGTTAAAATTTAAAGAGAGAGCCTTCTCTGAACCCTAGGAAGGCTAGATCCTAGAGCTTGAAGTAGGTTTTTGCTTACCTCTAGAGTTCTTTGACTTAAATCCAAAATCCCACAACTTAAGAATTTACTAGAGCGTTAGCATACTGGCGACCATACTGGGGAACTTAACCAATCCTCAATCATAAAATTTTCTTGAAGGAAACTTATTTTATTTTTATTTTTATTTCAAGATTATTTTTATAGGTTGTGAGAGTTGAAGAATTGTAATTCTGGCTTCTAGGAAAACCTACTATACCAGGTCTAACATAGATCCTAAACTTGTTGTCATAGTATATAGCCCAAACCAAATTGGAAAAAATAAAAAAGAAACAGAAAAATTAGAAGCTAAAGTATCATTAATAAGAGTCAATTCATTACCTCAAGAATTAGTTAGTCTACAAGATATTGATTTTGATTTGAAATTTGAGCATTCCTTATTTAAAAGAAAATCTGAAAATGATTTAAAAACCACTATTGTAGACCTTGCTTTTCTTTCATTCTTGAATACAAAATAGAAAATTATTACAACAAGATCTGAATCAAAGAAAGCTGAATATCAGACTAAAATCGAAGAAATTAATATTACAATTCTTAAGGATATTGATGAGGCTATTGAATTAGATAATTTTTTGACTTATACAAACAAACCTCCAGTTTCTCAGTTACACACCACAATAACACCAGCTATAGATTCATATCTATATGTTGTTACATCATATATAAATACACTCCCAACTCATCCACATACCCATTTATCCCTGGACTATCTTTGAAGCCTAGAATACTTTTTCCAACATCCACTTCATCCACTAAATCCACTAGTTTACCTTCCGATTTTGCAAATTCATCATTCTCATTTCCTAGTAGTTCCAGTCATATCCCAATATCATTTCCCAACACTTTTGGTACAGTTTTCAGTTCATCAGCTATCATGTCTAGCACAGCTCCAAGTTCTTTTACTAGATCTTCTAGTTAAACTAAGCTTTTAGCCATGGCTGCTAGATATGCTCCCCTTGTCTTACCTCAATAGTTGCATGACATGCCTCAATATTATCAAAACAAAATACCACTGTCTGATGGTACTACACAATATGCTGCTCAGCACCACATAACCAAAATCACATATTTATTTGAAATTTATGAAATAGACTACTCAAATGTTCAAATGAGGCTGTTTGCTCAAACTTTGACTAGAGAAGTAAAGAAATAGTTTAAAGATCAAGCTGCTGGTAGCATAACTGATTTAGCTATATTTTTTACAACTTTTTTGAATAAATGGGAAAAGAAAAAGAACCCCCTTCAAATATTATCTGAATTTGATGCATTAAAAATATCCCCAAATTAGTCAGTTCAAGATTACTGCACTAGGTATAATAGTGTCTATAATTCTATTCCTGCAACTCTTAAACCTACTCCTTATTTTGTTATGCTCAAATTCCCTGATGGATTTGATGCAGATATGGCTTATTAATTAAGGGAAAGAGATGCAGACACCTTAGAAAAAATGCAATTAGATGTTGTTGGTGTAGAAATAAACATTTTAGCTAAAAAAGCTAGACTCGGAAATGAAATAAGGGTGACTATCAAATAAGAAAATTCAAACTTAGATGAAAAAATAGATAGCTTAGCCAAAACCTTAGAATTAATGATGGATAGACTAGATAATATAGAAAAAATACCCCATTGGGATAATCAACAATAGATCAGAAATCCCAACTTTATAAAAAATATAAATTAGGGAAAAGAAAAAGAAACAAGCCTAGACCAAGCAATTATGCCTCCATTCCAAGAGAACTATGCTGAAAGTTCTCAAAATAATTATGAAGATGAGGATGACATCAATCATCTAATGGGAATAGATGAAAACAATACCATTTTCCTCACTCAAGAAGATCTAGAACTATTTGACCTTCAACAACTCAAATTATAGTCTAGTGAATCCTTTGACTATAAAAAGGGTTATGAATTTGCCATAAATGAAATACATAGTCAGTATAACCTTAGACACAATAAATACAATGAGTCTTCTACCAAAAATAATTCCCAAAATAAAAATAATAAAAAGGTAGAAGCACAAAAAACAAAAGTTTTGCAAATTCTCCCAAGGGAAAACAAGCAAAGCTCCAATTCTCCCCAAAAAATTTCTAGTCCTAAAATTGTTGATATCAGTGATGAAGTAGTTGAAGCCTCAAAAGACACACATAAATATTCTATAGCAAAAGCCTCTAACTCTATTAAATCAGAAAATTTAGATCCAAAAACACCTTCTGCTGATCCTAAATCAGTAGATCCAAAAATTATTAATTCAAAAACACCTACTGATAGTTCTAAGTCTGAAAAAACTTCTACTGCTACACAAATAGTCCTTGAAAAGAAGGTTAAAATAAGTAAAACTCAAGAAACACAGACAGAGGATGTCAAAACCATTAAAGATAGAAATACAATTGTAGAAACTCAAGAAAAACCAAGTCAAATTACAGTTACTAAAGATGAATTAGTTCAAATTAGTAAATATCAACCCTTATTTAATATTCAGACTGAAATTGATAAGTTAAAAACACCCATTAATTTAACAGAATTGGTAAAACATGACTTATACAAATCAACTATAACCGGAACATTGAATATTCAATTAATGATGGTGAAGATTCAATTAATTTGAATGATGATCAACCAGAGTTGATATTTGGCCTAGATGTGAATGGAAAACATGGAGATGGAGGAGTTCCTCCTTTTTCTCTCAGTCTTACCATTTATGATCAAATTCTACATAACACTATGCTATATTCTAGAGCTTCCCACAGTTTAATGCCTAAAGCCATTATTGAAACTCTAAATCTAGAAATAACAAGGCCTTACAAATATTTGTTTTATTTTGACTCAAGTAAGGTTAAATGTTTGGGATTAATCAAAGACTTATGTGTAACACTAGTTTAGTACCCTAGTAAGAGAATATTAATGGACATTGTAGTAGCTGATATCCCCCCTAAATATGGGATGTTACTTTCTCGATCATGGGGAGAAAAGTTGCAGGGATATCTACAACTGGACACGAGTTATGATACTATCACGGTGTTTGGTCAACCTAAAAAGTTATATAGAGAAACAGTGATGAAATATATGTTCAGTAGTGCTAAAAGATCTATAAATTTTCCAATTTACACTACACTAACTGATATTGATTCTTTTGTCTTGTGTAACTCTAAAATTGATAAAATCCAAACTGAACTAATTGAAAAAAAGAAAGAAAGAAACAATGATAATATTTTCCATCAATCCCTATGGAATTTAGACTTTTATGGCTCATTTAACAAATTAGGAGCAGGAGCAGGGGTTTGGATAACAAACATGGAAAATAACCACTCGGAAGGCCATTCTTTCATGCTTAATTTCAAATGTACAAACAACATGGTTGAGTATGAAGCCTTAATTCTAGGACTTCAAATCATTGGAAACTCAGGAGGACAATGAATTTTAATCATGGGATATTTCGAATTAACCATAAAACAAATACATGGAGATTATTCTGTTCATAATCCAAGACTAGGCTGATACAGAGACACTGTGCTTGATTTAATTAATGATTTATTGGAATGTAAATTTACTACTATACCTAGAAAACAAAATATGCAAGCTCACTGTCTTGCTACTTTTGCTAGTGCATGCAATTTACCATTCCAACCAAATCACAAATATACAGCTGAAGTCAAGCATAGGCCAATAATTCCAGATAATCTTAAGTATTGGCAGTTTTTTTCTCAAGATGAACAGATTTACAGGTTTTTGAACAATGAAGGAGAATTTAAAAACTGTATGATAGATACTGATTTTACTATAGATAATGATTTGGGTTGTGAAATAGATTCAAATAAATTAGATGTAAATAGAATAAATTTTGATAAACCAACTATATTTACTCGTGCTGACATAGATAGCTTAGAGAAAGTAGAAATTGAAGAAATTATGGATGATGAATTTGACATTTTAAACCTCAAAGATAATTTCTTACCTGAAGGATTAACACCCTTAGAAGATATTTTCGACTCTAATGATGTAGCTATAAAACCAAAAATGGAGCCAGTAAGATCTGACATAGAAGAGTGTAATATTGGTACAGAATTGAAACCTAAAATGATAAAACTTTCCAAAAGTTTACCTCAAGAAGAAAAGGATAAATATATTGAACTTTTAAAGGAATATCAGGATGTGTTTTCTTGGAGCTATGAAGATTTAAAATCTTATGATACAAACATAATCCAACACAAAAATCCAATAAAAGAGGATAAAAAACCATTCAAACAAAAGTTGAGGAGAATTAACCCTGTACTATTACCTTTGACAGAAAAGGAAGTTAAAAGAATGTATGATGCCCATATCATTGCACCAATCAGATACTCTAATTGGGTTTCAAATTTAGTTCCCACTAAAAAGAAAACAGGTGAAATTACATTATATGTCGAATTTAGAAATCTTAGCAAAGTATCCTTAAAAGATAATTACCCTTTACCTAAGATGGACCATATATTGCAAAGGGTAGTAGGTTCTACTAGGATTTATTTGTTACATGTCTTTTCAGGATATAACTAGATCCTAGTCCAAGAAGAAGATCAGGCTAAAACAACTTTCACCTCCTTGGGGCACTTTTATGTACGTAAAAATGCCTTTTGGATTGATGAATGTAGGGGCAGCCTTTCAAAGGGCTATGGACATAGCCTTTGCAAAGGAGGTTCATAATTTTTTGGTAATTTATTTAGATGACATCATTGTTTTTTCCAAAACAAATAATGAGCATTTGGATCATTTGAAACAAGTTTTCATTAAATGTAGGAAATTTGGCATCTCTCTATATCCCAAGAAAAGTCTATTTGGATTAGAATAATATAAGTTATTGGGCATATAATCTCAAAATAAAGAATTAGAATTGATCCTGCTAGGATAGAAGCAATTCTGAACATCATTCCACTTAGAAATATCAAATAATTACAAGATTTTTTCAGTAAGACCCTTAGAGATTCCTCTTTGAAATATAACATAATGGAGAAACAAGCCTTAGCTTTGGTTAAGGCCATCAAAGACTTTAGAGTTTATATTCTCTATTCCCACATAATTGCCTATGTCCCAAATTCTATAGTTAAATACATTCTTATTCAGGATGGCCCTGATGGAAGAAGAGGTAAGTGGATTGCCACTATTTTAGAATATGAAATAGAAATTAAACCCACACAACACATCAAAGGACAAGGATTAGCCAGGTTAATGGCTGAATCTAACTGCAATGCATTAGATATAATTTTTATTGGTCAGGTTGATGACTAGGAAGAGATGGCGACTCCAATGATTAGTGAAGCCTTTATAGATTCACCTTGGTACTCAGATATGATCTTTGTACTTACAAACTTACAAGCTCCTCCTGGATTGTCAAGGACTAAAGCTAGATTTCTAAAACTTGAAGCAATGAGATTTTGTATCTTAGATAATGTACTTTTTTGGAGATATCATAGTAGGATATTATTGAATTGTTTACTAAAGGAAGAAGATGATGAAAGAATCGAAGAATTTCATGCAGGTGACTATGGAGGTCACTTATATTGGAAAAATAATGCTGACAAGATCCTTAGAGCTGGTTTTTACTGGCCTACCTTGTTTACTGATGTTAAAAAGTTTGGTACTTCATGTCACAAATGTCAAATTTTTTAAGGCAAAAAGAAATTGTTACCTTTACCCTTAAAGCCTATTTTAATTGAACTGTCATTTCAACAATGGGATTTAGACTTCATTGGAGAAATTCACCCCCCATCCTCTAGCCAACATAAGTGGATTTTGACAGCCACTGATTACTTCACAAAGTGGATTGAAGCTATTCCTACTAGACAAGACATTGATGTAGTCATTGTTTCTTTCCTATAGAATAACACTTTGTCAAGATTTGGATGCCCTCACAAGATAATTACTAATAATGCAACAACATTTAAGTCTAAAACGATGATTTCCTTTTTGTATAAATATCATATTACCCCCAAGGTAATGGCCTAGCTGAATCCTCAAACAAAAGTCTTGTAAATATCATAAAAAATTTACTCGAAGACAACAAAAAGAATTGGAATAAAAAGTTAGTATATGCCTTATGGGCAGATAGAATTACAATCAAAAAGTCCATTGGCACTTCCCATTACCACCTTGTATATGGAATAGATGTAGTTTTTCCATCATCCTTAGGTGTCTCAGTAATGAAAATAATTCAAGAATCACAAGTGGAAATAATGATATACAAATAATAATCAATCAAACTATTCATCTACAACAAACAAGGTAAGAAATATTTGAGAAATCCCAAGTCATTCAAGATAAAATCAAGAAACGTTTTGATAGAAGAAGTAAAGAGGATGATTTTTACATTGGATATCAAGTGTTAAAGTGAGATTCTAGAAGAGAATACGAAGGCAAACATGGAAAGTTTGACCTTCTGTAGAAAGGACCTTATGTAATTTATGGATTTAGGGGTAATAATGCTTTCTTTATCAAATATTTGGATGGATCAGACATACAAGAAGGAACAGTCAATGGAAGAATGTTGAAACACTACTGCTCCCCTGAATTAACAAAAAATTAGTTATTCACTTTGATCATTGTACATATACATTGAAAATTTTAGATTGGATTGGATGTTTACCTCACAGAGTTGAAGCTCGGAGAGAAGGCCCTAAGCTTTGCAGGGTAAAATGTCATAAATATGAGTTTTTCAAAAAACAAATGTTAGGTCCATATATTACTAGCATATTCCCTTATTATTGTTAGTATAACCCCCTTATTGTTATTCTTGTACCCTTGTAACCCCCATATTTTTATTATGGTGCCCTTAAATTATTATTGTAAGGTTGGCTAGGATTACATTGTGGCCCCATGGACTCCTATATATAGAAAGGAGGTTTTGTAATTTGTATCATCTAAGAATTGTTCATTCATGTAATGTATTGGAGGTTTCCCCCTCGAAGTCGCTTATTTCTAAGGCATCGATATCTCTTTTATTCTATTTTTGGAGCTGTTTTCACAACATTTGGTATCAAACGTTTGGATTCTAGGGTTTTCGCTGCTCCAAACAGGTCAGTGTGGCATTTTCTCTATTACTTTTTTTCTACGAAGGTTCAGAAGCTGAAATTTAAAGTGTAAATCCGAAATCTTGAATAACATCGTCACAAAATTTCAAATCTTGGTTCACAATATTTTCAGAGATATGATCTATGAAAGTTAGGGCTTTTTGTAGGCTCCTGAATTTAACCTAAACAGGTCATCGCAGCATTTGCACTATAACGTTTTTTCTAAAAAGTTTCAAAAGCTGAAAGTTTTAGAGAGAAAAGCCAAAATCATAAGGACAACATCACAAAATTTCAGATCTTGGTTTGCAATATTTTCGGAGATATGATCTGTGGAATTTAGGTCTTTTTCACACTCTCGAATTTCATCTCAAAGAGGTTATCGTGGAAAAATCTTCATAAATATCTCTCTGAGCATCAGATTGGAATGCTGTAAAAAGTGGCTACACGTGCATGGAATGTAATTTCTTTTCCATCAATTTCAAAGCCAAAGGAGGAAACATTGACACGTGAAAAGTCGTACAAGTTTGCTATACTGAACCAGTCCATAATTGGGTCATTGTGGGAGATTGGACATAACTTTGCCTTGAAGAATCCAAATCAGGTCATACCTATGGCATTCAAAAGAAGATTCAGAGGGTTACTTTAGGGCCAAATTTCAGATATTGAAGATCTAAAATCACATAGATAATTCAGTTTCAATTTCGAGCTCAAAATAAAATAAAAAAGTTGTGTATTTTTTTTTCAAATTGCATAAGTCTTGTTTGAAAAATCAGTTCTAGTTGATTCCAAAGGCCTATTGAATATAAATATCAGTATTGGGTTCTAAAATTACTCCTAAAAATAATTCAACACCCATTAAGCCTTCAGAAGGCTCTATTATGACTCATGAAGATGAAGAAATGCAACATGGGATATCAAAATCCCATGAGCAAGTGCACCAAATTTTGCTATCACAAAGAGCAACAAAAATGAAATGGAAACTAAGATGGATGGTTTGAAGAAAGGTTTGGAAGCTAAGATGAACGATTTGGAAGCTAAGATGGATTTCATGGATGCTAAGATGGATGCCATCGATGAAAAAATGGAAAACATGAAGAATGATCTAAAAGCAAACATGGAAGGTTTGACAAATTTGATACAACAAATGTTTCCTAATGGTGAAAATATAGTAGAGGAAACTAATGATGAGAAAAAAATAAATTCTAATCGTGATTTCATAAACTCTAATGTTGGCGGCAAGAACCACCATATTCCAAAGATGGATATGAGGAAGTTTGATGGCAAGGATCCCATAACATGGATACTACAGATGGAGCAATGTTTTGATCTCAATAATGTACAAAACACACAAAAGGTACGCATTTCAACTTTAAATCTAGAACAAAATACATTTGTATGGTATCGATGTCTTTGCTCCCATAAAAAAAATTTCACTTGGTCAATTTTTACAGAGGAAATGATAGCACATTATGAGGATACAAAGAGAAACAACTTCTTTAGCCAATTGATAAGTCTCAAACAAAAGGGTTTAGTGGGGGAGCACATTGAGGACTTCCAAAAATTGAATATAAGGGTAACTGATATTATAGAGGAACACAAGATTGATCTCTTCATAGGTACTTTAAAGGATAGCATCCAACATGAAGTTCGCGTTTTGGAACCTGATTCATTAGAAAAGGCATTCAGGTTGGCAAGAAAAATTGAATGTAAAATTATGGTGACAAGAAAGCCTACCACTCACTTCTATAAAGAGGGAAGTGTTGCTACTCCTAGATTTCAACAACCTACAAGGTTGACACCACAACAATTGGAATAAAAAAGAGAAAAAGGGCTTTTCTACAGTTTTGATAGAAAATACACTAAAGGTCATAAATGTGCTGAGAAGAAATTATTTGACATAGATTGTGAAGAGGAAGAAGAAAATGAAAAAGAAGAGATTATACACCAGGAACTAACCCTAGAAGAGGAAGAAATGAGTCCGACCATATCGTGTAATGCATTGGCAAGAATTACCACTCCTCAAACTCTCAAGATAGAAGGACATGTCAAGAAGAAAAAGGTAATAGTGTTGATTGATTCAGGTAGTACCCATAATTTTATTCATTGTAAGGTAGCCAAGGAATTGAATTGTTTCCTATACCCAGCACCAGAATGTCAAGTGATGGTTGCAAATGGAGGAACTATAAATTGCTCTCGAAAATGCCACAATATAAAGCTATCCATGGGGGAATATGTATTGAATAGTCCAATGCTTTCCATCCCAATGGGAGGTGCTGATGTCATACTAGGAGTACAATGGTTACAATATTTGGGGACCAAATTCCTCAAATTTCAATGATGGGACCTGCATTCAATGATATTTAATGAAGATTAAAAGGTTAAATCCTTTGATACATCTAGTTTTTATGTTTATCCATGCATTTGAACTCTGAAATAGCTCCTCCCGACTGTGTTAAGCCTTTTACAGCCCCTGCTTGCCAATTTCTCGCCCAAAAATTTAGATTTGACCACAGTCTTCCATTGAGGACTGTTGAAGAACTGTTCACTGCTCCAAAAAGTTGCCAAAGTCAACATTTCAGACAGGAACCTATGAAACCCATTTACAGTCAAATACCTGCACTTAAAGGTATTTTCCGAAGAATTGAAACCTGCATATTGAATTCAAATTTTATTTAAAGAAATCCAAACATTTTATTTACAAAATTGACTAAACTAAATGGACCAAAATAACAAAAAATAGGCCAAACCATGGAAAAATTCTCCCAAGAAACCCTGTTTTCTTTTGCAAGCCTTTTTATAGCCAATTTCCTCAAATTTCATAGTCTAAGGATCAGATTCAAGGATCTAAATAGATAAAACCTCTGAATTACCTTTAAAACCAATTTTTTCAATCAAACTGACTCAGAAAACCTTTATTTTCTATTTTATGCCAGTTTTACATCCTCAAATTAACCTAGTTGAGAAAAAAAGCCCAACAAAAGCTATCCTTAACCTAAATTTCTCAGTTTCCTCTCTGTTAAAATAAAAACTCCTGCAAACAGTCTAATCTTGCAGTAGTTACCCAAAATGTCTAATAAACAGAGCACAAGCAGACCTGAAGGATCCAAAACACCTAAATATGAGAGATCCAAAGCCCCTAGGCCTACCCCAGTCATCACTGCCAAATCTGCTATAACAGTGAACCCCCTTCAACCACCTGTGGTTTCTACTGGAAGCATTCCTTTGAATGATCTTAACTATAAAATTTCAGACCTTGTTATTGAGTTTAATTTGCTAGATATACACAACTGTTGTTATGAAAAATATCTAGACAAAGATGATATTCCAATTTGCGAAACCCATTTACCCAAGTATATAGTCCCATTGACTCATCCTAGTCAAGAACTCATCAAACTTTATCGAAAATACTATGAGCCAGATCAAAGGGCTATAGTAAATGCATAAAAATAAATACTTTTTACCATTACAACCCATTCAATTAATCAAATGCTTCAATTACAACCTAATCCCCAGGCAGTCCCTTGTCTATAGAGGCCTTAACTTAGTTGTAACTTGGCCTAGATTTCCCTAAAAGGTTCATGATCTTTCAGAATTTTATGTCTTCTCATGTTGATGTTCCAAAGATAAATCCTCCATACTTCACAGCTAAATTTCCCAAAGGTTGTAGACATATTATCTCTATGCTATCTTTTATCCTTGGATATTTTATAGATGAGTATATTGATGAATCTATTCTTGTTTTCTTGTCCACCATGTCTCTTGGTGAGCCTCCATCAGTCATCTTTGACTGTGTTGGTTTCATAGCAGATACCATCCACTACCAGTTGACTAAATTACCCACATAAGGAGTTTTTAGATATTCATCTTATCTTTTACATTTGTTTTTATTCTCTCAAGCAGATAAATTTCCAGTTTCTTTTCAAAAGATGAATGTAGAGGAAAAACCTTTATCAATTATCTTTTGGACTTCATTACTGAGAAAAGAATCTAGTGATTTCACTTATTCAAATTTTTCAGAACAATTTTTGCATCCAGCAACGAGCATATTAAGCAAATCAGAATAGCCTAGAATCAGTGAAAAAATGAAAATAATATTGTAGCTTTGAGAGCATAACAAAGTTGGAGATTGGTACCTCTATAAAAAACACACTGAATTAAGGATTTTTGGATCAAACTTGTTACCCTTCAAGTTTCCAAAACATGTATGTATGAGAATTTTTGCACTTGAATATCTTAGAAAAATTTTCAATTCAGATTCAATTAACTTTATGGCAGCCAAGAAGACGACCTAGTTTAAGTTAAAGAATCAATTTGGGCCATTCATAATCAACCAAAGAGATGCAGAAAAGGAAATAAAAAAGAAATTATCAGAGTTTAGATTTGATGAGAGTTTTCGATGGAATTATGATCCATAAGGGATCTTAAGAAAAATAAGGGTGAAATGTAAATTAACAACCTTTATCCATGAGTCAAATCCTAAAATGGAAAATTTTTTCAATTAAATTGAATGGATTGAAAACACCTTGACAGAGGTAGAAAGCCAAAATGGTACATCAAAAGCATTAGAAGTTGTCAAGCAGCCAGAAACATCTAGTAAAAGAGTCAGGGAAGACGGAGGTTACACAACAGAGACAACAACTGAGACTAAATTTAAAATAATCTATAGAAAAAGGCCTAAGCTCAATTCAGTTGATAAGAAGAAAGTAACAATTGATATTGATGAGACAGATGCTCGAGTGACCAATGATGATATAGAAACAACCATAATCAATGAAACACTTATGGAAATTCAAAAGGAAAAACCAATAAACTAGAATGACACATAGATGATTGAGAAACAACACAACATGGAAGCCTCTTCCTCATAGCCAGTTGAGGAAAAGG
This sequence comes from Pinus albicaulis, assembly GCA_034641835.2. Classification (NCBI taxonomy): domain Eukaryota; kingdom Viridiplantae; phylum Streptophyta; class Pinopsida; order Pinales; family Pinaceae; genus Pinus; species Pinus albicaulis. Next base: position 1,507,277,091 of record CM076581.1, on the reverse strand, counting down.
ACTTGAACATCAAAGAGAGGTATAAGAAAATTCAGCAAAAAAATGAGGAGATAAAGACATAAATATATTCTCAATTCTTGAAGCAGAAGCCTGGAAATCAGAATAGGTTGTTATCATCATTTGACTATTCTAGCAATAAAATGATGTTTTCATTTTTACAGCCTACTACCTCAGCACCCAAAATAGTATCAGACTATAAAAAGGTGGACCTTGAGGTAGACACAAAGAATATTCATGAGCTGGACCAGATTGAGTTCCACAGATAGACCTTTGAAATTTTGTATTCCACAGTGGCAACCAAAGCAATGAGTGCCAATAAACTTCAAAATACGATACTTAATATGCAAGATAAGATGAATATGGATAAATCATCACTTTATGCCAAGGAACTAAGGATCATAGCCTAAGAGGAACTAGTTTTACAGGTGGGATATGATCCCTCAAACATCCAAGCAGCAGAAATATTGGTCAAGAAAAATAATGAAGACATAGCAGCTTTGAGGAAATAGCTCAAGCTTCATCAAAGTGAGCATCCAAAAAAAAAGGAAATCCTCTAGGATCAAAGTGAAAAAGAGGAAATGATGAAACTAATACTTCAATTGACAGCACAAATCAAGGAGATGGAAACACAAATGGACAAACTGGCTCAAGAAAGAGAGACTGTAAAAGAGCCAGAAGTTCCTACAATTCCTATAGTCATCCCAGTGATTACTACAGTAGTGCCTTATACTTTAGGAGAGAAATTAGCACCAAAGGGTGCACTGGAAATTGTAGTGCCAGTGACTTCAGCTACAGAATCTTCTACTACAAATGTACAACAAATAGATGAAGCCAGCCAGATTGTCAAATCCATGGAAGAAATGTCTTTAAAGAAATATGAAATAAATAGACTAAATAAGATGATTGAAAACCTTGAGAATTCAAATAAGACAGCTCGGATCAATGCCAGAACTCATGAGAAAAAAACAATCAGATTGGGAGAGCAGCTCAAGAATTTACAAAAGGAATTGACCTTCACAGAGTAGATCTCATACATTAAAAATCATCTATGTACTATCATAATTGAAGCCATTCATAATCAATCACCTTCAATCATGTTATATATGAGTAGAAAGAATTGTTATTAGCAGCCCAAAGAGAGATACAAAAGACAAAGGATGAGTTTACTGATAAGCCTACACAGGCTTTAAAACTCATTACATTTCTAAACAACAAGAACAGGGAGGAACTTGAAGAATTGCAAATATTAGACAGGACAGAGACAATCTTGAAAATCAGGAAGGTTGTCACTAAAAAGAGCTTAATGAACAATCTTGAAGAAAAGTGTGAAACAATGAACCTTGCCATAAATAGATTTATGGTAAAGTATACAAATTTAAGATAGAAAGGCTTACCAGACATACATGTTTTCAATGAGAAACTTATGCCACAAAAGGACTATGACAAAAATATTAGGGAGTTTGCTGAAGAGAAAGTAAAGAAGCCACTAGCACAAGGCACTCCTAGAGGCAAAGTTTTACTTCAGTATTTTGAGGATTTATTTTTTCTATAGCATGAAATTAAGCACCTATTTGTCATAAAGCCTACTTTTGTAAGATACACAAAGGCCGATGAAAACTTCAGGAAGCTGAAGAATGTCCAAATTCCAAAAGCAGAAGAGTGGAAAAATTTCACATATTTTATGTAAAGATGGAAGGTAAAAATAGTGAAAAAGTTACCTAAAGACAGTCAAAAGAAAGATAAAATGAAAATACAGTTTGTTGATTTTTTACTGCTAAAAGATAATTTTACACCAGTAAAACAGTAAAACTAATGGTTAAAGAGCATCAGGTTAAAGAGTATCAGCATGAAAGAGTATCAACGAAGGCAAGTCAAATGCATGAAAATATCTAACAGCCAGCAAGCAGGACACATAGGTAGCCAAACGCTCCTTGTTAACAAAATAGTTCTATTTATTTTGGATAAAAGAGGATAGCTTGTTGATTTGTAAAGCAGATGTCCCTTTTATTATGTAATGATATTTTCTTTTTCCTAAAGTTATTCATTGAACTCTTCTAGGATATTTGTAATACTTTTTGTATAAATACTTCAATTTCAGAAGTATTCAGTGTGGAATAAAATTGCTGGAATTACTATAGACATTTGTGTTGAACATTGGAGGCTATTGTGTGTTTGAATTCCAAGTAGTAGACTAGACAAGCTGACTGGCATCATAATTTAGCATCCCTGTGATAAGTTGATTAGTGAAGTACTTCCTAATTGTCACTCTTTCCTTTTCTAATTTTCATGCATTCATTTTATGTTTGTCCTGTCCAAATGTGTAACTAGGAGTATTACTATAGGATTAGTCAAGTGCTCCATGTCTTTAACTAGTTGCCATTTTAATGTTTTCTTCTGATTTTTGGTGCAAGGAACCCTTAATTGTTCCTTCTCACGTTTGACCTCTGCCTTCTAATTCCATTTTCTGGATCAAAGGATCCTTAAATGCCCTTTATCTTGATCATACCATCTCACAAAAAACCACTTTCCCAAATCTCTGAGAGTTATCTATCTTGCCCCGAATATACTTGTACCTTTTTGGCCTTGATTTCTAGTGCTGCTAGCTTGATTTAGACCCCATAGCCCAATGGACAAGTAGATTTCTCTCTATCTTACCTCCAAGTGATTTTTTCCCACCAAACCCTTTATACCAAAACCAAATTGTACTTTCATAACTAGCCTAATATTATAAATAAAAAAAAGGTTAAAATTTAAAGAGAGAGCCCTCTCTGAACCCTAGGAAGGCTAGATCCTAGAGTCTTAAGTAGGTTTGTGGTTACCTCTAAAGTTATTTGACTTAAATCCAAAATCCCACAAATTAAGAATTTACTAGAGCGTTAACACACTGGCGACCATACTGGGGAACTTAACCATTCCTCAGTCATAAAATTGTCTTGAAGGAAACTTATTTTATTTATCTTTTTATTTCAAGATTATTTTTATAGGTTGTGAGTGTTGAAGAATTGTAATTCTGGCTTCTAGGAAAACCTACTATACCAAGTCTAACCTGGATCCTAAACCTGTTGTCATAGTAGATAGCCCAAACTAAATTGGAAAAAAGAAAAAACAAACAGAAAACTTAGAAGCTAAAGTATCATTAATAAGAGTCAATTCATTACCTCAAGAATTAGTTAGTCTACAAGATATTGATTTTGATTTGAAATTTGAGCATTTCTTATTTAAAAGCCAATCTGAAAATGATTTAAAAACCACTGTTGTAGACCTTGCTTTTGTTTCATTCTTGAATATAAAACAGAAAATTATTACAACAATATCTAAATCAAAGAAAGGTGAATATCAAACTAAAATCGAAGAAATTAATATTACAATTCTTAAGGATATTGATGAGGCTATTGAATTAGATAATTTTTTGACTTATACAAACAAACCTCTAGCTTCTCAGTTACACACCAAAATAATACTAGCTACAGATTCATCTCTATATGTTGTTACATAATATATAAATACCACTCCCAACTCATCCACATACCCATTTATCCCTAGACTATCTTTGAAGCGGAGAATAATTTTTCCAACATCCACTTCATCCACTAAATCCACTAGTTTACCTTCTGATTTTGCAAATTCATCATTCTCATTTCCTAGTAGTTCCAGACATATCCCAATATCATTTCCTAGAACTTCTGGTACAGTTTTCAGTTCATCAGCTATCATTTCCAGCACAACTCCAAGTTCTTTCACTAGATCTTATAGTCAAACTAATCTTTTAGCCATGGCTGCTAGATATGCTCCCCTTGTCTTACCTCACTAGTTAGATGACATGCCTCAATATTATCAAAAAAAAATACCACTGTCTGATGGTACTACACAATATGCCGCTCAACACCACATAACCAAAATCACATATTTCTTTGAAATTTATGAAATAGATTACTCCGATGTTCAAATGAGATTTTTTGCTCAAAATTTGACTAGAGAAGTAAAAAAATGGTTTAAAGATCAAGCTGCTGGTAGCATAACTAATTTAGCTGTATTTTTTACAACGTTTTTGAATAAATGGGAAAATAAAAAGAACCCCCTTCAAATATTATCTGAATTTGATGCATTAAAAAGATCCCCAAATTAGTCAGTTCAAGATTACTTCACAAGGTATAATAATGTCTATAATTCTATTCCTGCAACTCTTAAACCTACTCCTTATTTTTTTCTGCTCAAATTCCCTGATGGATTTGATGCAGATATGGCTTATCAATTAAGGGAAAGAGATGTAGATAGCTTAGAAAAAATGAAATTAGATGCTATTAGTGTAGAAATAAACATATTAGCTAAAAAAGCTAGACTCGGAAATGAAAGAAGGGTGACTATCAAAGAAGAAAATTCAAACTTAGATGAAAAAATAGATAGCTTAGCCAAAACCTTAGAAAGAATGATGGATAGACTAGATAATATAGAAAAAATACCCCATGGGGATAATAAAAAACAGATCAGAAATCCCAACTTTATAAAAAATATAAATTAGGGAAAAGCAAAAGAAACAGGCCAAGACCAAACAATTATGCCTCCATTCCAAGAGAACTATGGTAAAATTTCTCAAAATAATGATGAAGATGAGGATGACATCAATCATCTAATGAGAATAGATGAAAACAATACCATTTTCCTCACTCAGGAAGATCTAGATCTATTTGAGCTTCAACAACTCAAATTATAGTCCAGTGAATCCTTTGACTATAAACAGGGTTATGAATTTGCCATAAATGAAATACATAGTTAGTATAACCTTAGACACAAGAAATACAACGAGTCTTCTACCAAAAATAATTCCCAAAATCAAAATAAGAAAAAGGTAGAAGCACCAAAAACAAAAGTTTTGCAAATTCTCCCAAGGGAAAACAAGCAAAGCTCCAATTCTCCCCAAAACATTTCTAGTCCTAAAATGGTTGATATCAGTGATGAAGTAGTTGAAGTGTTAAAATTGGACAACTAGGTCCAAAATCCATGTTGTGATGCTCAGATTAAGATACTAATATTTTTGTTGGATTCCTCTTTCGGAGAGGTGTAAAATCCATATAAAATATATCTTAATCCGATGAGCAGAACATTTATTTTGAATTTATTATTTATAATTATATGTGTGATCGAGCCTTAATGTTTTTCTTGACAGATGTGTCACACACCTCAATGATGGATATAAATACAGTCAAAGTTGGAGAGCATTTCTATCATCTCATCTCATCACATCTTCTTCTCTTCTCTGATTTAGTACGAGCTTCTTGGAGGACAAATTCAGCTCACACGTGGGAAAAAGGACGAGTTGCTACAGCCAAGAAGGAGGACGCAGATTGCTGCAGCTAGGGTTTCCTAGGAAGTTTGACCAGCGTTGACTTTGGTCAACGCATGGTCCAAAGAGGCCCAAAATTTGTGGAGACTTCGATTTTAGCAGGCCGTACACTTTGGCACAAGAACCGAGGTCAACAGGTTGACCGAAGTTGGAGCTGCGTTGACTTTTATGTTGCTGCCCTGCGTTGACTTTTCTGGACAACGTTGACTTTTCTGGAGTTGACTTGTGTTGACTGATTTGAGGATTGTTGTGACACACTCTGGGTTGGCTGATCAAGGAGACTTTGCTGGTTGAAGCAACTTTGTTGACAAGTAACACACCATCACATTTTCTTGTTGGTTTGTCTTCTATAGATCCACTGGTATGTTCTATCAGCATTTTACTTAACTGTTTGGGTGATTGTTGTAATAAAAGTAAAGTTGCATCAAGCATAGAAAATCTACAAAATTTTACATGGTATCGAAGCTGAGGTGAAGACAAGCCCTAACTTATAGCAATCACCATCTAAGAAAAATGGGTTCCACAAGTTATGAGTTCAAGGAGAATGACAAGCTGACTGGAAGGGATGACTTCCATGCCTGGAAGATGATATTAGATCTCAAATTGGAAGACCATGATCTCATGGATCATGTACTAGGTAGGATACAAGAACCTCCATCCAATGCTCTTGTTGCTAAAACAAGTATAAGAAAGGAGATGAAAGCAAGGCGAGTGATCGGGGAATCCATTCACAAAATACGGTAGCCCTACATCTCTGAGTTAGGTACATCCAAAGAGATGTATGATAAATTGATCCTAATGTTCCAAGTTAACAATGTGAACCAAGTGCTATTCTTCAAGAATCAATTGAAGAATCTGAAGAAAGACAGGGATGAGTCTATTCAAACATTCTTTCTGAAATTGACCAAGATTAGGAACAAGCTGCTGGCTATTGGGGATACAATAGCCGATCATGAGATGGTACTCACCGCACTTGGACGACTCCCATATGAATGGCAAGTATTCACCACCACCATTCTCAATAATAGTACAATTCCTAACTTTGACGAGCTACTGTCTAGATGTATGCAAGAAGAGACAAGAATGAAGGAATTCGAAAATGACAGAAATGTTGCCTATGATGCTCATTCTAGAAAGAAGAACTCTGGTGGTCCTAAGAACAAAGGAAGAACAAGGGCCCAAGGAAAGAAGGGTAAGTGTTTCACTTGTCATAGGCCTGGTCACTATGCTAGAGAATGTCCCTTCAAGAAGGATTCTCCCGATAGTGATGACAACAACAACAACCGAAGGAATGGAAATCAAAGAAATGACAGATCCAAAGGAAAGAGGAAGGCTCCCTCTGGTGGAAACAATCAACCTTCTAAAAGTTCTAGAAACTCTAGGTATGAGGAGTCTAATGTTGTTGATAAAAGAAATGAATATATTCTTATATCTGCTCTCTCTGCTGCATCTCCACCCGACACTATGGATGTCTGGCTGATAGATAGTGGTGCCTCAAGGCACATCACTGGGTTCAAGGAAGCACTCTCTGAAATGGTTGAGAATGATACTAATTTGGAAATTATCCTTGGAGATAATGCCACATATCCCATGAAAGGGACAGGGACTGTGACCCTCCACTTGTCTAAAGGACAAGTCCTACATTTTCAAGATGTACTCTATGTACCAAAATTGAAGAATAACCTTGTGTCTATATCAGCGATTGAAGACAAAGGCTTCAATGTGGCATTAATTGATGGAAAAGTACGCATGTGGAAGAATAATCTCAAGGAAGCTATCATGATTGGTTTTAGAGTTGGAACACTCTATCAAGTTGAAGGAAGTCCTCTAGGAGCTATGACATGTGATACTATCCGACAAACCGAACTATGGCACCGAAGGTTTGGACACCTTCATTACAAGGCCCTTCTCGAAGCAAGGAAGGTGGTGACAGGTATGCCCGACTTTGGAAATAATCATGAAGGTGTATGTAAGGGTTGTGCTGAAGGAAAGCATACAAGGGGACCTTTCCCCTCAAGTGTCACAAAGACATCTGATATTTTGCAACTGGTCCATTCTGATCTATCTGGTATGCTGCCCGTGACATCCCTGGGAGGATGTTCCTACTACATGACATTCACTGATGACTTCTCCCGCAAAACCTGGATATACTTCTTGAAGAAGAAGGATGAGGCTTTCATGTGGTTCCGTACCTTCAAAGCCTTGGTGGAAAATATGACCAGAAAGAAGATCAAGATTTTGAGGACTGACAATGGCACTGAATATGAGTCAAATGAGTTCAAAGACTTTTGCAGAGAAGCTGGCATTAAGAGGGAGACTACCACTGCATATACTCCTGAGCAGAATGGTGTTGCTGAACGAAAGAATAGGACTATTGTGGAAGCTGCCCGTGCCATGCTATGTGACCAGGGTCTACCAAAGTTTCTGTGGGGAGAAGCTGCAAATACTGCTGTGTACATTCAAAACCGATGCCCTCATTCCGCTTTGGACTCCAAAATTCCCGAAGAGGTTTTCTCTGGTAAGAAACCTGATGTCTCACATTTTAGAATTTTTGGATGTCCTGTCTATTTTCATGTGCCGAAAGAAAAGAGAAGTAAGCTGGATGCTTCTAGAAAGAAAGGAATGTTTGTGGGCTACAGTGAGACATCTAAGGCCTATAGAGTCTATGTACCTGGTCAAAGGGAAGTAGAGATATGCCATGATGTCACTTTTGACGAAGATGCTTCCCTGAAGAAAGTAGTAGATCTTCCAAGATCTGAAGAAAATCATGAAGAAAGGCCCGGAAATCAAGAAGAACCGCAGGATGAGACAATGCCTGATATTGAAGGACCAATGGACCCTATTGATCCATCTCCTTCACTGGGAAAGAGACCATCATGGCTCAGGGACACCCTCGAAGATGCTGAGTGTCATGCTGCCCCAAGGGGGACATTTCGAGAAAGCAAGAAGCCATGTAGATACCAAGGGTATCTAGCTGCCATGAGTACTATTGTACAATTTGAACCTGGATCTTTTGAGGAAGCCATAAAGCATCAAGTCTGGAAGGATGCTATGCACGAAGAATATGAGTCCATAATGAAGAATGATGTCTGGGATGTGGTTCCGAGACCGAAGGACAAATCAGTTGTCACCGCGAAATGGCTCTACAAGATCAAGCATGGTGCTGATGGAAGTGCTGAAAAGTTCAAGGCAAGATTTGTTGCCTGTGGCTTCTCTCAAAAGGAAGGAATAGATTATGATGACATATTTGCACCTGTGGCACGATATACCACCATTTGATCAATCATAGCCCTTGCTGCTACGCAAGGATGGAGTCTTCATCAGATGGATGTCAAGACCGCTTTTTTGCATGGTGCAATAAAGGAAGAGGTGTATGTAGAACAACCTCTGGGATTTGAAGTTCAAGATCGAGACACTCATGTCTGCAGGTTGAAGAAAGCCCTCTATGGGTTAAAGCAAGCACCCAGAGCTTGGTACGAGAGGATGGATAGTTACTTGATGAAGTTGGGCTTCACTCGAAGCAATGCTGATCCAAACCTTTACTTCAAGGTTGTGGAAGGGAAACCTCTCATTCTGGTGCTGTATGTGGACGACCTTTTCCTGACAGGTGATGACCCTCTTATTCATCAATGTAAGAGGGAGCTTGCTGCTGAGTTCGAGATGAAAGACCTAGGACTGATGCACTATTTCCTAGGCCTGGAGGTCTGGCAGAGACCTGGAGAGATTTTTCTTTCTCAAGGAAAATACATTGTGAAACTTCTGGAAAGATTTGGTATGGTGGACTACAAGACCGTGTCAACACCAATGGAACTCAAATATAAGAAGTTGAGTGGCAGCGCTGCTGGGCCCGTATTGGCCAATCCTACTGAGTATCATCAACTCATAGGAGCTTTGATGTTCTTAGTGAACACCTGTCCAGATATATGTTTTTCAGTGAACACTTTGAGTCAACAGATGGTTGAGCCTCATCACTTTCACTGGGTTGGTGCCAAGAATCTTCTGAGATATCTTAGGGGCACGATAAACCATGGGCTGAGATACACTATCGGGAGTGTGACACTCCGTGGATATACTGATGCCGATTGGGCTGGAAGTGTGGTGGATCGTAAGAGCACATCGGGATGCTGCTTCAATCTTGGTTCTGCTTCGATCTCATGGATGAGCAGGAAGCAGAAGTCGGTGGCTTTGAGCACCGCGGAGGCCGAATACATTGCTGCTAGTATGGCCTGTTGTGAAGCAGTTTGGTTGCAAAAGCTCTTTAGTGAGCTGTTTGGACATGTGCTAGATACCACTGTGATACTCTGTGATAATCAGAGTGGGATTCGTATGACTGAGAATCCTGTGTTCCACGACAGATCCAAGCATATTGATATCAGGTACCACTTTATCCGGGATATGGTACAGCGAGGCGCCGTAAGGCTCGATCATATAGGAACTGATGAGCAGGTCGCGGATATTCTCACTAAGCCCTTGGGGAAGGTCAAGTTCCTAACCTTCCGTGAGAGTCTTGGTGTCGTGGAAAGACCCTATGATGTGGGTCCTGTTGGACGATGAGCTATGGGAGCTCTGGGGGGCTTTGGGGATAGCTTCTCGGAGCTATAAGCACTCATAATGCTTCTGCCCCACCCTTGTGATTATTGAGCTGGTTCGCCTCTCATTTATCTGTGCCCCGTATGCATCCTACCCATTGAGTTTAGGGCTCATGGGAAGTACCTCTCATTTGGCCAATGAGGTGGGAAAAGCTAGAGACTAGTAGCAAATACTGATGGACGCATCAGAGATTGCCGTACTCTCTATCTAGGATGGCACGGTCCAACCACTTGATCTGGGATCAAGTAGAGTGAGGTTTCGGACCTCCGCCTGACTTCGGGTCAGATGAACCAACTTCGGGTTGGTTGGAGACTCTTTGTGAGTTTGATAGAGGTTTCGGACCTCTGGGCTGAATTTGTCAGCCGGGGGATGATGTCTTTGTGACTGACCCACTTCTGTTCTGAAATAAAGAGGCCAGCAAAGCAAGTTACGGCGGGATGACGCACGATGTTTGATTGCACTGATGGATGGAGTTCACCCTAGTTGAGAGGGAGTGTTAAATTTGGACAACTAGGTCCAAACTCCATGTTGTGATGCTCGGATTAAGAGGCTAATATTTTTGTTGGATTCCTCTTTCGGAGAGGTGTAAAATCCATATAAAATATATCTTAATCCGATGAGCAGAACATTTATTTTGAATTTATTATTTATAATAAATTATATGTGCGGGTCGGCCTTAAGGTTTTACACCCCCAGCAGATGTGTCACACACCTCAATGATGGATATAAATACAGTCAAAGTTGGAGAGCATTTCACACTCACTCATCACACATCTTCTTCTCTTCTCTGATTTAGTACGAGCTCCTTGGAGGACAAATTCAGCTCACACGTGGGAAAAAGGACAAGTTTGTATAGCCAAGAAGAAGGACACAGTTTGCTGCAACTAGGGTTTCGAAGGAAGTTTGACCAGCGTTGAATTTGGTCAACGCATGCTCCAAAGAGGCTGAAATTTATTGGAGACTTCGATTTTAGGAGGCCGTACACATTGGCACAAGAACCGAGGTCAAAAAGTTGACCAAAGTTGGAGCTGCGTTGACTTTTATGTTGCTGCCCTGAGTTGACTTTTCTGGACAGCGTTGACTTTTCTGGAGTTGACTTGTGTTGACTTGGTGACTGATTTGAGGATTGTTGTGACACATTCTGGGTTGGCTGATCAAGGAGACTTTGCTGGTTGAAGCATCATGATAGCCATGTGTAGCACCATCATTTTCATTTACGGTTTGTCTTCTACAGATCCACTGGTATGTTCTATCAGCATTTTACTTAACTGTTTGGGTGATTGCTCTAATAAAATTAAAGTTGCATCAAGCATAGAACATCTAAAAAAATTTACATGAAGCCTCAAAATACACACAAAAATATTCTATAGCAAAAGCCTCTAACTCTGTTAAATCAACAAATTTAGATCCAAAAACACCTTTTGCTGATCCTAAATCAGTAGATCCAAAAATTAATAATTCAAAAACACTTGTTGATAGTTCTAAGTCTGAAAAAACTTCTACTGCTACACAAATAGTCCTTGAAAAGAAGGTTAAAATAAGTAAAACTCAGGAAACATAGACAGAGGATGTCAAAACCATTAAAGATAGAAATACAACTGTAGAAACTCAAGAAAAACCAAGTCAAATTACAGTTACTAAAGATTAATTACTTCAAATTAATAAATCTCAACCCTCATTTAATATTCAGACTGAAATTGCTAAGTTAAAAATACCCATTCCTTTAACAGAATTGGTAAAACATGACTTATAAAAAGTTTGGTACTTCATGTCACAAATGTCAAATTTTTGAAGGCAAAAAGAAATTGTTACCTTTACCCTTAAAGCCTATTTTAACTCAACTGCCATTTCAACAATGGGGTTTAGACTTCATTGGATAAATTCACCCCCCATCCTCTAGCCAACATAAGTGGATTTTGACAGCCACTGATTACTTCAAAAAGTGGATTGAAGCTATTCCTACTAGACAAGCCACTGATGTAGTCATTGTTTCTTTCCTAGAGAATAACACTTTGTTAAGATTTGGATACCCTCACAAGATAATTACTGATAATGCAACAACAGTTAAGTCTAAAAAGATGATTTCCTTTTTGTATAAATATCATATTACCCTAGGTCACTCTACTGCATATTACCCCCAGGGTAATGGCCTAGCTGAATCCTCAAACAAAAGTCTTGTAAATATCATAAAAAAATTACTCGAAGACAACAAAAAGACTTGGAATAAAAAGTTAGTATATGCCTTATGGGTAGATAGACTTACTATCAAAAATTCCATTAGCACTTCCCATTACCAACTTGTATATGGAATAGATGTAGTTTTTCCATCATCCTTAGGTGTCTCAGTAATGAAAATCATTCAAGAATCACAAGTGGAAATAATGATATACAAAGAATAATCAATCAAACTATTCATCTACAACAAACAAGGTAAGAAATATTTGAGAAATCCCAAGTCATTCAAGGTAAAATCAAGAAAATTTTTGATAGAAGAAGTAAAGAGGATGATTTTTACATTGGAGATCAAGTGCTAAAGTGAGATTCTAGAAGAGAATACAAAGGCAAACATGGAAAGTTTGACTTTCTGTGGAAAGGACCTTATGTAATTTATGGATGTAGGGGTAATAATGATTTCTTTTTCAAAGATTTGGATGGATCATATCTACAAGAAGGACCAGTCAATGGCGGAATGCTGAAACACTATTGCTCCCCTGAATTAACAAAAAATTAGTTTTTATGACCTTTGATCATTTTACATATACATTGCAAATTTTAGATTGGATTGGATGTTTACCTCACAGAGTTGAAGCCCGGAGAGAAGGCCCTAAGCTTTGCAGGGTAAAATGTCATAAATATTAGTTTTTGCAGAGAACAAATGTTAGGTCCCTATGTTACTGGTATAGTCCCTTATTATTGTTAGTATAACCCCCTTATTGTTATTCGTGTACCCTTGTAACCGCCATATTGTTATTATTGTGCCCTTAAATTATTATTGTAAGGTTGGCTAGGATTACATTGTGGCCCCATGGACTCCTATATATAGAAAGGAGGTTTTGTAATTTGTATCATCTAAGAATTATTCATTCATGTAATGTATTGGAGGTTTCCCCCTTGAAGTTTCTTATTTCTAAGGCATCGATATCTCTTTTCTTCTATTTTTGGAGCTGGTTTCATAACATTTGTGTCGGATCATTTTGGATTAGAAGGGTTTCCATGAGTAACGAGGTCGGCATGGCATTTTTTCTATAACTTTATTTCTATGAAGGTTAAAAAGCTGAAATTTTTAAAGTGTAAAGTTGAAATCCTGAAGAACATCGTCACAAAATTTCAGATCTTGTTTCGCAATATTTTCAGAGATATGATCTGTGGAAGTTAGGGATTTTTGCAGGCTCCTGAATTTAACCTAAACAGGTCATCGTGGCATTTGCGCTATAAAGTTTTTTCTACGAAGTTTCAAAAGCTAAAAGTTTTAGAGAGCGAAGCTGAAATCCTGAGGACAGCGTCACAAAATTTCAGATCTTGGTTCGCAATATTTTCGGAGATATGATATGTGGAATTTAGGTCTTTTTTAGGCTCTCGAAATTCATCTCAAAGAGGTTATGGTGGAAAAATCTTCATAACTCTCTCTCTGAGCATCGGATTGGAATGTTGTAAAAAGTGGCTACAAGTGCACAGACTGTAGTTTCTTTTCTATAAATTTCAGAGCCAAAGGATGAAACAGTTACACGTGAAAAGTCGTACAAGTTTGCTATACTGAACCAGTCCATAATTGGGTCATTGTGGGAGATTGGATATAACATTGCCTTGAAGAATCCAAATCAGGTCAGACCTATGGCATTCAAAAGAAGATTCAGAGGGTTACTTTAGGGCCAAATTTCAGATATTGAAGATCTAAAATCACAGAGATAATTCAGTTTCAATATCGAGCTCCTCAAAAAAGAAAAGAAAAGGTGTGTATTTTTTTTTTCAAATTGCATAAGTCTTGTTTGAAAAATCAGTTCTAGTTGATTCCAAAGGCCTATTGAACATAGCTATCAGTATTGGGTTCTAAATTTCCTCCTAAAAAGAATTCAACACGCATTAAGCCTTCAAAAGTCTCTACTATGACTCATGAAGACGAAGAAATGCAACATGAGATATTAAAAGTCCATGAGCAAGCGCACCAAATTTCCCTATCACAAAGAGCAAAAAAAATGAAATGGAAACTAAGATGGATGGTTTGAAGAAAGGCGTGGAAGCTAATATGAATGATTTGGAAGCTAAGATGGATGGCATGGAAGTTTGCATGGAAGCTAAGATGGATGCCATTGATGAAAATATGGAAAACATGAAGAATGATCCAAAAGCAGACATGGAAGGTTTGACAAATTTGATACAACAAATGTTTCCTAATGGTGAAAATATAGTAGAGGAAACTCATGGTGAGAAAAAAATAAATGATAATTGTGATTTCATAAACTCTAATGTTGGCGGGTAGAACAACCATATTCCAAAGATGGATATGAGGAAGTTTGATGGCAAGGATCCCGTAACATGGATACTACAGATGGAGCAATATTTTGATCTCAATAATGTACAAAACACACAAAAGGTATGCATTGCAACTTTACATCTAGAACAAAATACATTTGTATGGTATCGATGTCTTTGCTCCCATAAAAAAATTGTCACTTGGTCAATTTTTACAGAGGAAATGATAGCACATTATGAGGATACAAAGAGCAACAACTTCTTTAGCCAATTGATAAGTCTCAAACAAAAGGGTTTAGTGGGGGAGGACGTTGAGGACTTCCAAAATTTGAATATAAGGGTAACATATATTACAGAGGAACAAAAGATTGATCTCTTCATAGGTACTTTAAAGGATAGCATCCAACATGAAGTTCGCATTTTGGAACTTGATTCATTAGAAAAGGCATTCAGGTTGGCAAGAAAAAGTGAATGTAAAATTATGGCGACAAGAAAGCCTACCACTCACTTCTATAAAGAGGGAAGTGTTGCTACTCCTAGATTTCAAAAATCTACAAGGTTGACACCACAACAATTGAAATAAAATATAGAAAAAGGTTTTTGCTACAGTTGTGATAGAAAATACACTAAAGGTCATAAGTGTGCTGAGAAGAAATTATTTGACATAGATTGTGAAGAGGAAGAAGAAAATGATAAAGAAGAGATTATACACCAGGAACCAACCCTAGAAGAGGAAGAAATGAGTTGGACCATATCGTGTAATGCATTGGCAGGAATTACCAGTCCTCAAACTCTCAACATAGAAGGACATATCAAGAAGAAAAAGGTAATAGTGTTGATTGATTCGGGTAGTACCCATAATTTTATTCATTGTAAGGTAGCCAAGGAATTGAATTGTTTCCTATACCCAGCACCAGAATGTCAAGTGATGGTTGCAAAAGGAGGAACTATAAATTGCTCTCGAAAATTCCATAATATCAAGCTATCCATGGGGGAATATGTATTGAATAGTCTAATGCTTTCCATCCCAATGGGAGGTGCTGATGTCGTACTAGGAGTACAAAGGTTACAATCTTTGGGGACGGTAGCTTTTAATTTTCAAGAAATTTTCTTGAATTTTTTTCGGAAGGAAAGGAAATCTAATTATGGGGTATCACAGTGAAGCTAGGAAAGATAATAAGCTCTAATGTCATGACGAAGCTTTTGAAGAAAGAACAATGAGGCGTAATTGCACAAATATTCTCACTAGAAGTTCCAACATCAAAATCATCTATTTCTCCAGATCTCCAAAGAGTCTTGGACAATAATTTAAATGTGTTTGATACTCCCAAAGGACTCCCACCTATTCGTGATCATGATCATGCTATTCATTTGATTCCAGGAAGTGTTCCTTCAAACATCCGACCTTACAGATATCCTTATGTCCAAAAAAGTGAAATTGAATGTATGATTGTAGAAATGTTAGAGGCTATTATAATTCAACCAAATGAAAGTTCTTTCTCTGCTCCTATAGTATTGGTACACAAGAAGGATGGATCATGGCGCATGTGTCCCGATTATAGGGAGATCGCTAAGCTCACCATTAAAGATAAATTACCCATTCTTGTGATTGATGAATTATTGGATGAATTACATGGAGCAATTTATTTTACCAAGTTGGATCTTCGTTCAGGATATCATCAAATTAGAATGAAGATTGAAGATGTTCCGAAAACAACATTGCGAACTCATGAGGGTCATTATGAATTTTTGGTCATGCCTTTTCGCCTTACCAATGCACCTTTTACATTTCAAGGGTTGATGAATTCCATTCTCAAACCCTTCCTTAGAAAATTTGTGCTAGTATTTTTTGATGATATACTAATCTACAACAGGTCTTGGAAGGATCATGTTCAACATGTTGATAAGGTGTTGAAACTATTGCAGGAGAAACAATTATATGCATAAACATCCAAATGTTTCTTTGGAGTACAAGAGGTGGAATATCTAGGTCATATTGTATCTCACGAGGGTGTTAAGGTAGATCCTAACAAAATTAAAGCCATTAAGGAATGGAAAGTCCTCACAACCATAAAGAAGTTGTGAGGATTTATTGGGTTAACAGGGTATTATCACAATTTTTTTAAGAATTATGGGAGAATAGCAGTACCTATAACAAAATTATTGAAGAAAGATGCATTTTCATGGACTCCTGAAGAAACTAAGGCCTTTGAACATCTTAAAGAGGAAATGTGCCTAGAAACGGTCTTAGCTACACCAGACTTCACAAAAACCTTTATTGTGGAATGTGATGCCTCAAGAAATGGAATTGGTGTTGTTTTAATGCAAGAAGGAAGACCCATTGCTTTTGAAAGTCGTGCAATCAAAGGAAAGTATTTACAGAAACTTATTTATGAGAAGGAAATGTTAGAAATACTACATGCACTAAAGAAATGGAGAACTTACCTAATGGGAAAACACTTCAACGTAAAAACTGATCATGATAGTCTTAAAAACTTTTTGGAACAAAGAATATCTTCAGAAGAGAAAAAAAATGGGTCACAAAGATGTTGGGTTATGACTTTGAAATAATCTACAAAAAAGGGAAGCTAAATGTTGTTGCAGATGCACTCTCAAGAAAGAATGAAGAGGTGGAAGCATTGCGTTGTGCCATTTCTGTTATCCAACAAGATTGGATAACCGAAGCAAGAGATGAATGGAAGAAAGACGAAGAAGTGTGGACACTCATTCAAAAGTTGCAGCAAGATCCTAGTACATCTAATACATTTAGTTGGAAAAATGATTCCTTATGGTACAAAGATCGCTTATATCTTTGTAAGAATTCCCAAATAAAACAAAATATTCTTTTGGAATTGCACACTTATCCTTTAGGAGGACACTCGGGATTTTTAAAAACTTACCACAGGGTGGAGAAAGATTTTTTTTTGGATGGCCTTAAATATGATATTCAAATGTTTGTGGCGGAATGTTTGGTTTTCCAGCAGAATAAATTTGAGACAATTAATACCCCGGGTCTTATACAACCTTTATCCATTCCAAGTCAATGTCGGGAGGAGATTTCAATGGATTTTATCACAGGTTTACCTATGTCTGAAGAAAAGAGTGTCATCATGGTGGTAGTTGATAGACTTACCAAGTATTCACACTTTTGTGCACTATCTCATCCATTTAAAGCAAGTAAAATTGCTACTACATTTATGGACACAATTCAAAAGCTACATGGAAACCCAAGGGTTATTGTGAACGACAGAGATCCCATTTTTACAGGAATTTTTTGGACGGAGTTATTTTCTTGTTTGGGTACTCATTTAGCTCATAGCTCATCTTATCATCCTCAATCTGATGGTCAAACTGAGATAGTAAATAAATGTTTGGAAGGATATCTTCGTTGTTTTTTATCTGATAAACAAACACAATGGGTCAAGTGGTTACCTCTCGCTGAATGGTGGTATAACAATTCCTTCCATACTACAGCAAAAATGACCCCATTTATGGCACTTTATGGATATCATCCACCATCCATCACATCATCTTTAAGAGAAAATTTGAAGGTTCAAGCAGTGGAAGATCACATCGAGAATCAACAAGAAGTTCTCCAACTCTTAAATGACAACCTATATTTGGCACCAAATCAAATGAAACAACAGGCAGATCAACATCGCAGCGAGAGAAGTTTTAATGTAGGAGACTGGGTACTTTTACGGCTATAACAATACAAACAAATGTCCCTCAAGAAAGCTAAGAAGGATAATAAATTATCTCCCAAGTACTACGGTCCTTACAAGGCGTTGCAAAAGATTGGTACTATGGCATAAAAATTGGAGCATCCTGCTTCTTCACGAGTGCATCCAATTTTCCAAGTTTCATGCTTAAAGAAGGTTATAGGTGAAAATCTTCCCGTTCAAACAATATTGCTAGATCTTGATGAGGAAGGAAAAATCATATTGGAACCTAAAGGGGTCACGGAAGCTTGAACTCGACAGCTACGGAATCGATCAATTTCAGAGTATCTCATCAAGTGGAAAAACTTACCCACTGAAGATTCTACATGGGTGGATAAGAATTTTATATAGAAGCACCCAGAGCTACTCAAGCGTTGAGGAAAACACTTTTTTGAAGGAGAGAGGCATGTTAGGTCCTTATATTACTAGTATAGTCCCTTATTATTGTTAGTGTAACCCCCTTATTGTTATTATTGTACCCTTGTAACCCCCATATTGTTATTATTGTGCCCTTAAATTATCATTGTTAGGTCGGCTAGGATTACATTGTGGCCCCATGGACTCCTATATATAGAAAGGAGGTTTTGTAATTTGTATCATCCAAGAATTGTTCATTCATATAATGTATTGGAGGTTTCCCCCTCGAAGTGGCTTATTTCTAAGGCGTTGATATCTCTTTTCTTCTATTTTTGGAGCTGGTTTCACAACCACAAAATAAAATTACTAGATCATCATGGTCAAAGTTGAAGGCTACTAGTCTTAGAATTCTTAACATTTCACCAGGAAATGCCATCCCCATGTGAAGCCGTTATTCGGGTCCTATAATAATAGGATTCATAATTCTGAATTGACTTGTTATAGTTTTGTAAAATATGTACATACCTTGATTTTTTCAAGTTTCTTTCCCATATTTTGAAAAAAATTGGCAAAATAATAAAAAAATCAAAAAGAGGGTAAAAACTCCTAAAAGAAAGATTAAAGGACTTAGAAAATATAGACCCCAAAAGAAAAAGATGAGAATAAGACCTGAAAGTGATCAAGTCTAAATGAAACTACTTTTTACTTTTCTGCAAAAGAAATAATTATGGAAGAGTGTCAATAAATGCCATAATACATGATAACTTAACTGTTTAATCTTAACTGGTCATGTTTTCAATTTCTAGTTTTAGATAGAGAATAAACAGTTGTCAGACAGTTTAATCTTGAAAAAATAGTAGATATGTAGAGAATAATGAGGAGATCAATAGTTTAATCTGAGCCCTCAGATGAAATAAGGTAGACTTACATAGTTTATGCTTTAAAAGAATAAATGTTTCAAGGTTGCAAGCCTAAATGCACCTGTCAAATGAAGAAAACATGATAAAATAAGGCTGGGTAGGTAGAAAGAAGTGGAGAAACCATGTAATAAATGATCATCGGGAAAAATCACTAATTTCCTATCCCCCATAAGTATTTAGTATTCTAAGCTGTCAGTCAAATGGGCTCAGAGCATTTCTCTGAATTTTGTTAGGACCGGACCCAAGGCTCGATGACTGTTCAGTTGAAAATATTAAATTGTTATGTTAAATACCCATTCATCATTATTTCATCTCTCATTCATACATTTTAACCTCTTTTCCTAGTAAAGACACATTCTTACTTAGAAAAGATTAAGATCCCATACAATTAACTTCATCCCTTCAGAAGCATTCATGAAACCCTCAAAAGTACATTTATCCTAAGTATTGGTGAAATAATATAAAGATAAGCTATGCTTTACTCTTACACTTTACTTAGTGATTTTATGTATTTTGTTTTACACTACACTACCCTTTCATATTAACTTTTAACATATTTTATTTAATCCCTAAAAAATACCCTATCTTACTTATTAATTCCCTAAATTTAAATATCCCCAAAAACCCACTATTACAATGTTTAGACCAAAGTTTATTATCCATGTGCTTAAATAAAACCTCAATTATACATCCTTTGGTCTAAAACTAATCGTTAAATCAAATATCCCGACCCTATAGTATTTAAACACATACCCAAAGTTTAAATAACTATATAATATAATACTATAGCACCCATATATGAATTGTTAAAACATTTCATAATAACGAATGTTTTAAATACATGCTATATAAATCACTCCCCCCGACATATTATATAAGCCTAGAGGCTTAACCTTTATTAAACACACTTTTATATGGGTTAAAGTCTTTTCCTCTGTGTATAATTAAACCCTCATCCATATTCATTAAGCATTATATATAAGTTTTAAACCTTATATAAATGTTTTACCCATCCGCGCGCGGATATAAAAACCCCGGTCTCACACCATTCCATTTTAGCGTAGCTTCCCATTCAATATTGACCCTTTGAATTCATCCCTCAGATCCAACAGTTGATACGCGATATCGCATTGAAAACATTCCCGTCTTTCAAAACTCCATATGCATGCGAAATAGCTGGTTTCGCCAAGACTCCTCTCCTCCAAGTGGCCTCCATTTATTGGATCACGTGGGTTTTGTGCCAAAAATCTTACCACCATAACCCCGCGTGATAACCATTGTTTGGTTTTGCGTTTAAAATCTGAAACCACCTCCCGCCATTGACAAGACCTACATTCAATGATATTTAATAAATATTAAAAGTTCAAATCCTTTGATACATCTAGTTTTTATGTTTATCCATGCATTTGAACTCTGAAATAGCTCCTCCCGACTGTGTTAAGCCTTTTACAACCCCTTCTTCCCAATTTATTGCCCAAAAATTCAGATTTGACCACAATCTTCCATTGAAGACTGTTGAAGAACTGTTCATCACTTCAAAAAGCTACCAGAGTCAACATTTCAGACAGGAACCTATAAAACCCATTTACAGTCAAATACCTGCACTTAAAGGTATTTTCTAAAGAATTGAAACCTGCATATTGAATTCAAATTGTATTTAAAGAAACCCAATCCTTTTATTTACAAAATTTACCAAACTGAATGGCCCAAAATAACAAAAAATAGGCCAAACCATGGAAAAATTCTCCCAGGAAACCCTGTTTTCTATTGCAAACCTTTTTAAAGCGAATTTCCTCAAATTTTGATAGTCTAAGGATCAAATTCAAGGATCTAAACAGATAAACCTCTGAATTACCTTGAAAACCAATTTTTTCAATCAAACAGACTTAGAAAAACCTTATTTTCTATTTTATTCCAGATTTACATCCTCAAATTAACCTAGTCGAGAAAAAAAGTCCAACAAAAGCTGTCCTTAACCTAAATTTCTCAGTTTCCTCTCTGTTAAAATAAAAACTCCTTCAGACAGTTTAATCTTGCAGTAGTTACCCAAAATGCCTAAGAAATAGAGCACAAGTAGACCTGAAGGATCCAAAACACCTAAATCTGAGGGATCCAAAGCCCTTAAGCCTACCCTAGTCATCACTGCCAAATTTTCTATAACAGTAAACCCCCTTCAAGCACCTGTGGTTGCTGTTGAAAGAATTCCTTTGACTGATCTTGACTATAAAATTGCAGACACTGTTACAGAGTTTAATTTACTAGATATACACAACTGTTGTTATGAAAAATATCTAGACAAAGATGATATTCCCATTTGGGAAACCCATTTACCCAAGTATATAGTCCCATTGACTCATCCTGGTCAAGAACTCATCAGACTTTGTCAAAAATACTATGAGCCAGATCAAAGGGCTATAGTAAATGTAGAAAAAAAATAAAAATTTACCATTATATCCCAGTCAATTAATCAAATGCTTCAATTACAACCTGATCCCTAGGTAGTCCCCTTGTCTATAGAGGCCTTAATTGAGTTATACCTTGGCCTAGATTTCCCTAAAAGGTTCATGATCTTTTAGAATTTTATGCCTTCTCATGTTGATGTTCCAAAGATAAATCCTCCATACTCCACAGCTAAATTTCCCAAAGGTTCTAGACATATTATCTCTATGATATCTTTTATCCTTGGATTTTTTACAGATGAGTATACTGATGAATCTATTCTTGGTTTCTTGTCCACCATGTCTCCTAGTCAACCTCCATTAGTCATCTTTGACTATGCTAGTTTGATATCAGATACCATCCACTACCAGTTGACTAAATTACCCACAGAAGGACTTTGCATATATTCATCTTATCTTTTCCATTTGTTTTTATTCTCTCAAGCAGAAAAATTTCTAGTTTATTTGCAAAATATGGATGTAGAGGGAAAACCACTATCAATTATCTTTTGGACTTCATTACTGAGAAAAGAATCCAGTTATTTCACTTATTCAGAGTTTTCAAAATTATTTTTGCATCCAACAATGAGCATACTAAAAAAATCAGAATAGCCTAGAATCAGTGAAGAAATGAAAAAAATATTGCAGCTTTCAGAGCAGAACAAAGTTGGAGATTGGTACCTCTATGAAAAACAAATTGAATTAAGGATTTTTAGATCAAACTTGTTACCCTACAAGTTGCAAAAAAATGTATGTATGAGAATTTTCGCACTTGAATATCTTAGAAAAATTCTCAATTGAGATTTAATTAAATTTATGGCAGCCAAGAAGAAGACCCAGTTTAAGTTAAAGAATCAAGATGGGCCATTCATAATCAACCATAGAGATGTAGAAAAGGAAATAATAAATAAATTATCAGAGTTCATATTTGATGAGAGTTTTCCATGGAATTATGATCCACAAGGGATCTTAAGCAAGCTAAGGGTGAAGTGTAAATTAACACCCTTTATCCATGAGTCAAAGCCTGAAATAGAAAAGTTTTCCAATCAATTTGAATGGATTGAAAACACCTTGACAGAGGCAGCAAGCCAAAAAGATACAACACAAGCATTAGAAGTTGTCAAGCAGCCATAAACATCAAGTAAAAGAGTCAGGGAAGAAGGAGGTTACAAGCAGAGACAACAACTGAGACTAAATTTAAAATAATCTATAACAAAAGGCCTAAGCTCAGTTCATTTTATAAGAAGAAAGTAACAATTTATATTGATGAGATAGATGCTCCAGTGACCAATGATGATATGGCAACAACCATAATCAATGAAACACTTATGGAAATTCAAAAGGAAAAACTAGTAAACCAGAATGACACACTGATGATTGAGAAACAACACAGCATGGAAGCCTCTTCCTCACAGCTAGCTAAGGAAAAGGAATTTGACATCAAAGAGAGGTATAAGAAAATTAAGAAAAAAAATGAGGAGATAAAGACAGAAATATATTCTCAATTCCTGAAGCAGAAGTCTGGAAATCAGAATAGGTTATTATCAGCATTTGACTATTCCAACAATAAAATGATGATGTCATTTTTACAGCCTACTACCTCAACACCCAAAATAGTATCAGAATATAAAAAGGTGGACCTTGAGGTAGACACAAAGAATATTATGAGCCGGACCAAATTGAGTTCGACAGATAGACCTCTGAAATTTTGTATTCTACAATGGAAACCAAAGTAATGAGTGCCAATAAATTTCAAAATACCATACTTAATATGCAAGATCAGATGAACATGGATAAAGCATCACTTTATACCAAGGACCTAAGGATCAAAGCCTTAGATGAACTAGTTTTACAAGTGGGATATGATCCCTTAAACATCCAAGCAGCAGAAATATTGGTCAAGAGAAAGAATGAAGACATAGCAGCTTTGAGGAAAGAACTCAAGCTTCCTCAAAGTGAGCATCCAAAAACAAAGGAAATCCTCAAGGATCAAAGTGACAAAGTGGAAATAATGAAACTAATACTTCAATTGACAGCACAAATCAAGGATATGGAAACACAAATGGAAAAACTGATCCAAGAAATAGAGACTGTAAAAGAGCCAGAAGTTCCTACAATTCCTACAGTCATCCCAGTGATTACTACAACAATGCCTTCTACTTTAGGAGAGAAATTAGCACCAAAGGGCCCACTGTCAACTGCAGTGCTAGAGACTTCAGCCACCATTTCAGCTACAGAATCTTCTACCACAAATGTACAACAAATAGATGAAGCCAACGAGATTGTCAAAGCCATGGAAGAGATGTCTTTAAAGACATATGAAATAAATAGACTGAATAAGATGATTGAAAACCTTGAGAATGCAAATAAGACAGCTCAGATCAATGCCATAACTCATGAGCAGAAAGCAATCAGATTGGGAGAGAAGCTAAAGAATTTACAAAAGGAATTGACTTTCACAGAGAAGATCTCATACATTAAAAATCATCTCTGGACTAACATAATTGAATCCATTCATAATCAATGGCCTTCAATTCAGGTTATATATGAGTAGAAAGAATTGTTATTAGCAGCCCAAACAGAGATACAAAATACAAAGGATGAGTTGACTGATAAGCCTGCACAGGCTTTAAAACACATTACATTTCTAAACAGCAAGAACAGGGAGGAACTTGAAGAATTGAAAATATTAGACATGACAGAGACAATTTTGAAAATCAGGAAGGTTGTCACGAAAAAGAGCTTAATGAACAATCTTGAAGAAAAGTGTGAAACAATGAACCTTTCCATAACTAGATTTATGGTAAAGTATACAAAATTAAGAAAGAAAGGCTTACCAGACATACATGTTTTCAATGAGAAAATTATCTGACAAAAGGACTATGACAAAAAGACTAGGGAGTTTTCTAAAGAGAAAGTAAACAAGCCACTAGCATAAGGCACTCCTACAACCAAAGTTTTACTTCAAAATTTTGAGGATTTTTTTTTTTTCTACAGCATGAAATTAAGCGCCTCTTTGTCATCAAGCCTACTTTTGCAAGATACACAGAGGTTGATGAAAATTTTAGGAAGGTGAAAAATTTCCAAATTCCAAAATCAAAAGAGTGGCAGACTTTCACAGATTTGATGTAAATATGGAAGGTAAAAATAGTGAAAAAGTTACCTAAAGACAGTCAAAAGAAAGATAAAATGAAAAGACAGTTTGCTGATTTTTTACTGCTAAAAGATAATTTTATAGCGGTAAAACATTAAAACTAATGGTTAAAGAGCATCAGGTTAAAGAGTATTAGCGGGAAAGAGTATCAGCGAAGGCAAGTCAAATGCATGAAAATATCTAACAGCTAGCAAGAAGGACACATAATCATCCAAAAGCTCCTTGTTAACAAAACAGTTCTATTTATTTTTTTATCAAAGAGGACAACTTGTTGATTTGTTAAGCAGTTGTTCTGTTTATTATGTAAAGATATTTTTTTTTCTAAAGTTATTCCTAGAACTCTTTTGGGATATTTGTAATACTTTTTGTATAAATACTTCAATTTCAGAAGTATTCAGTGTGGAATAAAATTGCTGGACTTACTATAGACATTTGTGTTGAACATTGGAGGCTATTGTGTGTTATAATTCGAAGTAGCAGACTGGACAAGCTGACTGGCATCATAATTCAATATCCGTGTGATAAGCTGGTGAGTGAAGTACTTCCTACTTTTCACTATCTCCTTTTCTAAGTTTCATGCATTCATTTTATGTTTGTTCTATCTGAATGTGTAACTAGGAGTATTACTATAGGATTAGTCAGGTGCTCCATGTCTTTAACTAGTTTCCATTTTAATGTTTTCTTCTGATTTCTGGTGCAAGGAACCCTTAATTCCTCATTCTCCCATTTTACCTTTGGCTTCTACTTCCATTTTCCGAATCAAAGGATCCTTAAGTGCCCTTTATCTCAATCATACCACCTCACAAAAAACCATTTTCCCAAATCTCCGAGGGTTATCTATCTTTCCCTAAATATATTTGTACCTTTTTAGCCTTGATTTCTAGTGTTGCTAGGTTGATTTAGACCCCATAGCCCAATGGACAAGTAGATTTATCTCTATCTTACCTCCAAGTGATTTTTTCCCACCAAACCCTTTAAACCAAAACCAAATTGTACTTTCGTAACTAGCCTAATTTTATAAATAAATAAAAAGTTAAACTTTAAAGGGAGAACCTTCTCTGAACCCTAGGAAGGCTAGATCCTAGAGTTTGAAGTAGGTTTTTTCTTACCTCTAGAGTTCTTTGACTTAAATCCAAAATCCCACAACTTAAGAATTTACTAGAGTGTTAACATGTTCAATTTCGCACTTTTGAACATAAGGATATCTATAAGGCCTAATGTTTGGAGGAACACCTTGGAATCAAATGAATAGCATGATCATGATCACGAATAGGTGAGAGTCCTTTGGGAGTATCAAACACCTTGGAATGATTTTCCAAGACTTTTTGGAGATCTGGAGAAATAGATGATTTAGATGTTGGAACTTCTAGTGAGCATAATTGTGCAATTACGCCCCGTTGTTCTTTTTGCAGAAGCTTTGTCATGACATTAGAGGTTATTATCTTTCCTGGCTTCCCTGCGATACCCCGTAATTTGATTTCCTTTCCTTCCGAAAAAAATTTCAAGAAAAGTTCTTGAAAATTAAAAGCTACCATCCCCAAATATTGTAACCATTGTACTCCTAGTACAACATCAACACCTGCCATTGGGATGGAAAGAATTGGAATATTCAATACATATTCCCCCATGGCTAGCTTGATATTATGGCATTTTCAAGAGAAATTTATAGTTCCTCCATTTGCAACCATCACTTGACATTCTGGTGTTGGGTATAGGAAAAAATTCAATTCCTTGGTTACCTTACAATGAATAAAATTATGGGTTCTACCCAAATCAATCAACACTATTACCTTTTTCTTCTTGATATGTCCTTCTATCTTGAGAGTTTGAGGAGTGGTAATTCCTACCAATGCATTACATGATATGATCGAACTCATTTTTTCTTCTTCTAGGGTTTCTTCCTGGTGTATATCTTCTACTTTTGAAGTTTCTTCTTCATTTTCTTCCTCCTCTTCACAATCTATGTAAAATAATTTATGCTCAACGCACTTATGACCTTTGGTGTATTTACTATAACAACTGTAGCAAAGCCCTTTTGATATTTTTTCTTCCAATTATTGTGGTGTCAACTTTGTAGGTTGTGGAAGTCTAGGAGTAGCAACACTTCCATATTTATAGATGTGAGTGGTAGGATTCCTTGTCGCCATAATTTTACATTCAATTTCTCTTGCCAACCTGAATGCCTTCTCCAATGAATCAGGTTCCCAAACACAAACTTCATGTTGGATGTTATCCTTTAAATTCCATATGAAGACATCAATCCTATGTTCCTCTGTAATATCAGTTACCCTTATATTCAATTTTTGGATGTCCTCAATGTGCTCCGCCACTAAACCCTTTTGTTTGAGATTTATCAATTGGCTAAAGAAGGTGTTGCTCTTTGTATCCTCATAATGTGCTATCATTTCCTCCTTAAAAATTGACCAAGTGGCAATTTTTTTACTAGAGAAAAGCCATCGATACCATACAAATGTATTTTGTTCTAAATATAGAGTTGCAATGCGTACCTTTTGTATGTTTTGCACATTATTGAGATCAAAATGTTGCTCCATCTATAGTATCCATGTTACGGGATCCTCGCCATCAAACTTCCTCATATCCATGTTTGGAATATGGTGGTTCTTCAATCCAACATTAGAGTTTATGAAATCACGATTAACATTTGTTTTATTCTCATCATGAGTTTCATCTACTATCTTTTCACCATTAGGAATCATTTCTTGTATCAACTTTTTCAAACCTTCCATGTATGCTTTTAGATCATTCTTCATGTTTTCCATGTTGTCTTTCATTTTTTCTTCCATGTCCTCCATCTTAGCTTCCATGCCATCCATCTTAGCTTCCACGCATTTCTTCAAACCATCCATATTATTCTTCAAGCCATCCATCTTCACTTCCATGCCTTTCTTGAAAACTTCCATTTCATTTTTTGATGCTCTTTGCGAGATTGAAATTTGGTGAACTTGCTCTTGTAATTTTGATAGATCATGTTGCAATTATTCATCTTCATGAGTCATAGTAGAGTATTCAGAGGGCTTAATAGGTGTTGAATTTTTTTTAGGAGGCATTTCAGAACCCAATACTGAAATATATGCTCAATAGGTCCTTGGAATCACTTTAAACTTATTTTTTACACAAGACTTATGCAATTCAGAAAAAAATACACACCTTTTTCTTGCTTTTGAGGAGCTCGATATTGAAACTGAATTATCTCCGTGATTTCAAATCCTCGATATCTAAAATTTGGCCATGAGGTAGCCCTATAAATCCTCTTTCGATTGCCATAGGTCTAACCTAATTTGTATTCTTCAAGGAAAAGTTATGTTCAATCTCCCACAATGAACTAATTATGGACTGGTTCAGTAGAGCAAACTTGTATGACTTGCCACGTGCCATTTTTTCCTCCTTCAGCTCTGAAATTGATAGAGAGGAAAATACATTACGTTTTATTGTGGCCACTCTTTACAGAATTCTAATCCGATGCTCAGAGAGAGAGTTATGAATATTTTCCCACGATCACCTCTTTGAGATGAAATTTGGGGGCCTGCCAAAGGCCTAACTTGCATAGACCATATCTCTGAAAATATTGCTAACCAAGCTCTAAAATTTTGCGACGATGTTCCTCCGGATTTTGGCTCCGCGCTCTAAAAAATTGAGCTTCTGAACCTTCGTAGAAAAAGAGTTATAGATAAAATTCCACAATGACCCATTTGGAGCAGCGAAACCCTAGAATCCAAAGCTCTAATACCAAATGTTGTGAAACCAGCTCCAAAAATAGAAGAAAAGAGAGTTCAATGCCTTATAAATCATCCACTTCAAGGGGGCAACCTCCAATACATTACATAAATGAAAAATTCTTAGATGATACAAATGACGAAACCTCCTTTCTATATATAGGAGTCCATGGGGCCACAATGTAATCCTAGTGGGGCCACAATGTAATCCTAGCCGACCTAAAAATAATAATTTAAGGGCACAATAATAACAATATGGGGGTTACATGGGTTCAACAATAACTATAAGGGGGTTACACTAACAACAATAAGGGACTATACTAGTAATATAGGGACCTAACAAATTTCAGCCCCAAATCAAAGTCTAATCTATTATAGGAAAGTGTTGCATGAAGAAACCCAATTAAAATCCTACAACATACACACGAATACCACCATCACCATGAAATTAAAGGATACTGGGTAGTGCCCCAGGAGTAAGCACACCAGCCAGATCCTCATCTGTTCTCAAGGGTCATACCTCATTCAAAGATGCTTTAAGAGGAAAAACGGCCTCTCAGGACAAACAAACACCTAACCTGTCTATTCCAAGCCCATATATTGTAGAAAATAAGGAAAAGAATCTAGAGTTGACCATAGAAATACTAGAAGTAAATGGAATCTTCAATTCGCTGTGAGAAAATGCCATTATTTTCCGCTTCAATGGACATTGGCCTAAATTCAAAGAATTAAATGCATGGATTTACCTAAACTGGAAAAAATACTATGATATATATTTGTGTGCAAAGGGATTTTTTGTGGTTCAGTTTGATAGCCAAAAATAATATAGTCATGTTATAAATGAGGGACTGTGGTTCTGGGGGAGGGTTGGCCACTTTGTAACTCCATGGTTCCTTGGCTTTGATGCAAACACAATGGTGATCACAAAAATGTTGGTGTGGGTAACGTTACATAGACTTTTTTTCCCCTTCTAGCACCACCAGGTATTAGAAGATATTGGGAGCTCTTTAGGAGTTTTCCTGAAGCTGGACCTATTAGCCACTAATAAATTATATTATACCAAGAGGTGGCTAATTTTGTTCCTCAAAACTCCAAGAGATAATTCCCCTTTGAGAACCTATCATCCTTGAAGTTTTTATGAAGTTAAATAATACTTTAGTTAATCTTCACTGATGTTTCCCTTTTAAACCTAAAAAATATGTTGTTTTCCTAAAGAAAAGGACTGCTGAAAAACCCCATTTTCCATCATTTTACCCCTCTTTCCACTCATAATTAACCTTCATTTTTCATTCCCTTTTCTTCATGAAATTCCTCCATTTCCCTCATTTTCCTTCCTTTCCTTCATAAATTCCCCTTAATAAGGTTTAAAAATATTTTTTAAACCTTATTGGAACCCCCAAAAATCCTCTGAAAATCCTTAAAAAATCCAAAAAAAAAGTCTTTTGCACTAAGGGCTTAAGCCCCTTTCGGCTAAGCCCCTTACTCATTCTCCACATATAAATGGCGCCTGAGACCAGGCGCTAAAGACCCGGGTGCTAATCGCAATCGAAGCTTCCCGGTTGTGCTTTTTCCTTTTTTTTTAATAAAATTTTCGATGCGAGAGTCTTTTGTTCTATCGACTTCTGCCGCGATCTCCACTATCGATCTCACCTTGATCCGACGGTCCACGCGTAATCACATCGCAAGTTTTGTTGCAGGCTTTCCTTGCCGCTCTCCGAATGCGACCTTGCGATTTTTTCCCAACCGTTGATCTGCCCCACCATGCCCAAATCTGACGGCCCCCATCGCTCTGCTCCAAAGCCCACATTTCTGCCTTTGGCCTTCACAGTTAATTCCTCGGCTCTGATTCAATTACATCACAAAAATCCTTTGTGCCATTCCTCTCTCCTCTGCCAATTGGAAAACTTAAAATTCAATCTGGACCGTCGAACCCACAAGAACCGACAACCCAGATTAATCAAAGCTCCGCCCATAGCCTCCTACATCGTGCCTGTCGATTAAATATTGACCGTTGATCTCTCACCTCGATCCGACGGCGAGTGCTTAATCGTGCATCGAAAAATAAAAAAACCCGATGTTTTGGCCTTTTCCCCATTTTTCCGATGTGATCCACTCTCCACCGTTGACCATTCTTTGATCCAACGGCCCACATTCGTCCTCTTTCTACCCTTATACAAAATTATGGGACCTCTCTTCTTTATGTTTCTCCGCATTTTTCCTTTTAAAACCTTACCTTTCCTTTATATCCTAGTTTCCAACAAAAGGTTCTAAAAGTAAATCCTGACCATCAATCTTCAGAGATCTAAGGTCATCAGGCTCCATTTCTTTGCCCTTTTACATTTTCTTTCATTTCCACCCCTTTTTCAATTATGACATTTATCAAAGAAATTCAATGGTCGGATAGCCTTTTACCCCTCCATTGCACATCGATATTGCTGACGTCACTTGGTCCCCACCTATTCTTTATCCCACAGCTCTTCATATATCATGCTCTACCTGCACCGTTGGATCTGGATCATCCAATCCGACGACTTGTAATCCATATCACGTAATTTTTGAGCCCATCCCACAGTGCGCAACTTTTGTGCAATATAGGCGGTTTTAGAAATCCACATGTCGAACGCAGACCTATCTTGCATTCCAAAAGCTAAAACCACATTACCACCCAAACGAAATGCATAGACTGCTGCTGGTTTTTCACTTTACCACTCCTCCATCCGCAGTATAACTCTAGATTAGATCCTAGTCATTGATCTCTGAGATCGGACGGTCCCGATTTAACCTTACCACCAATTCAGTTGCCCTCCATATTTCCTCCAAATGATCTCATTAAATGATCTCAACCATAGATCTCTGTTCTTTGATCTGATCCAACGACCCTTATTCAATATCACGCCCAAACTCCTTTCTTCACTTGGTTAGCTATTCTGCCAGGTTTTCTCCCTTTTTCTACTACATTTGATCTATCACACAGCTCCAAACCGTCCTCCATAAACCCTCCAAAGTAGTTTAAACCAATAAAATGTAGGATAGAAATAATATTTGTGTGTTTTTGTGCGGGTTTAATGAAGATAAAGTTATAACTTTCCACAGGTGATTACATTTTTATTGGCCATGGATGACGATCCTTTCGGCCTTTTGATATATATTAAAGGGTTTCAAAGAAATAATTAACTGTTTAAATGGGAATCGATAAGTCATGATTATCATTTTTTTGAGCAAAAGACTCCAGTAAACCCTCTGCGCACCTGCAAAATAGAAAAACACAGTCAGCATCAATTATGAAAGCGTATTAGTGTCGAAGACAAAGGTTATGGTTTAATCAAGCCTAAACACCGATCCAAATTTTAATCACTATGTTTAGGAAAAAAAGAATCAGACCCAGAACACCTTAGAGCCATATTAAAGGGGCTAATTGATTCCCCAGCTACTATATTGCCACCTTGCAACTCTCTGCCTCAAAGGAGTACCTAGATCAAATCTCAGTCCGAAACATTAAGGCCAAAGACAGCTGAATAGTTATTACAAGCAAAACAAATATCTCAAACTTTCAGTAGAAGTTATTGAAAAGATAAGAAAGTCCCTTAAAGTCAAAAATTTTACCCATTAAGCCTTAAAAGGCATAAAAAGAGTAAATGAAACAGAGCTGTAAATGAAATACATTCCTGCCTTAAGCCTTGCATGGTTTTCGAGGCTAGGAGTTGCATTTACTATAGAATTTATTGCATTTCAATCCTAAACTCTTCCACCTCCTCATTTCTTCTATAAATACTTCTGAAGAAGATGAGATACAAGTTGGTTTATTTCTCACTAGTTGTAATCTAAAACTCTCTGAAATAATACATAGTCTATCCGAAGTTGAGGAGGAAATTGAAGTCTTGGAATCTTGAGGATGTTGTTGCATGCTTGTTCTTGAGAAGGATCTATCACTGGATCCATGAGCTTCGCTATTGGTCAAGTATTCTGAATTGTTTAATGTTTTTCCCCCATTTTCATTTTGTTCCATAAATGCTTACTATATTAGGATGAAAGTTTTAGGCTAATAAATGACTCCTAGAAGCACCTTAGACCTGTTCACCCTTCACTGTTTTATGTTTTCTTTTGCTGAGGTATTTTAGAGTCTTCAATCTCTCTCTTTAGTCCTCATGCTTTTTTATTTCTCTAATATTTCAAATAGTTGGTTTCAACATGATTTATGGTTTTCCCTACTTGTCTGTTGCCACTTGAAAGTTTTTATTGAAGTCTCCCTTTGAAGTACCATTGTTTTGAGTTATTCAAGGAGGTCTGTTTTGATCATGCCCTTTGTCCTTGCTTGAATAATTATTTTGAAGGTATTTATAGTTGTGATCATATATTTTTTTAGGTTTTCCCTCTTCTATGACTGCAATTATCAGTGAATCTTTTATGTTTTCTAAGTCATTTGAAATAAAATCTTTTAGGAAATAGGATATGCTCCCGAATCTTAGATTTCATTTTAAAAGTTGTCTTGAGGTCATCATTTGCTTAATTTTTTATTTGCATAATTCATGGTTAGCCCTGTCTATCAAATACCTCTTTATTGTTCAAGTTATGCTTTTAGGTTCCCTTTGTTGAGATTTCAAACTCTCTTTCCGAATCATTAATTTCCATCTCATTCCAAAAAACGAAAAGATCCTATGGCCAAGTTAGATTTTCCCTTTGATAAGCTTGTTATGACCTATTCTTGACTCCATTTCCCAATGAATCAGACATTTCCCCTTTCTATCTTTATTTCCTAGACCTTTCATGCTATGCTATGTCCTTCAACCAATCAAACAAACAAACAAACACTTGCACTTAATAACTAGTCTAAAACCAATACTCAAAGCAAACAAGATAAACCTTTGAAAAAAAACAAATTGAGAGATCCCTCTCTGAGAATAGGAGGACTACATCCTGGAACTCTAAATATTCGTTCTGATGTTGCCTTGTCTTTTGATTTTCCAATCTATCAAAACACAGGACCCCAACATAATGGAAATCATGGTGGGACTCTGAGTAAAATCCTTAAAAAAAAACACTCATTGTCTAGTATAACATAAGTAACTTTCTTCAAGCACTATCAAGAATAATGGTAATCATGATAGGACTTATTTGAATCAGTGAGAAACTAAGTAACCCTTAGGATTCTCATAGAACCTTATCAAACCTTGAAGAAATCTATTACCAAGCCATAAGAGTGAACTCTGTATGTTTTAAACACCTTAGCTAAGTGTTGAATCAGATTTAGGACACTCTCCTAACCCATAAGACTGAAAAAACTCAGGAAAGCCAAAAAATATCTCAGATTGGCTTCATTATAAACATGGTGGTGGAACCATCCAACATTTTACCTTCATAGAAGCTGAAAAATTTTTACCTGGCGACTCCATTAGCCCCAGTAGGCCTATTACTCATCTAGGTCTCCATATCTCTTTAGGACTGCATTAACCAGCCTTGAAGAAGTTCAGAAGCCTAGTCCCATACTAGATAAGACACTGTGAGAGGAAATACTTTCAAAAAACAATCCCAAAAAACTTCAACCTTTCTCATTTTGAAAAAAGCAGTCTGGCTTCACATAGGATCCACAGTAGATCCCATCCAGAACCTAATCCTCCTACAATAGTTGAAAATATAGAGAGAATTCCGTGGCAGACTTCTACATCTAGAAAATCAGCTGCTGATAGGGGCCTCTTGAGAACAAAATCTGTCCCTGAAAACCTTGTTGTCTTAGAGGATTTACACTTTGAATTACATCATACAAAGAACATCTTTAGAACTAGATCTCAAGGTGATTTAAACCAAAATAATCTTGACATTGCAGATTTACAACAAAGCTTTAGTAGAGAAGCCACACCTTCAACTCCTCCTAATTCACAGCTTCTTCATCACTTTAGCCTTTTCCATAAAAAATCTGCTCAAAGCGAGTTTGTTGGTCCAAGCATTTCTTCCACTCCAATACATACTACCACTGTTCAACACACTCCATTTCAGCCCACCTTACTTATGGTAAATCCACCCCTTGTAAATTCACCTTTCTTTCCAGCCATGGCAACATGGTATGCCCCATTAGTGTTACCACAACCTCTGCCTCCCTTACCAAATGATTATCAATCAAAAATTCCTCATTTCACTGCAAAAGAGTCTACAATAGCTCAGCATCATGTAGATAGGATGGAAGATGCATTTGATTACATGGAGATAGAATAAGAAACCATTAAGATGAGGATATTTTCCCAAATTTTAGGAGGAGATGTAAAGAAATGGTTTAAAAACTTACCTCCTAATAGCATCAATGATCTCCCTGATTTGCATCAAACATTCATCAACAAGTGGGAAACCAAAAAGAACCCTCTCCAAATACTAGCAGATTATAGCAGCCTTAAAATAAATCAAGGGGAGAGTGTTCATGACTACTCCACTAGGTTCAATAGCATTTACAATGCTCTTCCACCTCGTATGAAACCTCCCCAAGGCATGGATTTAGTAAGATATCTGGAAGGCTTGGATGCTGAAATGGACTATCAGCTAAGGGAGAGACATTACTTAACATTAGAAGACATGCAGAAAGGAGCTGTGAGCATTGAAGCAAACATAATTGAGAAGAGAAATAGGCTAAGAGCAGAGAAGCGGGTAAATTATAAAGATTACATTGCACCCTCAACCTCAGCTTCTGACACAAAAATCGATAACCTAGTGAAGGTAATGGAGAGGATGCTTGAAAAGATCAATTTGAATGATAGAGTGTCACCAAGAGAACCTCAAAACAACCAAAATAGAAATAGAAATCAGAATTATAGAAGAGAAAACAATCAAGACAACTAGAAGGAAAATGACCAACAGATTAGACCTCCCTTTCAACAAAACTATGTAGATCAATATGAGGAAGATAGGGAGATTGAAAGTTTGGGAGAAGGCCATGTGAACTTGATTGGATCAGATAGTGGGGATGATGTTTTCCTCACTGAAGAAGAACAAGGTTTATTCTCCTCTGATCAAAATTCAAACACCTATGAAGATTCTGATGACTATAGATTGGGGTTTGAAAATGTAATCATGGAGGTGCACAAATAATATGATCTTAGGAGCAAAGCGAACGTAGACAATTCAAAAGATAATAACACTAGCACTTCTGTCAAGAAAAACACAGAAAATTAGCCTAAGAAGATAGCAGATAAATCCAACATTTTGGCTAAGAAACCATAATTAAAAAAATACAAAAGCAACCAGCCTAATGTTGATTAAAGCACCCCTAGCACTTCAGCTAGTGGTCCTAATAAAACTGTCCCAATTACCAATCCAAACAAAGTTTAGAAAATCAAAATTGCTGAAAGGAATTCAATTGAAAATATAGATGTAAATATGACCAAATCAATTTTCCCGTTCAGCCTTGAGGGAGAGATTACAAAGATAAAAATTGCCATCCCTCTAGCTGAACTAGTAACCCAAGAAGTGTACAAAAACCAAGTTTTAAAAGCTCTGAACTTAGGAAGTGATACTGACACCTTAAACTTGACAGATGACAAGCCTGATTTGTTGTTTGGTCCATAAGTTGAAGGAAAATACCAAGAAGGGGATGTCCCTCCCTTCTATGTTAGTTTGAATATACATGAGAAAATTTTACACAATGCCATGTTAGAATCTGGAGCTTCACATAATCTTATGCCCAAAGTAGTAATGGAAAGCTTAGGCTTAGAAATTACTAAACCATACAAGGATTTGTATTCCTTTGATTCAAGCAGAGTCAAATGTTTGGGTTTGATCAAAGATTTATGTGTTAACTTATCACAAATCCCTGCTAAGAGTCTAGTAATGGACATAGTTGTAGCTGAAATTCCCCCTAACTATGTCATGCTCTTATCAGGATCATGGGGAGCCAAACTTTAGGGAAGCCTTCAAATGGACATGTCTTATGCCACCATCCATGTTTTTAACCAAAACAGGAGATTGTACAGAGAATCCCACATGAAGTACATGGTGAGCAACATAGATAAACCAAATAACTCTCCAAACTACTCTATTTAGTCAAGTTTAGATTCCTTTACCTTGTACAATGAAGATGAAACTACTCAACAAGAAAAGGAAAACATAGACCCAACTAGTTTACCAGAACAATCAGATCTTCACTCAAATAAAATTCAAAACATTGACAATCAATAGCAACAAGAAAATTAAAATGAGGCTGATATACTTTGGACAATAAACTTTGATGGATCTTTGAATCCCAAGAAGACACTCTTTGGTCTCCAAGAAGGTAAAATTATTGGTCATATAATTTAAGAAGAGGGAATCAAAATAGACCCTATAAGGATAGATGGCATATTGCAAATCAGCCATCCAAGAAGCCTCAAAGAATTACAATATTTCATTGGCAAGATTAATGTTTTGAGGAATTTTATCCCCAACCTTGCTGAGCTATTAAAAAACATTACAAATATGCTTAAAAAAGATGTAGGTGTAAAATGACTTTACCAGCTAAACAATCATTTGAATTGGTTAAACAAGCTCTTACTCAAACACCAGTCTTGATTAGTCCAGATTTCACCAAAGACTTTTATATCTTTTCTTTTGCATCTAAACATACAATAGTTGCGGTTTTACTTCAAAACAACGACTTGGGGCAAGAACAACCAATATCCTTCTATAGTAGGGCCTTAAGAGATGCTCCTCTCAAATATAACATCATGGAGAAGCAAACCTTAGCATTAGTGAAAGCATTAAAGGACTTTAGAGTCTACATTTTACACTCTCACATAATTTATTTTGTTCCTCATACTGTGGTCAAGGATATTCTAAGTCAAGACCTTGATGGTAAAAGGGGAAAATGAATTGAAACTATTCTTGAATATGACGTAGAAATCAGGCCCACCGAACTAGTTAAAGGGAAAGGATTAGCAAAACTGATGGTTGAATCAAACTTCCAAACATTAGATATGAATATCATGGATTTGTTGGAGGATGTAGAAGAATTCACTACCCCTTTCATTGAAGAAACATTTCTGAATTCTCCTTGGTATGCTGACATTATTTATGTGCTTTTGTATTTGAATGCCTCTCCTTCTTTGTCTAAAACTAAAGCTATATTTTTTAAACAAAAATCTTTGAGTTATTGCATCTTAGATGGGGTATTATATTGGAAAAATGTTGTTGGAATTTTTCTTAAATTTTTACTTGAAGATGATGCAAGAAAAATCATGCATGAGCTGCATGAAGGAGAATGTGGAGGACACCTCTAATGGAAGACCACAGCAAACAAAATTCATAGATCTGGTCACTATTGGCCTACCCTTTTCCTAGACACTCAGAAGTATGTCTTTCCATAAGTGTCAATTTTTTGATGGCAAGAGAAAACTCCTTCCCTTACCTTTACATCCTATCATTGTTGAGGCACCCTTTCAACAATGGGGCTTGGACTTCATTGGAGAAATTCACCCATCTTCATCAGCCCAAAATAAGTGGATCCTCACTACCATTGACTTCTTTACCAAGTGGATAGAAGCTATACCCTCTAGGAATGCTACTGAATCTATCATTATCAAGTTCCTTGAAACAAATATCCTATCCAGATTTGGTTGTCCAAGAAAAATCATAACAGATAATGTTGCTGCCTTCAAATCTAAGAGAATGGTTGATTTTTGTCACAAATACCACATTACCTTGGGCCACTCTACTGCCTACTATCCCCAAGGAAATGGATTAGCTGAGTCCTCCAACAAGAGACTGATCAATATCATCAAGAAGTTGTTGGAGCATA
The DNA here is from genome assembly GCA_034641835.2 of Pinus albicaulis. Lineage (NCBI taxonomy): Eukaryota > Viridiplantae > Streptophyta > Pinopsida > Pinales > Pinaceae > Pinus > Pinus albicaulis. Next base: position 1,507,238,614 of record CM076581.1, on the reverse strand, counting down.
ATAAGAAATCATGGCATAGTAAGTTGATTCACGCCTTATGGGCTGATAGATTAACTACAAAAAATTCAATAAATATGTTCGCCTATTAGCTGGTCTATGGCATGGATGCAGTCTTCCCAACCTCATTAGGAGTTCCAGTCATGAAACTCCTTCAAGAAGTGCAAATTGAAGAGAATGATATGCAGAGAAGAATCAACCAAACAATCCATTTACAACAGACTAGAGAAGAAGTCTATGAAAGAACACAGTTATTCCAAGAAAATATCAATAAACTCTTTGATAAAAGGACTAAGGAAAACAATTTCCAAGTTGTAAATGTTGCCCTTAAATTGGATTCAAGAAGGGAAGAGAAGGGAAAACATGGAAATTTTGAGAACTTGTGGAAAGGACCGTATATCATTCATGCTGAGAGGGTTCACAATGCATTTTTCTTGAAATAATTGAATGGAGAAGATCTATATGGAAGTCTTGTCAATGGCAGGATGCTAAAGCATTACTTCTGCCAAGAGTCATGAGTTTCAAAGAATTTTATTTTTCATTATAATTATCATAGTTTGAACATTGCATTCAAAGTTAGAAAAATAAAAATACAAAAACAATAGAAAAGGAAAAGAGGGAAGATTGTAAAACAAGAAAGGTACATCCCCATACCAAAAAGAGAAAAAAAGTCCTAAAGTGTGCAAACTCAAATTCCACTCCTAAAAACACACTCCTAGTTAGTCATACAGCCCAATCATGACTAATTAGTTTTTTAAATTTTCTGCTGATAGGTTAGTGAATAGATCAGCCAAACATCATAATATTGGCTTATCAGTAAGATAGATTAGGTTGGAAGAAAAAGGGTTCAAACATGCTCAAAACCTGAACCTTTGATAGTGAGAGAAAACTGGTTCAAACAAGCTCAAAACTTGAACCAGTATGAGAGAAAAGACAACTCAAATAAATTCAAAATCAGAGCTGAAGAGATCGTGAAGGAAGTTTTAATTTTTCAGATCTTAAGCCTTCACATTTTGTTTTAAATTTTCTACAAAATAACAGCCTATGTGCAGCTTGCTTTTATGCCATAGATCAGCTACAAGTTAGACTATTCAATCCTGGCTTGTTTGCTTTTAAATTTCTATTTTTGAATTTAGAGAATGAAAGTATGTCAAATAGTCTACTCCTGACAGACAGTAGTTAGGTAGAGAAGCTTATGAACTCAACTGTTTAAACTGAGTTCAAGGAGAAATAAGAGTATACTTAGATTAGTTTTTTGTTTTTCAAAAGAATAAAATGTTCTTGAAGAGAGTTTTCCAGTCTAAATGCACTCTGAAAAGAAGAAAAAATGTTAGGATCATTAGGAATGGGTAGGTAGACATGTTGTTTTGATAGAATTTCATTGTTTTAAATTACTGCAAAGATCATCAAAAGCAAAGCTTACTGCCCAAATGGATTAAGGCACTGGTTGGATGAAAGCCAGAGACCTGTAGCTGAGGTTCTAGACACCTAAAGGACCAGCTGTCTTCCCCAAGTGGAGCCACTGTTAGCCACCGATAAATTCTGTTATACCAAGAGGTGGCTAATTTTGTTCTTTAAAAATCCAAGAGATAATTCTCCTTTGGGAACCTATCATCCTGGAAGTTTTTATGAAGATAACCAATACTTTAGTTAATATTCACTGCTATTTCCCTTTTAAACCTAAAAAATCTGTTGTTTTCCTGAAGAAAGGGACTGCTAGAAAACCCCATTTTCCATCATTTTACCCCTCTTTCCACTCATAATTAACCTTCATTTTTCATTCCCTTTTCTTCATGAAATTCCTCCATTTCCCTCAATTTCCTTCCTTTCCTTCATAAATTCCCCTTAATAAGGTTTAAAACTCTTTTTTAAACCTTACCGGAACCCCCAAAAATCCTCTAAAAATCCTTAAAAAATCCCAAAAAACAGTATTTTGCACTAAGGGCTTAAGCCCCTTTCGGCTAAGCCCCTAAAAAATTCTCTGCATATGACCTGTGCCAGAGACCAGGCGCTAATCGCAATCGGAGCTTCCCAGTTGTGCTTTTTCCTTTGTTTTTTATAAAATTTCTGATGCGAGAGTCTTTTGTTCTATTGGCTTCCACCGCGATCTCCACTGTCGATCTCACCTTGATCTAACGGTCCGTGCGTAATCACATCACAATTTTTTTTGTGGGATTTCCTTGCCCCTCTCTGACTGCGACCTTGTGATTGTTTCCCAAATGTTGATCTGCCCCACCATGCCCAGATCTGACGGCCCCCATCGCTGCTCTCCAAAGCCCACATTTTCGCCTTTGGCCTTCACAGTTAATTCCTGACTGTCGATCTAGTTTTAAGATCGATGGCTCTGATTCAATTGCATCACAAAAATCCTTTGTGTCATTCCTCTCTCCTCCACCGATTTCAAAACTTGTGATTCAATCTGGACCATCGAACCCACAAGAACCAACGGCCCAGCTTAATCAAAGCTCTGCCCATAACCTCCAACATCGCACCCGCTGATTAAATCTTGACCCTTGATCTCTCACCTCGATCGACAGCCAGCGCTTAATTACGCATCGCAAAATCAAATGACCCGGTGTTTCGGCCTTTTCCCCATTTTTCCTGTGTGATCCAATCTCCACCGTTGACCATTATTTGATCCAACGGCCCACATTCGTCCTCTTTCCGCCCTTATACAAAATAGTGGGCCCTCTCTTCTTTGTGTTTCTCCAAATTTTTCGTTTTAAAACCTTACCTTTCCTTTATATCCTGGTTTCCGACAGAAGGTTCTAAAAGTAAATCCTGACCATCGATCTTCAGAGATCTAAGGTCATAAGGCTCAATTTCTCCGCCCTTTTACATTTTCTTTCATTTCCACCCCTTTTTCAATTATGACATTTATCAAAGAAATTCAATGGTTGGATATCCTTTTACCCCTCCATTGCACGCCGATTTTTCTGACATCACTTGGTCCCCACCTATTCTTTATCCCACAGCTCTTCATATATCACTCTCTACCTACACTGTTGGATCTGGATCATCCAATCTGACGGCCTGTAATCCATATCACGTAATTTTTGAGCCCATCCCACAGTGCGCAAATTTTGCGCGATATAGGAGGTTTTAGAAATCCACATGTCAAACGCAGATCTATATCGTGTTCCAAAAGCTAAAACCACATTACCACCCAAACGCAATGCGAAAACCGCTACTGGGTTTCCACTTGACCACTCCTCCCTCTACAGTATAACTCTAGATTAGATCCTAGTTGTCGATCTTTGAGATCGGACGGTCTCGATTTAACCTTACCACCAATTCATTTGCCCTCCATCATTCCTCCAAATGATCTCATTAAATGATCTCAACCGTAGATCTCTCTTCTTTGATCTAATCCAACAACCCTTATTCAATATCGCACCCAAACTCCTTTCTTCACCTGGTTAGCTATTCTACCAGGTTTTCTCCCTTTTTCCACTGCATTTTCTCTGTCGCACAGCTCAAAACCGTCCTCCATAAACCCTCCAAAGCAGTTTAAACCAATAAAACGTAGGATTTCAATAATATTTGTGTGTTTTTGTGCAGGCTTAACGAAGATAAAGTTAGAAATTTCTGTAGGTGATTACATTGTTATTGGCCAGGGATGACGATCCTTACGACCTTTTGATATATATTAAAGGGTTTCAAAGGAATAACTAAATGTTTAAATGGGAATCGATAAGTCATGATTATCAATTTTCTGAGCAAAAGACTCCAGTAAACCCTCTGTGCACCTGTAAAACAACAAAACATAGTCAGCATCAATTATGAAAGCGTATCAGTGTCAAAGACGCAGGTTATGGTTTAATGAAGCCTAAACACCGATCCAAATTTTAATCACTGTGGTTAGGAAGCAAAGAATCAGATCTAGAACACCTCAAAGCCATATTAAAGGGGCTAATTGACTCCCTAGATACTATATTGACACATTGCAGCTCTCTGCCTCAAAGGAGTACCCAGATCAAATCTTAGTCCGAAACATTAGGGCCAAAGACAGCTGAATAGTTATTACAAGAAAAACAAATATCTCAAACTATCAATATAAGTTATTGAAAAGATAAGAAAGTGCCTTAAAGTCAAACTTTTTACCCATTAAGCCTTAAAAGGCATAAACAGAGTAAATGAAACAGAGCTGTAAATGAAATACATTCCTGCCTTAAGCCTTGCATGGTTTTCGAGGCTAGGAGTTGCATTTAGTATAGAATTTATTGCATTTCAATTCTAAACTCTTCAACCTCCTCATTTATTCTATAAATACTTCTGAAGAAGATGAGATACATGTTTGTTGATTGCTCACTAGTTGTAATACTGAAAATCTCTAAAATAATACACAGTCTGTCCGAAGTTGAGGAGGAAATTGAAGTCTTGGAAGCTTGAGGATGTTGTTGCATGCTTGTTCTTGAGAAGGCTCTATCACTGGATCCATGAGCTTGGCTGTTGGTGAAGTATTTTGAATTGTTTAATTTTTTTCCCCCGTTTTCATTTTGTTCCATAAATGCTTACTACAGTAGGATGAAAGTTTTAGGCTAAGAAATGACTCCTAGAAGCACCTTAGACCTGTTCACCCTTCACTGTTTTATGTTTTCTTCTGCTGAGGTATTTTAGAGTCTTCAATCTCTCTCTTTAGTCCTCATGCTTGATTATTTCTCTAATAGTTCAAATAGTTGGTTTCAGCATGATTTATGGTTTTCCCTGCTTGTCTGCTGCCACTTGAAAGTTGCTATTGAAGTCTCACTTTGAAGTACCATTGTTTTGAGTTAGTCAAGGAGGTCTGTTTTGATCATGCCCTTTGTCCTTGCTTGAATAATTGTTTTTAAGGTCTTTATATTTGTGATCATAGATGTTTTTAGGTGTTCCCTCTTCTATGAATGCAATTATTAGTGAATATTTTATGTTTTCTAAGTCATTTGAAATAAAATATTTGAGGAAATAGGATGTGCTCCCGAATCTTAGATTTCATTTTAAAAGTTGTCTTGAGGTCATCATTTGCTTAAAGTGTGGTTTGTAGAATTCATGGTTAGCCCTGTCTATCAAATACCTCTTTATTGCTCAAGTTATTCTTTTAAGTTCTCTTTGTTGAGAATTCAAACTCTCTTTCCGAATCGTTAATGTCCATCTCATTCCAAAAAACAAAAGGATCATATGGCTAAGTTATATTTTCCCTTTGATATCCCATATCCATTGATAAGCTTGTTATGACCTCTTCTTGACTCCATTGCCCAATGAATCAGACATTTCCCCTTTCTATCTTTTTTTCCTAGACCTTTCTTTCTCTACTATGTCCTTCAACCAATCAATCAAACAAACAAACACTTGCACTTAATAACTAGTCTAAAACCAATACTCAAAGAAAACAAGATAAACCTTTGCAAACAAATAGATTGAGAGATCCCTCTCTGAGAACAGGAGGACTAGATCTTGGAACTGTAAAGATTGGTTCTGATGTTGCTTTGTCTTTTGATTTTCTAATCTATCAAAACACAGGACCCCAACAGGACCGAGAGAGAATTGACAAAGGTATCTTCACTTTTGCCCGTATTTTTGTGGATATTGAATTAAACAAGGGATTTTTAGACAATATCCTACTATCACACAAAGAGCTTAAGTGGACATAAGCATTAGAATTTGAAAATCCAACATTCAGATGCAGGGTGTGCTATCAAATAGGCCATTTACAAAACTTGTTTATACAATCCAAGAAAATAGAAAATAGGAAACCACGAAAGAAAAAAGGATTGAAGTTTGCAGAACCTCTTTCCTTAGAGGATGAGGGTGAAGAATTGGATGAAACAAAGGAGCATCGAAAAGCAGGAAATCAACATAGTTCTCAAGAAAAGAGAGAAGAATGGGTGGAAGAACATGATTTTTTTGTTGAGGAACCAAACATTACTTCTATTGTTTCAACCCTTAATACACATTTGGAGAAGGGGAAAATCAGCAATAATTTGTGGGTACAAAGCGTTCTCATATTTCTTAGAGATCCAACTCAGATAAGGAAGCCCCAAATTCCAATAGTAATAATGTGTTGGCAGTTATTTCTACTTCTTCTGATCTTGTGGGCTGGAAAAAAATCCAAAAGTAAAAAGGCAAAAAAGAGAAGCTGAGTGCTTCTGACAAAGTGTAATTTTAGTTTTTATTATTTTCTTGGTAGATTCTTTACTTGGCGTGGGTCATGTCATTGGGTCCATTGGGGAATTTTATGAATGCTATGAGCATCTATTCTTGTAACTTTTCATTTTATAATAGAAAGTTACTGATTTGTTCTTGGAAAAAAAAAGGTGGGCAATAAAAATTTTCATTAAAAGAAAAGTTTGAAAAAAACTTTAATGCTAAAACCTTAAAAAAAACTTTTTTATGATATCCACAATCTTATTTACCTATTCAAGAAATTGGTTACTCAAAAGTTCATTATCCAAAAGGTAGATCCAAAAAAAATTGCTATCAAAAAGTTTCATATGGAAATATGCTATACAAAATCATATTTATCTAATCAAGAAATATCTTATTGAAAAAATTTCAGTATCCAAAACCTAGCCCAAAAAAATTTTACTATCCAAAAGGTAGATCAAAAAAAGTTCTATATCCAAAATTTATCCAAAAGTTCATATGGAAAATGTGGGATGAGAGTGAGAAGATGAGATTTCGACCAAGTTTATTTATAGGTTTATGCTTAAACAGTCACATCATTTTATTTGACACAGTCACACCATGTTATTTCTGTGGCCAGTAGAAAAAATGAAAAAAAATCGGCCAAAAGTACTGAATTTTCAGTCAAAAACCTCTTCTCCCGTTGAATTTAACTTTCGGCCGAAAACCTACAACCTTGCAGACAACCAGAGTTGGCTCACGTTTGTTCACCCTTGTCCAATTTCAGAAATGTTAAACTCTATCAAATATAGTGAATTTAAATTTAGAACCAACTCCATAATTTGTAGACTTTATTAGATAAAAAAATTATGGAATTTCATATATATTTCCTAATTTAAATGATTTTTTAGTAAATTGTGTGCAAATGCTTTTGAAGGTCAATATGATTAAGTGAAATCAAAATTTTTCATCATCCATAATACATTGTGAAAAAATATGGAAAATTTAAATTGCATTACATTGGTTCGTCCTGTTTAATGAGTAGTTTTTAGAATTTTTAGTTTTTAACTAATATGATGAGAAACATGTTGGTTCGTTAAACATCTTCAAAATATAAAGTTCTTTCACATTGGTTGAATTCAAAAAATTCTAGTAATTATGATATTCATATATTGGATTCATAAATATAGACAAGGTTAACAAGGAATACATTGGTGCATAAAAACATGAATGTTTATCGATCCTTTGATTTAAGAACAAAGTCAAACAATTTCTAAGTTAACATATCAAATGTGAATACAACATTTCTAGACATAAGCAATAGAAATCTAAAAAAAATTATAACAAGTTTTCTTTTTACTCTAAAATGAAATTCTAAACATAAAATTTACTTTTTCTTACCGAAAGTTGAAAAAATTCTAAAAATGATATTTCTTTTCTAAAAAAGGGACGAAAAGTGTAACCCAACTTCACATTTTCATGAGAATATACTTTATGAAATACCAACCAATATTAAAAACAGTGATAATGCAAGGCATTCAGTCTAGTTTTTCTTCTTTGTTACAACAATGCATATACCTATTCATAGTCCACAAGATCATCAAATTAGTAATAACCTAGACATTAAAATAGTACTCAATAGATAACATAGCTTCAATCCTAGGTTTGACAAAATATTCATAATACATGCTATTCCATATAACTAAAGAAATCATAAGCAGTTGTCAACTATGAATATACATGTTTTTAAACATTCATTCACAAATTATACGGAAGGGTATACAAGCTCATTATCATGTGTAGCATAAATCATATTTCATACATAATATGTACATAGATATTTATGCTTATCTAATAAATTTAAATCAATTGGAAACTGGATAGGGGACTTCCAATCTCCACCCAACCATAGGCCAATTAAATTATGTAACCTTTCTTATAGTTGACCACCCCTAAGTTGGATCAATAGTTCTGCACAGGGATATTTCACATCGGTGGATTGTTCAAAGACTCAAGAGATGGAGTTCATTGTTCAATTGGTTCATCAAATACTCTCTAGTAGTAAGCACCCTAGTGACTTGCTTACTCTCTAGATTTCAAACACAAGAGCTTCACCCAAATTACAGAGGGGATTGTGCAGTTCAATTTTCGAGGATTTAATTCCACTATGAGGGTGTTTCATCAGCTAGTTATCCTATACTAAGTGGTTCATCAGCCTATCTCCAAGCATCCAATGGTTTAACTCAAGGATGAAGGTGGTTCATTAGCGAGTTAGCAAGAACTTAGAAAGAATTAAGTGGTTCATCAACCTAACTGTAAACACCCAGTGGTTTAATCTAGGGATGAAGGTGGTTCATTAGACAATTTTCAATAACATAGGAAGCAATAAGTAGTTCATCATCCTAACTACAAGCACCCAAGGAATTACTGCAATCAAGGAATTGCACACCAGCAACACAAGCTCTCACAAGGATTTTAGTGGCCTCAATCACAATCAAGGTAATTAATGCCCAAAGACAAGGTATTTCTCAAGGTCATAAGGCCTCCAAAATTATAAGGGAGAAATAATCAAGTTTCATTGGAGGCTTTAAACCATGAATTAGCTGAGTAATATTTTTCTTATCCAACAAGTGAACCAAACCCTCAAAATAACTCTAGTGAATGAATCTAAAATCTATTGTTTTTTTGCATATATGTGTGATTTTGCCTACATCCCTTCATATATCAAAGAGAGAACTTCCTTGGCTCTTTGGCACATTTCCCTCCATTATTATCTCCTTAATTTGCAAGAGAAGAGAGTGATAATTAGATTCACTTCAGTCTAATGGCTAATATTCATAAATTAAAGGTAAAAGACTTTGTTGAACTCCAGTTGGGCTCCAATCACATCACTTCAAAATATATCAGACACAATTTCTTTTTTGATTTGTGAGTAGTTGCAACATTTAATTTGGAAGGGTATGTCTATTCAAGTCATGCAAGGAACAATAAATACCCCTTAGAACTCTAATTCGTAGCTTGGCCCTTCCTCGAGCGAATTAATTTTTTTTTTAATTAATAATTAACAACATCTTAAAATAGAGGCTCAACAAGCTATAATTCCCCACATTGGAGTTAGAGTCACATTTTATGTTACAATTAGGGGTCAAAATAAGGGGATGTTACAAATCCCACCCCCTTAAATGAATACCAGCTTTGATGCTCTATAAATAGAGAAAAATAAAAAAATTGAGATTTATAGTTACACATTTTTACATAAAATTACATATTAAATAAAAAAGGGTACAATAACCTCATTTTTTCTACATGTTCCTAGGTTGCTTTATCTTGTCCAAAGTTCATCTACTGAACCTTAACCTACTATATTACTCAATCCGAGAGCACATTTTAGCTTCAGTATAGGATGCATAGTCCTTTTGGTTGGAAATATCCCTCATATTATACATGTATCATAGACCATTCAATCCCATGATTAGTTTTGCGTACATACGTTTTAAGCAAGGATATGTTAAATACATCATTTTCCTTCACAATGGGTGGCAAGCCTTGTATATATGTTAGAAATACTAAGAGTGGGGTGAATCAATATTTCACTTTTTATTACAATTTAGTATCAAAAAAATTAAGCAAGTGTATCATATCAAGAGTACACAAGAATTATATGAATTTTTTTTATATTACAAGGGAATCTACAATTCTAGTTTACCATCTACAGCTAGAAGTGATACAACCCCTGATTATTTACAAACAATTACAAGAAGGAGCTAGAAACCCTGGTTTACAAGTTTCCACTAAAATGAGGTAACAACCTCTTGAAGGAAGCTATAAATTACTTAGCACCACCCTACTGCCCTTAACAATAAAATATAAAAAATAATTTGGACTCTTGTACCAAGGACAATGGCTCACTTAGAAAAATGATCAATTCTCTTCAACAAATTGATATCATCATAATTTCACTACAGCTACTACTTCCATTCATTCATAATTATGTTGTCACTACATATCTCATTCATAAACTACTTCCACAAACACAATCCAATGTGCCACTGGTCTGCCCTATGATCTGCTTCTCCTAATCTCAAATTTGATCTTATAAAACACAGACTCATCACATTATCTCCTTCAACATCAACTCTTCTCCTTGATAATTTATATATCTAAAAGGTATACTACCATAGTTATCCTTAAAATGAATTCTACCAACAATAAGAGACTCTACTTCATACCTCTAATTAAATACATGTACATACCTCATTCAAAAATTCAAATCTCCTTAGCATAACTAGAAAACCAGGATGAAACAAGTTGATTCAAAGTAGTTATAAGTATATTTAGGAATTCTACAAGAATGATGTCAAGGTACTATGTCATACTTCTACGAGAATGATGTCAGTGTCTGCTTCAAACTTATACAGGAAAAACTTCAAGAATGCCTTATTCAGAAGAGGTCTTGATATAGTTTTAGTCTTGAAGCAAGTTTCAGCCTCATATCTTCCTTAAACTAGTGATTTGATCAACCTCAAGGGAACTAAATTTTTTCCACCAAAGCGCCTTAGACAACAGATCAAATTGTGCCATAGAGATTCCTTATACAAGGTCAAAATTCAGCTTTGGAAAGGGGTTTGATATTTGCCTCAGTTGAAACCTCATATCAACCTAAGGAAATTGGTTTAAACGTCTCCCTCATGCTTGGACATTTTTTACCTATTCAAGAAGTTCTACTTTTTGGATGTCTCGATTTCAATAAAACTTAGATGTTCTATCTCAAAAGAGCTTAAAAATATTACTTGGACCACTCTCATAAAAAAAATCAAAAATAGCCTCAAAATTAGGCTTAGAAGAAGGCCAATATTAGGGCTCAATAGGGGCAAATAATTCCTAGTGAAAGGCCTCAGGTCAGGCCTAAAAAAAAACCTTAGAAATCATTGAAAATGGTTTTACAAGATACTGTGAATTATATCTCCAAATGGGCCTCGGGAGAGTAAAAAGACTGCCACAAAAGAGATTTTGTTTAGGCCTCGGGAAGTCCAAAATTAGCTACAGGTAGGCTAAAAACAAAACTCCTCAGAATGTGCATACAAAACATCCTCGAAATAGTATTTTCCAAATGTTAAAGAAAGAAACACTAAAGGAGGAAGTATATACATTGATTTTAATTCATATTTATATATATAGATTGGAAGAGGGTAAAATATAGGGTTGACCTACCCTTAATAAATGTCTCAATTTTTAAGTCATCTAGATTTCATATAGTCACTTTTAAAAAGTAATTGCTCCTCAACCATGAGGATTTAGAGAGTGAGGCATAGTTCGTTGGAAAGGTCTCAATGAGTATAAAAATATGGTGTAATCCATTATTGTTGTTTCCATGATTCAATCCATAAAAAACTTGAATTAATTTTGGAAAACTTGAATTAATTTTGGGTTTATTTATGGCCCTTTGACATCAATGACAACTTTCAACAATCTTCCATTTGACATTGAAGTAAACACTCATGCTCCCCATGTATCCATGCTTAACTTCCTTTGTCTGCATGCCACAATTCCTTTTATCTCCCCCTTTGACATCAATGGTTGAGGGTGACTACTTTCTTTTGGTTTGCTCCTCCTAATAAAATTTCCTTTTCGACATGTTTTATTCTCCAATCCATAGTGGGTTTGATTTCTTTCTTAATCTTCTTAGGAGTCCACTTCATGTCATATCTACAACCTTGTGCAATATTCCCAAATTTATGGCACTTATATCATTATTTATTGTACTTGAACGATGTAAAAAATGTTGTGTAACTTTTGTTAGAGAATCAATTGACTAGTCTACTTGTGAATATGTTTCTACGATTTTGATGATATACTTTGTAGTTAACCCTGCTATGATGTTTTCAATTCCTAACTTTATGCCCAAAATTTTTACATGAATAGCAACAACCAAGAAAAATACTTTTGTACCTTGGCAAGTTGGATTGCCATGATGATCTTATGATTTATTTATTTTCCTTTGATAGGGTCTAGTATTTTGTTACTCTTCTTGGTAAGGTATCGTTCATAGAAAATCAACATAAATTATTTGATTAACAACCTCACGATTATTTTGATTTTAACTTGGCCTTTTGAGGACAAATATTTCACTTTCAAGTTTTTCTTAAAATTTATCCTTTAGGGATTTTGTTCCTGCATCTTATTTGCAAGAAGTTTCACTTGGACTTTATTTGTTGCAAATAACAATTTATCTAGCCCTTGTAATATTTTCAAATTTTTATTGTGCTTGTTAACTTCAACCCTCAATGATACAACTTATTATTCATGCTTCTCACAATCTTCTTCCTTCTTCTTTAGCTGACATTTTGTCGTGTTTTTAATTATTTTTGCTTCTTAAAGTAGGGTATTTAAGGAGATAATTTTTTCTTCAAGCCTTCTCTCTTGTTGATCCAATTTTTCTTGTAGCTTGTTCAAGTGGTCAATTTTTTCTTTAAAACTCCCTGCCAAAATATCTTCTCTTTTATTTTATTCTTCTGCATTAGTTTGTAAGTGCTCAATTTCTTTTAGAGCAGATATAATCTCTTCTTTGAAATATACCATGGCTTCACCTTCATAGGCTTCTTAGGTTGGATCTATCATACTTGATGAGCTTATGTGATATCCCTCATCTCGAATACTTTTTGTAATTATATGTATACATGTTTAAATTTTGACTTAGTATGCTACACTTAAGTTATTAGAATTAGTTAGGATTATGCTTACTTTAGTATATCTTGGATTGGGTTTGTTGAGGAAGTTGAGAGAATCTCTCAACTTCTCTCTTTAAGATTAGTATGAGTTCACCTATATATTTGATGTATCTAATTATTGCAATAAAGAAAATAATTATTAGTGTGTGTTATTCATTTGCGTTTCCGCTCTCTCCAATTCTTATTTTGGTATCAGAGCACAACCCTGTTGACTCGCTGTGGAGAGCAGCATTTCCATATTTGATTGAACAGGGCGAAGTTCTGGGGTTAATAGGGAAGTTCTGTGGCCCAAACCTGTGGTTTAAAAACACGTTCCAACCGCTATCGTTCCAACCGCTATCGTCTCCTGCGTGGTTTTGAAGAGACAATCGACGATTAATCTCCTGCGTGGTAATCAACTTGGATAATTCGGATCTACTGTGCAAAGATAATTCGTATCTGATCAGACTGCAAAGACAATTCGGATCTGCTGTGCGTAGAACGCTGAACGGAGCATCAGCGTTGTGATAGGACATACGCTGTTCCAGTGATCAATCCGGTCATCGTTTGGTAAGACAGCATCAGCGTTGTGAACGAAAGACATCATCAACGTTTCTGTAACTGGTTTGGTAAATCTGCTCTCCGGTCACTTTGATTTCCGGTCGCTTTGTTCATGGTAAATACACTGTTTTTTTTTAACTTTGTATTGTGGGAGAGCGTGAAAATTTTGTTGTGATACATTTTAATTGGTTAAAGACTCTGGAAGACACCGCCATCGTGAAGCAGCGTGAGCTAATTTTTGTTTTAAGTTTAAGTTGCAATCTGTTTTAGATTTGCAGAGTTCTAAAATTAGCTTTTCTTTTTTTTTAAACATGGAGCAGCCTATTGTATTAGAAAAGTTTAATGGCTTTAATTTCTACACTTGGAAGGTAAAAGTTCAGTTGCAAATGATGAGTAGAAATTTATGGAATATCGTAGAAGGCTCAGAAATAGCACCTACAGATACTCAACAGTTAATTGTATGGGAAAAAAGAGAGGAAAGAGCCAAGTCTATCCTTGGACTATCACTTGCAGATTCCCAGCTACATCTTATTGACTTAAAGAAATCTTCTGCAGCAATATGGGAAGAAATGAATAAGGTATTTGGGGCAAAATCTGTTAATGCAAAATTTTTCTTAAAGTTACAATTGTTTAAACTCCAAATGGATAGTGAGACATCATTGTCAACACACATAAATGAGTTAAGAGCTTTGATGAGATAGTTGTCAGAAATTAATTCTAAAGTAGATGATGATGATGCAAAGGCAATCTTATTAAATAGCTTGTCTTCAAAATATGATAATGTCATATTTACTCTAAGTCAAATGCCAAATCAATCACTTGATGAAATGATAGCAGCTCTTATGGCAGAAGAAAAGAGGACAGGTGGCCCAGAGGCTAGTTCACATAATGAACTTGCACTATATTCCAAAGGAAGGGTAAATAAAAGTAAGACTGAATGTTTCTATTGTCATAAATATGGACATACAACATTCAATTGAAAAATTCGAGCTCGAGATCTTTTAAATGGGCAATTGAAAAAATCAGCCTATGCAACATTTTCAGACGATTCACCCGATGCAATGTTTGAAGATTCTTCAAGTGAGGATGAACCTCCTGATCCATCTCTTAAGATGTTCTAAAGCATGTTTTGTGATTTGCAAGTGTGTGAAATATAGTGTGGAGTGCCTTATATTTATTGCTATGAGAGTTGTGTAGAAGAGAACCAATTATTGAACAAATGAGCATTATTTAAATTAGTCGTTCTTGACGTCCTACAGGGACGAGAGAACAATCGACTAATTTGATTGTGTGAATTTGTTATATGCTGATCTTGTTGTGCTACGGGCTAAGGAGCATCAGTTACAGGTTAGCAGGTCAAGTTGTTAGATTAACTCTTGAACACATTCAGTATTCAGACCATTTGCCTACCCACTGATGGATAGCCGAAAGCGAAATATCCGACAGATGGTGATTGGTCCATAGGATGGTTCATCACTTGTCAGCTCTATCGCGGAAGCCCCGACGAGTCGAGTTGTCAATACTGTTGATCTTGCAAAGTTCATTATTGCTGGTCAGAAACAATGTATTTTAAATGGGTTGAATGGTAGCTCGAAAATGGTGGAGAAAAGAGCGTTTCCTATGAGATCTCAGAGTGGGTACAGATGTTAGTGAAGACCAGATCAGACAAAGACACAAAAAGTTTAAAGTGTTGTAATTGTGATTAATTATATGTTTTGTAAAGTAAGCATTAAGGGAGGGTATTAGAATTAGTTAGGATTATGCTTACTTTAGTATATCTTGGATTGGGTTTGTTGAGGAAGTTGAGAGAATCTCTCAACTTCTCTCTTTAAGATTAGTATGAGTTCACCTATATATTTGATGTATCTAATTATTGCAATAAAGAAAATAATTATTAGTGTGTGTTATTCATTTTCGTTTCTGCTCTCTCCAATTCTTATTTTAAGTGACAAAAATATACCTAATTATCAGTAATTTACTGATAAAAAATTATGCATAATTGTTTTTTAAAAGTTTCCTTATGTTTTATTTTATGAATATAAGAAAATAACTGGGAAAATTAATGATTCAAGTACACACTGATGAAAGAGGAAAAAGGCTGCAAATTTTTTTTTTTATAGAAATTACTTATCCATCAACAAGTCCTAGGCATCTAATCTGGGTGATTAGATTTAATTAAAAACTATGTATTGGTCAATTTAATGTTTCCTAGAAGAGAGGAAGTTGTCTCCAAAAGTGGGAAACAAGAGCTCATAAATGAGTAATGAACCACCTGCCACCTATTGACCGGGTGGAGGCAGTAAATAACCACCTAAAAGTGGTAGATGGATAAACAATATTTGTTTTCTCTCTATTTTTTCTCATAATTCATGAGAGAAAAAGAGATAGTAGAGACTAAAGAGAAGAAGAAATATACAAAAGGAATTGCATGTCTGGTTTCTCGCGGGGTGTGGGGGGAGGGGGCGTATGCAAGCAAAGGTTGTGTAATGTTTAGGAGGAGCCAAGTACTCAATCATTAGTTTTTCTAGAAGAAGGTTTCTCTTTAAGTTAGTATTTCTAACTCTATCATACTATGCAAGAGATATATATCATTATTTGATTTGTAACTAGTTTTCTGAAAGAAAATAAAAGAGAATATTGTTATTTTGTGTAAGAAATTAAATAATTTATTTCCTGTGCAAATGGTTAATCATAAAGGGATGTTTTTATGGAAGAAAATAGTAAGAAAAAATTTAGATTATATATTTGAAACAAATTACTTATGGTTTCGTTGGTGACAAAATGAAAAAGAAACTTGTATCCAAAACTCTATTTTAACTTATGCACAACAATGATAAAAATAAAAACATGTTATATTAAACAAAATAAAAAGGAAATTATGTTACTATCTAACACAAAGTTCACACACAGATATATATATATATATATATATATATATATATATATATATATATATATATATATATATATATATATAAAACTCAACAATAATATTACAGAAGCACAAGTGTATGGACATTGTCTTATTTTGTTTACAAACTTTATCTTCCCTTTATATAATTTCAGAGATACTTAGATAGTTTCTTTCACAATTTTGGTAAACTACAAGGAAATGATTTATGGATGAAAATATGTATGTATATATATATAACTAATAGTATGATCAAAATCAAAGAGAGAAACTTTCCTTTTCAAACTGTAAATCCTCTTAAAGGATGTGACTGTCATTTTGTACAAAAAGTATAAATCTAATCGACTAGCATTTCATCATTGAAACAATAAAAAAAATTGATAACATCGAAGTTTTTGAAAACAATATATGCAAAAACACCAAAATATATATATGTATATGGATATGAAACCATCAAAACAATTTTATAGAATAAATATACCATATAACTTCAAATGGAAGTTATAGTTTTATAAATAATAATAAGGATTAATATTGAAAATTGGCCCTACGTAGAGGAGCCATTTACGAAAAAATTATAGAATAACAGTAATTATTTGTCACTGCGGTAAAAATATTTCAATTATGCAACATAAAGACAAAATATATGATAATGGAAGCTGTCCCTTATGAGTATGCAATCTCGTTTTCGAGGAAAACTCCAAGAGGAAAAAATGAGTATTATTCTACCAACCGGGAAAAGAGAAAATGAGTTGTGTCTCACTGAATCTTTGAGGCATTTGAAACTATTGAAATTCAATATACGAGAAGTTATAATTACCTGAAATATTGCACAACTAGATGTAATCAACATTTGGATATAGTCACAATTAAAGATATAAAACTAGGAATTATTATAACAAGGAAATAGCTATTACCTCACGTAGAAAACAGTAGCTATCAGATTCCACCTGACAAAATTAAAAACAAAAATCTGAATTTATAGCAAGAGGAAAGTATGAGAATACAATAATTAAACGAGCAAGGACTTAATAAGACATCATAAGGGTCATACCCATTAAGTGAGCCCCATACATATATATATATATATATATATATATATATATGCAAATTTATTCTTAATTAGTTAGAGTCAACTTCATGAATATACGTACAATCAGGACGAGACTTTCGAAAAGATGAAATACCATTTACAACAGATATATTTTTCCAAGTATTGTGGTATATATATACATAGTAGGACATTATAATACAAATATAATCAGAGAAAAACCTAGCTAAAGTAGAGTTAAAAAATTAATTGATCCTAGTCATCACCCACGTTAAACATTGCACCATTAATAAAATATGGCATAAATAAACCTCACGATAGGAAGAATACATAATATCAAATGTATTATCGTTCAATATGGAAGGTAATATTTCCCTCTAGGCTTAGAAAATAAAACCATAGGGTTGCATATAGGAAGAGTTCCTGAAACCGTAAGGGACCTGTCACAAGAACTATCGAAATTTTTCTAAAATATATATACATAGACATTTGTATAGAAGATAATTTTATCTTAATACAAAGAGCAACTTTGTATTCTAATATTATTCGAGGGGGAATAGTTACAGAACAATCAAAACATTGAATGGGTTCCAAAACCATGAGTAGGGATTATTTAACAAAAACCCATTTAGTTAAAATATATAAGAATTTGAAGAAAAAAATACATTATGAAAATAGAAGTTAAGAAGTAAGGTAAGTAGAATCATCCGAATCATAGAGGAAACAAATTTCATCCCCATTTTCTGCAGTGGAGATTTGACTATGATAATATGCAACCCTACTCCAAAACCCCAACTACAACTGGAAACATCATAACATTATTTTAACAAAAATTGGTATTTCGAGCAGAACAATCATATTAGAAACATAGGACTCAAGAGAAGTAAGGTTAAATAGATTTTACCTCTGCTGTGAGGTCGAAGATGAAATCGAAAAAATGTAGAATTCATTGTGACACATTTTGGGAGTCAACTGCCACATTATGACATCTGGAGGAAAATTACTCAGGAAAATAGATGAAAAGCACGTCTGTGTATCCTCTTCAAAAAGCAGTAAAGATATTACAGTTTTGAAATAAAGCTTAGCCTTAACCAGTGGCATGGCCAGGTAAATTTGAAGACAAATGAGCGATAATGTAGCGATAACAATAAAAGGAAAGATAATTATACCATAGACAAAGCCCTAACTTATCGTATGACCATTGATCTGGGTCAATTTATTCCCTTCGTTGATCAAGTCAAAAATTATAGGTGACGTGGCAATACATGACGATATCCCACTCATGAATGGAAAGATGTAGAAGAGCCCGAACCCTTGTATAACTTAAATCCCACATCGTAATGTGATTGTGATAATGTATTACACATAATAACAAATGCAAATAACTCGTGGAATAGAAAATATAGAGGACTGATACAATATGTGTAATGTATTCTGAAGTTGCAGATATAGATGTTAATGATATCTCGCTAGGAGATGTAAAATATAAGTTATTACAACCTATTAATTTTTATATATAATTCCTAACACAATTAGGACTATGATTAATATGTGTTCACAAATGCAGTTATAAATAAAAGAAAAGAAGATTGTATTAATTGAATACAAACTGAATATATACATCCTTCCATGTCTTTAATAAAGAGTGGTTAGGTGTGCCAAGGAAAACAAATCGAAATGATATTTTTTCAAAACACAAATAGGACAATTATTTTATAGCTAATGGAGTTATTGTAAGTTGTTTCTAGTGTAATATGCTTTACCCATTTCCCTATTGCCAGAATTAGAAGTGAGAGATGGAATTGAAAAGGAAGGGAACTATAAATATTTACTATTACAAAACATATGAAATATTTATGTATACAAGTGTTTAATTGGTTAAAAAAATTAAGGATAGGATTTGTGATTTTAATCTAAAAAATTTAAATTTAAATTTGTGATATAGAGGGGTTATTACAAGTCAAAATTTTTGTGTCCAGAAAACTGAAAACTACTATAATTGTCATGAACAAATCATGTTGAAGCTCAAAAGTACTAGAAATGGTGGGATAATTTAATGGTCAAACCAATGTGGGATCACCTAGAGGTGAAGCAGAACATGATAATGAAATGGGAATGGTTGGAGGTAGAACCATTCATGCAAAGAGCCAAATATTGAATTTTTGCAAGTAATAAGAAATATGAAAAAAAAAATTAAAAGATATTAATGAAAATTATGAAAGGTTGGTCAAAGCAAGAGAATACCAGGAAGAAATTAATGGGTTTTTGTTAAGGAAACTTGAAAAGGAAAAATTCAGTGAAAAGACTCATAATAAGACATATATAGGAAAATATGTTAGTACTACAATCATGATTGATTTAGAAACCTCCATTAATAGTGAAACCAATGAAATTGGTGATCAAGATAAGAAAAAAATAGATAGTAGTATTTCCTCATTAAAAAAAAGGAAAATGCTTCTCAATTACAGAGAGAATTCAAAAAAATCATACCTCCCAATTTCAGTGGTGAAACTGAAGAACAAACAGATGCATGGCTCCTCAACATGTCCAAAAAATTTGAATTATACAATTATCCAAGTAATCTATGGGATTTTTTTTCCAAATAACAATTTACTGATAAGGCGAATTTATGGTGGGAAGAAAATAAAATTGTTAAGAAGATACGAGGTAATAATCTAACTTGGAAGTTGTTCATGGATGAATTTAAGAAAAAATACTTGGATGAACGGTACTTTGATGAAAAGGCTAGGGAATTTCATGAGTTGAAGCCGGGAAAACACAGTATGGATGATTTTGTCAACAAATTTGTGAGTCTATTGAGGTATGTTCCTTACCGAAAATAAAACAAAAAAGATGTTGAAATATTTTCCATCTGTCTACCTTTCCCATATAGAGAAAGAATAGAATTTTATCAACCAAATTCTATGGATGAGGCTATTAGAAAATAAAAACATTGCTTCAACCAGAGTAAAAAAATATGAGAAATTATGAAGGATGGGTGTCCAAGAAACCAGAAAAACTAGACAATAATAAAAAGGGGTTTACAAATCCCACTTTTACAAAAGACATGCAAGATGGAAATTATAACAGAAATTTTAGTCAGTAGAAAAATACTGGAAAAAAGAGGAAATGCCTCAAGTGATAAGAGTTTCGTTGAATCTATGAGACCTCCCATTAAAATTTTTGGTCGTGGTGACAATCACTTGTAAAGAGATTGTCCACAAATTTCCATGAAGAAGAAAACAATGTTGAATCAAATCCAGGAAGCATCAACAGTAAATGAAGTAGCCTATAATATACCAAGGGTCAAACTTCCACTATATTGAAGAGAGGTAGATCATCAGTCAACTATGATAGAAGCATGAGGTAAGATCATTAGCAATGATGTATTTTTTTTTATAGATATGGGATCTACCTTAAGCTATGCCTGACGTGTTATAGTTGAAAAATGTCAAATTAAGAAAGAAAAATAACATAAGTCATGGTTGGTATAGTTAGCTACTAGAATGAAAAGAAAATTTCAGAAAGCAATAAATATTGCACTCTAAATATTAGTGGAATGCAATTTTTTCTTAATATAAACATTTTACCATTAGGATTCTATGATGTTGTCATAGGAATGGATTGGCTAGATAAACGTAAAGCTATATTGAAATGTTTAGAAAACTTCTTTACATGTTTGGACAATGAAGGAAGAGCTTGCATGGTTCAAGGTATACCACGAAAGATTTTTGTCAAGAATATTTATATTCTGAAAATGAAGAAATATGCTAAGAAGGGTTGTCAATTATTCATTATTCGGGTGCACTAACTATATGGTTGCCAATTATTCATTGTACTAGGTGTTGTTCTAGTTTCCAAGGCCCCATATAGAATGAGTATACCTAAACTAATGGAATTAAAGATTCAACTACAATATTTACTAGAAAAAAATTACATCAGGCCAAGTGTGTCTCCTTGGGGAGCACTTGTAGTTTTTGTGAAAAAGAAAGATGGAATGTTGACGTTATGTATAGATTATAGACATTTGAGTAATATTACCATAAAAAATAACCCTTGCCAAGAATGGATGAATTGTTTGATCAAGTTAGGGGAGCTTCTATATTTTCAAAGATTGATCTAAGGTCAGGGTATCATCAAATCATAATCAAGGATGAAGATATATACAAGACAACATGTTGTACCTATTGTGGACACTATGAGTTTGTAGTGCTTCCATTTCAGTTAACCAATGCACCTGCCACACTTATGTGTCTCATGAACAATGTGTTAAAGATTTTCTTAGACAAGTTCGTTATTGTCTTCATTGATGATATTTTGGTATACTAAAAAATTAGGGAAGAATGTGATTAACATCTAAAGATGGTTCTCTAAAATTTAAGAGATAATGAACTCTATGCTAAATTTAGAAAATGTTCATTCCACCAAAATAAAGTACATTACTTGGAACATGTAATATTAGAGAGGGTATTGTTGCGGACCCTGAAAAGGTAAAATCAATTTTGGAGTGGCCAACACGCAAGAATCTTGAAGAGGTTAAATATTTTATGGGCATCACTGGCTATTATAGGAGATTCATAGAAGTATTTTATAAGCTTTCGTATTCAATTACTAATCTAAAAAAGAAGGGAATCAAGTTTGAGTTGAGTCATAAATGTCAAGCTAGTGTTGACAAGATTAAGCAACTTCTAACAACAACTCCTATTTTAAATACAGTTTATCCCTATAAGGAGTTCTTGGTGTACACTGATGCAAGAAAAGAAGGATTGGGAGGAGTTTTAATGCAAGATGTCCATGTTATCTGCTATGAATCCATAAGATTCAAGAGCATGAAAATAATTATACTACACATGATCTATAATTAACAACAATAATTCATGCCTTTAAAATGTGGATACTTTTATCACAAAAGTTCACCTGATAGGTTGCTAATCAGACAATCTCATATAACTGTTTCAAACCAATATTGTGACTGAAGCCTAGCCTCTTCAGTCTGAGAGGGCTCTCTCAAAGGATTAATGATATGGAATAAATATGTATTTAGATGGCTAACTCTACTTGGAAAACAACTTTCTTGTGATGAGTATAGGTTGAAAATAGTATCAGTATGAAAACATTAGGCTTATGGAGTCAACACTTTCAGTGATTCAATAGTGAGTTCACTTGACATGGAACCTGAGGTAGGTAAGATTTTTTAGTAATAGTACACACACACATGAAACAAGAAAATACATAGTCAATTCATCTATAAAGAAAGTCAAAGCATTACATGAATGAATTCTAAGTATTAAAGATGAAACCCACTACAAATGATACACATAAAATATATAAATAAGATAGGCACTAAAAAATCAATCAGAATATCAGGTTGGTCAAGAAACAAGTCTCTGTATTATTGGAATAGTCAAATTAGATAAAGCTACAGTTTTTCCCCTTGACAAATTCAACCTTCTGCCCTTTTATAGACTTGTTACATGATGAGATGATCTTCCTCTTGGCTAGATTCATCAAATTTTTGCCTAATGACACCTTGCATAACCATAAAACATCTATTTAGTGATAAATTGACAACTATCCTAATTGATAGTCCTTTTCCTAGTAGGACTCAAACTGTTCATTATTACATTTAACAACCTTATCTCTAACAACAAATGCATATTTGACAAATATTATTTCACATGTTCGAATATGGGTGATGGGACTCATCACTACATGACCTCTTAACTGACCTCCTCTAAAACTGGAAACAAAACCCTGTTTTTTGGGAAAATTGGTCTTCATCTTCAACAAATGATTTGGCTGGTAGTTTGTCTTCATTTCATGGTCTTTAAGTGTTGAATAATTTCTTTCATGGTCCTCTAACACTTGGATATTATCCAGATGTCCAAAAAATGCCCAAAAATCTACTAAAAAAGCTCCCACACAGTATGCTACAAAAGTAAGACAGTTTCGTAGCGTACTTTCATAGTGCTGCAAAAATTCCATTTAGCATCAATGTTCTTGATTCTTTCCTTTGGTATGGTTTTCATCATCTTTAGACACATATCCCATAAAAATTTTACCTCTTTAAAGCTCCCAAAACTGGTTCAAAAATAAAAAAAGAAATCTACAGTAGTTTTGTAGCGCTTTGCTATTCTTCAAGCCCAGGCACGCTACGAAACTGCTAAAAACTGCTGAAATTCCAGATTTTTGTGTAACTAGAAAAATAAACCTTCTAAGTGCCAAAACCTTGTTTCTAACATGCCATTAGCCTTAAAAACCATAAAAAAAACTCACATTATGATTCTTGAGGCATTTTTTCCTCATTTATGATGGGTTGAGCTATTGGCTCTTCAAACACTATCATTTTTAGGCATTTTTTCTCCAACTCCTCATGAATTAGTTCAAGCTACTCCTAGAGGTCCTTAACCTGATATTTAAACCTTCTATTGGTGGCCTTCAAATGTGTGTTCATTTTCCTGACATGTTTGACCTCTTTCCTCAATGGAATGGTGATCCATGTGGATATTGGTGGCCACCCGCCTTTCCCACTCGGGCCCCCACCATTGTCTCTTTCAGTTTTTCAGTTTCGGCATAACTTACTATTTTTAGCAGTTTTTGGGTCCTGAACTTCCGGAGCCGTTTTGAGGCCCTAAACGACGTTTTTTGGGTACAGGACTACCAGGGAATTTGATCATCAAATTCGTCTCGAGAGTTGTAGTCCTCATATAGAGCTTTCTAATGATGTATCATGTGCGTCAAACGGAGATAGTGTGCCAAAGTTACGTCCCTGGGAAGTTGAAACACCAATTTACCCAAACGGGGCCCATAGTTTTGGCGCTTCATCTCCTAGGGTTAGGTTTTTGGGATGTTTAGGGTTCTCCATTGTTTCTCAATAATAAATAGGCCCTCGCGCCTCATTGTAAAGCAGTTCAGAGGTCTGTAGCCACCACATCTCTTCTCGAGATGTTATCGGTGCTATGGTTTTATTTCCGTACATGCATAAGCAAATTTCAGTTCTTTGATATTAATGAAATGAAGTGTTATTTCCACTGCATCTCTGTATTTATGGTTATATGTTTATTCTATTGTGTTCCTACATAAATCCGGATCAATGGTATCAGAGCGGTCTTCTTTTTCTCGATCCTTCTTTGCATGTCCCCAACGAGGTCGGGGTATAAGGAGCTAGGGCTTGATCTGGTGGAACCTTTGCAATATCAACCTCGCAAACCTCGACGGACACCCATGGGGGACGAAAAGAAAGATGAGGGAGCAGGAGATCCTATCAAAATATTTCTTGAGGAGGCCCTCGAAAAACAAAGGAACACGATGATGGATAACTTTGCTTAGATCCTTCAATGGCTGCCCACCGGCGGCGCATCTGCATCCAGCAGCCACTCTGGAGGCGCGACTCCTTTTAAGGTACAAGAAAATTTTTACATTCCCATATTTGAGGGTAAAATAGACGCAGATGCCATAGATAGATGGTTGAATCTATTAGAAGGATATTTCTCTGTTCATGACTTTTCAGACCGGGAGAAGATTATTTTGCTCCTACTGAACACATATTCAGAGTTAGTGCATGCCTACATAAGGCAAGACCAGAATAAAGGAACCTCTGTTCTCGGTAGGTACCCAGCAGTTTCTCGAGCCTGTGCGAGTCAAGGAACAATACAATCTAGTGAGAACTGAGGACAGGGAAGTACACATACAATGGACTGACGAGCAACAAAGGGATCAAGATGTCCATGAAGGTGATGATTACATTCCATACCTAGCACAAAGTTGGGTATCAAAGATTCAGAGAAACATTTGGTGCTAAAGTATCGCAGCTGTCTGCACAGATACATTCAGGAGGAAATGGAGTTCCTCGACATCTCCTCGCTTGGTACGACATACCGGTATGCTGCCAAGATTGACCAGAAATTCAAACAGAAGAAGCGAGACTTTGGATGCGAAAATAAAACAGAAAGAGTGCTTGACTGAGGCAGAACGGAGGCCAAGAGCATGGCGGCCAAGACCCCGTCCGTACAAAAGAAAGAACAACACCGCAAAGCCAAAGAAGGACACGGGAAAGTGGTGTGAGTTCCATAAGAGCTCCACTCACAACACAAGTGAGTGTCGGGCCAAGCAGTCGCTAGTGGCCGAGATGAGGGCTTCTGAGTTAGATGCATGCTCCGACTCCGAATCAGAACCTGAAAAGGGGAATGAAAAAGGGAAACAGATTATTGATGCGGAGCCCAACGCCACTGTTGCCACTACAAAGGTCCGGAAGGAGGAACCGGAAGATCCAGAGGAGGAGGAACGTCTCTTCCACTCCCAGATGTGGGTAAAGGGCTCCCCTGTACAGTTCATTGTCGACAATGAGAGCCAAAAGAACCTCATTTCAGCAGATGCCGTGAAGCGGTTGGGCTTGCCGACCACGGCTCACCCACATCCATACACCATCGGGTGGCTTCACCAAGGACGAGATCTCCGCGTCAGCCAGCAGTGCCGCCTTCCCTATAGCATCAAGCCCTTCACGGATGAGGTATTATGTGACGTTGCTCCTATTGATGTTTCTGATGTATTATTAGGACAACCATACTTGTGGAAGCGTCATGCTGTGTATGAGTCTCGACCTCGTGCTGTTATCATTACTTTGGGAGATAAGTTTTACAGGATACCAGAGGTACCACCTCCTATGGCTATCTCTTTGGTTACTGCAAAACAATGCAGTAAGCTCATTTCCCAAACTAGGAAATTTGTTTTCCTGATGATTCGCCCCCAGGGCAAGAAGAAGACTGTGGCCACGACCTCCAGACAGGGCCCCTCTGCACGACAACAACAAATGGATAAGGTTGTGGAGGAGTACGGTGACATCTTCACCTCACCCACAAGGGTTCCTCTGCACTGTCAGGTCAAGCACCCGATTGATCTGACCCCAGGTGCGCCGCTACCCAATGGACCGATCTATCGACGCTTTGTTCTGGAAAATGATGAAATCAAGAGGTAGATCCAGGAGCTGTTGCAGAAAGGTCACATCAGACCAAGTTCATCGCCCTGTGGGAGCCCGATCGTGTTGGTACAGAAGAAGGATGGGACGTGGAGACTCTGTATTGACTATCGGGCGCTGAACAAGATCACTGTCCGGAATAGGTACCCAATCCCACGGATTGATGACCTTCTGGAGCAACTCCAAGGTGCAAAATATTTCAGTAAGATCAACCTGAAGTCTGGGTATCACCAGGTACCAATTGAACCCTCTGATGTGTGGAAGACTGCCTTCAAAGCTAAGGAAGGCCTTTTTGAATGGCTGGTCATGCCTTTCGGGTTGACGAATGCTCCCGCAACCTTCATGAGGATGATGGACGACATATTGCAGCCATTCACCAACTCATTCGTAGTGGTGTACTTGGATGACATTCTGATCTTCAGCAAGACTTGGGAAGAGCACCTTCATCACATCCGACAAGTCCTCCAAACACTGCGGCAACACAAGTTGTGTGCCAATTTGGAGAAGTGCAAGTTTGGCATGACCCGGGTTCAATATCTGGGATACATTATTGATGAAAGGGGGTGCATGTGGATCCAGCCAAGATCCAAGTCATTCGGGATTGGCCAGCCCCGACTACTATAACAGAGCTTCGCAGCTTTCTGGGTCTTGCTAATTTCTATCATAGATTCGTGTTGGGATTCTCTCATATCACTTGGCCCTTGAGTCAAGTCACCAAAGGAGCGAGAGAAAAATTCTTTTGGTCGGAACCTCAACAGAAGGCGTTCAAAGAATTGAAAAATCGCCTCTGTTCTGCCCCAGTGCTCACCTTACCAGACTTGCAGCAGCCATTTGAGATCGAGACAGATGCCTCTGACTATGCTATTGGGGCAGTTCTTACTCAACAGGGACATCGAGTGGCATATCACAGTGAGACATTGTCTGAGACAGTTCGCAAGTATCCCACCTATGACAAAGAAATGTATTCCATTGTGCAAGCCTGTCGACAATGGAAGCATTACATTTTGGGGAAGGAAACAATCATCCACACACACCACCAGCCCCTGCAGTTCATACAGACACAAGGGAAGTTGCAGAATGATCGCCATCAGAAGTGGTCCACATATCTGCAACAGTTTCATGTGAACATCAAGTACAAGAAGGGTAGCACCAATAATGTTGCAGACTGCCTCAGCCGACCACCGATCGTGGCGCTCACCACCGTGCTCAACTCTTGTGGGCACGAGATTTCTGATTGGCCGCTTCTCTATGAGAGTGACCCAGAATTCGGCCACACTTACAAGGCACTCTTGGGGGGCACACAAGTTCCAAATTTTCACCTCCAAGATGCACTTTTATGTCACCTGGGACACCTTTGTGTTCCTTCAAGCGAGCGTGCCAAGATGATATGGGAAGCACACTACAGTCGAGTCGCTGGGCATTTCGGGGTCAAGAAAACAGTGGCAATACTACAGAAGTATTTCTATTGGCCGAACCTTCGAAAGGATGTCAAGAAGCACATCAGATCCTGCACTGCTTGTGCCATTGCCAAACCGACCATCAAGAAGCAAGGCCTATATACTCCACTACCTAACCCTAGTCGACCTTGGGAATCCATCTCCATGGATTACATGTCGGGCCTGCCTTCTACTAAGAATGGAAATGACTGTGTTTTCGTGGTCGTTGACAGATTCTCGAAGATGGCCATTATGGCGGCCTGTAAGAAGAATATCACAGCAGAATCCACTGCTAAAATCTTCTTTGAACGAGTGTGGGTGCACTTTGGGACCCCACAGTCTATCATATCAGATCGAGATAGCAGGTTCCTCAGCACATTTTGGTCCAGCCTCTGGTCAATGTTGGACACAAAACTCACCAAGTCCACAGCTTTCCATCCCCAAACAGATGGCCAGACAGAGGTCATCAACAGAATGATTGTACACATTCTGCGCATGTACAATTCAAAGCATCCACGCACATGGGACAAGAGCCTCCCCTATGTACAACATAGTTATAACAAGGCTCTCTACAGTTCAATTGGCCATAGCCCCTTTCAGGTGGGCTTGGGATTCCAGCCACTATGTCCCATTGACGTAGCCATGCCATTTGCAGCTGCTCAGGCCGATTCAGCGCACGTCCACTCTGAAGTTGACAAAGAAAGTAGCTTCATCAAGCGCATTCAACACATCTTCCAACAGGTTCATGATATATTGGACAGAGCCAGTGCGAAGTACAAGCAGCGCCATGATCAACACCGGGTGCCACACAACTTCCAGGTGGGCGACAAAGTATGGCTACATTTGTAGAAGGAGCGCCTCACTAGACCTCACCGCAAGCTTCGCCTGCTTCGATATGGGCCGTACACCATCACCAAGGCTGTAGGGAATAATGCTTTCGAGCTTGGTATTCCTCCATTCCTCGGTCTGCACCCAGTCTTCAATGTGGATCACCTTCGTCCTTATTTCCCACCTCTACTGGACACTTCGGACATTGCAGAACAACTCACACCAACAGAGTTAAACCTAGACTGCATGGAACAGGCCACCACAGATTGTATCATGGAAATGCAAATTAAGAACACTCGCCAACAGAGGATCCAACTGTATCGGGTTGTCAAAGCTGGCCAACTCCTGCACCAAGGAAAGTGGTTCACCAGGGACCAAGTTCAGCAGAAATTTCCTCATCTCATGGAGGGACTTAACGCAATGGGGACCATTGCTTCCTAAGGGGGGAGGAATGATCCAGGTGGATATTGGTGGCCACCCGCCTATTCCACTTGGGCCCCCACCATTGTCTCTTTCAGTTTTTCAGTTTCGGCATAACTTACTATTTTTAGCAGTTTTTCAAGTCCCGAACTTCCGGAGCCGTTTTGAGGCCCTAAACGACGTTTTTTTGGGTATCCTTTTACTAGCGAATTTGATCATCAAATTCGCCCCGAAAGTTGTATTCCTCGGATAGAGC
The DNA here is from genome assembly GCA_034641835.2 of Pinus albicaulis. Classification (NCBI taxonomy): domain Eukaryota; kingdom Viridiplantae; phylum Streptophyta; class Pinopsida; order Pinales; family Pinaceae; genus Pinus; species Pinus albicaulis. The sequence goes on along the minus strand of CM076581.1, from coordinate 1,507,209,371 downwards.
TTTCTAATGATGTATCATGTGCGTCAAACGGAGATAGTATGCCAAAGTTACGTCCCTGGGAAGTTGAAACACCAATTTACCCAAACGGGGCCCATAGTTTTGGCGCTTCATCTCCTAGGGTTAGGTTTTTGGGATGTTTAGGGTTCTCCATTGTTTCTCAATAATAAATAGGCCCTCGAGCCTCATTGTAACTCAGTTCAGAGGCCTGTAGCCGCCACATCTCTTCTCAAAGATAGCTATCAGTGCCCTAGCTAGTTTTATTTCCATTCTGTCTGTAAGAAAATTTCAGCTCTTTGATATTAATGAAACGAAGTGTTATTTCCGCTGCATCTCTGTATTTATGGTTATGTGTTTATTCTGTTGCGTTCCTGCATAAATCCGGATCAAATGGTCCATTTGATAAGATGATGTGTATTATCCAAAGTCTTGGAAACACTGTCAACCTGCTCTTCCCAAATTGCCTTCATCTTTTCAAAATGAATCTTCTCAACAATTTGTTTCCTTACTTATAACAGAAATTTCATGATTGGCCAGTTTCAATTTTTCTTCAAGGAGTTGTAACTCTGTTTTTTCCATCACCTTCTCTTTTCCTTTCTTTGATTTGCTAATTGTATCTTTCTCTTCAGGTGATGAAAGGTCAGGGATCTCTTCTGGTAGTTGGACTGTGTCAGTAGGTGGATGAGCCTCTTTACTGTTCTCTAATAGTCTCCTAACATGCGTTTTCATAGGATTTCTTGTTTGGAACATAAAACCTACATCTTCTCCATCAAATTCTAATTTCTTAGCAGATTTGGCCTATTTTAGCTTCTGTCCACCTTCTTCTATATCCTTAGCCTGCACTATAGGATTTTCTTCTATGTCAATGGAATGTAATATATCTTATATATTTCCTTTAACTACTGCTTTGTCATCTACAACCACTATTTTCTCTTCTAAAGCCACTGTTTGGCTCCTTGTCATCCTTTTGGTTCCTTGTTTACTAGCAGCTTGTTTTTGTTTTGCAGGCTTGGCCACTTTTGACTTATTTTTTGCACGTGAGACATTGACTGTATAAAAACTCTGCAATTTCTATGTTTCCATGATGATTGGTTCAATTGGTTCTACTCTTGCAATTTTACTTGGTTCTGCTACCAATGTTTCATTATATTCTGCTACTACTAGTGATGGAATTCTCCTAGGTTTAGGAGTTCTTGAAGGAGTAAGAGCATCCAACTCAAAACCACTAACAAAAAAAAATGAAGATTAGTCTCTGCCTAACCTTTGAAGTTCATCTAAAACCAACAATTTCATTAAACCATGATGAAACAATGAAGTCTCACTCCCTTCAAATTTTTCTTGGACCTTATCTGCCATTTTTGACAAACTTATATGTCAATAGAAAGGCAGATCAAGGGAAATATTACAAGTAACGTGTAGAAGTAGCTTGAAATGATATGAGTACACTTTGTGGTATCTCCCTTCACAATTAAAGTACTTTTGGACGATGAGCAGAAATTTTGAGTAGTTGTCCTTCATACAGCTCCTTGGAATGGCATTAGTGAGATCCATTTCACTGTTTTCAGACTTCTTAAATTCTTTGCACTACTCCATGTTAAACTTTAAATATTTGAACCACTTCTCATGTCCCCTTGGAATCCCTTTAGTTGCTGCAATAACCTCTGGTGTGATGGAAAGATTAAGCATTCCCACTTTGGTGGTTGTTCCACTGAAATTTAAAGCAAACTCTTTGGAAACCTATACATGGTAGCCTTGTAATTTCTCACAAAACTGTAAGCAACCTTTCCTTCTGAAGACTTCCACTACTGTTGTGTCTTCATTGATCAAATTCATATCTGCTGGTTCATATCTTAGACACTGGCTACCCTTGATTGTCCTTCTTTTTTCTGCTATGGTTTCTTTAATGTCTTCATAGCCTCGCTTGATGATTTGTAGCCTTGATTGATAGTTTTCGGCCTCACTTGATAGTGCTCAATGTAAACCTTTGAGAACACTAACCGCAAATTTGGCTTAATGCAATAGCTCTCCAGACATAAATATCATGCAAGAAGGAATTGGAAATGAGAAATGACTGAATTAGGAAATATTTTGAGGTTTTGATGTCTTCTCATGACCTAATGATGACTCATACATACCTAAACCGATGATGATGACTTCAGACTTGACCATGTACCTTGATTTTATCCCTCCATGACTTGAATGGTATCTAACTTACCCTTTCCCAACAATTTTCTGACACCTAACAGCTAATCTGACAAGACAGACAAGAAACCACACTTTCGTAGTGTATCTAGTGTAAATTTGTTTGTTTTTGCTACGAAACTATCAGCAGTTTCGTAGCGAAAAGTGACTTTTCTTAGTGTATTTCGGTACGAAACTGTGGTTTCTTGGCTAAATTGACATTTTCGGTACAAAAACCTTCGAAATGGAAATCTATCAGAGAATAATGAGTGATGTGACATGAGGGGATTTGAAAATGAGTGGGTTTATACCTTAGGGTAAACTTAAACAAGAAAAATTTAACATTTCCCTTGACCAAGAATATAAAAAATGAACCCTACAACCCTACTTTTGACACATGAACCTATTTAACCTTGTCAAATTATGCTTCATTTTTTTTTGGGTGATAACAATGGCTCCACTTTGGATGGTGTGCCCTAGTGGTACACCAAAGAACCAGTAGTTCCAGTGTTGTTATCCATCTTCCTGATTACACAAAAAACTTTGAAACTTGCCAATATTTTTCTTCAAACTCTAATGGCCTTCACCTTTGGCTCAAGCTTGATGATTCAAATTTTCATTATTAGCATAAAAACACATAAAATGTAATGATTGATCATCAAATTTAAGAAGAATAGTGCTTCAAAAACCTACCATTGACATGCCCTCTAGCACATGGTTGTCCATCCATCTCCTACAAAATGTAAATGTTGTTCTCATGGAATGCAGCTACTTTGAATGGACCCTTCCAAATGTTCTCAAACTTACCATGTTTCCCATTCTCTTCAATCCTGGTCTCCCATTTCAAAACCACATCTTGGATTTGAAAATTGTATTCCTTGACCTTCTTGTTGAATGTATTCTTCATTCTATTTTGAGATTGTTGATTACTGTTATAGACTAACTCCCTCTTCTCTTGCAAAGCTATCAGCTGATTGATCCTTCTCTGAATTGAATTTGGCTCCTCCTCCAATCGTTGTAGCAGCTTCATGACAGACACTCCTAAGGATGTAGGAAAGATGGCTTCAGGTCCATATCCTAGCTCATAAGGTGAAGTTCCAATTGACCTATTTGTGTACACTCTATCAGCCCATAGAGCATACTTCAGCTTCAAATTCCATGACTTCTTATTTTCCTGCAACACCTTCTTAATAATACTCACAATACTCTTGTTAGAAGATTCAGCAAGACCATTCCCTTGTGGATAATATGGAGTAGAATGCCCAAGAGTAATATGATATTGATGACAAAAAATAATCAGCTTCTTAGGCTTAAATTCCTGTTCATTATCAGTGATGATCTTCGTAGGGTAGCCAAATCTAGAAAATATATTATTTTCCAAAAATGAAATGATAACATAATTATTTTCTTGCCTAGTTGGGATTGCTTCAATCCATTTGGTGAAATATTAAGTTGCTGTTAGAATCCAACGATGCTGACCTGAAGATGATGGATTAATTTCACAAATAAAATCTGTCCCCCACTGCTGAAATGGTGCCTCAACATAGAGATGCATCAAAGGTAAAGGTACAAGCTTCTTCTTACCATAAAAAATTTGGCATTCATGGCAGGCAACAATCCTTTTGTAGACATATTTAAACACAGTAGGAAAAAAATAACCTGCTCTGAGAATCTTGTTTGCTGTAGCCTTCCAATAACGATGACCTCCACAATATCCTTTGTGGAAATCATCAATCACTTTATCAGCCTCCTCTTCCAGCAAACAATTCAACAAAATACCACCAGTATCCTTCCAATACAGATTTTTTCCAATGATGCAATACTCTAAGGACTTTAACTTTACAAACCTTGCCTTGGAATTCATCATATCAACAGGTGCTCTATGATGATGTAATACAAAAACTGTGTCTTTGTACCAATCTAAAATGATGTAATTTTCTTCAATGGGGATCAACTCTTCCTCTTCATTTGAAATTTCTGAAATTTTTGCAATTAAATTCATGTCAAAATAGTCAAAGTTTGACTGTGTCATCAGCTTTACCAGACCTTGTCCTTTGACCAATTTTGTGGGCTTGACCTCTATATGATATTCCAGCAAGTTAGCAATCCATTTCCCCCTCTTTCCATCAGGATCAGCTTGAGTTAGGATGTATTTCACAACAGCATTAGGAAGAAAAGCTATAATATGAGAATGCAAAATGTAAATTTTGAAATCTTTGATGGCTTTAACCAAGGCATAAGCTTGCTTCTCTAAGATGTTATACTTTAGCTTTGAGTTAGCTAATGTCCTACTAAAAAATGAAATGGGATGTTCAGTACCTTGTTGTCCTTTTTGTAAAAAAACTCTAGCAATTGTATTTTCCAATGCAAAGGTAAAAACCAGAAATTCTTTTGAGAAATATGGGTTCATCAACACTGGTGCTTGGGTGAGTGCCTTTTTGATCTCCTTAAATGACTGCTTTGCTTCTGATCTCCACTTGGCGTCAACTCCTTTCTTCAGCATGCTTGTTATGTCCTTTACGATTTCAGCAAAATTAGGAATAAACCTCCTGACAAAATTTACCTTTCCAAGGAAAGATTGAATCTCCTTTCTGCTTCAAGGAAGATCCACATTCTGAATTACATTAACTCTGTTTGGATCAATCTTAATCCCATCTTTAGAAATAATGTGTCCAAGTAATTTACCTGAAGTTAAGGAAAAAATGCTTTTAGTGGGATTGAGAGAAATGCCAAACCTTCTACACTTCAGCATAATTATTTCTAGGTGCTTCAAGTGATCTTGTTCCCTCCTTGAGAAGACTATTATGTCATATAAATAGACAACCACCATCTTGTCCTTCTCCTCAGCAAAATCAATGTCCATTGCTCTTTAAAAGGTATCTCCTACATTAATTAGAACAAAGGGCATCTTGGCATACATGAATGTGCCCCATGGTGTGGTAAAGGTTGTTTTTTCCTGATCTTCCAGATGCAAAAGTATCTGATTGTAGCCTAAAAAACCATCAAGCATAGACATCCTTTGGGAACCAACAATTTTCTGCAAAAATTGATCCATCTTTGGGAGAGGGTAGTTGTCCTTCAGAGAGGCTTTATTCAAGTTTCTGAAGTCAATGCATATTCTGATTTCTCCACTCTTTTTTCTAACTGGAACCAAGTTTTCAAGCCACTTTGAGAATGTGATTAGAACAATAATATTGGCATCAAAGAGTTTCTTGATTTCCTTCTCAATAAAAGGCATGAGAAGTGGATTAATCCTCAACTTCTGCTTGAAATGCTTTTCATTTTCTTTAATGGGAATGGTATGCTAAATGATAGTAGGATCATACTTCTTTAAGTCAGCATAACTCCAAGAAAAAAAATCCATGAACCTTTTCATCATCTCAATATATTTGTGCTTCATATCAATTGAAAGAAACTTTTAAAGCTTAATCATTTTTAGCATAGCTACTGTACCAAGGTTACAACTCTCTACCTCTTCATCATCAGCTTGTATCCTAGGAGATTTGAACACATCATTATAATAAAAATTCTTCTCAAGGGGTATGAGGCCTTTGGGTACAGAATTATTCTTTAGCTGTAACACTTCATAATTTCCCTTTGATTCAACAAGCATGTTTTGCTAATCTACTTGTATATTTTCAAACTCTTCTTTCAGCTCAATAAAGTTATTTACTTGTTGGTCATCCTCAAAGACTTTCTAATGGATAATGTTATCAGGGATAGATGGTCTATGGTGAACCTCAACCTCATATTTTTCAGTGGAATGTATGCAAATGATGAAAAGACTTGCAAAGACAGCTAGGGAGTCAGCAATGGAGTTTTGATTCCTAGTCTTAACAGTAGATCAATGTTATTGGAAATTTTCTAACATGTCCATGACTAAATTTCTATATTCCCCCATTCTCACATCCTTTGTTTGATACACACCTTCAACTTGTTTAATGACTAATTCAAAATATCCACAAACATAAATCTTTTGACCACCCATTATTTTCAAAACTTCTAAACCCAAAATCAAAGATTCATACTCAGCCATGTTATTTGTGCAATCAAAATTTAGTTTGTAAGAAAAGAACTTAATTTCATCATTTGGACTCGAGATCCAAATTCCTACTCCTATCCCCTCTCTTCCTACTAATCCATCAAATTGAAACAACCACCAACCTTCTGCCTTCTCCTCACTAATTTACTGATATTATTCTTGCAAAGTTCTGAGGTTTATCTTTACTACTCACCATGTAACCCATTCTTGTTTCTCTATAAAGTCTCCTTTTCTCACCAAAAACAGGAATGGTGGCATAAGTTAGGTCGATCTGCATTGTACCTTTGATTTTTTTTGCCCATGACCTTGATAATAGCATGCCAAAATTTGGTGGAATGTCTGCTACCACAATGTCCATGACAACTATCTTGGCAGGGACTTGTGTAAGACAAAAAAAAACATCTTTAATTAAACCAATGCACTGAACTCATTTTGAATCAAAGGAAACCAAATCCTTATATGGTCTAGTAATTTCCATCCCATCATCTCCATGATTACTTTCAGCATAAAATTGTGAGAGGCTCCTGAATCCAACATGGCATTATGCAATGTCATGTCATGAATACTAAGGCTAACATAAAAAAGATGTTCCTCCTCATTCTGTTCATCTTCTAACCTTGGACCCAAGTATATGGTTTGATGATCTTCTTGAATATTTAGGATATCAACAGCTCCGGGCTGTGAATTCAACATTTTCAAAATCCTACTTTTTTATTCATTCATCTTGATAATCTCTCCAAAAGGTACTGTAATTTTGATCTTAGAGATTTCATTTTCCAAACTGAAAACATAAAAAAAAAAATTAGTCTCTTTAACAGGAGGAAGAGGTGGTGTTTCTTTCCTAACCTCAGCAACCTTGGGGGAATCTTTCTTGGGCTATTTTTTATTTATAGTGATTGGCACATCTCTTTTTATGATATTGTATTGTTTTTGCTTCTCAAATATTGCATGTTGATACCCTTTAAAATAATCAGATGGTTCCTCACCCTTATTCACTTCATGGTCTGAATCATCATGTTCCTCCTTACTTAAAAACATCCCCGACATGTTCTCATCCAAGCAATGAATTGAGTCTTCTTGTATTTCAGGCTGATCTTCCTCATCAACTAAGTTTTGTTGAAAAGGAGGCCTTACTTTAGGGTCATGTGGCTAATTTCTATTTTCCCTTGGCCTTTGCTAGTTTTGAGGTCTTCTGAATTGAGGATTTCTAAACTGAGGTTCATGTTGTGGAGGAGGAGCAAAGGCATTACCAAGGGCAAGCCTATCTATCAGTTTTTCCATTGTTTTCATCGTTGAGTCAAAATTGTCATCAGAGGTGGAAATCTTATCTTCTTCTTTCAACTTAGTCTTACCCATCTTGGACCTTTTTGTTGTTATCATATTGACCTCCACCTTCACTGCATCATTTTTCATTTCAGCAAGTGAAGGGGATTATCTCTCTCTCTCATCAGTATGGAAAATTCATAAACAAAATCTTCAGCATATCTCAGCTGAGCTGCTCCTGGAGGAGGCTTGAGATGGGCAGGGATTGAGTCATACACTTTGTTAAATCTCTTTGAAAATTTTTGAACAGTTTCATCAACAACTCTCTTCAAACTATTATACTTAGTGAGGGCTTGTATAGGATTGGTTCTATTTCCCCACTTCCTCAAAAATCTATCTTCAAATTCATTCCAATTATGCAAGCTTCCAGGAGTAAGGGCTTTGAACCACTTCCTAACTTCATGGGTAAAGCCCTGAGAAAACAATATCATCTTGTCATCCTCATGGTCAACCTCCTACCTATCTATAAAGTCATTGAATCGGTCTACATGCTCTTCAGTTATAATCTCTTCATCACTTCCCTATGTTTTGATTCTAGAAGAGTATTTTCTAGGAAGGGCATTTAAGACAGCTGGAAGGGAAAGAGGAGCATACCTAACAGGTGCAGCAGGTGGACGAGGCACATTTCCTACCATGATGAATGGTACCGTGGTATTTTTAGGGAAAATAGTAGTAGAGGAAGAGGAACTGTTAGGAGGAGGGTTGTTTGGTATTTGTTGTCCACTAACAATTGAACTCCAATCAAGAAGAGGAAAACTAGTTTTACTTCTCAACAAAATTTGAAAAGGGTCAAGCTCCTTCAACATATCCAAAGACTCTCTTTCTAACAGCAACTCAGAAGTGATTTCTTCCTAAAAATCTTCTTTATATTTTTGTGTCACTAAGGCTGAGGTATCAATGCCTCTCCTATGTAGGTCTAAGACAATTTTAGTTAATTATTTTTCACTTTCAGACCTAAACAAGACTTCCTGAATTTTATCATCAAATATTTTGTCTTTAGGACTTCTTATAACTTCAGAGGACAAGGATTTCATATGTAATCGAGTACTTGATATTGGAGAAATGCCTTGACTGCCTCTAGAGATGGTGTTTGGATTTTCCACAATGGTAGGTGGATCTGGGTCAAGATTACTCCTTGTGTATCTCCTTCTCAAAGCCACCTTCGATCATATGAATTTTGAATGGAGTCACCAAGGTAGATGCATCCTCAAATAGCTTCTTGAGCTCCTGCTACCTTCAGAAGTTCAGCTTCAAAATTTCGGGAAAGGATAATCTTCAGGCTCCCGACAGATGCACCAAAATGTTATCACAAAATTTCACATGATAGGTTGCTAATCAGACAATCTCATGTAAATTTTTCAAACCAATCTTGTGACTGAAGCTTAGCCTCTTCAGTCTGAGAGGGCTCTCTCAAAGGGTTAATGATATTGAATAAAGATGTATTTATATGGCTAACTCTACTTGGAAAACAACTTGCTTGTGAGGAGTATAGGTTGAAAATAGTATCAGTATGCAAACATTGGGCTTATGGAGTTAACACATTTAGTGATTCAGTAGTGAGCTCACTTGACATGGAACCTGAAGCAGGTAAGAGTTTTTAGTAGTAGTACACACATACATGAAACAGGTAAATACACAGTCAATTCATCTATTAAGGAAGTCAGAGCATTACATGAATGAATTTTGCATATTAAATATGAAAACCACTGAAAATGATGCACATAAAAGATATAGATAAGATAGGCACTAAAAACTCAGTCAGAATCTCAGGTTGGTTAAGAAACAAGTCTCTGTATTACTAAAACAGTGAAATTACATAAAGCTGCAGTTTTGCCAAAAATCTCCAACCCTTGACAAATTATACCTTTTGCCCTTTAATAGACTTCTTACATGATGAGATGATCTGCCTCCTAGCTAGATTCATTGAATTTTTTTCCTAATGACACCTTGCATAACCATAAAACATTTATTTAATGAGAAATTAACAACTTTCCTAATCTCCATTCCTTTTCATAATAGGACTCAAACTGTTCATTATTATATTTAACAAAATTACCTCTAACAAAAAATACATCTTTGACAAATATGCTTTCACATGTTCGAATAGGAGTGATGGGGCTCATCACTACATGCCCTCTTAGTTGACCTCCTCTAAAACTGGAAACAAAACCCTATTTTTTAGGTAAACTAGTCTTCATCTTCAATGAATGCTTTGGCTGGTAGTTTGTCTTCATTCTGTGGTCTTTAAGTGTTGAATAAATTCTTTCATGGTCATCTAACACTTCGATAGTATCCAGCTGTCCAAAAAATGCCCAAAAATTTTCTAAAAAGCTCCCACATAGTACGCTATGAAAGTAAGACAGTTTCATAGCGTACTTTCGTAGCGCTGCAAAAATGCCATTTACCATCAACGTTTTTTATTATTTCCTTTGGTATGGTCTTCATCATCCTTAGACACATATCCCATAAAAATTTCACCTCTTGAAAGCTCCCAAAACTGGTTCAAGAAGCAAAAATAAAGATACACTAGTTTCGTAGCGTTTTTTTGTTCTTCAAGCCTAGGCATGCTACGAAACTGCTAAAAACTGCTGAAATTCCAGATTTTTGTGTAACTTGAAAAATAAACCTTCTAAGTGGAAAAACCTTGTTTCTAACATGCCGTTAGCCTTAGAAACCATAAAAAAGCTGAAATTATGATTCTTGAGGCATTTTTTCCTCATTTATGATGGGTTGAGCTATTTGCTCTTCAAGCACTGTCATTTTTAGGCCTTTTTTCTCCAACTCCTTATGAATTAGTTCAAGCTGCTCCTGGAGGTCCTTAACCTGATCTTTCAACCTTCTACTGGTGTCTTTCAAATGAATGTTCATTTTCCTGACATGTTTGACCTCTTTCATCAATGGAATGGTCCATTTGATAAGCTGTTGTGTATTATCCAAAGTCTTGGAAACACTGTCAACCTGCTCTTCCCAAATTTCCTTCATCTTATCAAACTAAATCTTCTCTACATTGTGTTTCATTGCTTCTCTTTTCATAACAAAAATTTCATGATTGGTCAATTCAATTGTTCTTCAAGGAGTTGTAACTCTTTTTTTTTCCATCACCTTCTCTTTTCCTTTCTTTGATTTGCTAATTATATCTTTCTCTTCAGGTGATGAAAGGTTAATGATATCTTGTGTTAGCTGGACTATATTAGTAGGTGGATGAGCCTCTTTACTACTCTATAATAGTCTCCTAGCATCCCTTGTCATAGGATTTATTTCTTGGAACATAAAACCTGCATCTTCTCCTTCAAATTCTAATTTCTTAGCAGATTTGGCCTTTTTTAGCTTTTGTCCACCTTCCTCTATGTCCTTAGCCTGGAATATTGGAGTTTCTTCTATGTCAATGGAATGTAATAAATCTTCTATATTTCCTTTAACTATTGTTCTATCTTCTACGACTATTGTTTTCTCTTCTAAGGCCATTTTTTGGCTCCTTGTCATCCTTTTGGTTCCTTGTTTACTAGCAACTTGTTTTTGTTTTGCAGGCTTGGCCACTTTTGATTTTTGTTTTGCAGGTGAGACATTGGGTGTATCAAAACTCTGAAATTTCTCTATTTCCATTATGATTGGTTCAATTGCTTATACTCTTGCAGGTTCACTTGGTTCTGCTACCAAGGGTTCATTCTGTTCTGCTACTACTAGTGATGGAATTCTCCTAGGTTTAGGAGTTCTTGAAGGAGTAAGAGCGTCCAACTCAAAACCACTAACAAACAAAAATGAAGACCAGTCTCTGCCTACCTTTGAAGTTCATCTAAAACCAAAAGTTTCATTAAACCATGATGAAACAATGAAGTCTCACTCCCTTCAGATTTTTCTTGGACCTTATCTACCATTTTTGACAAACTTCTATGTAAATAGAAAGGCAGATCAAGGGAAATCTTACCAGTAAAGTGTAGAAGTAGCTTGAAATGATTTGAGTAAACTTTGTGCTATCTCCCTTCATAATAAAAGTACTTTTGGATGATGAGAAGCAATTTTGAGTAGTTTTCCTTTATGCAACTCCTTGGAATGGAATTAGTGTGATCCATTTCACTTTTTTCAGGCTTCATAAATTCATTGCACTACTCCATGTTAAACTTGAAACCTTTGAACCAATTCTCCTGACACCTTGGAATCCCTGTAGTTGCTGCAATAACCTCTAGTGTGATGGAAAGATTAAGCATTCCCATTTTGGTGGTTGTTCCACTGAAATTTAAAGCAAAATATTTGGAAACCTATACATGGCAGCCTTATAATTTCTCACAAAACTGTAGGAAACCTATCCTTCTGAAGACTTCCACTGTTGTTGCGTCTTCATTGATCAAATTCATATATTCTGGTTCATATCTCAAACATTGGCTACCCTTGTTTGTCCTTATTTTTCTACCATGCTTTCCTTAATGTCTTCAGAGCCTCGCTTGATGATTTGTAGCCTCACTTGATAGTTTGCAACCTCGCTTGATAGTGCTGAATGTAAACCTTTGAAAACACCAGCCACAAGTTTGGCTTAATGCAATAGCTCTACAGAGCTCAATATCACGCAAGAAGGAATGAGAAATGAGAAATGAATTAATTAGGAAAGATTTTGAAGTTTTGATGTCTTCTCATGACCCAATGATGACTCATACATATCTAAACTGATGATGATGACTTCAAACCTGACCGTGTACCTTGATTTTATCCCTCCATAACTCGAATTGTATCTAACTTACCCTTTCCCAATGATTTTCTGACTCCTAAAAGCTAATCTGACAATACTGATAGGAAAATGCGCTTTTGTAGTGTATCTAGTGTAAATTTGGCTATTTTCGCTACGAAACTATCAACAGTTTCGTAGCGAAAAGTGACTTTTCTCAGTGTATTTTGGTACGAAACTGTGGTTTCTTGACTAAAATGATATTTTCGGTACAAAAACCTTGGAAATTGAAATTTTTCAGAGAATAATGAGTGATGTGACATGAGGGGATTTGAAAATGAGTCGGATTAGACCTTAGGGTAAACTTAAACAAGAAAAAATTAATATTTCCCTTGACCAAGAATATAAAAAATGAATCCCACGACCCTACTTTTGACACATGAACCTATTTAACCTTGTCAAATGATGCTTCATTTTTTTGGGTCATAACCGATACATTATTTGTTATGGAAGAAATTTCAGCTAAGGACAAATAATGTGAGCCTTAAGTATTTGATCAACCTAGTCTAAATGCTAAACAAGGAATATGGTTCACATTCATAAGTGAGTAGGAATTTGAAATTTCACACATCAAAGGAAAATAAAATAGGATATTTAATACATTAAGTAGAAAAATTCACCAAATAAACAACACAACAACAATCAGTTCGTGGATAAATTTAATTAAAAAATCAAACATCTGCAAATTTAGATCCAAAATATGTTAAAATTAAAGAAAAAATGCAGAAAAATGAAAATTCGGGAGAAAAAGGAACTCATTTCTCAATTAAAAACCAAGAATTGTTGTTTTTTAGAGGTAGAATTTACATTCTAAATGAGAAAAATATGAAAAATTGTATTAGATGAGTTGTAGAAAAGTCCAACATTTGGTCACCCTAGTTATAAAAAGCTAATTACAACATTGAAGAAATATTTTTATTGGAAAAACATGAAAAATTAAACAATTAAATATGTAGAAAGGTGTCTCAAATTCCAACAAGTTAAGGCATGTCATCAACATTTCATTGGTTTATTATAGCCATTTCCCTTTCTTGAATGGAAATGGGAGACTATTTCAATGGATTTTATTACTGGGCTAGCAAAAAGTAGAAAGCAACATGATTCTATCAACATGAAAAACTCAACAAGGCAGCACATTTTACTCTAGTCAAATCCACCTTTAAGGCTATAAATATTGCATAAATATTTATGAGGGAAATTTTCAAACTTCATAGGGTACCTAAGGTTGTAATTTCAAATAGAGATGCTAATTTTAATTCCAAATTATTGAAGGGAATCTTTGAAAACATGGGAACCAAGTTAAGCTTTAGCACATACTATCATCCTCAAAATGATGGTCAAATAGAGAGGACCAGCCAAATTATGGAGGATATGTTAAGGACGTATGTGAAAGACAATGAAACCAAATGGAAAGACTACCTAAATCTAGTTGAATTTTCCTACAACAATGGATATCATACTTTTTTTGAAAATGAGTCCATTTGAATTGATGTATGGGGGAAGGTGTAAGGGGCCATTAATTCGGGATCATGCTAAATACATAATACTACTATGACATGATATGTTAACAGATTTGAAAGAGGTAGTGAGGCAAATCAAACAAAATTTAAAAACAACCCAAGATCATAATAAGATTTATGCATATTTTAATATAACTCAAACATAATTTAAAATGGGAGATCATGTATACTTGAAGTTGAAATATAAGAAAATTACACTTAGACTTGGAAGTTGTGCTAAGCTATCTCCTAGATATTGTGGACCCTTTGAAGTGCTAGCTAGAACTGGGCATGTTGCTTACCAACTAGCCCTACTATAAAATATTAAGATTCATAATGTATTTCATGTTTCATTATTAATTAAACATGTGTCTAATCCCTCTCATGTAATTGACTGGCATGTTGTAGAAGTAGAACCAAAGGGAGAATTCCCAGCAGAACCATTGCATATTCTAAACTAGAGAGTGGTTACCCTTCAGAATAGATAAGTTTTATATATAAAGGTTCACTAGAAACATTTCACTCCAGAAGAAGAAACCTGGGAATTATAGGATGCTTTTAAGTAAGCATATCCTTCTATGGTTTAAAATTTTGAAATTATTTTCAAAAGAAAGAAAAGGCTAAGATATTGGATAGTGTCAAATTTAAGCATGGGATGATGTGATATCTCTCATCTTGAAGATATTTTTGTAATTATATGTATATATGTTTAAATTTGGAATTATTATGCTAAAATTAAGTGAGAAACAAATATGTAATTATCAGTAATTTATTGATAATAACTAATGTATAGTTGTTGTTTAAAAGCTGGATTCTATTTTATTTTATCAATATAAGAAAATAACTAGGAAAATTAATGACTGAATTACAGATTGATGAAAGAGGAAACAAGCTACACTTTTTTTTAGAAATTACTTATCCATCAACAAGTCCTAGGCATATAACCTGGGTGATTAGATTTAATTTGAAAAATTATGTATTTTGCAATTTAATGTATCCTAGAAGATGGGAGGTTGTCTCCAAAATTGGGAAATAAGAGCTCATAAATGAGAAATTAACCACCTGCCACCTGTTGATGAGGTGGAGGCAGTTAATAACCACCTAAAAGGGGTAGATGGATAAAAAATATCTAATTTTGTTGGCTTTTATCTCATAACTCCTAAGAGAAAAGGAAATAGTATAGATTGAAGAGAATAATAAATATACAGAAGGAATTGCATGTCTTATTTCTTGGAGGGGGGAATTAGAGGTTGTGTCAAGGTTGGGAGGAGCCAAGTACTCAATAATTATGTTTTCTAGAAGAAGGTTTTCTCCAAGTCAACATTTCTGACTCTATCTTACTGTGCAAAATTTATATTATCATGTTTTGATTTGAAGTGAGTTTTCTAAAAGAAAATAAAAGAGTAGCTTTGTATTCCATGTAAGAATTAAAAAAATTTATTTCATGTGAAAATGGTTAATCATAAGGGGATGTTGTTATGGAAGAAATTAGAAAGATAAATTTTAGATTATGTATTTGAAGTAAATTATTTATGGTTTTGTAGATGATAAATGGACAGGAAAATTTTATCCAGAACTTCATTTCAACTTATGGACAACAATGCCAAAAGGAAAAATGTGTCATATTAAACAAAATAAAAGAAAATTATGTTACTAGAAAACATAGTTCTTCTTTGTGCTCCAATTCCTAGCGTTTTTCTTCAAGTTCAGGCATTTTCCTCTCCACTCTTTAATAGCTACTTATTTTCTTCATGGAAGTGATTAATCAAAGATTGATTAATCACACACACACACACACACACACATTTACTTTCATTTAGGGGAAACCAATAAGAAAGTGTATATAATTACAAGAGAAAGTAAAAATAAATTGTAAAGAATGAGAATAAGGTCAATGTTAGATTTCAAGTGATATTAGCTATAAGTTTTGGTCTGCATACAACTTTATGGAAACAAATTAGACATTATTTTTCATTCTTTCCACTTTTCTACGTGCTTTGATACAATATAACCAAATCCATTTTCTTCCCTTATGCAAATAATTTCATTTTATAATTCACTTAAGTGGAAAAGAACCTATTTTGTTTCCCATTCAATTCAGTCAATTCCAATTAATTCTACTCATTATTCTTCTGAATTCTAGTATCTCTTTGCAAGACTTATTTAATTTATATAATGGTTGGCCTTGTTTTAGTTGTACCTCATTTGTAACACAAAAATCATGATTAGGCTTAATATCATATACTTTAATGATAGCATGCCATACCATTGTCAAATAACATGCAATCTCATACCTATATGTATATACACTACATACAATATCTCTCATAAAATCAACAAGTGAAAGGTCAAGGAGGTTTTCTTGCTCAATGGTCTGCATATTATGGAATTAATAGTATGGCTATATTGTTTTATAGACATGCTTCACATAGACAGAATCTACATAATGGATTATTTTATTATATTAGACAAAATCTTGGTAAATACTATAAAGATGTCACCTACTTGTTGTAAATCGATTATAGCCTTATCATAACTTGCAACCTCCATTTTCCCAGACAATTTATCTAATATTTCATATATTCCATATACTTATAGGTGTGATTTATCTCTAACATGAAAAGCATGAACCTGTTTATTGATCTCGATCCAAATACATCCAATATTCCTTTTAATCTTTGCATCATCCATGATTTACTCTTCTTATTTTTTAAGGTCATTCCATCTGCAAGTTGTAGCATCAATGTTTTTTGGGACCACATAAGGTACATTGTCATTAGGGTTTTAATTAATGTAACAACCCTAGTTTAAAATTTCATATAATAGAAGTTAATAAAGGAAAATAATACTAAGGTTATGGGACATGTATTCCAAGCTGAATGTTGGGAGAAACATCCTAGTGGATGTTCATTTCAGTTGGTTATGAATAAGGAAATTGTTAAAGGAATTGGTAAAGACATTGAAAAGGAAAAGAAACATTAATTGGTATTTATTTATGAAAATAAAGGAAAATAGGAGAAAAGGGAGATGAAAGATCACAGGTTTGCATGAGGAGGAAAATTGAAGGAAAAATAGAGGAAATTGAAGAAAATATAGGCCTCAATAATAATAATAAAAAATTGAGTATCAGTTCACAACTTTTTTAATTGAGTTTTTGGAGCTCTCTCTGTCTCTCTATTATATCATACTATTGCACACTTAGAACATTCTTGGAGAACTCTAGCATTGGAGAAATTAAGAAAAGGAAGTTAAAGGAAGGACAAAGAAAGAAAAGGACAAGAAAGGAAAAGTTGGAACAAGAAGATTCAGTAGGAAGACTTTCAGGTAATAGGTTGCATGTGTGATTTCCTACATGGTTTGTGAATGCATGGTACATGCATGTTTTTATTTGGTTCTCTTGTTTTCATTGGCATGGGTTTTTCCAGTTGTGATAGTGGTTTCAAAGATCCTTTCCATTTCTAGATAGCCATGGTGTGACGTGGTTCTTCTATTTCATTGAGGTTTGGATTGCTATATGGTTTTGGAACCAAGTGAGGTGGTCTCGAGAAAATTCCCAAGGGTTTGGGGTATAGGTTATTTAATCTAGGAAGCCCTCAATAGGTGGGTGGAGACAAAAAAATTCCTCAAGGTAATGGTAAATAAATTATGGGGCATCCAAGCTTGTTTTGGGCTTAGTGATCTCTTCACCAATTTTGGCAGGATTGTGGTAGCCTGGGGGTGAAGGTGGTTTAATCTTCGGGAAGCCCTGGTTGTTTTTGTTTTTCTTTTCTTATGTGATATCTTGATTAGTTTTTGTGAGACCGCAGGAGCATGAGGATGTATGTGGTTTAATATTTGGGAGACCCTGGTTTTCTATGTATTTATATCTCACATTCATGCTTGGAATATGGCACGGGGGTGATTGGTTGAAATAAATATTTGGTTCAACTTAATATATGGTCAGGTGGTACATGGAAGTCCCTGACTTGGTTACATTTTGGATATGTTAATAATAGTTTCTTTCATATTGTATTCTATGAGTACTTGTACTTGTTATTATGTGTCTTTGATTGTTGTTCTGTTATGATTATTATTTTGGTTATATGTTGGTTATGATCATGGTTCCATAACAAGTTCTAGTTATGGCTTTTGATATGTTTTTGATGCAGGAGAATCAAGGCCAATTTTCATTTTTTAATATGTAATAAAGGGGGGTATGACATTTTTATTATTTTATTAATTAATTTGTTATTTTTAAATAAAATAGGAGATAAATTATAAAAGTGAGGACTTTGTAAATATTCTTTTATTAATTGAAAGGATATGAGAGAAATATAATTAGGAGCAAAATTAGGGAGTAGGAATTCTATGTATGGGACTTTGTTGAGTCCACACCTAAAACATATTTAAAATAGATTTAGTTGAGGATTAGGTGGAGATATTTTTGAAGTGACTTAAATTCATTATTTATGTATAAATATGAGTGGTTTTTGTGAGGAAAATACACTTGAATAGTTGAAGAGAGAGAGAGAGTGTGAGTAGAGAGCAGGGGTTTCTCCTTGGAAGCCTTTAGGCAATTGTAAAGGGCCAATGATTGGAAATCAGGCCAAGGAAGGAGATTTATGTAAGTTTTGTATGTATTTAATACAGAATTTGATTTTTGAAGTTCATGCCATTATTGAATTAATGAAGAAATGATCGATATGTTTGAATCCACATCGACTTTGTGTGAAAACCGTTACACATAATCATTGAATGTAAAAGGCGTAAACGGTTATATTGTAATGCATTTGAGTCCGCGGGTTGTGTGAATCATTGTATAAGACTCTGGTTCTCTTTAATTTCGTTTGCTATTAATAGATCATGGAAGATTCGATATTGTAAATTCATGTCAATTTTCATATTAAAAAACCAATCCATAATCATTGAATGGATGTGAATGCGCTAAGGTTTCAATGTCGTAACAGTCCATAAACATTGATCTGTTTGATGAGTTCATAGCAGTCCAGATGGAGGAACAGTATTTAAAGGTTCGATTTTTGGGTATAAAGTTATCTTACAACGAATTGGCCATTTGCAATTGTATAGAAGAAACGCAAGCCAAATTATTCTTGGCCTGGCAAAAAAGAATTACAATCTGGCAAAGTCAAGAATTGAAGCAATGGAAGAAGGCATAGAAATCTGTGGGTGTTTTTTATGAATTGTCTTGCAGCATTCTGGAGATTAGATCACGTCCATAAGCGAATAAGGAATGAGGATTAATGAGGAAGTGGCGGTCCGATTAAATGAAGGTAAAGCGCAGAGTTTGTTTTAAAAATTTATCTATTTTGAATCGATTAACCAGTGAATCGATCAGTGGCAGAGGTACCATAGAAAAATTTTTAGAGTCGACGTGGATTTATAGAAACTAAAGAAATGGAGCGCATTGAACTGAATATGAGAAGGAACAGAGTTGTAAAGAGGTCGCATGGCATAAAAATGGCACTGTACAATGTTTGCAGCGGAAACATTGATGAATCCGGTTTTTAAATTCACATACTCTGTGTGGGAGTTTTACACAGTTTTATGAAGGCGGGTTTTAGAAACTTAATTGAACCAAGGACGCAAATTTTTTGTTAAAGACTCTATTTCGAAATTGATTAATTAATTGACCATGCTATTTTAAATGCAGGAAAGAAAGAATTTGAAATTGTGTAATTTGATGCCGATCTGGTGGCAAATTACAATACCAAGAATCGATGAGGTTGAACAGAATAGAGTGAAAAATCAGGTACAAAAACAAAGGGCGGAGTTGTTTAAAACCAAACTGGATTGTCAAGTCAAAGGCGTTGAGTAAGTGAAGATCTCAAACTACTGAGCAATGGATCCTGCGCTCATTTGGTTGGAAGGTATGTAATTGAATAGCATATTGTTGTTTATGTTGACATTGGATTTTAACCAAAATCTGGATGTTTATGTAAATTTCCCTAGCCAACAAGCATGCATGATGCGTTGATCCAGCTTGGTAAGCTGAACGAGAAAAGGTGTATATATATATTTAATACCTTGGTTCGACTAAAACGAAGGATCGAAGACATGTAATTTTGTGCAGGCCAAATGTTATTTTGAATGATAATGATTTGCGTAGAGGATTGGATTGATTAAAACAATGTCAAGTTTGAACTTCAAAGCATGGGCGCATTTGTTTTGTTGACTTTTGATTGTAAAATGAAATCCGATATTAAAAGCCCTATGTAAATGGAAATGAGGAATGATGTTTATTGGGTATGGTTTATGGAAGCATTCGAATGTTGATTGATTAAGAGTTTGATATATGATTTTGCTGTGAAATGGTTTTATAACAATGAGTTGAATTTTCCAGAAAGTCGACTTTCTTGACCGAAAACAAGAATTGCGTTTGTATATGCATCTGAAGTGTGATCCTGGTATTGAAGGGTTTGCCTGCATCATTTTGGTATCAGAGCTTGGCTCTGTTGAAATTTAAGATGTTTGTTTTTTCTGAATAAGTGCAGGAAGGTTTTATTGAGAACTGAAGAGTGTTTTAATGTGTTCTAAATCTGATATGCAACAGTACACAATTGCAGTGAACAGGACTGCAAAAATGAATGGATGACAAGATTATGCAGGATCTTAAAGGTGAGATAATTTTCTGATTTGAAATTTGTGATTAAGGTTTATGGTTGCAGACAAGATGATGGCAGTGAACCTGACATTCAGCTAAAGGCTGGATAGGGAGGAAAATTGCATTTTCCTGAAGAGAAAGTGAGTTGAAGAGATAGCCTAGAGAGAGCAGAGGAGAGTGCTCAAGAGGTTCCAGAGGCAGTGAACCAGTACTTACCAAAAGACCAGATCCAGTGAAGTGGATTGGTGAGGTAAGGGGCAGCAGGAGAGCTTGTTGTTACAGAGGCTACTACAACTCATGGTGAGTGAGGAACTCATGGAGAAGAAGATCATGGAGGATCAGAGAAGAGGTTCAGAGGAATGCCATAGAGGTGAGATGATTGATGAAATCAGAGAAAGAGAAATTGCAGTAATGAAGGTACAATTGTAGGTATTACAGGAATGGCTACAAGAGCAGAAAAATCAGAAAGGAGGATGGATCTTTCCACTGAAGGGAAAGAGAGTGATTTTGAAACCATTGTAGATGAAGTTGAGGCAAAGTGTGATTGCCTTATTGAAAAAGGAACTTAGATTTCTTGAGCCAGAGATGGAATTTGAAGATTCCACACGCAGATCTGTTCAAAGGGAAGTGCTAGAGGAAGCAGTCAAGACTGAAAAGTCTTGTGGTTTTAAAACTAATGAGTTGTGTATGTTTGTAGGTATAGCATAGGGAGATGAGCAAGCTTTAGAGTTTGTTCAAGAAGAGTTGAATCTGAAGTCTGTTCAGATCGATGCTGAGATAGCAAGATCTCAGGAGGAAATGAAGACAAAGAAGTCTAATCAAAATATTGGTGCAGAGAGAGAAGGAGCAACTGATGATTGGTCAAGAGCTGGTGAAGGTATGGAAAATTGCGTGAAGTTTCCGAATGCTACTCCTAATGAAATTGTTGAATTGTATAGGAAACTAGATCTTCAGAGAAGAGAATTGGAGAGGCAGAGGACTTATGTGTAGGATAATTTGCTGAAGAAGCAAGATAAGGAAGTTTTCATGAATGACAGTTATGAAGCAGAGGATGGAAGGAAGGAGAGACTAGCTGATAGTCTCATGGTGAATGCAAATCAGCATACTGATGTGCTGACAAAGAGATTGGGTAGGAACTCAGAGCAGCATACTGAAGTGTTGCTAGAGGAAGCTGAGGAGAAAGTCAGTAAAGATTTTCCAAGTCCTGAAGAAGACTTGGAGCTGCAGAAAGAAAATTTGGTGACTGAATCAACAAGTGAGACCATTGGGTCTTGTGATTTTGAAGCTGACAAATTGATTGTGTTTACAGGTGATACAGAGGACAATCCATCACTTGCAATTGTCTTGGAAGAAGAAGAACTGTTGCAGGAAGAAGATGAGGTAATCATGCAGAGGCTTGTTACCATGGGTGACAAGAAAGAGCTGGCTTGTCTGTATAGCCAAGAGAAGACTGGTGGAAAAAATTTTGAAACTGCTATAGTGATAAAGGATGAGGCTACAGTGTTTGAAGAACTTGATTTGATTGCGAGAATCAATCAAGATTATGATGGACATGTACTGAAGATTGTCGAAGGGGAAGATGAAGGTTATGCTAGAACTAATTTGCAGCATGTTGATGAAATGCTTAAGGAGAAATGGCTGAAATGTTTGCTGGAGACAGAAGTGGTAGATAAATTTGCAGGTGATGAGCAAAAGAATGTTGCAAAGGGACAGGAAGTTTGGGAGGCAGCAACATCTATGGTGGCAACTGAGACAACATTAGTGGCAGCAACAGGAAGTGAAAGCAGCAGCAGTAGACAAAGAAATTTCCAAACAGAGGAAAGGTTGGACATAGAGATTCAAAGCATCAGAAGAATAATGATGAAGGTGTCTCACAGACAGTAGACAACAGTAAGAAACCAGAAGAATTTAAGCAAGAGAAAGACAGCAAAAGATTGCGAGAGCACAGCCAGTGGGGCGATGCAGCATAAAGTATGGAGACCTGGAGAAGAATAACTGATAGAAGCGGCGACAAGTGGAAAGTTATAGCACAAGCTATGGGATCCAGGCATACACAGATCCGAACACATGATCAGGTGATCATGTTTAATTTCAACCTTGGGAGTCTGATGCAGGAGCATCAAGGCCAATTTCCATTTTTTAATATGTAATAAAGGGGGGTGTGACATTTTTATTATTTTATTAATTAATTTGTTATTTTTAAATAAAATAGGAGATAAATTATAAAAGTGAGGATTTTGTAAATATTATTTTATTAATTAAAAGGATATGAGAGAAATAGAATTAGGAGCAAAATTAGAGAGTAGGAATTCTATGTATGGGACTTTGTTGAGTCCACACCTAAAATATATTTAAAATAGATTTAGTTGAGGATTAGGTGGAGAGATTTTTGGAGTGAATTAAATTCATTATTTATGTATAAATATGAGTGGTTTTTGTGAGGAAAATACACTTGAATAGTTGAAGAGAGAGAGAGTGTGTGAGTAGAGAGCAGGGGTTTCTCCTTGGAAGCCTTCAAGCAATTGTAAAGGGCCAATGATTGGAAATCAGGCCAAGGAAGGAGATTTATGTAAGTTTTGTATGTATTTAATACAGAATTTGATTTCTGAAGTTCATGCCATTATTGAATTAATGAAGAAATGATCTATATGTTTGAATCCACATCGAATTTGTGTGAAAACCACTATGCATAATCATTGAATGTAAAAGGCGTAAAGGGTTATATTGTAATGCATTTGAGTCTGCCGGTTGTGTGAATCATTGTATAAGACTCTGGTTCTCTTGAATTTCGTTTGTTATTAATAGATCAGGGAAGATTCGATATTGTAAATTCATGTCAATTTTCATATTAAAAACCCAATCCATAATCATTGAATGGATGTGAATGCGCTAAGGTTTCAATGTCGTAACAGTCCATAAAAATTGATCTGTTTGATGAGTTCATAGCAGTCTAGATGGAGGAACAGTATTTAAAGGTTTGATTTTTGGGTATAAAGTTATCTTACAACGAATTGACCATTTGCAATTGTATAGAAGAAACGCAAGCCAAATTATTATTGGCCTGGCAAAAAAGAATTACAATCTGGCAAAGTCGTGAATTGAAGCAATGGAAGAAGGCATAGAAATCTGTGGGTGTTTTTTATGAATTTTCTTGCAGCGTTCTGGAAATTAGATCACGTCCATAAGCGATTAAGGAATGCGGATTAATGAGGAAGTGGCGGTCCGATTAAATGAAGGTAAAGCGCAGAGTTTTTTTTAAAACTTTATCTATTTTGAATCGATTAACCAGTGAATCGATCGGTGGTAGAGGTACCATAGCAAAGTTTTTAGAGTCGATGTGGAGTTATAGAAACTGAAGAAATGGAGCACATTGAACTGAATATGAGAAGGAACAGTGTTTTAAAGAGGTCGAATATCATAAAAATGGCACTGTACAATGTTTGCAGCGGAAACATTGATGAATCCGATTTTTAAATTCACATACTCTGTGTGGGAGTTTTACGCAGTTTTATGAAGGCGGGTTTTAGAAACTGAATTGAAACAAGGACGCAGAGTTTTTGTTAAAGACTCTATTTCAAAATCGATTAATTAATTGACCATGCTATTTTAAATGCAGGAAAGAAAGAATCTGGAATTGTGTAAGTTGATGCCGATCTGGTGGCAAATTGCAATACCAAGAATCGATGAGGTTGAACAGAATAGAGTGAAAAATCAGGTACAAAAACAAAGGGTGGAGTTGTTTAAAACCCAACTGGATTGTCAAGTCAAAGGCGTTGAGTAAGTGAAGATCTAAAACTACTGAGCAATGGATCCTGCGCTCATTTGGTTGGAAGGTATGTAATTGAATAGCAGATTTTTGTTTATGTTGACATTGGATTTTAATCAAAATATGGATGTTTATGTAAATTTCCGTAGCCAACAAGCATGCATGATGCGTTGATCCATCTTGATAAGCTGAACGGGAAAAGGTGTATATATATATTTAATACCTTGGTTCGACTAAAACGAAGGATCGAAGACATGTAATTTTGTGTAGGCCAAATGTTATTTTGAATGATGATGATTTGCGTAGAGGATTGGGTTGATTAAAACAATGTCAAGTTTGAACTTTAAAGCATGGGTGCATTTGTTTTTTTGACTTTTGATTGTAAAATGAAATCCAATATTAAAAGCCCTATGTAAATGGAAATGAGGAATGATGTTTATTGGGTATGGTTTATGGAAGCATTCGAATGTTGATTGATGAAGAGTTTGATATATGATTTTGCTATGAAATGGTTTTATAACCATGAGCTGAATTTTCCAGAAAGTGGACTTTCTTGACCGGAAACAAGAATTGTGTTTTTATATGCATTTGAAGTGTGATCCTGGTATTGTAGGGTTTTCCTGCATCAGTTTTATTAGTTGATGAATGGTTAATGAATACAAGAGCTAAACCAAAACCCAAACCATGGATTCAAAATCGCAACCATTAGAGCAGAACTCGGGATTTTAACCGTGGATGAGGTTAGAACTTCGGTTTAAACACTGTGTTAACTTAACCACATAGAGACTATAACTGACCATTCCTATGTGATATAAAACTTAACCACTGGCGGAATATTGAACTGTCAGAGGTTACATTTATTGTGCCAGTTTATGTCACATATAACATTTCCATGTGAACACTGTTGTGGGACTGTTGGCGGGTTGGGACCACCGATGGTCCCCAACCCGCAATGCAAAATTCATTAACCCCAAAATGATATATGTTAAGAATCATGTGTAGATTGAGTGGTTCTATCATGTGTGTGCTCCACCGGAGGTCGAGGGGTCGAGCCCTGCGGACCTCAACCAAAATTTTAATATGCCATTACAGGGACACATGGTGGCCTCAGGGCTAGCCACGTGGCACCCTGTGATTGGCCCTCCAAGACAACGTACAACCAACTGACCAATAAATCAGCGACACTTTTCAACCTGTGGTTGGATCTGAGGAAGTAATAATCCTCAGAATATTCCTTTTTCTGACTGTACCTCCACCCTACTGACTAGGCATCCTAGTCAACCTTGGTCAAACTATCGCAAAATTTACCTGTTTGGCTTTTCGATCATAACACGATATCTCCTTCATATGACATTGGTTTTTTGAACCATTTGCGGCGCCGAAATTAAGAAGACGAGATCTACGCAAACATCCTGGTTTCAACCCAATCCTATAATTTTGAATTTTGAGAAAAATTTATGAACTCCTGATCACTCCTCCCCATTGGGAAGCTTTTGGGCCGCAAAAGAATTGATTACCTGTTTAGTAGATGATGGTACAACTCCCTCTCTTTTCCAACCTCCATTCATTTTTCCTTTCTTGGCTTAGTGCCTTTGAGCCCAACTCGAAGGTAGTCAACACTTCCCCTCTTGGATACTCTTTTCCTCCTGTCAAGAATTGTATTTTCCTTGAGCTCATTCATAAATTTTGGGGAGAAATCTTCAATAGAAGGTAGTTGAACATCACTTCCTTGATCATCGATCAAAGGTGGCTCATACAAACAAAAGTTTTCAACATTAAAAACTGAATACATTTGCATATGTGAAGGAAATTCAAGATGAAATGCATTATTACCAACTTGATTTATGATCTTAAATGGACCATAGCTAATGGGTTTGAGCTTTTTAACTTCCCCTTGCATCCTTTATTTGCTCATGTGCAACCGTATCTCATCTCCCTCTTGAAACTTGTGATCAACTCTATGTTTGTCATGCCTCTCTTTGTATTTTCTTTGACTTTTCTCAAGCTATTCTTAAACTTGTTGATGTATAATATGAATTTTATCAATGAACTTTTGAGCCTTATCAATATCACTATGGCCATAAAATGCAACATCCTTCCCAAATATGAAGTCTAATGTCGATTTTGGAAAATACACAAAGCATACTTGAAAAGGTGATGTTTGAGTTGAAGAGTGCTTTTCCTGGTTGTAAGCGTGGTGAATGTAATGTAGTTGTTCATCCTAAAACTTTGGATGATTGCTGCAATATCCTTTGAAGAGATGCACAATGGTTCTGTTCACCGCCTTGGTTTGTCCATATATTTTTGGATGAAAAGCGGTACTCATTTTCAACTTTGTGTCCATCATCTTCCATAAATTTGACCAAAAATTTCCAATGAATCTGGAATCCATGTCACTAACAATAGAAGTTGGCAATCCAAAATAAACCCAAACATGTTGAAAATAAAGTTCAGCAGTTTGTTCAACAGTAATGGTTTTCTTACATGGCATATGTATAAAATTTTTACTGAATCTATCCACAACTACATAAAGATAATCATGTTGTTTTCTTGACATAGGTATACCTCCAAAAATGTCCATGGAGACACCCCCCCATGGCCTTGATGGTACTAGTAGTGGTTATTAGTGTTCCGTGATTTGGCAGATTGGTAAACCAAATGACAGGGTAACATCAGACCAGTCTTTGGAGTCCTAGGACCTAGCCTTCCTAGACTTAGAGAGGGCTCTCTCTATTATGTGAAGGATGTGAACTTGTTCGCTTTGGGTGATTTATTTTATACTAGTTGTTAAGTGTAGTTTTTTTTGTTTGTTTTAGGTTGGGGTAATATGATTAATTATGAAAGGTGGAGTGAGAGGTTATCAAATCAATGGGGCTATGGAGTCAAATGAAGTCAAGGGTGTCTAAATGATGAAATAGAGTGTACTGCAGGGCTGATTTAGCAAGGTTAATGGATCCCTCAGGTGATGTATGAGGTGTAATGAACATTAAGTTTGGGAAAAACTAAGAGGTCTTAAATGTATATAGTTTGAAGCAACAACTCATGAGGTAGGGAAAACCACTAATCTCTATGAACAATACTCAAACTGATAAGCATGTAAGATGATCATTCCAGTGAAACATAGAAGCATTAGAACTCCTAACTTTAGAAATTCACCTTCATCTTTTGGGAAAACACATAAGATAAAAAAATAACTCAATTTATGGAGAGGGAACTCCTAAACAACATATATCAAGCTATTGGGAACTCTAAAACAAGTTGGTAAGCATGGGAAAAGGGCAAGATCGAACGAGACCTCTTTGAATTAACCTAATGAATCAATATTCCATGAGAAAAGTTTCAAGATAGGGTTTTGAAAACTTAAAATAAGTAGGGCATACCATGAATCATACTTGTAAGCTAGCATACTAACCATTTGTGAAACAAAAACAAGTTTTGGTGGACCTAATAAGTAGTCAAGAATTCCTTAGGGTGGCCAAAAGAGGAAAACATCAAAGCTATAACAAACAGGAGGTTTGAGGTGCTTCCACGAGCATGTCTCAACCTATAATTTTATGATCTATAGCAACCAAGAAGAATGGAACAAAATGAGGACAATAAAACATTAACAAGTTAATAAAACATCACCATTCACCAAGCTATGCGATCCTGCAAACAAGCTTCTCCATCATCAAGCCAAACAAGCCATTCATCCACTTCACAAAACCAATTTCTTCTCCAAGCTCATAAAACATTGTATTTCTCTTAAACACATCAAGTCCCCATTGTTTACAATGAATCCTCATACCTTAGATAACAATCAAGGAAGAGGAGAGCCAACTAGAACATCTAGAAGCCTATTTGTCAACAAGAAATATTCTAAGTTGTCCTTGAGACCTTGCAAGGCCCAAGGCACAAAATATCTAACAAAATATCTTTTCCGACCCAAAATAGAAATTATATTGACTTTTAGGACCTGACAAGCATGTGAAAAATTTCCAATATATTGTGAAACCAGCTCCAAAAATAGAAGAAAAGAGATATCAACGCCTTAGAAATAAGCCACTTCGAGGGGGCAACCTCTAATACATTACATGAATGAACAATTCTTGGATGATACAAATTACAAAACCTCATTTCTATATATAGGAGTCCATGGGGCCACAATGTAATCCTAGATGACCTAACAATAATAATTTAAGAGCACAATAATAACAATATGGGAGTTACAGGGGTACAATAATAACAATAAGGGGGTTACACTAACAACAATAAGGGACTATACTAGTAATATAGGGACCTACCATGCCCCTCTCATTCAAAAAAGTGTTGTCCTCAACGCTTGAGTAGCTCTTGGTGCTCCTGTATAAAATTCTCATCCTCCCATGTAGAATCTTCAGTGGGTAAGTTCTTCCACTCGATGAGATACTCTGAAATTGATCGATTCTGTAGCTGTCGAGTTCTTGTTTCTGTGACCGCTTTAGGTTCCAATATGATTTTTCCTTCCTCATCAAGTTCTGGAAATATTGTTTGAACTGGAATATTTTCACCTATAACCTTCTTTAAGCATGAAACATGGAAAATTGGAAGCAATTGTGAAGAAGAAGGAAGCTCCAATTTGTATGCCATAGTACCAATCTTTTGCAACACCTTGTAAGGACCATAGTACTTTGGCGATAATTTATTATCCTTCTTAGCTTTCTTAAGGGACATTTGTTTGTATGGTTGTAGCCATAAAAATACCCAATCTCCTACATCAAAACTTTTTTCGCTGCGATGTTGATATGCCTGTTGTTTCATTCGATTTTGTCCCAAATTTAGATCATCCTTTAAGAGTTGGAGAACTTCTTGTTGATGCTCGATGTGATCTTCCACTACTTGAACCTTCGAATTTTATCTTAAAGATGATGTGATGGATGGTGGATGATATCCATAAAGTGCCATAAATGGGGTCATTTTTGCAGCAGTATGGAAGGAAGTGTTATACCACCATTCAGCGAGAGGTAACCACTTGACCCATTGTGTTTGTTTACCAGATACAAAACAATGAAGATATCCTTCCAAACATTTATTCACTATCTCAGTTTCACCATTATATTGAGGATGATAAGATGAGCTATGAGCTAATTGAGTACCCAAACAAGAAAATAACTCCGTCCAAAAATTTCAGGTAAAAATGGGATCTTTGTCGCTCACAATAACCCTTGGGTTTCCATGTAGCTTTTTAATTGTGTCCATAAATGTAGTAGCAACTGTACTTGATTTAAATTGATGAAATAATGCACAAAAGTGTGCATACTTGGTAATTCTATCAACTACCACCATGATGACACTATTTCCTTCGGACTTAGGTAAACCTGTGATAAAATCCATTGAAATATCCTCCCAACGTTGACTTGGAATGGATAAAGGTTGTAGAAGACCCGGGGTCTTAATTGTCTCAACTTTATTCTGTTGGCAAACCAAACATTCTATCAAAAACTTTTGAATATCAGATTTAAGGCCATCCCAAAAAAATTCTTTCTTCACCCTGTGGTAAGTTTTTAAAAATCTTGAGTGTCCTCCTAAAGGAGAAGTGTGCAATTCCAAAAGAATCTTTTATTTTAGTTGGGAATTATTACAAAGATATAAGAGTTCTTTTTACCATAAGGAATAGTTTTTCCAACTAAATGTATCAGATGTACTAGGATCTTGATGTAACTTTTGAATGAGTGTCCCCACTTCTTTGTTCTTCTTCCATTCATCTCTTGCTTTGATTATCCAAACTGTTTGGATAATAGAAATGGCACAAAGCAATGCTTCCACCTCTTCATTCTTTCTTGAGAGTGCATCTACAAAAACATTTAGCTTCCCTTTTCTGTATATTATTTCAAAATCATAACCCAACATCTTTGTGACCCATTTTTACTACTCTTCTAAAGATATTCTTTGTTCCAAGAAGTGTTTAAGACTATCATGATCATTTTTTACCATGAAGTGTCTTCCCATTAGGTAAGTTTTCCATTTCTTCAGTGCATGCAGTATTGCTAACATTTCCTTCTCATAAATAGGTTTCTGTAAATACTTTCCTTTGATTGCACGACTTTCAAAAGTAATGGGTCTTCCTTCTTGCATTAAAACAACACCAATTCCATTTCCTCAGGCATCACATTCCACAATAAAGGTTTTTGTGAACTCTGGCGTAGCTAAGACCGGTGGTAGGTGAATTACCTCTTGAAGATGTTCAAAGGCCTTAGTTGCTTTAGGAGTCCATGAAAATGCATCTTTCTTCAATAATGTTGTTAGAGGTGCTACTATTCTCCCATAATTCTTAACAAACTTGCGATAATACCCTGTTAACCCGAGAAATCCTCGCAACTCCTTTATGGTTGTGGGGAATTTCCATTCCTTAATGGCTTTAATTTTGTTACAGTCTACCTTAACACCCTTATGAGATACAATATGACCCAGATATTCCACCTCTTGTACTCCAAAGAAAAATTTGGATGTTTTTGCACATAAGTGTTTCTCCTGCAATAGTTTGAGCACCCTGTCAACATGTTGAACATGATCCTTCCAAGACCTATTGTAGATTAGTATATCATCAAAAAATACTAGCATAAATTTTCTAAGGAAGGGTTTGGAAATGGAATTCATTAACGCTTGAAATGTAGAAGGTGCATTGGTAAGGCCAAAAGGCATGATCAAAAATTCATAATCACCCTCATGGGTTCGAAATGTTGTTTTCGGAATATCTTTAGTCTTCATTCTAATTTGATGATATCCTGAACGAAGATCCAACTTGGTAAAATAAATTTCTCCGTGTAATTCATCCAATAATTCATCAATCACAGGAATGGAAAATTTATCTTTAATGGTGAGCTTATTGAGCTCCATATAATCCGAATGCATGCACCATGATCCATCCTTCTTGTGTACCAATACTACAGTAGCAGAGAAATAACTTTGACTAGGTTGAATTATACCCGCCTCTAACATTTCTGCAATCATACGTTCAATTTCGCTCTTTTGGACATAAGGATATCTATAAGGCCTGATATTTGGAGGAACACTTCCTGGAATCAAATGAATAGCATGATCATGATCAAAAATAGGTGGGAGTCCTTTGGGAGTTTCAAACACCTTGGAATGATTGTCCAAGACCTTTTGGAGATCAGTAGAAATAGATGACTTTGATGTTGGAACTTCTAGTGAGATTAGTTGTGCAATTACGCCTCGTTGTTCTTTCTTTAGAAGCTTTTTCATGACATTAGAGCTTATTATCTTTCCTAGCTTCCCTGCAATACCCCGTAATTTGACTTCCTTTCCTTATGAAAAAAATTCAAGAAAAGTTCTTGAAAATTAAAAGCTACCGTCCCCAAAGATTGTAACCATTGTACTCCTAGTACAACATCAGCACCTCCCATAGGAATGTAAAGCATTGGACTATTCAATACATATTCCCCCATGGATAGCTTAATATTATGGAATTTTCAAAAGAAATTTATAGTTCCTCCATCTGCAACCATCACTTGACATTCTGGTGCTGGGTATAGGAAACAATTCAATTCCTTGCCTACCTTACAATGAATAAAATTATGGGTGCTACCTGAATCAATCAACACTATTACCTTTTTCTTCTTGATATGTCCTTCTATCTTGAGAGTTTCAGAAGTGGTAATTCCCACCAATGCATTACACAATATGGTTGGACTAATTTCTTCCTCTTCTAGGGCTGGTTCCTGGTGTATATCCTCTTCTTGTTCATTTTTTCTTCCTCTTCACAATCTATGTAAAATAATTTCTTCTCAGCACACTTATGACCTTTAGTGTATTTTCTATCACAACTATAGCAAATCCCTTTTGCTCTTTTTTCTTCCGATTGTTTTGGTATCAACCTTTTAGGTTGTGGAAATCTAGGAGTAGCAACACTTCCATCTTTATAGAAGTGAGTGGTAGGCTTCCTTGTCGCCATAATTTTACATTCAATTTTTCTTGCCAACTTGAATGCTTTCTCCAATGAATTAGGTTCCAAAACACGAGCTTCATGTTGGATGTTATGCTTTAAAGTACCTATGAAAAGATCAAACCTGTGTTCCTCTAAAAGATCAGTTACCCTTATATTCAATTTTTGGAAGTCCTCAATGTGCTCCCCCACTGAACACTTGTTTTTGAGATTTATCAATTGGTTAAAGAAAGTGTTGCTCTTTGTATCCTCATAATGTGCTATCATTTCCTCCGTAAAAATTGACCAAGTGACAATTTTTTTATGGGTGAAAAGCCATTGATACCATACAAATGTATTTTTTTCTAGATGTAAAGTTATAATGCGTACCTTTTGTGTGTTTTGCACATTATTGAGATCAAAATATTGCTCCATCTGTAGTATCCATGTTACAAGATCCTTTCCATCAAGCTTCCTCATATCCATTTTTGGAATATGGTGGTTCTTCCCTCCAACATTAGAGTTTATAAAATCACGATTAACATTTATTTTGTTCTCATCACGAGTTTCCTCTAGTATCTTTTCACCATTAGGAAACATTTCTTATATCGATTTTTTCAAACCATCCATGTTTGATTTTAGATCATTCTTCATGTTTTCCATCTTAGCGTCCATGTCATCCATCTTAGATTCCATGCCAGCTTCCATGCCATCCATATTAGCTTCCATGCCATTCTTCAAACCATCCATATTAGATTCCACGCCTTTCTTCAAACCATCCATCTTAGTTTCCAAACCTTTCTTCAAAACTTCCATGTCATTTTTTGTTGCTCTTTGCGAAAGCGAAATTTGTTGCACTTGCTCTTGTAATTTTGATATGTCATGTTGCCATTCTTCATCTTCATGAGTCATAGTAGATCTTTCTAAAGGCTTAATGAGTGTTGAATTATTTTTAGGGGCCATTTGAGAATCCAATACTGATATCTATTCTAAAATATACCCTTAGAATCAATTCAACTGATTCTTCAAACAAGACTTATGCAATTCAGAAAAAATACACATCTTTTACTTGCTTTTGAGGAGCTCGATATTGAAATCGACTTATCTCTATACTTGCAGATCCTAAATATTTGAAATTTGGCCCTGTAGTAGTCCTCTTAAGCTTCTTTCAAATTCCATAGGTCTGAATTGATTTGGATTCTTCAAGACAAAGTTATGTCCAATCTCCCACAATGACCTAATTATGCACTAGTTCAGTAGAGTCAACTTGTACGACTTGCCACGTGTCACTGTTTCCTCCTTTGGCTCTAAAATTTATAGACAGGAAACTACAGTCTGTGTACTTCAAGTCACATTTTACGACATTCTAATCCGATGCTTAGAGAGAGAGAGTTATGAATATTTTTCCACAATCACCTCTTTGAGATGAAATTCGAGAGCCTGAAAAAGCCCTAACTTCCACAGATCACATCTCCCAAAATATTGCGAAGCAAGCTCTGAAATTTTGCAACGATGTTCCATAGGATGTTGGATTCATGCTCTAAAAATTTTAGCTTCTGTTCCTTCATAGAAAATAAGTTATAGCGAAAATTACGCTACGAAATTTTTAAGTGAAATTCAGGAGCCTACAACAACCCCTAACTTCCATAGATCATATCTCTGAAAATGTTGTGAACCAAGCTCTTAAATTTTTCAACGATGTTCGTTAGGATTTTAGCTTCACACTCTAAAAATTTCATCGTCTGAACTTTCGTAGAAAAAAATTTATAGCGCAAATTACACGATGACTTGTTTGGAGCAATGAAACCCCAGAACCCAAACCTTTGATACCAAATGTTGTGAAATCAGCTCCAAAAATAGAAGAAAAGAGATATCAATGCCTTATAAAAAAGCCAGTTTGAGGGGGAAACCTCCAATACATTACATGAATGAAAAATTCTTGCATGATACAAATTAGAAAACCTCCTTTCTATATATAGAGTCCATGGGGCCATAATGTAATCCTAGCCGACCTAATAATAATAATTTTAGGGCACAATAATAACAATATGGGGTTTACAGGGGTACAATAATAACAATAAGGGGGTTACACTAACAAAAATAAGGGACTTTAATAGTAATATAGGGACCTAACACAAACACACATTCCGCTCAATCATCTACAGGAGCGTAGCGCACTGTGTTAAACAATGAAATTATGCGAGGAGCGCAATGCAGAAATAGGCCTTTCTGCAGCAGTGTCTTGGAGGCCTTCCCGACACCGGATTTGGCTCTATGATGGCTTGTTGGAAAGCTTGATGAGTCTGATTTCCAGAAAAGTTTGAGTTGTGTTGAGTGGATTCCATTTTCCTATTCAAAAATAAAATCTCCCAACACTGGTCTGTACGCAGCACTTGGTTTGAAAATGAGGCAGAAAGGTCAAATTCTTGGTGTTTTTTTACCTTTTGAGGGGGTAAAATGCTCCAAATGATCTGAAAATTGGTGAGAAAACTTTTGGTGATGTGAAAAATCCAAAAATGAAAACTTTGAGAGCTGATGATGCACCAATTTTGTGCGTAGCGCCTAGGGTGTTGCGCTCCTAGGGGTCAAAATTTGGAAAAAATAAAAAGTTGTCCAATTTGCCTCAAAATTTGTGGAATGGTCCTTCAAGAGGTCTTGGACACCTGCTGAGAAGCCTCAACCAAAACTCCAAAACTGTCATGTTTTTTTTCCTCTTTTAGTTTTTTAATCTCTATGTGGCAATTCTGGCCAAACTTCTCCTGTGCGCAGCACCATTTTGCAGAGGGCATTTGGAGGCCTTCCCGATGTCGGAATTGAGCCTTTGATGGCTTGTTGGAAAGACTGATGAGTCTAATTTCCTGAAATTCTTGTTTGTTCATGATCAAGCTCCTATAGCTTAGTCAAAAATCCAAAATCCCAACATTGATCTATACGTAGCACCACTTCAGCAGAAAAATGGGGTGTTTTGCAACCAATGTTTGGACCACTTGTCGATGTCGGATTTGGCTTGTTGGAACGCATGATGAGTCTACTTTCTAGAAATTCTTGTTTTTTCTTGATCCAGCTCCTATAGCATAGTCAAAACGTGAAAATCCCAATATTTCTATGTGCGTAGTGCCACTTCAGTAGAACAATAGGTGTACTTGCAGTGTTGTTTTCACCTCCTTCCCGATGTCAGATTTGGCTTCGTGATGGCTCGTTGGAAATAATTTAAAGTCTAGTTTTCATTTGACACATCAAGAAAGTAATTTGGAAACTAAAGCTATGAGAAAAACATATTTTTCCAAGGTCACTCCAGCAGTGCATAAATTCTCCGGTGACACCTGTATTTTTTACATTGCTCCCAAACCATGATACCTGTGTAAAAAATGAAAGAGGTTTTTCTTCTGGGATATAATATGGAAAAAAAACCTCTCTCAATTTTGTCAAATTCATCACGGTTAGGTTAGAAACAGAGTTGGAAGAAAAACTAGCCCTAGCAGTGACAAATGGCTTGACTCTTGGAATGAGTTCTTGGAAAACGATGGAGGCATGATGAGTGTCATGACAGTCATGAAAAATGTGATGACTGTCATGACTATTTCCTAGCTTGTCATTGACTGTCTCATTTGCATCACTATCTTGGTCAATGTCTTCACCCTCATTATTTTTTTGCTCAGGTCTTTAGTTTCTTCAACCTCTCCCTCTGTCTCTTTATTTTCATATTTTTCATTCATTTCAGCACTTTTGTCACCGTGATTGGGCTCACTATCATGCTCAGAATAATATTTCTCTTTGTTGTCTTGTGCACTCTCCTGCTGACTGCCATCTTGCTCATCATAAACACTATCTGATGCATTTGAATTTGTTTCATGAGTGTCATCACTGTCACTGCTTTTCTCCTCTTCATCATCGTGTTTTTTTTCAGGATGCCACATTCATGTTATTCATTAATCTCTGTACTTGTCTCTCTGTCTTTATCGTTTTTATCACTTGAATCTCTCTCCTTATTTCTTCTCTCATCATCTTCTTGTTCATTGTGGCTATCATCATCTTCCGACTCACTACTGTTGTTTTCATCATCCATTTCTTTCTTTTAACTCTGCTTTTTTACCTCATTGTCCTCTTCCTTTTATTTTCATCTATCTACTCCTTATTACAGCTACTATCAGCCCCTTGTTCATTACACTAATTATTACCTTTTTCATTTTGATGCATCAGGAGGAGAAACAAGAGGTAAGTTTCCTTATGGAGAAGACATAGGAGGAGTAGATGGAGGAGTGGAGGTATAGGAGAGGTGTAGAGTTTTAGGAGGAAGCTTGTTGGTATTGAGTATCTTTTCCCCTAAAGGCAACTTTCAAATTCACAGACTTTGCCCGAGGAGGTCAACAAATTTATTTTTATGCAGCTTAGGGTTTGGTCACACTAGGTCCTTTAATGTCCTCCATGTTTATGAAAAGGAATTCTTGGAGGGTGAGGAGAGAGACACCAACCTGGCCTGACTAATGTTGTAGCTTAGGAGGTAAGAAAAATGAGTTTTAGGCCCCTTTTTGAGAAAATTTGGACAATTTTTTTCTGTGCGTAGCGCCTGCTGGATTGCTCGTTCAGGTCGGGTCGGATCTGTCGGGCCTGTCGGAGCATAGCGCCAGAGTGTAGCTGGGAAACTGGTCCATTCTTGGCTTGTGCACAGTGCTCGCCCAGGTGCATAGCGCCAGGCGCCAAGTGCGCAACGCATTGTTAAATAACGCTACGGTGACCTTTTCTGTGCATAGCGCTGAGGGCCAGGTGCGTAGCGCTGGCCTCGGTGTGAAGTGCCTAAGAAAAATTTTCAAACTTGCACAAAACTCTCAAAAAATTTCTCCGATGGTTTGCTTCTTCTTTGCAGGGGTATGGAATCCCTTTGATGTATTTCTTGCGCTCACAAAACCTTAAACTAAGTTCAAACATGTGCTTTCAAACCAATTTTTTTTTAAATGAACTTCTTTATGATGCTTATCACATGAAAATAGTAGATTTGAGTGATCTTTTGACATATCTCCTTTGACTGAAATTTTGTTGGGCTTCTCTCCAAAACAGTGAACAACCCCTCATCATACAAACCCTAATATCAAGCATTAATAACCCCGTTAGTCTTTATGTGGGAAATCATTGTGAAAAACACTTGGTCTGTTTGTCTTCACCAACTTTCCTGTAGGTAGTTATTTTGACAGTCCTTTTTTGTGCCTTTGTTGGCCACTTCTGTTCTTGTAGGTGCATACACAATTATGTTCTTGCATCACTGTCTCTTTTAAGCTTGGACACCTTACTTCATAAATAATGAACCATGTTTGTCATAGTTGCCTCCTTAGGCATTTATTCTCATTTTTTTCTCCTTTAACCCTATATTAAGACCTCTGGCTGTACTTTTGAGAATTCAAACCTTTAACTGATATTACTGTCTCTTTTTTCCCGTTTGGTGAAGTGGGGTACTAGTGTTCAGGTCTGCCTCCGTGGATCCCTTTAGTTCTCTGATTTTACCCTTTTATGAGGTAGAGTGAGTGCCACTTGGCCAAAAATTAGAGGGTAGTTTGAAACCCTTTGAAACCCTCTGCTTTTTGTCCCAACACTCTTTATCCTTTCAACCCTTGATGATGTGGAGTCAAAGCCTCTTTCCAAACCATAGAAGGAAATTTGAAAACATTTTGAAACAATATGCTATGATGAAGGAGGCTTCTTTGTCACCATTATTTGAATTTTTTATCATTATTCCCAAAAAAAAACCGATTTTGACCAATTTTAGCCAATTTCGGCCTCATTTCCTCTGTGTGCAACGCCACTTCGTCTGTTCGTAGCACCAATTTGCAAAAGGCATTTGGAGGCCTCCCGGTGTCGGAATGAGCTCTGTGATATCTCTTTGGAAATATTGTTGATTCCACCTTCCAATAACGCTTTTTTATTTCCATTTTGGTGTCCATTTACCTGTCCAAAAACCGACTTTCCCAACACTGGTCAAAAAGTGTTGAATGATGGTGCAGAAATGGAGAGTGCTGGTGCAGACAACTTTTGGAGGCCTTCCTTAACTCAAAATTGAGCTCATGATAGATAATTGGAAATATATTCAAGTCTACTTGTCGTTTGACTCATCAAGCAAGTCATTTGGATACTCCATCTATGAGAAAACCGTATTTTCCCAAGGTCACTCCAGGAGTGTAGAAATTCTCCTAGGACACCTGTGTTTTTTATTTCTCCCAAACCATGATACCTGTGTAAAAAATGAATGAGGTTTTTCTTCTTGGCCCTATTATGGACAAAAACCTCTCTCACTATTTTCAAATTCATCTCTGTTTGGTCAGAAACATAGTTTGAAGCAAAACTGGCCCTAGGTGGGACACATGGCTTGTCTCTTGGAATGAATTCTGGGAAAATGATGGAGGCATGATGTTTATGAGATGGTATGGACTTATGCCTGCTAACATGCTCTATCAAATGAATCATTTTTTCTTGTTTCTCCTTTCTATATCAAACCCTAGCTTAGTTGGAAGAGGAAATTAGGGTTTGGTGTAGGGGATTTAGGACTGCCTTGCAGAGGGAGGGGAATGAAGGGGTTAAGGGTTTTATAAATTCTTTGGGAGATTTTTGGGGAGAGGGATAGATGTTAGAGAGTAGGGGAAATTGGGATTTCAAGAATTCAGTGAGGGGAAGGTGTCCAAAAGGAAAAAACACAGGCCTAGTCTCGAAAGGTGTCAAATTGTGGCAATAGACTCAGTTTTGTAGAAAAATGATGATTTTGAGGGATAGAAGTGATGGGAAGTGTTTATGAAGGTATATTTAAGGATAGTAGGAGGTGTAAGAGAATCAGGATACAAGCCTTGCTAATGTTTAACCATGGAGGTTATGAAACCAAGAAAAATGCCCTTAAAATCCCTAGATGGACCATGGAGGAAATAGGCAAACAAAAATAGAGGGTTGAGGCCACAGGTGGCAAAACATAGTGGTAGTAAGTGGCATGAGCCCATGATGGGTCTTATGGGATGGGTGAGCTAAGCTTGACATGACAAAATGATGAAATAGTGAAAAATTATTTTGAGGATAATGAAAGCAGTGAGATTTCTAGAAATCACAATGTCTATGAACTTTGTTTCTAGAAATCTTGGGATAATCATTTAGTCATCAACAATGGAAAAAATTACTGATGACTAACAGTGGCTCCACTTGGATAGGGTAGCTCCTTTTCAAGAGGTCACCAGAATTTTCAGATCTCTGGCTTGATGGAGACTAGTGCCTCATCCATTGGGCAGATTTTTACCTCTTTTCATTTGCTGATGTTTTCTTGAAGCTATGATCTCAATAATCTGAAAGGCATGATCAACTCAACTTCATCTCTACCTACCGAACCTACTTGGCCTAACATTTTTTCTTCACTTGGGTTCACTTGGATTTGCAAACCCTCGACATTTTTCCTTTTTAAAACACAAATCAAACTATCTAATTGTACCCTTATTTCTTCCAAGAGTTTAGATTAGGCTAATGAAATATCTTATTCTCTACCTAGTCTAATCATTTGTCAATATTAAGTTGTTTGAAAAACTTCATTCTCTAAGCTGTAAACATGAAATTGAAAGCATGGTTTAAATCAGGATTAGGAAATCTGACTTACCATGAGTTGTGGCATAAGAACAAGTTGCACACAAACATTATTTTTCATAAAAGTAAAATAGAAAGATAGGGGTTGTGATCCATCATTTGTTATGCATCCTCATATTCCTCTTTGGTTCTATTTTGAGCATGTGGAACTAGTATCTTTCATTCCCTAATCTATCCCTTTTTTATAAGTCAAGTTTGAATGATTTGACAAGCTATCTTTCACTAACTTATTAGGCTAGATGACTAAAACAAGATGTTATTTTTGAACCAGCAGTGGCATTTAAGGTTTCTCACTTTCATTAGTACTATTTTTTGGGTATGGGGCTTTACCTCTTTTCAAATATGCCCTCTTTTTCATTCTTTTTATGTTTTTTAGTTTCTTCTTTCTTTTTTCAAAATAATCTATATTTAAAATATGCTCAAAGGCTGAGCTTATTTACATTCCTATCTATCCTAATCTAAAATATACATGTTATACATTCAGCTGGTGACCTCTCTTTTCCAACACAACCAGTCAAGCAGATGATTCCATGAGGGATCTTGGTTTAGCTCCTTGAGTATGTTGGACAAACAAAAGGGCCACTCCCATCTTACTTTCTTTTGAATAGTGGTGCCTAAACTTCTTTTTAAACCTTGCATCAAACTGCTCTTAACATATTTCACTCCCTCTTCAATTTTTTTTAACAAATCAGCAAAGGGATCATGAAACAATACTTGAATGTGAAGATCCAGAAAATAAGCTTGATCTAGGCATGTTTCTTCCTCCACTTAGCTGAGCTTATGAATTTTTTAGTAAAGAAACTCTTCCTCTTCCTCATGATCATCTGAACTGGTATACTCATCATAGATTGCAATATTATCCTTTAGAAAACCTGATGGGTTTTGACTGAGTGGGTTGAGTTCTATGTGAAAACCACCATGTTGATGAGTAGGAGCACTCCTTGGCAACAAATATTCTTGAGAAAGAAGTGAAGCAACTTTCTTGTGATCATCAATTTTCAAGCCTTCATTTGCTTCCAAATTTTCTAAGCTTTCCTCATCACTGTCATAGTTTCTATGCATTTTTTGGTTACCTTTCTAAAGTTGATGAAACTGAGCTTCCTCCAAGAAACCAAGTGTTGAATACTCTGCAAAGTTATCTTTTGTTTGGAAAGCATCATCATTATCAACATATTGATCAAACCTTGGAGAATCATCAATATAATTAATGTCACCAACCATACATATTGGACTATTAGATTGTTTCTCTTTGAATTGATATATAAATCCATTTTCTACTATGTGATAGTTAAGATTAGGAGGAAAATAAATAGAGGCTGACTACATGTTTATAAGTTGATCTATCTCCTCTTCAATTAAAAAGGGAGGCATTTTTATCTTTCTTTGGATATAACTACAACAATCCTCTTTCTCTTGGGAAGGCTGAACATAGGGATGAATGTGTTCTTTGTTGTTGAAATCAATACCCAAAGATTGTTGACTTCTTATTGCATTAAGGTTGTCTTTAATGAACTAAAAGGAAGTACAACAAAGAGGTAAAGACCCTTCCCTTTCTCCCAAACTTTCTGCACTTTCTTCTTCACTATCATAGCTGAGTGGTGTTTGTTGATCACTATATTTGAGTTGTTGAAAATGATTGTCTTTGTCCCACAAACTAATCACTGATTGTTCTGTAGTGTTATCTTGAGTTTTGAGAACATAATCATCATCATATTGATCATATTTGGACACCTTATTCATAGGAGGAATGCCATCTATTATACACACTTGATCAACAATTTGTTCCATCATATGAAAAGAAGAGTATTCATGGCCAATATCCTTTCTTTTAGCAATATGAAATGATTCGAAGCACAAGGGTAGGGACTCAAGAGGTGTTGGCTCATCTTCCATTTCTGGTTTTGTAATCCAAATAGTCATACCAAGATGATTTGAGGGGAGAACTTATGGATTTGAAAAAGGGTTTGTATTATCCATTTCCTCCCTTACAGATTCGTTAGAGCATTATACCTTGTTTCTATTTTCAATATGCTTGTAACACTCTCTTAATAGTGAAGAACAAGATGTAGGGAGGCATATAGTACTTACTTGGCAAATTTCCGCATCTTCTTCTTTGCAACCTTGGTCAGCGAGTATGTTTTGATATCTATCTTTGCATTGAAATGACTGATTTGGTTCCTCCCAAGAAAATGCTACCGGTTTCTCTAAATAATCATCACCAACCTCAACCTTGTATTCTTCCTCTTTCCTGCCAAGTATATGCATCATTTTGTTGATTGTATATGTCAACATATCTAGCTTTACCTCTGAACAAGTCATTTTCTCTTGAGCTGCTTTGTCCTTCCTTACTTCTTATAGCTTTTCCTCTCTTTGCAGTATGTTGAATTCCATAGTAATTGCCATATTCTGCATTTCTTCCAGGTTTGAAGGGTCTTTTTATCTTATCTGGAATTCCATCTCTGGGTCAAAAGTACTTGGGTAGTGCAAGAGAGCCCACCCTGAAGGTGGATTTATCTTAGCAGGTATTGCATTGTATACCTTATTGAACCTAGCTGAAAATTCTTGTACTGTCTCCCCTGGTTGTCTTTTTAAATGCTTGTATTCGTCTATGATGAGAACTTCATTTCCCATCATCACCCACCTATCTAGGAAGACTTGAGTGAATTGATCAAAATTGATAATTCTTGCAGCTGGAAGGTCCTTAAACCAACTCTTAATTTCTCCTTGTAATGATAAGGAAAAAATTCTAATATGCACATCATCTTCTTCTATTTCAAAAATGTGAAGTAAATTCTCAAGATTTTGAATGTGTTCTTTAGCAGTGACTTTTGAGTTTTCTCCGTCAAATCTGGGTAGTTTATTTCCAATATTTGCAGGGAGGGCTTGGAAGATAGGAGGTAAAATCAGAGGCTTGTATCTATCTAGGACCTTTGTG
Organism: Pinus albicaulis; assembly: GCA_034641835.2. Lineage (NCBI taxonomy): Eukaryota > Viridiplantae > Streptophyta > Pinopsida > Pinales > Pinaceae > Pinus > Pinus albicaulis. The sequence continues at coordinate 1,507,166,805 of CM076581.1, read as the reverse complement.
GGTATAGGTAGTGTAAAAAGAGATTTATGACTATTTGAGGTTTCACCAAGAGGAGGAAAGGTAGCATGAGGCTCATGTTTCACTAGGTTTTCCATAGGTGAATCTGGGGTAAGCACAGGTGCATAAGTTTGCTCATGGTCTGAAATTTGAGGCTTAAGATCTTTCTAATGATCAATGTAGATATCATCAGTGTATTATTGATCAATCTTAAGGTAGGATAGAACATAGTTATATATAAAAACAATAATTTCTTGAATCCAACTTAGGCCTGAGTGCTCTTTCTTTCTAGGATGACTGGTCATGTTTCAGGTTCATCCTCCAGTGGATTCTTTAAGTCTATTGAGAGTTGTGGAGTCGCCAGGTGGATGATTTCAAATTTTTTAAGGCAGGTTTCTGTCCATCATCAGCAACTGAAACCAATCTAAGGATTTTTGTGGGTTTTCTGAGGTCTTAAGGATATCTAAGCTTGTTACTTACTCAGGTCCCACCGTGATCACCAATATGTTAGTGTTCCATGATTTGGCAAATTGGTAAACCAAATGACAGGGTAAAATCAGAGCAGTATTTGGAGTCTTAGGACCTAGCCTTCCTGTACTTAGAGAGGGCTCTCTCTATTATGCGAAGGATGTGCACTTGTTCGCTTTGGGTGATTGATTTTAGACTATTTGTTAAGTGCAGTTTTGTTTGTTTGTTTTGGGTTGCGGTAAGATGATTAAGTAGGAAAGGTGGAGTGAGAGGTTATCAAATCAATGGGGCTATGGAGTCAAATGAAGTCAAGGGTGTCTAAATGATGAATAAAAGTGTACTACAGGGCCGATTTAGCAAGGTTAATGAATCCTTTAGGTGATGTATGAGGTGTAATGAACATTAAGTTTGGGAAAAATTAAGAGGTATTAAACATATATAGTCTAAAGCAACAACTCATGAGGTAGGGCAAACCATTAATCTGTATGAACAATACTGAAACTGATAAACATGTAAGATGAACATTCCAGTGAAACATAGAAGCATTAGAACTCCTCACTTTAGAAATTCACTTCAGCTTTTGGGAAAACACATAATATAAACAAATAAATCAATTTATGGAGAGGGAAATCCTAAACAACTTATATCAAGCTATTGGGAATTATGAAACAAGTTGCTAAGCATGAGCAAAGGGCAAGATTGAACAAGACCTCTTTGACTTAACCTAATCCATCAATATTCCACAGAAAAGCTTCAAGATAGGGTTTTGAAAACTTCAAATAAGTAGAGCATACCATGAATCATACTTATAAGATAGCATACTAACCATTTGTGAAACAAAAACAAGTTTTGGTGGACCTAAGGAGAAAACAAGAATTCCTTAAGGTGGCCAAAAGAGGAAAACATCAAATCTATAACAAACAGGAGGTTTGAGGTGCTTCCACGAGCATGTCTCAACCTATACTTTTCTGATCTATAGCAACGAAGAAGAATGGAACGAAATGAGGACAAGAAAACATTAACAAGTTAAGAAAACATCACCATTCACCAAGCTATGGAATCCTACAAACAATCTTCTCCATCATCAAGCCAAACAAGCCATTCATCCATTTCACAAAACAAATTTCTTCTCCAAGATCATAAAACCATGTATTGCTCTTAAACACATCAAGTCCCCATTGTTTACAATGAATCCTCATACCCTATATAACAAGCAAGGAAGAGGAGAGCCAACTAGAACTTCTAGAAGCCTATTGGTGAACAAGAAATATCCTAAGTTGTCCTTGAGGCCTTGCAAGGCCCAAGGCACAAAATATCTAACAAAATATCTTTTCCAGCCCAAAATAGAAATTATATCGACTTTTATGACCTGAAAATAATGTGAAAATTTGCCAAATGAAAATTTTTCTCAGTCATCTACAGGAGCGTAGCGCACTATGTTAAATAGTGAAATTATGCCAGGACCGCAATGCACAAATAAGCCTTTTTGCAGCAGTGTTTTGGAGGCCTTTCCGACACTGGATTTGGCTCTGTGATGGCTCGTTGGAAAGCCTGATGAGTCTACTTTCCAGAAACGTTTGAATTGTGCTAATTGGATGCCATTTTCCTTTTCAAACATAAAATATACCAACACTTCTCTCTGCGCAGCACCTACTCTGAAAATGAGACAGAAAGGTCAAATTCTTGGTGTTTTTTGACCTTTTGAGGGGGTAAAAATGCTTCAAATGATCTGAAAATTGGTGACCAGAGTATTGGTGATGTGAAAAATCAAAAATTGCAAACTTTGAGAGCTGAGGATGCACCAATTTTGTGCGTAGCGCCTAGGGTGTTATGCTCTTAGGTGTCAAAATTTGGAAAAAACAAAAAGTTGTCCAATTTGCCTCAAAATTTGTGGAATCGTCCTTCAAGAGGTCTTGGACACCTGTTGAGAAGCCTCAACTAAAAATCCAAGGCTGTAATGTTTTTTTTCCTCTTTTAGGTTTTTGATCTCTATGTGGTAATTTTGGCCAAACTTCTCCTATGCGCAATGCCATTTTGCAGAGGGCATTTGGAGGCCTTACCGGTGTCAGAATTGGCCGGTGATGGCTCGTTGGAAAGCCCGATGAGTCTACCTTGCAGAAATTCTTATTTTTTTCTTGATCCAGATCCTGTAGCTTAGTCAAAAGTCCAAAATCCCAACATTTCTCTATGCGTAGTGCCACTTCAGCAGAAAAATAGGGTGTTTTGCAACCAAGTTTTGGACCACTTCCGGATGTTGGATTTGGCTCTGTGATGGCTCATTGGAAAGCCTGATGAGTTTAATTTCTAGAAATTCTTTTTTTTCTTGACCCAACTCCTATAGCCTAGTCATAAATCCAAAATTCTAATATTTATTTTTGCATAGCGCCACTTCGGTAGAAAAAAGGTGTACTTGCAGTGCTGTTTTGACCTCCTTCCCGATGTCGGATTTGGCTTTGCGATGGCTTGTTGTAAAGAGTTTCGTGTCTAGTTGTCAATTGACTCATCAAAAACATCATTTGGAAACTAAAACTATGATAAAAACTTATTTTTCCAAGTTCACTCCAACAGTGCAGAAATTCTCTGGTGACACCGGTATTGTTGACATTGCTCCCAAAACATGATACCTGTGTACAAACTGAAGGAGTTTTTTATTCTTGGACCTATCATGGAAAAAAACCTCTCTCACTTTTGTAAAAATAATCTCCGTTAGGTCAGAAACATAGTTTTAAGAAAAAATAGCCCTAGGACTAACAAATGGCTTGACTCTTGGAATGCGTTCTTGGAAAATGATGGAGGCATGATGAGTGTCATGAAAGTCATGACAGCTATCATGAATGTCATGAATATTTCCTAGCTTGTCACTAACTATCTCATTTTCATCACTGTTTTGGTCGATGTCTTCACCCTGAAACTCTGTTTCACCCTCATTATTTGTTTGCTCTTGGTCTTCAATTTCTTCACCCTCTCCCTCTCTCTCTTCATTTTCATCTTTTCCATTCATTTCAGCACTTTTGTCACTATGATTGGGCTCATTATCATGCTTATAATAATATTTCTCTTGGTTGTCTTCTGCACTCTCCTGCTGACTGTCATCTTGCTCATCATCAACACTCTGTTGTGCATTTGAATTTGTTTCATGAGTGTCATCACTGTCATTGTTTTTCTCCTCTTCATCACTATCTTTATTTTCAGGGATGCCATTATCATATTCTTCATTAATTTATGTACTTGCCTCTTTATTTTTATCATTTTTATCACTTGCATCGAGTCTCTCCTTATTTCTGCTATCATCACCTTCTTGTTCATTGTGGCTATCATCATCTTCCTGCTCACTATTGTTTCTGTCATCATCTGTTTCTTTCTTTTAACTCTGCTTTTTAACCTCACTATCCTCTTCCTTTTATTGTCATCTATCTACTCCTTATTAGAGCTACTGTCAACCCCTTGTTCATTACACTACTTATTACCTCTTTCATTTTGATGCATCAGGAGGAGAAACAAGAGGTAAGTTTCCTTGTGGAGAAGACATAGGAGGAGAAGCTGGAGGAGTGGAGCTATAGGAGAGGTGTAGAGTTTTAGGAGGAAGCTTGTTGGTATTGAGTATCTTTTCCCCTAAATACAACTCTAAAATTCACAAAATTTTCCCTAGGAGGCCAACAAATTTATTTTTATGTAGCTTATGGTTTGGTCACACTAGGTCCTTTAATGTCCTCCATGTTTATGACTGCTTGGAGGGTGAGGAGAGAGACACCAACCTGGCCTGACTAATTTTGTAGCTTAGGAGGAAATAAACTTGAGTTTTAGGCCCCTTTTTGAGAAAATTTGGATGAGTTTTTTTGGTGCGTAGCGCCTGCCCAACTGCTCGTTCAGGTTGGGTCGAGCCTATCGGGCCTGTCGGAGCGCAGTGCTAGAGTGTAGGTGGGTAGTCAGGCCATTCGTGGCCTATGTATAGTGCTCGGTAGGTGCGTATTGTTAGGCACCAGGTGCGCAATGCAGTGTTAAATAACACTGCGACCACCTTGTCTGTGCATAGCGCCGAGGGCCAGGTGCGTAGCGCTGACCTTGGTGCGCAGCGCCTGAGAAAAATTTTCAAACTTGCACAAAACTCTCAAAACTTTTCTCTGATGGTTTGATTCTTCTTTGTAGGGGTATGGAAGCCCTTTGATGTCTTTCTTGAGCTCACAAAACCTTCAACTAAGTTCAAACAAGTGCTTTCAAACCAATTTTTTTTTTTAAATGAACTTCTTTATGATGCTTATCACTTGCAAACAACATATTTGAGTGATCTTTTGACATATCTCCTTTGATTGACATTTTGTCGGGCTTCTCTCCAAAGCAGTGAACAACCCCTCAGCATACAAACCCTAATATCAAGAATCAAGAAACCCTATAGTCTTTATGTGGGAAATCATTGTGAAAAACACTTGGCCTATTTGTCTTCACCAAATTTCCTGTAGGTAGTTATTTTGACAGTTCTTTTTTGTGCCTTTGTTGGCCACTTCTATTCTTGCATCAATGTCTCTTTTGAGCTTGGAAAACTTCCTTCATAAATAATTACCCATGTTTTTCATAGTTGCCTCCTTGGGAATTTATTCTCATGTTTGTCTCCTTTAACCCTATATTAAGACCTCTGGATGTTCTTTTGAGAAGTCAAACCTTTAACTGATATTACTGTCTCTTTTTTCCCCTTTGGTGAAGTGGGGTACTGATGTTTAGGTCTGCCTCCTTGGATCCTTTTAGTTCTTTGATTTTACCCTTTGATGAGGTGGATTTAGTGCATCTTGGCCAAAACTTAGTGGGCAGTTTGAAACCCTTTGAAACCCTCTACTTTTTGTCCCAGCACTCTTTATCCTTTCAACCCTTGATGATGTGGAGTCAATGCCTCTTTCAAAACCCTAGAAGGGAGTTTGAAAACCTTTTGGAACCATCTGTTGCGATGAATTAGGCTTATTTGTCACCATTATTTGACTTTTTTGTCATTCTTCCCCAAAAAAAAAACTGATTTTGACCAATTTTAGGCAATTCTAGCCTAATTTCCTCTCTGCGCAGTGCCACTCCATCTGTGCGTAGCGCCAATTTCCAAAAGGCATTTGGAAGCCTTCCCGGTGTCAGAATGAGCTCTAGAATATCTTGTTGGAAATATTGTTGAGTCCACTTTCTGACTGCTTTTTGTTTGCATTTGGTGTCCATTTACCTGTCCAAAAACTGACTTTCCCAACACTAGTCAAAAAGAGCTGAATGATGGTGCAGAAATGCAGAGTGTTGGTGCAAACAACTTTTGGAGGCCTTCCTTAACTCCAAATGGAGCTTAGGATAGTGCATTGGAAAGATATTCAAGTCTAGTTGTGTTTTTACTCATGAATAAAGTCATTTGGACTCTCCATCTATGAGAAAACCTTATTTTCCCAAAGTCACTCCAGCAGTGTAGAAATTCTCTTGGGACACCTGTGTTTTTTATATTTCTCCAAAACCATGATACCTGTGTAAAAAATGAAGGGGGTTTTTCTTCTAGGCCCTATGATGGACAAAACCCTCTCTCACTCTTTCCAAATTTATCTCTGTTTGGTTAGAAACATAGTTTGAAGAGAAACAGGCCCTAGGTGTGACACATGGCTTGTCTCTTGGAATGAATTCTTGGAAAATGATGGAGGCAAGATGTTTATGAGCTGATATGGAATTATGCTTGTTGAAATGCTATATAAAATGAATCCCTTAATCTTGTGCCTCCTTTTGATATCAAATGCTAGCTTAGTTGGAAGAGGAAATTAGGGTTTGGTGTAGGGGATTTAGGACTGCCTTGCAGAGGGAGGGGAATGAAGGGGTTAAGGGTTGTCTAAATTCTTGGGGAAATTTTTGGGGATAGGGATAGATGTTAGAGAGTAGAGGAAAGTTTAATTTCAATAATTGAGTGAGGGGAAGGGGTCCAAAAGGGAAAAACACAAGCCTAGTCTCAAAAGGTGTCAAATTGTGGCAATAGACTAGGTTTTGTAGAAAAATGATGTTTTTGAGGGATAGAAGTGATGGGAAGTGTTTAAGAAGGTATATTTAAGGATAGGAGGAGGTGTAAGAGCATCCGGATACAAGAATTTCTGATTTTTAACCATGGAGGTCATGAAACCAAGAAAAATGCCCATAAAAACCCTAGATGGACCATGGAGGAAATAAGCAAACAAAAATAGAGGGCTGAGGCCACAGGTGGAAAAAAATAGTGATAGTAAGTGGCATGAGCCCATGATGGGTATTTTGGGATGGGTGAGCTAATATTGACATGAAGAAATAATGAAATAGTGAAAAATTATCTTAAGGATAATGAAGGTAGTGAGATTTCTAGAACTCACAATGTCTATGAACTTTGTTTCTAGAAATATTGGGATAATCATTTAGTCATAAAAAAAGGAAAAAAATATTGATGAATAATATTGGCTCCACTTCGGGAGGGTGGCTCCTTTTCGGGAGGTGTCCAGAACTTTCAGATCTATGGCTGAATGGAGACTAGTGCCTCATCCATTAGGCATATTTTTACCTCTTTTCATTTGTTGATATTTTCTTCAATCTATGATCTCAATAATCTGAAAGGCATGATCAGCTCAACGTCATCTCTACCTACCCAACCTACTTGGCATAATTTTTTTTTTCACTTGGGTGCACTTGGATTTGCAAACCCTCGACATTTTTCCTTTTTAAAACAAAAATCAAACTATCTAACTGCACCCTTATTTCTTCCAAGAGTTCAGATTAGGCTAATGAAATCTCTTATTCTCTACCTAATCTATTCATTTTTCAAGATTAAGTTTTTTTAAAAACTTCATTATCTAAGTTGTAAACATGAAATTGAAAGCATGGTTTAAATCAGGATTAGGCATTCTGACTTACCATGAGTTGTGGCATAAGAAAAAGCTGCACACAAACATTATTTTGCATAAAAGTAAAATAGAAATATAAGGGTTGTGATCTATCATTTGTTATGCATCCTCATCTTCCTCTTTGGTTCTGTTTTGAGCATGTGGAACCAGTATCTTTCATTCCATAATCTATCCCTTTTTTACAAGTCAAGTTTGAATGATTTGACAAGCTTTCTTTCACTAACTTATCAACATAAATTTAAACATGTCCAACCATGATTAGGCTAGATGACTGAAACAATATGTTATTTTTGAACCAACAGTGGCATTTAAGGTTGCTCACTTTCAGTAGTACTATTTTTTGGGTATGGGGCTTCACCTCTTTTCAAATCTTCCCTCTTTTTCATTCTTTCTATGTTTTTGAGTTTTTTCTTTCTTTTTTCAAAAAAATCTAAATTTTAAAGATGCTCAAAGGCTGAGATTATTTGAATTCCTATCTATCCTAATCTAAACTATACATGATATACATTTAGCTGGTGAACTCCCTTTTCCCACATAACCATTCAAGCAGATGATTCCATGAGCGATCTTGGTTTAGCTCCTTGAGTATGTTGGACAAACAAAAGGGCCACTCCCATCTTACTTTCTTTTGAACAGTGGTGCCTAAACTTCTCTTTAAACCTTGCATCAAACTTCTCTTACCATATTTCACTCCCTCTTCAAATGTTTTTAAAAAATCAGCAAAGGGATCACGAAACAATACCTAAATGTGAAGATTTGGAAAATAAGCTTGATCTAGGCATGTTTATTCTTCCACTTGGCTGAGATTAGGACCTTTTTGGGAAATAAACTCTTCCTCTTCCTCATGATCATCTGAACTAGTATATTCATCATAGATTGCAATATTATCCTTTAGAAAACCTGATGGGTTTTGACTGAGTGGGCTGAGTTCTGTGTGAAAACCACCATTTTGATGAGTAGGAGCACTCCTTGGCAACAAATATTCTTAAGAAAGAAGAGAAAAAACTCTCTTGTGATCATCAATTTTCAAGCCTTCATTTGCTTCCAAATTTTCTAAGCTTTCCTCATCACTCTCATAGCTACTATGCATTTGTTGATTACCTTTCTCAAGTTGATGAAAGTTAATTTGTTTGTGAGATGTTTAGATCTGTGATTTGGCGCATGTTTGCTGAAGTGAAGGGTACGATCTGAGTAAGTCTGTTGATCTAAAATTTTGTGTAGTCCTGAATATTTATAGATCTATACATTGGTTTGTCACCGTGAAAGCGAATATACACGTGTGTTTGTTTCAATAAAAGAGTGTATGGAAGTTAGGGTTTTTCTGGAATTTGCTGAAGAAAATGTTTGATCATTTCAGCTATATTTTTGTTGTTTGCTAATGAAGTCTTCATGTAGATCTGGATTGTTTGAATATTGTTTATGATACTAGTTGATTATGTATAAATATGATCAATGATTGAGTGATTGAATATGATGGATGTTGCTGACTAAGGGTTCTATAAATATGAAAAAGTATACCTAAATGTCTCTGAACTGTTATGAGTCTGATCATATTCATATATTCAGTATTCACAGATCTATACGCAGGTTGGTGTGTAGGAAAGTGCGTATACACGCAGGTAACATTGAAGTGAGGTAGCATATGCTTTTAATGTGGTGAATGATCAAGTTTTAAAGTGTGTCTGCATGTTGATTTATAATTTTGGGTTTATTACTATGCTCTGGTTTCAGCGATCTCACTATTCTATTTAAATTTTGGGTTGTTCCTATTGGTGTTGATCTATATATATTGAGTTGTGTTGAAGCTATTGGATACAGTGTGAAAATTTATGAAACGTGGTCTGCGGTGGTGCTGAGGGTTGGAACCTTTAGTGAGGGGGTCGTCGCTCCCTTCCAGTGGTCATTGGTAAACGAGATCGGGGGGTAGTAGCTCCTTTCCAAGAGTGGCTGGTAAACGAGAAGCAGAGGGTCGTAGCTTCCTTTCAGTGGTAGCTACTAAATGAGATCAGGGGGTTGGAGCTCCCTTCCAGTAGTATCTGGAGAAGAAGAGAAGGTTGCAACCTTCTGTAGGTGGGTTCTTGCATGCTGGTATGAGTCTGCACTAGTACAATATTGTAAGCATTTTTCTTTATAATAAATATTGAAGACAAAGATGACAACAAAGGTGGTTTTCTCCTGACTTGGGTTTCCACCTTAAATATTGGTGTTCATGTGTGTTGCTTATGTGTGATGATTTATTCTATTCTTATTGCACATGCTTATTGATTACTAAACATCTGATGAATGAATGATGCACCGATCTAGGTAAATATTTATCTGCATAATAAGATCTCTAGACATACACAAGTTTCATTAAATATAGTCGTGTGTATACTCTAGTTGGGTTCACTAAAGTGACATATAGAAATCAGTTAAAGAAGAAGTAAAATTTTATAGTAAGTTATAAATACTGATTCACCACCCCCTCCACCCCCCCCCCCCCCCCCTTGCCCCCTCATTTTTTTTCCCAACAATTGGTATCAGAGCAGGTCCTTCTGAAGAATCTTGATCACTTGAAGGATATCCGTCCCAATGGGAAGTCCTGAAGGATAATTTTCTATCAAGCCACCACTGTTTAATGGAAGTAATCTATTATTCTGGAAGATACGAAAAATAACATATTTTCAAATTCTTGGAGCAGATGTATGGGTAATCATGGAAGGAGGTTACCAGAATCTGGCAAGTGTTCCTACAAATGCAGCAGAAAGGAAGAGATATAAAATCAATGCCAAAGATGTCAATGCTTTATTAGGAAACCTATTAGAAACATAACTTCTCAAAGTTATGCAGCTCAATTCAACAAAGGAAATATGGGATGAGATCATTCAGAGTTATGAAGTTGATGCAAAGTTAAAAAGTGCCAAACTTCAAACTCTTAGAATTCAACATGAAAATTTTAAGAATGCACAATGATGAAAGTATTGCAAGTTTATTCTTAAGGCTAGATGAGATTGTGAATTCTATGAGGAATATGGGTGAAGATATAAAAGACTCAACTTTAGTAGAAAAGATATTGAGATCTCTAACTCCAAATTTTGAGTCAAAAGTATCAGCTATTGAATAAAAGCAAGATCTACAAACTCTTACTGTTATTCGACTGCATGATATCGTGACTGCTTTTGAAATGAGAAGAAGAGGTCCCTCATAAGTCAGAGGAGTTGCTTTTAAGGCATGTGCAAAATGAAAAGAAAAGGAAGTTCTCAAGGAATCAAGTTATATATCAGAAGAAGAAGAAGAAAATTTTGTGAGAATACTTTAACCAGGTACTGGAAGATTCAAAGGTAAGCATCCCTTCAAGTGTTTTTCTTATGGTAGAGTTGGTCATTATGCTGCTAAATGTCCTTATAAAGAAAATCATGATAAAGGGAAACAATTTGAAAAAGGAAGGTGTTATTATACAAATGAAGATAATGATGGATTTTCAAATGAAAAAGAAGATTTTGATCAATATTTGCAAGTTCTCATGGCATGTACCATGGATGATAATAATTCCCTAAAATAAAGGGATCCGGGTATTGAAGAATTGTATAGATAAAGAAAGAAAGGATGTTTTCATGGATGTTTTTTCTTTTGTAACTCATCTGGGCATAAGGCCACTAATTGTAGGTTAAGTATGATGAAAAAATATGAGAAATTGGAGAATTTCTAGCACACAATAAGAAATTTCAAGAAAAGTTGGAAAAAGAAGAAGCACCGGTCAAAAATGTAGGGAATATTGACCCTATTGGAGTCATTCGTTTCTAAATTTTACTTCTCATAATGACTGTAGGAGCGATATGAGATACATTATAGGAATCAATAATGTATCATCACAGGGGGGGGAATATATGGTGATTCCCATGGTTGGTTTGGTAATTATGGTTGTATTTATTCCTAATAGTGCATCTGATGTGACAACATAAGACGGGTACATAATGTATAAGTCCAAGGGGAGATGGAGAGGTGAAATTTCCAGTATTTCAGTTTCTATATGCAGGTTGTATGAACTAAATCCATGTATAAACATGAGTTCCATTGGAGATAGTTGCGTATGTTTTTCTTTGATAAGAAAAACAGTGAGACAGATTCAAGAACAATTTCTATTTGATGAAGATGATTTTATGAATAATTTGTTGTAATGATCAGTAGCACAGTTTTAGAGGGAGCATTAGCCTTGCTGAAAATAATGCATTGTTGGCATTATGTTGGTTGTCGAATTATGAAATCTCTCTTGAGATCCTTTGGTCCTAGTTATAAGAAGTCATATCTGTAATTTGATGTAAGGGTCATGTTGAGACCTATGATGTAAATATTTTCTTATTCAGTCATGTATGGATTTGTTCAAGTTTGTAAACCCACTTAGTTGGGTATTTGAGCCAAATATGTAATTCCACTTGTTTGAATCATTGATATAGGTATGAGTCCTTATTGAGTTATAGAGTCATCTTGATGTAAGAGCATCGAGCTTAATTTTCATTATTTATTTGTGTAATTTAGGGGCTGATGCTTTTTTTAATTATTTTATAGATTATGTACATTTTAAAAAATAAATTGAGAGGAAAATCTGAGTGTGAGGTTTATTGTAAATATTCTCTTAATAATTGAGGATATGAGTTGGAGTTGAGTTGGATAGATATTTTAGGGATTAATAACTCCTTAAAATTGAATTTATTTGAGCCAAAAAACGGATAAAGTTATTTTAGGATTTGGTTGAGATATTTTTGGAGGAAAATCATGGATTGAAATTAATCCACAATTATGTATAAATATGGGGATTGTGTGAGGATGGAGAATAGAGAGTGATGGAAAGAAATGGTGTGAGAGTTTATGTAAAGGGGGCGAGAGCCGAGATGCCAACAATTGTAATATTCAGTGAAAATGGTTTGAATCTGAAATTCTTGTTGTTATTATATACGAGTATTTTGTTTATGTTCGGTTCTCTCTTCTTTATATATATTTTGAGTTGAATTGAATGTGGTTTTAATGAAGATTTTGATGAGGATTTTCACGATAAATAAAATACACACCCTTTTATGTGCTCTACTCTGATTTATGCAAAATCTTTGCATCATTTGGTATCAAAGAACAAATATCTAATTAATCCGTGCAACCACGGACGAGAGATGAGTGTGTGAATTTGCAGGATTAGGTTCACAATTGAACAGACTTCGATTAAAACACAAACAACTAATTTTGGAAAATCTTAGGTTTTTGAGATATAGAAAAGGGAATTTCTATGTATATATATGTTTATTAATACAGAGAATTCGATCTTTGAGTTATGGGTGTGTATGGTGTGACTGATTATAAAATATCTGAGTTAAGATCAATTCCATTGTGATTCCACATTCAAATACGAAAGTTCGATGTAAATTAATTTTCATCCCAGCAACAAGATAAGGTAAATTATGTTTTCAATGACTTTCCGTGATTCTTTAATATAGTCATTTCACATTCAGATGTTACACTACACTACAGGGAATTAGCTATGAATGGTGCATGTGAGACTCAATTTTAATCCAATTTACATTCGACGGAAATGGAAAATGATAAAGGAACTCTATATAAATGTTAATCCTTTGATTGTTCATAGCTGGAGTGTGAAATTTTTTATCTATTATGAGAAATCGATATCACTTTTTAAAGCTACATTAACATTTTCGAACAATACATACAATATTTGTGTAAATTTGAAGTGTTTTTGGCATGAATTGAGGGCAATATACCTGTTAGTTTATTTTGGAAAATAATCACAATCAATTCTGCAGAAAAATAAGTCTATGAAAACATGGAAAGAGAATTCAGTGGAATGAATTTGGCTGGAAATAAAATTGAAGAAGTTCGCTTGTACTTAGAAGGGAAGAGTTTCAATTGACTGGAAATCCATCTTCAACATCTATCGACCTTGCCAAAACTATTACAGTTGGTCGATGATGATGACAGTGAATCTGAAGAAGCTAGTCGTAAATTTTATGAACCAGTGCAAGGGAAAAGTGTCTTTGATGTTTGTACCACTCGGGTTGAGTGTAATGGAACACTTATAAGAGATCCAACATAAATTGTGACAGGGGCACAGCTTGAAGTGTGCGTTGAGAAAACAAAAAATATCTTTTTTTTCAAAGCCTCGCTTTTCAAGGGTGATTGGAGCAACCATTCAGAAATCTGAGGGGGACCATTCCCCTAACCTTTGCCAAAAATTAGGTATTATCTCCACACTGATTAGCACACATTTCACCTCGATACAGAAGCAACCACCAAAGCCTGCACTTGTTGTCATAAATTTGACCATATACCTTTGTGGTCCACTAGTGCCTACGCAAGTCCCCAAATTGTTGAAGTTTGTTTGTGGGTTAGTCTATTGTTATATCAAATTGATAGGTTACCATAAGGAATATATTTGTAGTTGAGAAGACTATTGGTTCATGTTAAATGCAATGCTTAGAAGTTAAAAATTTTACAGTAAGCACCTACAACACTGTGTCAACTAATAAATTGAAGAAATATTTCATTGAAAATTAAAATTATGAAATGAATTGTTGAAGAAGTGTTTTGACCTTGTTGATCAAGATATGTTGGCAACATTTCGAGAGAAAGTGGTGAACCCAATCGTAGCGAAAGAGTGGCGAGCCAGCGTGGTTGTGGTATGTCATTTTGAGGTTGTGATAACTGAGATCTACATGGAGGAGCAAGCCGGTAAAGGAGAATATATGATTTCTATGAGTTAAATATCATGATTGATCATTGCTTGTAGCACATGTGAAAGTGTTCACACTGTTCTGTCCTAAAGATAGTGCAATTTGTGTTTGTCGCTGCCGGAGAAATATGTTGATGCCACCATGTTAAAAGAAAGTTTTAGCAATTTCCTATGAGGGAATTTTTTTTTAGCACTGAAGAGAGACGGTGTTGCATGAGAACCGTCACTGGAAAGGAGTTGCATGGAAGTGTAGGAAAAATGTCTGTGCTAAGATGATGAGCATGTTGAAGAGGTTATGGTATGAAGGGCATCCGAATATTCATAGTGATAAGAACGACACAGAAGAGTGAAATATAGAGAGTTGAAATTGTGAATAGAAGGTTTATTAAATAACCTTGAAGGGAGCATAAGGTATGATCATTCATTTCAAAAAGGTATTTTGAATGCTGAAAATTAAATGGTTTATCTTATTTTCATTATAAAATAAATCTTGGGAAAAGTGGATTGCATTTCGATTTAAAAGATTAAGTATCATGAGTGATAATGGGAGATGATATAATGATATTTTCATAATAATGGAGTATGAGAGAGAATTGGTAGAGGGGAGATTTTACATCATGAGAATGTATTAAGGGTGGATGTTAATTGGTATACTGTATAACTTGAATTAGAGTCAAAATATGCACTATTGTAATTATTGGGTCAAGCTTTGAAGTCAAATCAGATGTTAAGGTCAAATGAAAATTTGGATAGCTTGAGTCAAGTTAAACCATTGAGTTATTATACAAGAGGGTGTATTTTTCATCCAAGATGAAGAGTTGATATCAAGTCTGAAGTCAAAGAGTCTTAAATAAAATCAAAGGTTTGAATGTAATTGGGTGCATGATCGGTGGATCCCGACACCCAAAGAGTTTGGTCATTATAACACATGAAATAATGCAGTTGTTGTTTGGAGCAAGGAGAAGTAAGAGAGTTTCCTAGAAGATGATTCCAAGACAGAGAATCGAAAGATACCAAGCACAAGAAGAGAGCTTGCATTGTTGGATGGAAAGTAGGAAGGCTTGCTGAAAAGGGGATTAAATGAAATCCACAAGTGAACAAATGAAGTTCACAAAGGGGGAGAAGATGACTATTGATAGTCATTGCAGAGATTCTGAGAAAGACCTCAACCGAAGAAAGAAGAAGGAATATGCCAAGGCAAGTGGCATATGGAAGAAGTTAACTGATGAAGAGTATGAGAGGGAGAAAGCTGAGATAGCAGTTCATCTTGATTTATTGATGGAATTGTTGCAAAGAAATACGAAAGACCAGAGACATGGTTGGACCATGAGGAAGAAAGTGAAATGGTAGAGACTACAAGAAAACAGGGATTAGTAGGTAAACATACAAGTAATAGAAGAGCTGAGGAAGCTCGAGCAGATGATGAGTGTGTAATTGAGATGTGAAGAACTCAGAGAAGCTAAGTTGGAAATGGAAGTTTCCATTTGTGGCCCAGAACAGGGTGAAATTTTGGGTGAAGAGATTAATGAGAAGGATCTCATGAACTATTGGAATAGTTCAAAACAGTTTGAAGATATGCTGACAAGGGAAGCAAATGAGGATATGATGCCTTGTATTTTTAAATCTCATAGTTTGTGTATGTTTGTATGATGTGCAGAAGATGATGGACAGTTTGGTGAAACTGTCACAAATATGAATGAAGCCCTTGAGGTGAAGTATGATGGAGAATACCTTTCAGAAGAGGAAGGTATTGATTTGTTGCAGTAGAAAGAATTCATAGATGAATTCATGTTTGGTGTAAGATAGCCAGTCAAAGCTGTTATCGAGCAAAGGCATAATGAAAATGCCGAAGTGGTATTGCACGAAGGTAAAAAAATGAATTTGTTTAATAAAATTGATGACAGAATTTTGCAATGTCATGATACAAACAACAGGATACCTCAGGAGGATTTCCAGAAGAAGAATGAAACTGAGAATGAAGGTTTTGATGAAATGCTGGAAATATTTCACATGGAAATATAATTCTTGGAATGATGGCTTAAGGAACCTGAAGGAGAAGTGAAGCTTGCAGAACATGATAAAGAAGAGATTGCAGTTGTCATGCATGATAGGGATGAAATGTTTCTAACATTTATAGAGTTGAGTGAATATTTTAACTTTTCAAATAATAATGCGGCTGTAGATACAGAAGACAACATTAATAAATATGATGTTGAAATCAGAGAAATTGAGCAGAAAGTATTTGAAGATGAGATGAAAGATTAGGAGCAACAAGAAAGTTATGTCGTTAGAGACATAAAGGAAACAAAAATATTGATCTAGCAGGATAAAGATGAAAGCAACCAACAATTCAAAACAGGATCTACTAAAATCTAGAAAGTCTATGAAGGGATATTGATGCTTGAAGCATCAAAAGAGCTGAAAGGTCTTATCTTTTTAAAACTAATAATTTTTTGATGAATGCAGGTACAACACCAGGTGAGAAATTTGTTACTATAGGGGAAATCAATGATTATAGTTGTGATCAAGGAGAAGTTCTTGATTATTCTTCAATTCAAAAAGTTGAGTGTTCAGCGCAATTAGAGACAGAAGCATTAGACAAAAAGGAATTACTCCGAGGAATTGGAAAAAGAAATTGTTGGAGAGGTCGATGGAATGTGATTGATAGAATGAGTGATGTTGATGTAAAGCCAGTTCGAGATTCTTTCAAAGTTTGGAGACAAGGAGAATGGGTATCAGCGTTTCTACACAAGTCTATAATTTTTGAAATAAAGATGATGTGGTATGGAAAAGCGAGAGTTACATTCAATAGTATTATGAAAATACTATACTGTAAATTATGTGCAAATTTACAAAATGGACTTGATACTTTAAAAAACCAGCAACAAAATAGAGTTTGGAATCCTGGAGGGAGCAAGTCATTGAGACTTGTGGTTGTTGCATTATTACAGAAAAGTGACAGACCTCATAGACAAGATTCTATGGAAACTTCTATACATGGGGAGTCTGATGCAGGAGCATCAAGATTAATTTTCATTATTTATTTATGTAATTTAGGGCCCGGAGATGTTTTTTTAATTATTTTATAAATTATGTACATTTTAAAAAATAAATTGAGAGGAAAATTTGAGTGTGAGGTTTATTGTAAATATTATCTTAATAATTGAGAATATGATTTGGAGTTTAGTTGGATAGATATTTTAGGGATTAAGAACTTCTTAAAATTGAATTTAGTTGAGTCAAAAAAGGGATAAAGATATTTTAGGATTTGGTTGAGATATTTGTGGAGGAAAATCATGGATTGAAATTAATCCACAATTATGTATAAATATTAGGATTGTGTGAGGATGGGGGACAAAGAGTGATAAAGAGAAATGGTGTGAGAGTTTATGTAAAGGGGGTGAGAGCTGAGAGGCCAAGAATTGTAATATTCGACCAAAATGGTTTGAATCTGAAATTCTTGTTGTTATTATATACCAGTATTTTGTTTATGTTCGGTTATCTCTTCTTTATATATATTTGAGTTGAATTCAATGTTGTTTTAATGAAGATTTTCATGAGGATTTTCATGATAAAGAAAATACACACCCTTCTATGTGCTCTACTCATATTTATGTAGAATCTTTGCATCACGTGTATTCTATTGAAAATCGGAAAAATCAGCATGTGCTGAGGGATAGCATGCTCAGTGCAAATCAAATCTACAGACCTCTTCCTTCTATAAGGAAAGAAAAATCTTGTTTTAGTATTGAACCGCCCTTTTCCCTTCATGTTAAAGGTGGAGAGTAGCTTGACGTTTAAATAATTTTTAAGATTAATGTAGCTATCTGTTGTAGTGATCAAACACCAACATGGCTTCCATAAAGTCCAAAGGAGGATATTGTTGGCCTTATGATGTAATATGTTGTCCTTGATGGCAACCTACCCGATGAAGTTGTCCTTGATGGAAACCTACTTGATGAGTTTCCTTTTGATAGCAACCTATTTGTTAAATATGTAAAAATGATGTATCTACAGGTCAATTTAGATGTGGCATAAAAAGGAATTCTAGTCAGTGACAGAGAAACAATAAAGGTAATATTTCGCAATGTATACACAGGTTTGATGAAGGTAACCTGAGTGTGCCCATAGGTTTGATGAAGGAAACCTGCGTATACATCCAGAATTAGTATATACGCAGTTTTGATGAAGAGAAGTCATGTATAAATGCGGGTACAAAGAAGCCAAGTCGCATATGTACTTACACACTGACTTTATGATACACACTGACTTTATGATACCAGGGTTCCTTACCATGGTTTTATCCCACACTATTGAGCATTGTGTCATCTATTTTATTCTGCCCAAGAATACCATTGACACTTGTGTGATTTTGGCTCATGGTATTGGGAAAGGATCAAACTATATAAGGAGATGAAGATCATAGTGAAAAGTTGTGAAAGTGTATGGGTTTTGATTGAATACTTCACTCTGAATTATATCTGCATGGAATGGGTTACAGGTGATTAATAGATCTGAAATAAGTATGCACCTATGAATACAATGATGGATCAGGATCTGTAGACCTGAAATGACTATGTGTTTGCTTGATATTTTTGTGAGATGTTTAGATCTGTGATCTGGTGCATGTTTACTAAAGTGAAGGGTATGATCTAAGTAATTCTGCTGATTTGAACTTTTACGCAGTCCTAAATATTTACATATTTATATGTTGTTTTGTCATGATGAAAGCGCATATACACGCGGGTTCATTTCAGAAAAAGCGTGTATGGAAGTTACTATTTTTCTAGATTTTGATGAAGAAAATGTCTAATCATTTCTGCTATATTTTTGTTGTCTGTCAATGAAGTCTTCATTTAGATCTGGATTGTTTGAATATTGTTTATGCTGCTAGTTGATTCTATATAAATATGATCAATGACTAGGTGATCGAATATGATGGATGTTGCTGACTGAGGGTTTTGTAAATCTGATGAAATATTCTTGAATGTCCTTGATATGTTTTGAGTCTAATCAGATTCCTATATTTAGTATTCACATATCTATATGTAGGTTGGTGTGTAGGAAAGTGCATATACACGCAGGTAACAATGAAAAGAAGTATCATATGCTTTTAATGTGGTGAATGATCAAGGTTGAAAGTGTTTCTCCATTTTGATTCAAAAATATGGGTTTGTTACTGTGCTCTGGTTTCAGTGATCTCACTATTTTTTTTAAAGTTATGGTTGTGGCTATTGGTGTTGATCTATATATATTGAGTTGTGTTGAAGCTATTGGATCTGTTATCACTCCAATAATTATCAAATGTTGTTATTGTTTTTTGGTTTAAAGAATATTAGAGGTAACCACAAACCTACTTTTAATCCTTAGGATCTAGCCTTCCTAATTCTTAGAGAGGGCTCTCTCTATATGATTTATCTTTGTTATTTGTAGTTGATTTTAGGCTAGTTATGTAGGGTTATTTGGGATTTGATTTTGGATTTGGTTTGGTGGTGAAATCATTTGCTCAGATGGATACATGTAGGTCTGTATTCCATTGGGCTAATGGATTCAAAGTGTCAAGCAGCAGAATCAGGATCAAGGTTCTAAAGAGAATTATTCACAGGGCAAGATAGTTTGGTCACTTCAGATCCTTAGGCTGATGGTGAAAATGGTTTCAATCGGGGTAAGAGAGAAATTAAGAGTTCTCAAATTTGGATAATGAGTGAAAAGACGGAGGTCAATCGAAATAAGGGAGAAATTAAGAATTCCTTTATCTGGATATTAGAAGAAAAACATATAAATGATAAAAGTTCAAGACAGAGTGTAATTAAACATATTATGTAATAACATTCGAGTTATCATTTAGATTAATCAAACATATGAGCATGTGAAAACTTCAGAAAGAAACAATTGAACAAGTAGAAAGTACTTCACTATAATGGCCCAACATATGAATCCTGTAATATAATCTCTTTATTGCTTTAATCCAGTCTACTGACTTGAAATTGGTACAATCACCCTCAGGTTCTAGAATAGTACAACTATAGAAATGTTTAACAATTCATCCACCCTCAATAATTCCAAATGAGAAGTATTTATAGAAAAAATATTACAAAATATCCTAAAACAACTTAGGAATTATTCAAGGAAAAAGAAATATCTTCATGCAAGAAGATAGAGATAGCTATCTAACTAAAGCAAGTTGTCCCTGCTTTTATTGATTTTCTATTCAATTGTTGATATTTTGATGTTTATTTGTCTCTGTTTGTTGCTCAACAAAGGCTACAGTTAGGTAGTGGAGTCTCCTCTACGCTGACATCTTTATCTCTGTTTTAAATTTCACTTTGACATTTACTGATACACTTTAACTGTCTGATACTCTTTGACTGTGATACCCTTTGACTATTTGAATTTTCATCATTCACTGTTCACTGTAATTGTAAAACAGAATGCTCTGTTTTTAATGCAAATTGTTTTCATAGTAAATCAATCATATTTTCCCACAATTCTGACTCTGGAAATTTTATCTTCATCATCCTTTTGAATATTTCATCTGCTTTAGTATATTTTGAGAATGTAGGCTTGTTGACAAATATGTGTTTCACCTCATGCTATAGGTAGAAAAGATTCTAAAAGTTTTTTTAAAGTACCTTCCCTGTTGGAATACCTTGCATGGCTAAGTTATTGACCTACTCCTTAGCTACTTCTTTCATTTTCTTATTATAATCATTCTGCTTCATTGATTTATCATGAAAAACCAGAGGATTGTGAAGGCCTTTTTGTCTGAGGACATCAAACTTCATCATGAATCTTGTGATGGAAACTTCCATATTCTGGCATTTGTCTTCTAGTTGTATCATCAAATTATTTTTAGAAATTACCTTCCTAACTTCTAGGATGGTTTTTGTTCTGTCCATTAGGGGAATTTTGAGGTCTAAAATGGGCCTCCTAAGGAAATAATAAAATAATAGCTAAACAAATAAAATAATATTTATGAATTTGAAATTCACTTTTTGCACCAAAATCCATGTAACCATGGTTAAATTCAATTCAAAAGTTGTACCAAAATAAAATTAATAAAAAAATTGTATTGATATGACTATAATAAGAATGAGCATTTAAAAAAAAATTATTATCATTGCACAACTAATGCATTTGTCCTTTGTACTTAAATAACTTAAAATAAAATATAAATATAAATTCATAAATTATTAATTATAGAATATACTATTAATTAAAAGTTATATTATTTAAATTATATAATAACATGTAATTAATATATTATATAAAATAATATAATATATGCAATATATTATTTTATGTATGAATTTTATATTACACATTGAATTGATTTGATTCATAACATAAGAAGAAATAATATATAATATAAAAAGGAATATAATATATATTTTATAACATTTAGATTATTTTTCATAATATTATATATACTAATATATAATATTAATATAATTATAATGAAATGAATTTAGTTTTTTTTACAATTAAAGAAAAAAAATATTGAAAGAAATTTAATCTATACTTATAAGTGTAATATAAGATTTATATACATTGAAATTTGGTATTTTTTCCCCAAACTATGTTGAACCTAACATTTTTTTTTAACATACAAAACTAATAAACCTTTTTTCATCCTACAAAACTAAAATGTCGTTTTTCTTTAATTTTAATATGTTTGTATTGCTATTAATATTATAATGATATTATTTATAGATTTAATTTATCTTAAAATTACAAGGTTACTTTTTTATTTATTTTGATTTCATACGTATAATACATATGTATAGATATTAACTTAAAATTAATTTAAAATTGTAATATTAAAAAAAATGAGATGAATATATAGTTTAAAAATAAATAAATATTATATACAAATATAATATTTATTGAAAAGTGTGTAAATACATGAAAATTGTGTAGGGATATGCACTGTTTCTTTCAAAAAATATGAAATGACAATAATAATATTTTATTTAAAAAGTGTGAAATGACATTTATTATGAGTACTTTACTTTATGACTTTAAAAGAATTTGGAGAACTACCATGGTTAACCATGAGTTTTTATCCAGCATTGAGAATGTGACAAGTAAGTACCTTTAACTCAAGCAATGCGACCTCAACCATTAGGGATGATTTCATCCCCTAAAATGTGACTGATTCTCATAAAGTGAATTTTGATTGTACATTTTCCTTAGGAGGCCCATTTTAGGCCTCAAAATTCCCCTAATGATTAATTCCAATCTCTTCAAGTTCTTGCCTATTCTTGGAATTAATAAATTTGATGATTTCAAGAATTTCTTCAGGTTTCTTACCAAGTTCTTCTTTTATCTTCTAAATAGCTTCTCTTGCTAATTTGACTAAGTCTTTCTGTTCATAGATAACTTGTATAGATGGCCAAATATCATTGACAGATTCAATGATATTGGCCCAAAGCTATTGTTTGGCTTGTGCAATGGGTTCTTTCAATGTTAGATCTTTCTCTAACTTCTTTAATTTCTCATTCAACTTGTTTTCCCTCTGTTCTTCATTTTTGTGCATTATCTTAGCATGTTTCTTTTCATATTCTAGACTTTTAAGTTGTTCTTTAAGTCTGTTAATTTCATTTATCTGAATAGACATGTCCTTCATTGCTTTAATTAACTTAATTGCTTCATCTGTAGGTTGGGTTGTTGTTGTTGAAGGCTCTGTTGCTGAAGTTGTTGATGAAGTGACAGGTAGTGTTGTAGCCATTGGGACCATAGGAGCCAATGATTCTTCTAGTGTAGAAGGCATAACTGTTCTGACTAAAGGGATGATAGAGACTAGGAATTCTTCTACTCTATCCTTTTTCTCTTGGACCAAATTTTCCATTTCATTTTCCATTTATTTAATCTGGGCAGTCAACTGTAGTATGAGATTCATCATCTCATATTTCTAATTTGTATTCTATAACACTTCCTTTACCTGAGGATTTTTTGCAGGAGGCAGCTTAATTTGCTTCTTTAATGTAGCAATGTCTGCATTTTTCTTCTTAATAAATTCATCTGCAACTTTGACATTACTAGGATCAAATCCTACTTCAATAACCAAATATTCTAGTGATTTGATTCTATTATATTTTTCCTATGAGGATGCAAGAGTATTTTGGAGTTTTTGAACACTCATGGCAATATTTATCATTGTGGAGTAAAGCATCTCACCAGCTTGTTTGTGAAATTCTATTTGATCAATAGGATGAAGATCATCTGCTTGAACTTCATATGAGGACTTTTTATAATCCGCTGATGATTTAGAATGCTTTACTTTAGGTTGCAGGAAGGTCATTTTCATTTTTCTGGTCTTATATTCAAAAGCATAAAGTAATCTTCTTTGGTCACTGGGTGACTGTTTCCAATACGAATTGTATGTATTAGTCTTCAATGCTTCCTTTTTCATTTTTATCTCTCTGTATTTCTACGTAATGTCCGTCTCCTTCTCTTCTGGTTTGCTAGAAGATGACATTTCAACACTGTGCTGCTTATGAATAAGCTAAGTTTTAGATGTTGAAGGCTGATGTTCTTCTTCAATCACTGTAGGAGGTGCATTGTCCTTTACTGATGTTTCTATATCAACCACTTCTATTGTTTCTACTCCTTCATTGACATGATTTAATTTAGGCGTCTTCCCGTACATTAATTTAAATTTGGCTTCATTTGTAATCTCTACAGTATATGCTTCCTCTCTGATTATCTTTGAAATTTTATCTTCTTGGGTTGGAGTTTACAAATTTTGACTAGTATCACCTTGCCTCTCTGCTTCAATCAAGGTGTTCTCCAAACATTCAGACTGGTTAGATTATTTCTAAATATCTGGTTTCTTCTCATGTATATAAGGAGTTAGTTTACATTTAACTCTCATTTTACTTATTACTCTTAGATGATCACAGTGCCATAGAAAGCTTTTACTGAATTTAAACTCCTGCAAATGTTTTTCAACCTCTGGACTTGCATCTCTGCTGTTACAAATGAAAGGGCCAACCTAATTCTTTATTTTGAATTGTGTCTTCTTCTTAGCTTCTAGGAAATTGGTTGAATCAGAATTAAGAATCTATCTTATGTACTCAAAGGAAAAGAACCTCATTGGGAGGTATTTGGGAAGTTTATATGGAATAAGGTTTGATCCATATACTCTTATCTCTATATGGTTTTGGTACAAGTACCAATCTCCTCTCCTATTATGCTCTGACAACTGTAGGACCTTATAAATTTCCTCACTAATTCTGGGCTGCATGCTGCTGTTTAGCATATTGACCATAGGATGAATGAAGGAATCAATAAACTCTATATAGGTGGACTGTGTGGAATATTTTCTTATTGGAGGAGTCCAAAATATGACTGACTGTGGGTTTCCTTCAACATCTAGATTTTGAATATTGATGGAAAATTTATCAGACTGAAAGTACAAAAACATGTGGAAAAGGACTGATGAATACTTGAAAACACCTTCTTCAGGCATTTTGACCAATTTTTCATGAATATTATCAGCTAGGTACCGGGAAAATTTGAAAATGGTAGCAGGAGGCTGACCAAGTGTAAAAGTGGACAAAAAACCTAGTAATACAACATCAACGTGCTCATCTGTGAAATAACCAAGAATAAAAGACATCATGCTAATGATATGTCTGGTTCTTTCATAAAATTTTGCAGATGGGTATGGAGGATTTATCATGGGAATTTCTACAGAAGAAGGCATGAAAGTCTGGAATATCTAGAACCTCTTCGGGAAGTCCATATTCAGATACAACTGTTTAAGAGCCTCAATGGATAAAGGGGTTTCATTTGGTCTAGATTGGATCTGGAGAATTTGATTAATTGACTCAACAGTAATGGTAAACATGATTTCCTTTTCAGAGTTTATTATGGCTCTCTGATCAAGGAAATAGTAGCATTGATAAAGTCTAATCACTTTTTGGCATTGGAAGGTCTTTGGGAATACATACTTTGGAAAATTGGTTTCCCAAATGAAAACCTCATCTGCTTGGTCTATGGATTTTTCATGGCTCCAGCAGTGGAGCTCAAGAAGATCAAACTATGTTACTGTGTCTTTGATCTTAAAATATTTATTAGCCAAGGGAGTGTGTTCTACATCTACAACTGGGGGTTGTAGAGGATTAACAAATAGAATACCCTTGGAAGCCATTGTTCTTTTGATTTCTATAACTAAATAATATTTGACTTAGAAAAAACTTATTTAGGCCTGTAGGAGCACCTCAAACATATTATAATAGTTTGCAGAAGGATTTGGATTAAAAAAGGTCTTTATTTATGGTTTTCAAAGGTATAAACTTGTTCAATTGATCAATCATAGTGATTAAAATAGTCTCAGGCCTAGGAATTTCTGTGAAAATATGTCTAGGGTTTGCAGAAAAGGTTTTGGGAATTTACTGGGATTTATTCAGGTCTGTATATGGCTTCTAAAGGATTTAATTAATCAAAATGTTCTTTCTGTGACAAAAATCAATCTCAAGACATCGAATTTCTGCAAAAGGACACCTAGGGTATGTAGGAAAGGGTTGAAAGGCATGGAAGGTTTCCTTTAGTTTGCAAAGGATTCTTTTTGAATTCAATTACTGATTAATTTATTTTTAGATCAAGAAACAGACCTTTTCTTTGAGGAATATCTGGATAAAATGACGATTCTGATTTGTAGAAGGGTTCTGAGATAGGAGAAGGCTTTCTGAGGTTCTGCTAGTCTTTAATAGTGCTTTGGATGACTTCTGCAATAGTTGTAGCAGCAAATTGGTGAATTCTGTTTGAATTTGGCTTAAACACAAAGTTGGCAGTAAATTTTTCAGTCTGGAATAGCTCTTCATGCGCAAAAGTATAAAAAAAATGGTGTAAAAGGATGCGAAGGGTGGCCATATGGTCTTTTTAACCAACAGTGATAATCATAAATGCACAGTCAATTTGAATTGACAGGATGGTTTTCGCGATGGGTAGGAATAACCATTCAGTGGTTTTCGCATGAGCCAAAGATGGTTGGTGGCATTTTTCTTGAGGATGCGATCGAATAGGAAAGCGCCACGTAGCTAGGTGTTGGGCTCTGAAAACCAAGGATATCGCAAGGTTTGGGTATGATTAAAATTTGGGCTATGGAATGTGCGATAGATGGTAATGGCCATCGGATCTGATCAGTTATAATCTTACAGATGGGATGCTGCGATGGAGTCATCTGGTTTTAAAAGGCATGGGGCCCGAGGCTTTATGCTAATGCGATAGGTTATATATATATAAAAGCTATAGTTTAATATACATGGGGTCGAGACTCTTATGATAGGTGGGGTTTATAGTAGGTGGGTCTAGGATTTATAACATGTGGGGAATATTAAACCATATGTTAAAATAAAATTATGAGTTGGGAATTTATAATTAAGGAATTAATAAAATATTGGTTTACGTGTATTTAATGGAATTAATACATAAGGTTAATATGTTAATAATGAAATGTAATGTGGGATGTTAAATACACTAAGTATAGTGGTAAAACTGATATCGTGGATAGCTTTTTCACAGTGGGGCCCGACATAAAATCTAAACATTTATACTTAGGATAAAGGTTTTTTAGGGGTTTTTGGTGTTTTTTGAATAAATAGAAATTAATAAAGGATTTTTACTTTTCCAAAGGAAGATATGCATTTTAACTTAGGAAAAGGGATTTTTTGCAAGGGGAAAAGAGTGAAATAAGGCGAAAGAGTAAAAATGAAAAGGAGGGGATATTTTTACAAGGGAAAATGATTTCAAAGGGAAATTAGTAAATAAAATGACAAATTTTCTGCTATCCATGCCTTGTGAGAACTTCTTTTTCCTACCCATTACCTACCCTAACATTTTTTTCTTCATTTGTATGGTTGCATTTGAGCTTGCAGACCCTTATTCATTTTTCTTTTAAACTTCAAACTAACTAATTCTATCCTTATTTCTTCCAAGGGCTCAAATTAAACTATTGAGCTCCTTATTATTCTCTACCTAACTGCTGATCTGCCAAGATTAAACAGTTTGGCTAGATCTTTATTCTCTATCTATCAACATGAAATTTAAAGCATGGAAGTTCAAGATTAAGTAGTTTGACTTTCATGTATTGTGAAATTTTTAACAAGTTGCACACAATAATATTTTGCAAAGTGAAGTAAAAATTAGTGGCATTTGAATTTGGATCACTTTCATGTTTTATTTTTATCTCTTTTTTTGCTTGGGGTTCAGTGTTTATTCTTTTTTTATCTTTTTTCTTTCAAGTACTTTGATTTGTATTTTAGGAATTTTACCCTCTTTACATTTTTTTTCTAATATGGGAAAAAAAATTTGCAGAAAGAAAAGTACGTACATATTACAAGACTAATCAAAGTCAATTCAAAATTATGAATCCTATTAACAGTGGCTCCACATGGGGATGGAATTTCCTAGTGAAATATCAACAAATTTGAGATCAATGGCCTTGAATTTTGACCGTGCTTGCCTTGGAACTATTTTCTAAGCTCTGCATTATTTATACTTATGATATTTTCTCTTTCAAAGCTTAGGGCCTTCTCTCCGGGCTTCAACTTTTCAAGAAAAATATCCAATCCAACCTAAAATTTGAAATGTTATGTACAATGAGTAAAGTAAACAAAATTAACTATTGATATTATAGGAAATAGTAATGCTTCAACATTCTACCATTGATAGGTCCACCTGGAAATTCTGATCCATCCAACTCCTTCAAAAGAATGCATTGTTTCCTTTGTAACCATAAATGACATCGGGACCTTTCCATATGAAATCAAATTTACCATGTTTACCTTTCTCTTCTCTCCTGAAATCCCACTTAAGAACTTTTTCAACTATGTAAAAAACATCTTCCTTAATCTTCTTGTCAAATATGTTTTTAATCTTATCTTCAACAACTTGTGACTTGAGATAGACTTCCTCCCTGGTTTGCTACAAGTGTATGGTCTAATTTATCCTTATCTGGATATAATTGGTTTCTACCTACAGTTCTTGGACCATATTCATTATTGGTACTTCTAAAGAGGATGGAAAAACAACATCCATCCCATATACAAGATGGTAATGGGATGTAGCAATGGACTACTTTGTGGTGAGTCTATCTTCAAAAGGATATTATTGGAGGATTCAACAAGACCATTACCTTGAGGGTAATAAGAAATGGAATGGCCAAGGGTAATGTGGTATTTATTACATAAGTCAATCATACTTTTAGACTTGAAAGAAGTTGAATTATCAGTAATGAGATTTTGGGGGCATCCAAATCTTGACAATATATTGTTTTCTAAAAATGAGATTATGATAGTATCAGTGGCTTGCCTAGAAGTAATGACTTCTATCCACTTGGTGAAATATTTTGTGGCTGTCAAAATCCATTTGTGTTGGATTGAGGATTGTTGGCAAAGAATTGTGAATTACGGATAAATCATGCTTCCCTAGACAGGTGCTAGTCTAGAACAATAAGTGAAAAACTATATGACTATTTTTCCTAACTCAAAATAGATACACAGAGAGGATTGGAGGCTTACTTTTTCAGTCGCTTCCAAATGGCTCCTTATGTTGCTTCCGTTGCAACTTCAAATTCAAGCAATTTGCGAGCTGAATTCTTCCTGCAAGAAAGAACACTGAAACAATAGAAGATGAAATAATATAGATATCTATTCAATATAGTTAGCTAAATCAGTAAATAATAAACCATATACATCAACTAAGATCTTGAAATATGAAAATCAAAGCCAATATAGATTCATATAGGGAAAAATAAGAAGTACTCTTTATTGATGATAGAAGGAGAGGTTACAACCTAGTGACTGATTTGAAGTGACCTTACATCAGCGTTCCCAAACCTCATCACAGTATAAATCTCTCCAGTAGCTCTCAATTGAAAATTCTCCAGCATTTCTCTACTCAAATTCTTCCTTCTCAAACTCTCAGATATGTGCTCAATTTATAGATGAACTGTAGGTTGTTTTGAAATCAATAAATTTCTAATAATAGGCAAGACATGTTTCCAATCATGTAGATGTCAAATGGACACTTGGATCTGAAGCTTGACACATGTGAAATATTCTAGAAGGCACTGGCGAAGTGGAGATTCCGAAACAATGAGAATTTCACTCCCAATGTGACCAACACACCTGTGAATGTCGGGAAGTGCTTTGCAGAGCAGCCTTGCATGGGGCTACCTGCATATGCAACACACTTAGGCCCCTTAGAGCCTACGTTGGTGAGCTCTCATATGCTATATAATAAGCTTCAAACCATGAAAATATTTGCTTGATGAAAGTCTTGCTTGATTTGTCTTGTTTCTTGTCTTAGGGCATGAAACAACTGAAATGATAGGGAATGATAGACCCTTGATCATTGGTCCTAGGGATGATGCCCAGTTAACCAGGTCATTGGGAATGGTGCCCAAATTGACCTATAACAATGTCCCCCTAAAGCATGAGATCCAAATAATAAGAACGTTTGATTCAGATGCTTTACACTGTGATGAGTCTGGAAACGAAGTGGAGTCGTCACCTGCATAAATATTACAATAAATTACATCATGATATATCCTCTTTTGATCATAATTGTTGAGGGTAGGCATTCCCATATTCAACACATAGCATTCCCATATTTAGCACATAAAACAATCTAATAACATGTACATAATTTATAAAGTCGTCTTTATTGGAATGTTGCCCAGATGCAGACCTTACTACAGATATAGGCCCATGTTTGGATGACAATTTGTAAGTAAGGTCACCGTACAGATGATGTGTACAAAAATCCTGAAATCGCAGCTCGGATGGTTGAAACTAGATCAGGGGTCTTCTTATGCCGTTCACTTAATCATTCGGGTACAAGTCTAGCCATGCGAATATATGATTTGTAGTCGAATATGGAAAGACATCGTTTTATTATCAACCAATGATGAGAGTTGTTAACAAACACGAGAGAACCACCATTAATTTCAATGGCCCTCAAGGTATTGCAGTACATTTCGTAAGGCGTGAATAGATGATTTGATGTCGAACGCCAAACAAAATCTTTCGGTCCAAGGTCCAAAAGCAAGGATCTTGTCAATGTTGTAACAAGCCTCAAGGTACTGGAATCTGATGTTTCTAAGTGAACTTCCTAGATATTGATTTGTCGTCGACAGGAAGTCACGTTATTGCAAAACAGGAGTTACTGATTTCGAAGACAAGGGTATGACTTGATATAGCAATTTTCAGGGATGATGGTCATGAAAATGAAGGTTTACGAGTATTGAAGACAGATGAACTTTTAATCACTAGATGACTTCTTTTGAACATAT
Organism: Pinus albicaulis; assembly: GCA_034641835.2. Lineage (NCBI taxonomy): Eukaryota > Viridiplantae > Streptophyta > Pinopsida > Pinales > Pinaceae > Pinus > Pinus albicaulis. The sequence continues at coordinate 1,507,136,462 of CM076581.1, read as the reverse complement.
AGGCGACACTATGATGAGTTGGAAGCATTGACCCAAAACCAAAGTGAAGGTATTATGAAACATAGGTGTGAATGAACCATCAAGATGATTACCCTAACCAAACAGTCATGGAAATGGAGTGAAAGAAGTGTCATGTTCAAGAGTGACTTGCTACCAAAAAGAAACTTTGCTTACTTTTCCCAAATTTTCCCTAGTCATCTTTCGACCAGTACCTCTTTATTTTTTAACAAGCTTGCGGAGGATAACATTTTCTTGATCTATAATTCAACCCTTCGAGCAAATAAAGTATCGCTATTTAATAATTTAATGAGTCTAGCGATGAATGAAACTCGATTCTTGCCATGATCGACAAGCCCGTTGCTATTTTATGTTTTAACGAGCTTAACAACAGTAATAGCCCAGTTATTTTTCATATTTAGAGAGTCTAAAAAAGAGGACGAAAGAGAACTCCATAAAGTAATTTTTTCGTATATTTGTCACTCAGATCCAAAAAAGTGTAAAATAATATCTGAGAGAACCTCTTTGGTCATGTTTAACAAAGGTATTCCTTTTTCGTAAATAATATATCTTAGTCTGGAAAAGGGTTAAACTTATTTAGAGTAGATATCAATTCATTCACTTTAACGAGCTCGAAAAGACAAGTGCTCGGCAATCTTTTCACATTATCAGAGTCTGAAAAGAGCTGAAAGAGACTCCAGGGGTTCCTTTTTCACTATTATCGAAGCTCGAAAAAGAGATAAAGTGCGCTTCAAATCCTTTTTCAATTTTAACAAAGTTCGAAAAATAAGGAGAAAAAGTATGCTTTATGGTCAATTCATTCTTGAAATAAATCTGCACGACTAATCTGTTCATCAGTTGTAAGACCTATTTCAGAGCAACATCAAATGGATTAAAAATACCTGTTTCATGATAAAAACATAATAAAACTATATTCATAGCAATAAATTTAACTTGCAAAAAATTAAATGACTATAAAAAGTAGTTTCACTATTCGTTTTTACCATTCCATAGTTACCATTTGCATTTTGGAGCTCTGAACCTGATTTTTCCCATGAACTTCAGCTGTGGATTGTGTGCAAATGTAATAATTTTTTGAATGTTCCCTACAAGAGCACATGTTGAATGCCTCTTGCAAGAGAAGATGCCCCCCAAGCTTCATTTCATTCACCTAAGTAGAATATTAGTTACTTATAGCTGGATGGAATGAAGGTTCATTATAGGGGAGGATTTGTTTCATTTTTTAACGAGCTTGACACAGGAAAAGAATTATTCTCATGACCTGTTTCATTTTTTAACGAGGTTGACACATTAAAATAACTATCCTCATCACATGTTTCATTTTTTAACGAGGTTGAAACAAGAAAAAATAACTATCCTCATATGTACTTGTTTCATTTTTAAAACGAGGTTGACACAAGAAAAAATAACTATCCTCATAACTTGTTTCATTTTTTAACGAGGTTGACACAGGAGAAGAACCATCCTCATCACCTGTTTCATTTTTTAATGAGGTTGACACAGGAAAGAAAGAACCTACCTCATAAATATGTTTCATTTTTTAACAAGTTTGACACAGAAAAAAGAACCATTCTCATAATCTATTTCATTTTTTAACGAGGTTCACACAGTAAAAGAACTTTCCTCAAAGGCACTTGTTTCATTTTTTAATGAGGCTGACACAAGAAAAAAGAACTATCCTCGTAGGTACTTGTTTCATTTTTTAATGAGGATTAAACAAGAAAAAAAACTATCCTCATAACTCTGTTTCATTTTTTAACAAGGTTGACATAGAAAAAGAACCATCCTCATTGTGAAGTTGGACTAGTGAGTGTGTGCTGGAAAAGACGTAGTCTAACAAAGTCATCATTTAAGGATTTTGATGAACACCACAAATGATAAGTTATAATATGCATTGATGGGTCTTCTCTAGGTTTTCCATTGAATTTAGGAATGTTTGAGGGTAACATATGTGGTATCACTAGCCACGAAGGAGAGGAACCAGATAGGATTCCAGATGATGACATGGGTGAAGTCAATGGAAAAAACATTTAAAATGAAGCAAAAACAGATGTTGTCGCAACTGAAATAGATGGTTCAGACTGGGATGTTATCTCAGTCATGGTCAAATGACCCAATGTATACGCTATAGAATACACAGGAACTCAAAGTGAAATAGGATCAACAAAAGCAGAGGAAGGTGATTGAGGAAAAGATTCACACAGGTAAAGCTCCTACCGAAAATGAGTTGGAGTTAAAGGTGTCTCGTCTTGTGATATTTCTTCAATAAAAATCAAACCAGGTGGAAGAACCTCATCTTCAGGCCCAAAGTATATTTCAAGTGGTTGACTGCATGATATGGGAGACTCAATGGTTACAATAGATTGTGGAGTGACCAATATAGAGAGAACTTTCGGTTGTTCAAATTTGGGATCAAGATTTTCTCCACTTAGGGAATATAGAAACAGAAATATAAGGGAATGATAGACCCTATTTCATTGGTCCAAGGGATGATGTCCAGTTTGACCAATAACAGTTTCCCCCTAAATCACAATGGTTTTCGAATCAACTTCTAGTTGAACAACGTTAGATTCGGGAGGTATGGTCTCACAGATTGAATGGATCATGACCACGGGTAGCTATGAAGACTCTGTTTCGACAACAGTAAATGAACCGGGATGTGTGGAAACAATTTGAGCTAACTCTAGTTTAAAGGATAATGTTTCTCCAGAGGTACGAATTATACTTGATTTGGCAGATCGTGATCGCCTTCGCCTACCAGAAGTAACTTCCGGTGGTAAAGGTGGTTTTAAAGCTAATCTACGCGAACGACGGGGAATATGATTCTTTTATTCCATGATTAGTGAGTTATTTTATCCAAAAAAAAATAAACAAAAAGAGGGTAATTATAGGCAAAAGGGTTTACCAAGAAACTATGAACTGCATAATACCTCCTAGCGAACCAAGAAGTACAGGCAGGAAATCTCCCCGAATGCTATGTTCGGTGTATCACAATTTACAAGGTGGCTGACTCGGTTCACTATGGATGGATAACACCTAAAATTTGTTCTCCCAAATATACCCGAAGGTACATGGCGACCCAAGTCTGTATTAGCACTATCTGATGCAAAACCACACAGTGAGAGCACCCCTTTATACTTATCGTACTGTAACACCACCTGGTATACGTAAAAGTACATGGACGAGCTACGATATACTTACATACGTGGAATGTGGTATCACACTCAGAATGTATCACAGACAAGTTAACAACATCTGCTATGTTTTACGACGCCAGAACACGTCTCTAGCCTAGACCTTCTAAATTTTATCATTTTGGTCCAATGCGTTGTTAAGTAAATTGAGATTAATTTTATGTTGATCTTCAAAGGTTCACTGCAATGATGTGTATGAAATTCCTAAAATGCAAGCTAAGACTTATAAACAAACTTTCACTTTCAGCTTTTTCAATGAAGAACCTAGCTACTAAGGGAAGAGAGCAAATAATTTGTGAGCAAACAAATCAATGAACAAAAACAAATCAATGAGCACAAACTAAATGCAGATTTCCTAATGTTCCTTTTGCAAAACACACACAATCCAACATGCAAATGCAAGTTTTTCTTTTCATTTTCCATAATGTTATGAATGCAGAAAGGAAACTAGGTGCACTAGATCAATAATTCAAATGCTTTTTACTTTCGAGAAACGAAGAATGCAAACAACAATTTCTCTTTTGAAGGAAAAACGAGGATTTCAACAACAATTTCTCCTATCAAGGAAATGAAGCTTTTACGACAATTACCTATTTCGAAAGCAAATGATTCTTAATGTGATTATAAAAAGTACTTTGAAATCAACTTGTCAATGATAAATAAAAACTTTTTTAAACAAGAATTGAACAAATTTTCAGTCAAAGGAGGAAGAAGTATATAGATTCACTGGTCAATTGAACATCAAAATTTTGAGAACACAGCAACAAAAAAAACTGAAGTAAGTTGCAAAGTAGAATTCAAATGAATTTGGATACTTTCAGGAGTCAATGTAGTCCCCAAGGGGATACAGTGCTCTGCAACGTAGGCTAGGAAGGGAGACAGTGCTCTGCAAAGCACTATGTTCAGTCTCAGGGTGCATTGGGCGCAGTATGCAAAGAAAAATAATATTGTTTAACTCAATGTCTTTTCAAATTAAGCTCTAAAAAATTTTAATCTCTATGTGTAACAACTACTGGGTGGATAAATGAAGCAAATCAGAGGCTAAAACACCTAGAACTAAGATAAATTCTCCCCAGCGAAGTCGCTAATTTGTTGGGCCAGAATTGTGAATTACAGATAAATCATGCTTCCCTAGACAGGTGCTAGTCTAGAACAATAGGTGAAAGACTATACGAATATTTTTCCTAACTCAGAATAGATACATAGAGAGGATTGGAGGCTTACTTATTCATTTTCTTCCAAATGGCTCCTTTTGTTACTTCCGTTGCAGCTTCAAATTCAAGCGGTTTGCGGGCCGAATTCTTCCTACAAGAAAGAACATTGAAACAATAGAAGATGCAATAATATATATATCTATTCAAGCTAGTTAGGTAAACCAGTAAAGCATAAACCATATACATCAACTAAGATCTTGCAATATGTAAAATCAAATCCAATACAGATGCATATAGGGAAAAATAAACAGTACTCTTTATTGATAGAAGGAGAGGTTACAACCTAGTGGCTGATTTGAAGTGACCTTCCAGCAACATTCCCAAACCTCATCACAGTATAAATCTCTCCAGCAGCAGCTTCACAAATCTAGCTCTCAATTGAAAATTCTCCAACATTTCTCTACTCAAATTCTTCCTTCTCAAGAACTCAGATCTATGCTCAATTTATAGATGAATTATAGGTTTTTTTGCAATCAATAACTTTTCAATAATAGTCAAGAAATGTTTCCAGTCATATAGATGTAAAATGGACACTTGGATCCAAAGCTTGAAACATGTGAACTCTTCTAGAAGGCACTAGACAAGTGGAGATTCCAGAACAGTGATAATTTTTCTCCTAATGTGACCAACGCACCTGTGAATGTTGGGAAGTGCTTTGCAGAGCAGCCTTGCATGGGGCTACCTGCATATGAAATGCACTTAGACCCCTTAGAGCTTGTGTTGGTGAGCTCTCATATGCTATATAATAAGCTTCAAACCATGGAAACCTTTGCTTGATGAAAGTCTTGCTTGATTTGTCTTGTTTCTTGTCTTAGGGCATGTAGCAACTAAAATTATAGGGAATGATAGACCCTTGATCATTGGTCCTGGAGATGATGCGAAGTTAACCAGGTCATTGAGAATGGTGCCAAAATTGACCTATAGGATGGTGGGTGAATTTCACCAATGAAGTCTAGAACCCATTGCTGAAATGGAATTTCTGTGGAGATGGGTTTAAGGGGTAAAGGTAGTAGTTTTTTCTTCCCTTCAAAGTTTTGGCATTTGTCACAGGAGGTCACATACTTTTTCACATCTACAGACAATGTAGGATAGTAAAAACCAGCTCTCAAGATATTATCTGCAGATGACTTCTTGTAAAGGTGTCCTCCACAGTCACCTGCATGAAACTCTTCCATAACTTTATCAGCTTCATCTTTAAGCAAGAAATTCAATAAAATTCCACCATGATCTTTCCAAAATAGTGCTTTATCTATGATACAAAATTTCATTTGTTTTAACTTTAAAAATATAGCTTTAGTTCTTGAAAATCTAGGAGGAGTTTGTAAATTTAGTAATACAAATATGATATATGCATACCATGGTGAGTCTAAAAATTCTTCACTGATCTGTGGAGTCGCCATCTCTTCCTAATCATCTAATTGGGAAATAAAATTTATATCTAAAGCATGACAATTTGATTCAGCCATGAGTTTGGCTAAACCTTGACCTTTAATGAGTTTGGTGGGCTTAATTTCTATGTCATATTTCAAAATAGTGGCAATCCATTTGCCTCTTTCACCATCAGGCCCATTCTGAGTCAGAATTTCCTTCACTACTGAATTTGGAATATAAGCAACGATGTGTGAATACAAGATGTACACTCTAAAGTCTTTGATATCCTTCACTAAAGCTAGTGCCTGCTTTTTCATTATGTTATACTTTAAAGTGGCATCTCTAAGTGATTTGCTAACAAAAGAAATGGGTTGTTCATAGCCTTGATCATTATTTTGTAGTAAAACTGTAGCAATAGTATGTTCTGAAGCAAAGGAAAAAATAATGAATTTTTTTTTCAAATCAAGACTTATTAGGATTCGTGTACTTGTCAAGGCTTGTTTGATTGATTCAAATGATTGTTTGGCCTCCACATTCAATTTCAGTACTCAGTATTTTTTCAACATGTTATTGAGTTCTCTAATTATTTATGCTAAGTTTGAAATGAATATTCTGAGAAAATTGATTTTACCTAAGAAAGCATGCAATTCTTTAATATTCCTAGGATGGCTTATGTTTAGAACAACCTCTATTCTAGCTGGGTCTATCCTAATTCCCTTTTTTGATATAATATGACCTAATAGTTTACCTTCTTCAAGTCTAAAGAGAGTCTTTTTGGGATTTAAAGAAATACCAGATTTCTTGCATTTGATAAACACTTGTCTTAAGTGATCTAGATGTTCATTATCAATTTTTTATAATACAGTTATATCATCTAGATAGATTACAAGAAAATCATGAATTTATTTAGCAAAATCTATATCCATATCTCTCTAAAAGTTAGCTCGTGCATTCATTAATCCAAAAGGCATTTTCACATACATGAAAGTACCCCATGGAGTAGTAAATGTAGTCTCTGGTTGGTCTTCTGGCTGAAGTAAAATCTGGTTATATCTAGATAGTCCATCAAGTAATGAAATCATGGATGAACTAATCACCCTCTATAAAATATGATCCATCTTGGGGTGAGGGTTGTTATCTTTTAAGGACACCTTGTTTAAACGCCAGAATCAACACACAGTCTGATCTCCCCTATTTTATTCCTAGTAGGAACTAGGTTTGAAACCCAATCATAATATCTGACAAGTGAAATTATTTGGGATTCATACATTCTCTTTACCTCCTTTTCAATTAAAGGCATTAAAACTGGATTGATTCTCCTGAGATTTTGTTTGAAAGGTTTTTTTATCTTCTTTTATAAGTATTTTTTTTTGTATTACGCTAGTTTCATAAGATTTTAAGTCTTCATAACTCCATGAAAATACATCCTGAAATTTCTTAAACAGAGCTACGTATTTCAATTTTTCTTCTTGAGGTAGGGCTTTTGAAAGTTTAATGAGTTTTGGAATTTGTTCTGTTCTAATATTTAATTCTTCTATATCTGATCTTAATGGTTCCATCTTTGGTTTTCTTTCAACGTCATTTGAATCAAAAATATCTTCTAAAGGGGCTAATCCCTTAGGTAAAAAAAATTTCTTAAGTTTTAAAATGCCAGAATCGTCCTCTACTAATTCTTCTAATTCTACCTTTTCTAAATTATCTATTTCTACTTGATTGAATTTAGTAGGTTTAGTGAAATCTAAGTTATTTGCATCTATCTCACTATCTATTTTATCATCTACTATACAGTCTGTGTCTATGTTACAATTCTAAAAGTCTCCCTCAGCATTCATGAAATGATAGATTTGTTCTTTTTGTGAAAATATCTGCCAATATTTTAGATTATCTGGTATTGTAAGGTAGTGTTTAACTTCTTCTATATATTGATAATTTGGTTGAAAAGGTAGATTGCATGTACTAGCAAAATTTGCTAAACTGTGTGCTTGTATGCTTTGTTTTCTAGGAATTACAACAAAGTCACACTCAAGCAATTCTTTGATCAAATCTAAAACTATTTCTCTATATTGACTTAATCTAGGATTATACAATGAATATTCTCCTCTAATATGTTTACAATTAAATCAGAGTCTCCCATGATAGAAACTCTTTTTCCTCCTAAATTTCTAACAATCTACAATCCTAAAAACAGAGCTTCATACTCTGCCATGTTGTTTGTACAATTGAAGTCTAATCTAAAGGCATGACCTTCTACATGATTGTTTTCCATGTTATGAATCCAAAATCCTACTCCTACTCCTAATTTATTCACTGATCCATCAAATTCTAGATGCCACATTGATTCATAAAATATGTTTTCACTGTCTGGGTATTTCTCTTTCTGTTTTAATTCTGTGTTTTTCTCTATGCCAGTTTCAGAATTACATAAAATGGAGTCTGTATTAGTAGGTGTAGAATAAATTGGATAATTTCTAGGTCTTTCTACACTACTAACCATGTACCTCATTAATGTCTCTCTGTAAAGTTTCTTGGGTTGTCCAAATACTGAAATAGTGGCATAAGACATGTCTATTTGTAGAGATCCCTATAGTTTTTCTCCCCATGAGTGAGATAACAACATTCCATACTTAGGAGAGATATCAACTACTACAATATCCATGACTATGCTTTTTCTAGGGTATTAAACTAAAGTGACACATAAATCTTTGATTAAGCCTGGAATCAAATGAGAATAGATCTTTATAAGGTCTAGTGATGTCTAAATTCAAGGTTTACATAATGGCTTTTGGCATTAAATTATGTGAAGCTCCTGAGTCTAACATAGCATTATGTAAATCTGATCATGAATAGTCAAGCTAACGTAGAAAGAAGGAACTCCTCCTTGTTGGTGTTTTCCTTTTACCTCAGGACCAAAAATTAGTTCTGATTGGTCATCACTCAATTTGACAGAGTCTTCTCCTTCATTCATGTTTAAAGTGTCAGGGATCTATGTTTTTTATAGATCATGCTTAAACATTTCTGTTAAAGGAATTGGTATCTTCAGTTTGGCAATTTCAGGTTGGATTTTGAATGGTGCTTGTGCTTTTCCTAATTGAATTATTTCTTCTTTAGTAACTGCAGTTTGAGTGTGTTTCTATCCTTTTTCTATAGTTTTTTTTTTCATTTTCTATTTTTTTTTCCACTATTTTGTTGCTTTTTGTTTTCTTTTCAGGTACAGTTTGAGATGCAGTGGAATTTTTGGCAGGTTTTGAGGTTTCAGCAATTGTTTTGGCAACAACTATTTTAGGATCAGTTGATTAGTGATCAACATCAGATGTTTTTGGATATGAAATTGTTGTTTTAGCAGAATTTATTGTCTTAGCAACAACATATTTTTTAGGATATGCTAATGTTTGAACAACAGTATCTGTAATGTCAAAAATTTTAGGACTAGGTGTAGTTTTAGGACTAGAAATTTTCTGATTGGGATTTGAATTTTTCAGAGTTGAACTAGAGTTTTGTTGGGTTTCCCTAGGGACGATTTGTAGAACTTTGGTTGTAGAAGCCTCTGTTGTTTTCTTTATTTGAGTTTGGGTAGATTTCTTAATAGGGGCTTCTACATTTTTCTTGATCCTAAGGTTATATTGCTTATGAACTTCATTTATTGCAAACTCATAACCTTTTTTGTAATCAAAATACCCACCAGATTCTAATTGTAACTGTGGTAATTCATATAAATCCTATTCTTCCTGTGTAAGAAAAATGGTGTTATCATCATTAATTCCCATTAGATTAATATGAGTGTCTTCATCATATTTGTTTTGGTGAGAAATTTCGGCATAGTTCTCTTGGAAAGGTGGTCTTATTGTTTGATCAGGTTTTGATTCTCTAGATTAACCAGTGTTGGTGTTTTTCCTGAAAATAGGATTTCTTATTTGAGGGCCTTGTTGTTGGTTATCCCACTGTGGCTTCCTTTCCATATTATCTAACCTATCCATCATTATTTTTAAATTTTTTGCTAAGTTATCTATTTTCAAATCTCAGGTTGATGTTTCCTCTTTTATTATCACTCTTCTTTCATTTCTTAAGATATCCTCCTTGGCTAACAAGTTTTCCTCTAAACTTACAACATTACTTTTCATCTGCTCTAAGTTTTTTGGGTTTCTCTCTCTCAGTTGGTAAGCCATATTTGTATCAAATCCATCAAGGAATTTGATCAGAGCAGAGTCTAGAGGAGGTTTAATATTAGTATGGATTGCATTGTAAATATTGTTATATCTTGTATAATAGTCCTAAACTATTTCATTAGGTGCTCTTTTTATGTTTTCAAATTCAGACAAAATTTGTAATGGATTCTTCTTTTTCTCCCATCTTTAAGAAACATTCTATGGAAAGTAGCTAAATCAACAATACTACCAGTAGGCAAACTTTTAAACCAATTTTTACATCACCACCTAAAGTTTGAGCAAAAAGTCTCATTTGAACATCTGCGTCATCAAGTTCATGCAGTTCAAAATAGTCAGTCATTTTTTTAACATGTTGTTGTGCAATATAGTGAGTGGTTCCATCAAATTGAGGGATTTTTCTTTGGTAGTCTTGGGGCAAGGAATTTAGAGGAGCTTGTAGGACCAATGGGGAAGATCTGGCAGCCATGGCTTGGATTCTAACTTGGTTAGGAGGTAAGTTTGAAGTACTTGGTGATTAGGTTGAAGTACTTGCAGATGTAGTTGGGATGCTAGAAGAGGTGCTGGGAAATGTGGTTGAAGTGCTTGAATATGAAACAGTAGTGCTAGAGGATGAAGTTGCATTATTTTGGGTTGGAAATAAAACTCTAGGTTGAAGTGGAAGCTTAGGAAATAAGGATTCTATGGACTGAAGTGTGGTGGAAATAATAGATGAGGTGGTAGTAAACAAGGATGAACCTACAAATTCTAAATAACTGGTATCTAAATGATTGGTAGAAGGCTTAGCGGTATAGGAAGATAAAGCAGTCAATTCAACTGAATGTTTAAAATAAGCTTCATCAATTTCTTTAATCAAAGTTGCAATTATAGCATCAAGTTTAGCATACGCTTCTAGGGATTTTTCATCTGAATGTATTGAAACAGTTTCCTTCTTACTTTCAATGAACAAAATAAAATCAGGATCTATTAAACTATTATGTATGTCGCTTTCTGATTTTGTTTTAAAAAAATATTTCTCAAAAGCTAAATCATATTCAATGTATTGTAAACTTGATAATTTATTGGGAAGAGAATTTGCTTTGACCAATGAATTTTTATTACCTAAACTTTCTAATTTCTTGTTTTTCTTTACAATTCTATTAGGATTATCTACTATGACAACATGTTCTTGATCTAGATTAGACCTAGTATAGTAGACTCTTCTGGAAGCCAGAGTTTCAGTTTTTAATAAAAAATTTACTAACAACCCTTTAAAACAATCTTAAGGTGAAAAGATAAGTGAAAATATTTCCTTTAAGATTAATTTTAAACACTGAGGATTGATTAGTTCCCCAGTATGGTAGCCAATATGTTATCACTCCAATAATTCTCAATGGTTATTATTATTTTTTAGTTTAAAGAATATTAGAGGTAACCACAAACCTACTTGTAAGACTTAGGATCTAGCCTTCCTAATGCTCAGAGAGGGCTCTCTCTATATGATTTATCTTTGTTGTTTGTAGTTGATTTTAGGCTAGTTATGTAGGGTTATTTGGTATTTGATTTTGGATTTGGTTTGGCGATGAAATCACTTACTCAGATATATAGATGTAGGTTTTTATTTCATTGGGCTGATGGAGTCAAATTTTCAAGCAGTAGAATCAGGATCAAGGTTTTAAAGGGAAGCATTCATAGGGAAAGATAGTTTGGCCCACCTCTGATCCTTAGGCTGATGGTGAAACTGGTTTCAATCAAGGAAAGAGAGAAATTAAGGGTTCTCAAATCCGGATAATGAGTGAAAAGACATAGGTCAATTGAAATAAGGGAGCAATTAAGAATTCCTTTATCTGGATATCAGAAGAAAAAAATATAAATGATAAACAGTTCAAGACAAAGTGTAATTAAACATATTCTGTAATAACATTCCATTTATCATTTAGATTAAGAAAACATATGAGCATGTGAAAAATTTAGAAAGAAACAAGTGAAAAAGTAGAAATTACTTCACTGTAATGGCCTAACCCATGAATCTTATAATATAATCTCTTTATTGATTTAATCCATTCTACTGACTTGAAATTGGTAAAATCACCCTCAGGTTCCATAATATTACAACTATAGAAAAGTTCAGCAATTCATCCACCCTCAACACTTACAAATGAGAAGTATTTTACAAAAACTATTGCAAAATATTCTAAAACAACTTAGCAATTATTCAAGGAAAAAGAAATATCTTCATGCAAGAAGATAGATACAGCTACCTAACTAATTCAAGTTGTCCCTACTTTTATTGATTTGTTGTTCAATTGTTGATATCTTGATGCTGATTTGTCTCTGTTTATTGCTCAACGAAGGTTGTAGTTAGGCAGTGGAGTGTCCTCTACGTTGGCAGCTTTATCTATGTTTTGAATTTCACTCTAAATTTTACTGATACACTTTAACTGTCTGATACTCTTTGACTGTTATACCCTTTCACTATTTAACTTTTCATCATTCACTGTTCACTGTAATTGTAAAACAACATTCTATGTTTTATCTTTTCCTGCTCTGTTTTTATTGCAAATTGTTTTCATAGTAAATTAATCATCTTTTCCCACAATTCTGCCTCTGGAGATTTTATCTTCATCATCCTTCTGAATATTGCATCTGCTTCAGTATATTTTGAGAATGTAGGCTTGTTGATAAATATGTGTTTCACCTCATGTTGTAGGTATAAAATATTCTCAAAGTGTTTGTAAAGTACCTTCCATATTGAAATACCTTGTATGGCTGAGTTATTGGCTTTCTCCTTAGTTACTTCTCTCATTTTCTTATCATAATCATCTTTCTTCATTAATTTATCATGAATAACCAAAGGATTGGGAAGGCCTTTTTGTCTGAGGAAATCAAACTTCATCTTGAATCTTGTGATGACAACTTCCATATTCTGGAATTTCTCTTCTAGCTCTATCATCAAGTTCTTTTTAGAAATTACCTTCCTAAATTCTAGGATGGTTTCTGTTCTATCATTAATTCCAATCTCTTCAGGTTCTTTCTTATTCTTGGAATTAAGAAATTTGATGATTTCAAGAGCTTCTTCCAGTTTCTTACCAAGTTCTCACTTTATCTTTAGAATAGCTTCCCTTGCTAATTTGAATATATCTTTCTGTTCATAGATAACCTATATAGATGGCCAAATATCATTGACAGATTCAATGATATTTTCCCAAAGTTGTTGTTTGGCTTGTGCCATGGGTTCTTTCAATGTAAGATATTTCTCTAACTTCTTTAATTTCTCATTCAACTTGTTTTCCCTCTGTTCTTCGTTTTGTGCATTATCTTAGCAAGTTTCATTTCATCTTCTAGACTTTTAAGTTGTTCTTTAAGTCTGTTAATTTCATTTTTCTGAATAGACATGTCTTGCATTGCTTTAATTATCTGACTTGCTTCATCTGTAGGTTGGGCTGCTGTTGTTGAAGGATCTGTTGCTGAATTTGTTGATGACGTGACAAGTAGTGTTGTAGCCATTGGGACTATAGGATCCAATGATTCTACTAGTGTAGAGGGCACAACTCTTGTGACTACAGGGATGATAGAGACTCGGACTTCTTATGCTCTATCCTTTTTTCTCCTGGACCAAATTTTCTATTTCATTTTCCATTTATTTAATCTGGGCAGTCAACTGTAGTATTAGAATCATCTCTCATCTTTTTGATTTGTATCCTATAAAGCTTCCTTTGCTTGAGGATGTTTTGTAGGAGGCATCTTAAGTTTCTTCTTTAATGCAGCAGTGTCTGCATTCTTCTTCTTAATCACTTCATGTGCAACTTTGACATTACTAGGATCAAATCCTACTTCAATAACCAAATATTCTAGTGATTTGATTCTATTATATTTTCCTGTGAGGATGGTTTTTTTAACTTAGGATGATATTTGATGTTTGTAAGAGTATTTTGGAGCTTCTGAACACTCATGGCCTTATTTGTCATTTTGGAGTAAAGAATTTCACCAACTTGTTTGTGAAATATTATTTTTTCAATAGGATGAAGATCATCTACTTCAACTTCATATGAGGACTTTTTGTAATCTGTTGATGATTTAGGATGCTTTACTTTAGGCTGCAGGAAGGTAATTTTCATTTTTCTATTCTTATAGTCAAAAGTAGAAAGTAATCTGCTTTGGTCACTAGGTGACTCTTTCCAATACTGATTTTATGTATTAGTATTCAATGTTTCATTTTTCATCTTTATCTCTTTGTATTTCTGCATAATGTCCATCTCCTTCTTGAAGATGACATTTCAACACTGTGCTGCATCTGAATAAGCTGAGTTTTAGAAGTCGAAGGCTGATGTTCTTCTTCAATCACTGTAGAAGGTGAATTTTCCTTTACTTTTGTTTCTGTATCAATCACTTCTATTGTTTCTAATCCTTCATTGATGGGATTTAATTTAGGCTTCTTCCTGTACATTAATTTAAATTTGGTTTCATTTTTAGTCTCTGCAGTATATGAGCCTTCCACTCTGATTCTCTTTGAGATTTTATCTTCTTGGGCTAGAGTTTGCAAAGTTTGACTAGTATCACCTTGTTTCTCTGCCTCAATCAAGGTGTTCTCCAACCATTCAGACTGGTTAGAGTGTTTCTCAATATCTGGTTTCTTCTCATGTAAATAAGGATTTACTTTGCATTTAACTCTCATTTTATTTATTACTACTGGATGATCTTAGTACCATAGAAAGCTCTTACTGAATTTAAACTCCTACAAAAAAAATTTAGCCTCTGGACCTGCATCTCTACTGTTACAAATGAAAGGGCCAACATGATTTTTTATTTTGAATTGTGTCTTCTTCTTAGCTGCTAGGAAATTGATTGAATCGGAATTAAGAATCTATCTTATGTACTCAAGGGAAAATAAACTCATCGAGAGGTATTTGGGCAGTTTATATGGAATAATATTTTATCCATATATTCTTATCTTTGTATGGTTTTGGTACAAGTACCAATATCCTGTCCTATTATGCTCTAACAACTATAGGACCTTCTTAATTTCCTCACTAATTCTGGGTTGCATGCTGCTGTTTAGCATATTGACCATAGGATGAATGAAGGAATCAATAAAATCTATATATGTGGACTGTTTGGAATATTTTGTTATTAAAGGAGTTCAAAATATGACTGACTCTGGGTTTCCTTCAACATCTAGCTTCTGAATATTGATGTCAAATTTATCAGACTGAAAGTACAAAAACATGTGGAAAAGGATTGATGAATGCTTCAAAACACCTTCTTCAAGAATTTTGACCAACTGTTCACGAATATTCTCACCTAGGTAATGAGAAAAAATTAAAATTGTAGCAGGAGGTTGACCAGGTGTAAAAGTGGACAAAAAACCTAGTACTGCAACATCAACGTCCATATATGTGAAATAGCCAAGAATAAAAGGAAACATGCTAATGATGTTTCTGGTTCTTTCAGAAAATTTTGCATATGTGTAAGGGGGATTTATCTTTGGAATTTCTACAGAAGAAGGCATGTAAGTCTGGAATATCTGGAACCTCTTCGGGAAGTCTAGATTCAGATACAATTGTGTAAGAGCCTCAATGGATAAAGGGGTTTCATCTAGTCTAGATTGGATCTAGAGAATTTGATTGATTGACTCAGCAGTAATGGTAAACAATATTTCTTTTTCAGAGTTTATTATGTCTCTTTGATCAAGGAAATAGTAGGATTGAAAAATTCTAATCACTTCTGAGCATTGGAAGGACTGTGGGAATACATACTTTGGAAAATTGGTTTCCTAGATGAAAACCTCATCTGCTTGGTCTATGAATTTTTCATGGCTCCATCAGTGGATTTGAAGAATATTAAATTCTGTGACTGTGTCATTAATCTTAAAATATTTATCAGCCAAGGGAGTGTGTTCTACATTCTAATATTCCAAATTTTTCATGCAGTAAATTGGAATATTAATTTTTGCTAATTTCACTTAGGAGGTGAATAAAATGGGTAAAAGGACCATGAGTAGGAATAATATCCTTCATAGTGTTAAAAGGATCAATGGAGCGACTTTATTTTGCACCTTGCAGTGTGAAAAGGGGCAATTGCATGAGGACAAGGTCAAGTTTGACAAAGTCAACAACACTGCCTAAGAGGTGTAGCTTGCATGAGAAGACAACACAGTTTGAGAGGGAGGAATATTACTTGTGGAAGAAACCCTAATGTGTGGGGTCCATGGCAAAGAGGCATTCACTTGTATAAAAGGAGGAAGAGGTAGCCATAGCGAGATATCTTTGAGCATATTGATTTTAGTCTGAAGACTAATTTGCATACTTCGATTGTTCAGCTAAGTTGCAGTGATGCTTAGCATGAGGGATTCCTGTTTAGGATTTCTGCTCCTTCTTGAGAAGCCTCTTGAATGAATGCACTTCATCTTATCCACATATTGGCTCAAGGCCAAATCCACTACCATCATTCACTATGTTATTTATGTTGAAGTGGAGGGTTCCACAACACCTCTCCTTGGCTCATATTTCAGAGGAGGGAGTTCCCATACCTCCAGGAGATTAGTAGAGTGGATTTTAGAGCTGATTTTCATATCTTAGCATCATTCCAAGCTTCTCCCATCATCAGCAGGGTAGTCCAACACCTTGACTGTGTTATTCTAGAGTGCATCTGCAGTGAGAGGTTGCACCAGCATTTTGGAGGGCAACATTTCCAATATTAGGATCAGCCTTATAATTAGGAAATCCATTGGAGGAGGTTTGTTGCATATTCGACATATTATTCAGCCATCTCCATATTGTATCAGTTCTGAGTTGCTGCTGCTACCCAAAAACTCTGGCATTTATGTAGATTTTCCATTTTTACATGTATTACAGCCAATTGTTCTAAGGATTGTGTATTATTGTTGTATTGTCATTTTCTAGGGTTGAGAGTTTTCTCCCCCACCTTTCTTGAGCTTATATTGCTATATCATTGTATTTTCATTTTATATGTTGCAGTGTCTCTTATAAACTGCGTTGTTATAGCCATGGTTTCTCTCATGTAGCGTGTTTTCCATGTATCATGTATTTCTTCCATTGAGGCTGTATTGCTTTGCTTGAGTGACTTCTTCCTCATGGATTTGTACAAAATTGCTGCTATAATATACATTTTTTGGCTATATACTTCTTCATGTGCCCATGCTTACAAAAATAACTCTTTTAGTTCATCTCTTGCTCAAGAATAGTTGCAGTCCCTCATCGGGCACTTTCTGAGGACAACTAGGTGTGGGAGATCTGTTTAACCCACCTAGAATGATTTCTTTGGAGCCTCCTCTTGGATTCAGCACTTAGACACATTTTTCTAAGGGATCCAGGTCTTGGTTTTAATTCTTGTAGCACCCATTATTGAAAAATGCATTTTCCAGTCATGCCTTGCTAGCTGTTCCAGATTTGGGATATTACAGTGGTATCAGAGTTGCTTTCTTTGCTCAGCCTGTGAGTCTGAGCCTAAGAAGATCAGAAGATTGAATAGGATGGGATTTATCTCATCATATTTTAGATCCATGAAGGACCTCGCCAGGAAGGATAAGCAGAAAGAAGAGGAAGATCCCTACAATTCCTATTCTCATCAAGAAGGAGACACAGAAATAAGCAGGAGAAAGACTCCATCTTTTGGAGAAGAAAAATGGGATAAGCGTACCAAGATTCCTCCTAAATATGTACATATTATTCATGAATATTTCAAGGAGATCAAAAGAAATATGCATGGAGAATCTCCTGGAGGGTTTGATTCTAAAGAAAACTCTAGATTATTACATGAGGAGTGTGAGCAAGTAGCTACACATCCTAATACTCAGCGCAGTCACATGCCGAGGATTGCTGGAAGAGAGATGGAAAGAGAATAAAAGGTTGATATGAGGGAAACCCTTAGTAATTTCTTGAAAGATTATGAGTTTCAAACTCAGAAATTCGGAGATCATCTCATTTTTTCAGAGTTTTGCAAGATGAAGGTGAATGGAAAAGAGCAGCAGGATAGATTTCATCTATCTACCTTTGAGGGTTCACCTGAATGTTCAACCAAAGCTTGGGTGGAGGAGTTAGAGACCTTCTTGCAGCACCACCAAATGCCAGAGGATGAAGCCATCAAAGTTGCAACACTGCATTTGAGAGGTAAGGTTTATGCCTGGTGGATCTTTGAATCCTTTTCTTTGAGAAATATAAACATTGCATCTTATGCTAGTTTCACTAAGGCATTAGTGAAAATATTTGATAGAAGGATTCATGAGACTCACATGATGGAGAAAAATAAGAAAACTCAAACAAAACCCTTTCATGAGAATGCAGTACAATTTTATAAAACCATGGGAAAGGCTGAAAACTTGCACCATACTTTGCTAGAAGAAAGGTTTTCATCTCACACCTTTGAGCAAGGGAGCATGGAGATCTCTTTTTCAAAAAGGGATCCAATTTTTGGAGGTTTTCCCATCCATGTTGTAGATATGTAGGGCAACATCGTTGTTAGATCTAGAGATTATCTAGTGCCTCATGTAGAGGAAGGAGGATATCTTGCTCCAAATAGAGGGATGCTTGCATCTTTGCAAGGAAGTCCCCAGGATCTATGTGTAGAGATCGGGGAACAACTCATGTTTTTCATGTGCCATTTTCGAGGAGGTGTGGAACCATGGAGACACAAGGAGAAGGTAGGGAGAAGACCCAACATCATGAGATGAGGAGTACACATCCTTATTCATCTATGGAGGTTGATGCACCTGAGAAGGTGATTGGATTGCATAGTGGAAGCATGGAGACCTTTCTCCATTCATCTATTCAGTCATCTCTTGATGATGATGTCTTATTGCATGGAGAAATTTTGTTGGGGAGACCACTGGATCAACGGAGGAGGATGGGTGCTTCACATGTTGGGGCACCACTCATGGATTTCATGAGGGTGGAGACCTTGGTAGAGCTTGATACAATGCTGGGAGTCTCGGTAGACTCAAGGAGAGGGGGAACATTCCCTCAACATCATCAGTACCCACTTCCATTTTAGATTCTGCGTTGTGGCAGGAACAGTAGGGTAAGGATAGCAGCCTTCCAACTTGCATCGTCAACATAGGAGACGTCAAAGGAGATGGCAGCCATATGACAGATGTTCTTCATTAGAGATCATCAGTGCTGTCACTATGGAGGATAGATCGATATTGGAGCTCCCAGCTGTTGGTGGAGTATTCCAAGGATCTTTTCACTTGCATGATCTTGGATGACTAGTTCCATTAGCAGGGATACTCAATCAGAGATGGGGTCATCTACTATCATGGTAGGATCTTCTTTCCTAGAGCTTCCAAGCTCAAGGAGAAGTTGCTACAAGTAGCTCATGAGGATTTCCTTTTCAGTCCCACTTGTTCTATGAGTGCATACTTCACCATCATGGAGGGGTATTCTTGGATGGGCTTTAAGGAGGAGATATATCAGCATATGAGCAGATGCATGGATCAGATGGAGATGGAGGAGAGACATAACTCTTTGTAGGAGTTATCACAACCACCTCTTTTCTCTTTGAGGATGAGAGGAGACTCACTTATGAGCCACTCCACTTGCATGAGCAGAACATCTGGTAAGGGTGATGATTATTTTCATGATTATTTATATGATGTATGTCCCTTAACCATACATGTGCAGGATGTTGCTCCAAGGAGGAGCATTCTTTATTTAGAGCTTCATGCTCTAGTTAAGGCCATAAGCATGATTGATGGGCCTTCCCTAGGAGGACTTGGGGAAGAGATATATTATGGAGGACATACTCTTTGTACACCTTACATTATTCACTTCCTCCATACTTATGAGGAGATTGGATCAGCAAGAAAGTGGTTGAGAAGCCACTCATTTTATCAGTCTCTATTGAAGTTGAGGGTCAAGCTGCGCTGGTTGCACTTGAGGGACCATTTTCCTTCACATTTGTTGCATATGGCAGCAAGTATGATTCTCATTTTTTCTCCCTATGGCTCTATTGTTTCTATTTTTATGAGGAGCATGTTTGGGACAGGGACACATGGGATGGATGTGTCCTTTGAGGGAGAAATTCCTCACACTTTTTGCACTACATGTTCTAAGGGGAGCATGGGTTATGATATGGTCACCTTCATCACACCTTTGTCTCTTTATGAGGTGAGCCATATGATAGGGGAGATGCCATATGTTGATGACTTCCAACTCATCATATATGGGGATATGTGGGCCAGCATGTTTTGCAGCACTGTAAGAGAGATATATGGAGGTCTAGTCCTCATCTTAACACTTGAGGGAAACTTTATTACAGCCCATGATCAACCAACACTCTACACTTATCATAAGTGGAGAGATGGATAGCATGGGGTAGGCTACATTGTCTACCATGTGAAAATTTTCATCCCACCTACTTTGTCGGAGCCAAAGGTGGAGTACAGTTTCCAGGAGTTTCCTAGATGGAAGGTGACTCATTGCTCCATATGGGAAAGATAGTTCCCATCACATTTCAGATCCCATTCTTCAATGGAACCTCTAGACATCACTTTGCTATCCTCTTGAGTATTTCACCTTTACATGATGATAACTTGATAGCTAGCTTGCATGTTGAGGAGGAGCATTGTGGAGACTTCATTGATGAGATATAATCACTTTCCTTGGAGGATATCATCATACAGGGATGATATAGGGAGTAGAGAAGAGAATTTAGTCTATCATTGCACTTGCTTGAGGACAAGAAATCTTTGAGAGGGGAGGACTGTAATATTCCAAATTTTTCATGTAGCAAATTGGAATATTAATTTTTGCTAATTTCACTTAGGAGGTGAATAAAATGGTTAAAAGGCTCATGAGCAGGAATAATATCCTTCATAGTGTGAAAAGGATCAATGGAGCAACTTTATTTTGCACCTTCCGGTGTGAAAAGGGGCAATTGCATGAGGAAAAGGTCAAGTTTGACCAAATCAATAGCGCTGCCTAAAAGGTGTAGCTTGCATGAGAAGATAATGCAGTTTGAGAGGGAGGAATATTCCTTGTGGAAGAAACCCTAATGTGTGGGGTCCATGGAAAAGAGGCATTCACTTTTATAAAAGGAGGAAGAGGCAGCCATAGTGAGATATCTTTGAGCATATTGGTTTTAGTTTGAAGACTAATTTGCATACTTCGACTGTTCAGCTGAGTTGCAGTGCTGCTTAGCATGATGGATTCTTGTTTAAGATTTCCTCTCCTTCTTGAGAGGCCTCTTGAAGGATTTCACTTCATCTTCTCCACATCTTGGCTCAAGGCCAAAGCCACTACCATCGGTCACTGTGTTATTTCTGCTGAAGTATAACGTAGTGTTGCTGGGTGTTGTAGTGGAGGGTTCCACAACACCTCTCCTTGGCTCATCTTTTAGATGAGGGAGTTCCCATACCTCCGAGAGATTAGTAGAGGGGATTTTAGAGCTGATTTTCATATATTGGCATTAGGTGAATCTTCTCCCATCATCAGCAATGCAGTCCAGCACCTTGACTGCATTATTCTAGAGTGCATCTGCAGTGAGAGGTTGCACTGGCATTTTAAAGGGTAATATTTCCAGTATTAGGATCAGCCTTATACTTAGGAAATCCATTGGAGGAGTTTTTCTGCATATTGGACATATTATTCAGCCATCTCCATATTGTATCAGTTCTAAGTTGCAGCTGCTACTCAGCAACTCCGGCATTTCTGCAGATTTTCCATTTGTACATGTATTGCAGTCAATCCTTCTAAGGATTGTGTATTATTGTTGTATTGTCATTTTATGGGGTTGAGAGCTTGCTCCCCCACCTTTCTTGAGCTGATATTGCTATATAATTGTATTTTCATCTTATATGTTATAGTGTCTCTTATAAATTGCACTGTTATAGCCATGGTTTCTCTCATGTAGCAGTGCTTTCCATGTATCATGTATTTCCTCCATTGAGGTTGTATTTCTTTTCTTGAGTGACTTATTCCTAAAGGATTTGTACAACATTTATTCTATAATATACATGTTTTTTCTATCTACTTCTTCATGTGCCCAGGCTTAAAAAAATAACGTTGTTATTTCATCTCTTGCTCAAGAATTGTTGCAGTCCCTCATCGGTCACTTTATGAGGACGACTAGGTGTGGGACATCTGTGTAACCCACCTAGAAGGATTTATTTGGAGCCTCCTCTTGGATTTATCACTTAGACACATTTTTCTAAGGGATCCAGGTCTTGGTTTCAATTCCTATAGTAGCCATTACTGAAAAATGCCTTTTCCATTCATGCCTTGCTAGCTATTCTAGATTTGGGATATTACATACATCTACAACTGGGGATTGTACAGGATTAATAGATACAATACTCTTGGAAGCCATTTTTATTTTCATTTGTTTAATTAGTTAATCATTGACTTAGAAAAAACTGATTTAGGTATGTAGGAGCACCTCAGACAGATTATAACAGTTTGCAGAAAGATTTGGATAAAACAAGGTTTTATTTATGGTCTCCAAAGGTATAAACTTGTTCAATTGATCAATCTCTGTGGTCAAAACAGTCTCAGGCCTCATAATTTCTATGAAAATATGTCCAGGGTTTGGGAATCTACGAGTTGTACGTTGCGCCTGAGGTAGACCCTGTTCAGTGGGAAATTTGCAGGATCGATTCTTGTAGTGAAAGAAGATGGCGAGCAGCGGAAAGATAGAGATCGAGAAATTTAATGGTCAGAGTTTTGAGTTGTGGAAGCTCAAGATGGAGGATTTGTTGGTGGATAAAGATCAGTGGATCACAGTAGATCCAGGTACTAAACCAACGGCAATGTCAGATGAAGACTGGAAGAAACTGGATTGGAAGGCTAAGAGCACAATACTGTTGTGTGTCTCAGAATCAGTATTGTTGAATGTATCTGGGGAAGCTACGACGAAGAATTTCTGGGAAAAACTTGGGACTTTGTACCAATCTAAGTCTCTGGTGAATAAGTTGTTCCTGCGAAAAAAGTTGTATAACCTGAGGATGAAGGATGGAGGCTCGGTGACAGAGCATCTGAACGCCTTCAATACTGTGGTAAGTCAGTTGTCATCTATTGATATTAAAATCTCAGATGAAGATAAGTGCATCAGTTTGTTGTGTTCTCTACCAGACTCGTGGGACAATCTGGTTATTGAAATAGGTAGAAATACAACTACCTTAAATTTTGATGACATTGTCTCAACCTTGTTGTCGGAGAACATGAGACGAAGAAATATGGAGGGCCAGAATGGAGATGTCTTATCTGTACAAGGAAGGCTCCAAAATAGACACAAGAATAATGTTTCGAGTGGGAGATCCAAATCTAGAGGGAGATCTAAATCTCCTGGAAAGTTTGTAAAGGTATGTTGGAAATGCGGAAAGGGAGGGCACTACAAAAGGGAGTGCAAATCTAAAGCTCCTGAGAAAGGAAATGGATCTGATGATGCTCCTTCTGTAGAGGAAAAAACCACCTCGGATGAAGGTGGGGATGTGTATTTAGCTTCTTCTTCAAATACACATGTAGATCATGAGTCATGGTTGATTGACTTAGGTGCATCCTTTCACTTCACTCCCCATAGGGAGTGGTTCTGCGAGTATGAGAAATATGATGGCGGTGATGTATTCCTAGGGGATGATAGGAAGGCTAGAATCGTCGGACATGGAAAATTCAAGCTGAAGCTGCAAGGTGGAAGGATTAGAACACTTCCTTGTGTTCTGCATATTCCTCCATTGGCAATAAATCTGATTTCTGTAAGCAAGATGGATGACGCAAGTGTAAAAACAGTGTTCGAGAAATATGCTTGCAAGATGGTTCGGGGACCACTGGTATTAATGCAGGGAGTTCGGACTGGAACTCTGTACAAGCTACAAGGTAGCACTTTTATTGATGGGTGTAATAGTTCTATGGTTCCTGAAAGTGGAGCAGAAAGCCTAGCTATCTTTGGAGAAAAGACCATGCTATGGCATCAAAGGCTTGGACATATTGGAGAGAAGGGCCTTCGAATACTACATAGAAATGGTATGGTAGAAGGTATGTCTAATTCCTCTTTGGATTTCAATTTATCTGAACATTGTGTATATGGGAAGCACAATCGGGTGAGTTTTCCTTCTGGTGCTAAGAGGGCGAACAAGATATTAAAAATTGTGCACATTGATGTGTTTGGACCTGTGTCAGTTCCATCACTGGGAAATTTTGTGTACTATGTTTCATTCATAGATGAATTCTCAAGCAATACATGGATATATTTCTTGAGGAAGAAATCTGAAGTCTTTGACAAATTTAAAGAATTTAAGGTTGTAGTTGAAAACCAGACAGAGAAGAAGAAAAAGGTGCTGAGGACAGATAATGGTGGGGAGTTATGTAAGAAGGAATTTGAAGAGTTCTGTAAGAAGTGTGATATAGCACGACAGAATACTACTCCATACACACCTCAACAAAAGGGAGTAGTAGAAAGAATGAACAGAACACTGATGGAAAAGGCAAGAAGCATGCTCAGTGGTACCGGGTTAGGACAAAAATTCTGGGCAAAGGCAGTGGAGACTGCATGTTCCTTAGTTAACAGATCACCTTCATCAGCGTTGGAGGTTAAGACTCCACATGAGGTATGGATTGGTAAGAAACCCTCTCTTTCACGTCTAAGGGTATTTGGATGTGGTGCATATGTACATGTTCCAAAGGAGAAAAGGACCAAGTTGGATAATAAATCTGAAAGGTGCATCTTTATTGGGTATAAGGATGGTTTAAAGGGTTACAAGCTTTGGAACCCAGAAACAAGGAAGGTTGTGTACAGCCGATATGTGGTGTTTAGAGAAGTGAAAGATGTTGTTAAACATGAAGTCCTACCAAAGGAACCTGAGAAGATAGAGTTTGAGCTAAAGGAGGATGAATCAGACTCTACAACAGAAGAAGACTCAGAAGATGAAGAGCCACAAACTCCAGCTTTGAGAAGATCAGTTCGGGAAAGAAGGCAACCGGAAAGGTATAGTCCATCTGCTTTCTGTTCAGATTTTGCCTTAACTATAACTGATGATGAACCCAGAACTATCAGGGAGGCAGTAGATTCAGAGGATGAAAAATTCTGGAAGGAGGCCATGGTTGATGAAATGGCATCCTTGCACAAAAACGATGCATGGGATCTGGTGGAGTTGCCGGCTAGAAGGAAGCCCATTGGGAGCAAATGGGTGTTTAAAAAGAAGATGAATGTAGAAGGCAAGGTGGAGAAATACAAAGCTCGGTTAGTAGCAAAAGGTTATTCCCAGGTGCCGGGAATTGATTTTGGTGATATTTTTTCTCCTGTTGCCAAAGTTACTTCTATTAGATTACTTTTATCTGTTGCTGCTGCATTTGATTTTGAGAAAGAACAGATGGATGTGAAGACAACATTTCTTCACGGGGATCTAGAAGAGGAGATCTACATGAAGCAACCTGAAGGCTTTATGGTGAAGGGTAAGAAAGAACTGGTATGCAGGTTGAAGAAGTCTCTGTATGGGTTAAAACGGTCACCAAGGATGTGGTATCAGAAATTTGATACCTATATACGGGGACTTGGCTTCACCAGAAGCAAGGAGGATCACTGTGTTTATTTCAAATTAATTGGTGACCATGTTATTTATTTGGTCTTGTATGTGGATGATATGTTGTTGATTGGAAATGACAAAGAAATTATCCAAGATTTGAAGACCCAACTGTTCTCCAAATTTGACAGGAAGGATCTGGGTGCTGCAAACTATATTTTGCGCATGGAAATTAAGAGAGATTGGGCAAAGAGGAAGCTCTGGTTAAACCAGAGGAAGTACATCGAGACTATATTGTTGAGGTTCAATATGCAGGATAGTAAACCGGTGAATGTTCCTATTCTTGTAGGTGTAAGGCTATCTACTGAACAATGTCCCAAGACACAAGAAAAAGAGGAGGATATGTCTCATGTTCCATATGCAAGTGCAGTGGGTAGCTTGATGTATGAAATGTTCTGTACTAGACCAGACACTGCACATGTAGTGGGAGTATTGAGTATGTTTATGTCAAACCTAGGGAATGATCATTGGAGAGCAGTGAAGTGGGGTTTCAGATATTTACGTGGCACTAGTGATTATGGCTTGTGCTACCAGCGAAGACCAGGATTGGAAATAATGTTGGATATTCATGGTTTTGTTGATGCAGACTGGGCTGGAGATTTGGACCAAAGAAGATCTACAAGTGGATATGTGTTTAGCCTATTTGGAGGTGCAGTCAGTTGGATGAGTAAAAGACAGTCTGTAGTGGTTCTTTCAACTGCAGAGGTAGAATACATAACCGCCACTCATGCAAGCAAGGAAGCAGTTTCGTTGCACAGATTGTGTTCAAGTATGGGGTTGGTAAAACAAGCTATAAGGATAGAGTGTGATAGCCAAAGTGCAATTTTCTTGGCTAAGAACCCTGCTTATCATTCAAAGACAAAGCACATTTATTTTCAATATCATTTTGTTAGAGATATGGTTGAGGCTAAAAGGGTGTTGCTGGTAAAGGTGGACACTTTGAAGAATGTTGCAGATGCATTGACGAAGTCTGTGAGAACTAAGAATTTCTCTTGGTGTAGAGAAACAATGGGTGTTGAATAATTGGCCCAATGACTAACCTCTCCTGTGGCCCCTTTTGGTAGTAAAATAATAAGTGAGAGAATGTTTTTTATCTATTATATTATTTCCATGACTAGTCGCACGTGTTGTACGTTGCGCTGGGCGCAGCAGGGGGGTCACAGGGGGGGTGGTAGTGCCCCGACAATTTTTTTTTTGTGTGTGCAGACCCACTCATAGGCAAACCCACCCATGTTTTGTGCATGAGTTTGCACATGGTTTTTGGGTACGATGGTTTTCGGCCCCAGGTATTTTGTAGATCCGGTCAAGGGAACTACAATTATGTTCTAATCTAGGGTTAATGGATTGGGGTTTATGTATGCTTCGGCATGCATATATATGTGTTGTAACACTAAAAGGAATATAATGAAAAATCAAACTGGTCGTCCCGATTTGGGATCGAGGGGAAAATCTATGTGTTTATCTGTTTTATGTTTTATGCTCTCGCTGTTGTTTATTTTCTGTTATAAGATTCGTGTGTAGATAATTTATGTTCAGGGTTAAAACCTACATTTGGTATCAAAGCAGTTTTGGCTTCAAGGGGACACCTTTGTTGCTAAGGGATTTTTTGCTCAGGCCTGAGGTAGACCCTGTTCAGTGGGAATTCTGCAGGATCGATTCTTGCGGTGAAAGAAGATGGCGAGCGGCGGAAAGATAGAGATCAAGAAATTTAATGGTTAGAGTTTTGAGTTGTGGAAGCTCAAGATGGAGGATTTGCTGGTGGATAAAGATCAGTGGATCGCGGTAGATCCAGGTACTAAACCAACGACAATGTCAGATGAAGATTGGAAGAAACTGGATCGGAAGGGTAAGAGCACAATACGGTTGTGTGTCTCAGAATCAGTATTTTTGAATGTATCTAGGGAAGCTACGGCAAAGAATTTGTGGGAAAAACTTGGGACTTTGTACCAATCTAAGTCTCTAGTGAATAAGTTTTTCCTATGAAAATTTTTTTATAACCTGAGGATGAAGGATGGAGGCTCAGTGACAGAGCATCTGAACGCCTTCAATACTGTTGTAAGTCAGCTGTCATCTGTTGATATTATAATCTCAAATGAAGATAAGTACATTAGTTTTTTTTGTTCTCTACCAGACTCATGGGACAATCTGGTTATTGCAATAGGTAGCAATACAACTACCTTAAATTTTGATGTCATTGTCTCAGCCTTTTTGTCGGAGGAAATGAGACGGAGAAATATGGAGGGCCAGAATGGAGATGCCTTATCTTTACGAGAAAAGTCCCAAAACAGAAACAAGACTAAGGTTTCGAGTGGGAGTTCCAAATCTAGAGGGAGATCTAAATCTCCTGGAAAGTTTGTAAAGGTATGCTCGAAATGTAGAAAGGAAGCGCACTACAAAAGGGAGTGCAAATCTAAAGCTCCTGAGAAAGCAAATGGATCTGATGATGCTCCTTCTACAGATGCAAAAACCACCTCAGATGAAGGTGGGGATGTGTATTTGGCTTCTTCTTCAAATACACATGTAGATCATGAGTCATGGTCGATTGACTCGGGTGCATCCTTTCACTTCACTCCCCATAGGGAATGGTTCTACGAGTATGATAAATATGATGGCGGTGATGTAGTCCTAGGGGATGATAGGAAGGCCAGAATCGTTGGACGTGGAAAATTCAAGCTGAAGCTGAAAGGTGGAAGGATTAGAACACTTCTTGGTGTTTTGCATATTCCTGCATTGGCAAGAAATTTTATTTTTGTAAGCAAGATAGATGACACACATGTAAAAACGGTGTTCGAGAAAGATGCCTACAAGATGGTTCGGGGAGCACTGGTACTAATGCAGGGAGTTCGGACTGGAACTCTGTACAAGCTACAAGGTAGCACTATTATTGATGGGTGTAACAGTTCTATGGTTTCTAAAAGTGGAGCAGAAAGCGTAGCTGTTCTAGAGAAAGGACCATGGTATGGCATCAAAGGCTTGGAAATATTGGAGAGAAGGGCCTTGGGATACTGCATAGAAATGGTATGGTAGAAGGTATGTCTAATTCCTCTCTGGATTTCGATTTATGTGAACATTGTGCATATGGGAAGCAGAATCGGGTGAGTTTTCCTTCTGGTGCTAAGAGGGAGAACAAGCTATTAGAAATTGTGCACAGTGATGTGTTTGGACCTGTGTCAGTTCCATCACTAGGAAATTCTCTGTACTATGTTTCATTAATAGATGACTTCTCAAGGAATACATGGATATATTTCTTGAGGAAGAAATTTGAAGTCTTTGACAAATTTAAAGAATTTAAGGCTCTGGTTGAAAACCAGACAGAGAAGAAGATAAAGGCATTGTGGACAGATAATGGTGGGGAGTTATGCAAGAAGGAATTTGAAGAGTTCTGTAAGAGGTGTGGTATAGCATGACAGAAGTCTACTCCATACACACATAAGCAAAAGGGAGTTGCAGAAAGAATGAACAAAACAATGATGGAAAAGGCAAGAAGCATGCTCAGTGGTACTAGGTTAGGACAAGAATTCTGGGCAGAGGTAGTGGAGATTGCATGTTACTTAGTTAACAGATCACCTTCATCAGCTTTGGAGGATAAGGCTCCACATGAGGTATGGATTGGTAAGAAACCCTCTCTTTCACATCTAAGGGTATTTGGATGTGATGCATATGTACATGTTCGAAAGGAGAAAAGGACCAAGTTGGATAATAAATATAAAAGGTGCATATTTATTGGGTATAAGGATGGTTTAAAGGGTTACAAGCTATGGAACCCAGAAACAAGGTTGTGTACAGCCGAGATGTGGTGTTTAGAGAGGTGGAAGATGTTGTTACACATGAATTCCTACCAAAGGAACCTGAGAAGATAGATTTTTAGCTAAAGGAGGATGAATTAGACTCTACAAGAGAAGAAGACTCAGAAGAGGAAGAGCCACAAACTCCAACTGTGAGAAGATCAGTTCAGGAATGAAGGCAACCAGAAAGGTATAGTCCATCTACTTTCTGTTCAGGTTTTTCCTTAACTATAACTGATGATGATCCCAGAAATTTTAGGGAGGCAGTAGATTCAGAGGATGGAAAACTCTAGAAGGAGGCCATGGTTGATGAAATGGAATCCTTGCATAAAAATGAGGCATGGGATTTGGTGGAGTTGTCGGCTGGAAGGAAGCCCATCGGGAGCAAATGGGTGTTTAAGAAGAAGATGAATGTAGAAGGCAAGGTGGAGAAATACAAAGCTCGGTTGGTAGCAAAAGGTTATTCCCAAGTGTCGGGAATTGATTTTGGTGATATTTTCTCTCTTGTTGCCAAAGTTACTTCTATTAGATTACTTTTATCTGTTGCTGCTGCATTTGATTTTGAGATAGAACAGATGGATGTGAAGACAAAATTTCTTCATGGGGATCTAGAAGAGGAGATCTACATGAATCAACCTAAAGGCTTTATGGTGAAGGGTAAGAAATAACTGGTATGCAGGTTGAAGAAGTCTCTGTATGGGTTAAAACAGTCACCAAGGATGTGGTATCAGAAATTTGATACCTATATACGGGGACTTGGCTTCACCAGAAGCAAGGAGGATCACTGTGTTTATTTTAAATTAATTGGTGACCATGTTATTTATTTGTTCTTGTATGTGGATGATATGTTGTTGATTGGAAATGACAAAGAAATTATCCAAGATTTGAAGACCCAACTGTTCTCCAAATTCGACATGAAGGATATTGGTGCTGCAAACTATATTTTGGGCATGGAAATTAAGGGAGTTCGGGAAAAGAGGAAGCTCTGGTTAAACCAGAGGAAGTATGTCGATACTATATTGCAGAGGTGCAATATGCAGGATAGTAAACCAGTGAATGCTCCTATTACTGTAGGTGTAAAGCTATTTGTTGAACAGTGTCCCAAGACATAAGAAGAAGAGGAGGATATGCCCCGTGTTCCATATGCAAGTGCAGTGGGTAGCCTGATGTATGCAATGGTCTGTACTAGACTAGACATTGCACATGCAGTGGGAGTATTGAGTAGGTTTATGTCAAAACAAGGGAAGGAGCATTTGACAACAGTGAAGCGGGTTTTCAGATATTTACGTGGCACTAGTGATTATGGCTTGTGCTACCAAGGAATACCACGATTGGAAAGAATGTTGGATAGTCATGGTTTTGTTGATGCAGACTGGGCTGGAGATCTTGAACAAAGAAGATCTACAAGTGGGTATGTGTTTAGCCTATTTGGAGGTGCAGTCAGTTGGATGAGTCAAAGACAGTATGTAGTGGCTCTTTGAACTACAGAAGCAGAATACATAGCAGCCACTCATGCAAGCAAGGAAGTAGTTTGGTTGCAGATATTGTGTTCAAGTATGGGGTTGGTACAGCAAGCTATAAGGATAGACTGTGATAGCCAAAGTGAAATTTTCTTGGATAAGAACCCTTCTTATCTTTCAAAGACAAAGCACATTGATGTTCAATATCACTTTTTTAGAGATATGGTTGAGGCTAAAAGGGTGTTGCTGGTAAAGGTGGACACTTTGAAGAATGTTGCAGATGCATTGACGAAGTCTGTGAGCACTCAGAAGTTCTCTTGGTGTAGAGAAACAATGGGTGTTGAAGAATTGGCCAAATGACTAAGCTCTCCTATGGCCCCTTGTGGAAAGAAAACAACAAGTGGGAGAATGTTGGGTATGTGTTATATTCTTTCCACGACTAGTCCCACGCGCTGTACGTTGCGCCGGGCGCAGCAGGGGGGTCACAGGGGGGGCGGCAGCCCCCCCTGTCGGGGTCTAGGGCAGTTCCCCGGCGAATTTTTTTTTGGTATGCGATCCCACTCATATGCGGACCCACCCATGTTTTGTGCATGAGTTTGCACATAGTTTTGGGGTACGATGGTTTTCGGCCCCTGGTATTTTGTAGATCCGGTCAAGGGAACTATGGTTATGTTCTAATCCAAGGTTAATGGATTGGGGTTTATGTATGCTTCGACATGTATATATATGTGTTGTAACACTAAAAGGAATATAATGAAAAATCAAGATGGTCGTCCCGATTTGGGATCCAGGGGAAAATCTCTGTGTTTATCTGTTTTATGTTTTATGCTCTCGCTATTGTTTATTTTCTGTTATAAGATTCGTGTGTAGATAATTTATGTTTAGGGTTAAAACCTACATTTGGTATCAGAGTTGTTTCGGCTTCAAGGGGACGCCTTTGTTGTTGAGGGTTTTTTGCTCGGGCCTGTGGTAGACCCTGTTCAGTGGGAGATCTGCGGGATCGATTCTTGCGGTGAAAGAAGATGGCGAGCGGTGGAAAGATAGAGATCGAGAAATTTAATGGTCAGAGTTTTGAGTTGTGGAAGCTCAAGATGGAGGATCTGCTGGTGGATAAAGATTAGTGGATCACGGTAGATCCAGGTACTAAACCAACGGCAATGTCAGATGAAGACTGGAAGAAACTGGATCGGAAGGCTAAGAGCACAATACGGTTGTGTGTCTCAGATTCAGTATTGTTGAATGTATCTGGGGAAGCTACGGCGAAGAATTTGTGGAAAAAACTTGGGACTTTGTACCAATCTAAGTCTCTGGTGAATAAGTTGTTCCTGCGGAAAAAGTTGTATAACCTGAGGATGAAGGATGGAGACTCGGTGACAGAGCATCTGAACGCCTTCAATACTGTGGTAAGTCAGCTATCATCTGTTGATATTAAAATATCAGATGAAGATAAGTGCATCAGTTTGTTGTGTTCTCTACCAGACTCGTGGGACAGTCTGGTTATTGCAATAGGTAGCAATACAACTACCTTAAATTTTGATGACATTGTCTCAGCCTTGCTGTCGGAGGAAATGAGACGGAGAAATATGGAGGGTCAGAATGGAGATGCCTTATCTGTACGAGGAAGGTCCCAGAACAGAAACAAGAATAAGGTTTCGAGTGGGAGATCCAAATCTAGAGGGAGATCTAAATCTCCTAGAAAGTTTGTAAAGGTATGCTGGAAATGCGGAAAGGAAGGGCACTACAAAAAGGACTGTAGATCTAAAGCTCTTGAGAAAGGAAAGGGATCTGATGATGCTCCTTCTGCAGAGGCAAAAACCACCTCGGATGAAGGTGGGGATGTGTATTTGGCTTCTTCTTCAAATACACATGTAGATAATGAGTCATGGTTGATTGACTCAGGTGCATCCTTTCACTTCACTCCCCATAGGGAGTGGTTCTGCGAGTATGAGAAATATGATGGTGA
Organism: Pinus albicaulis; assembly: GCA_034641835.2. Classification (NCBI taxonomy): domain Eukaryota; kingdom Viridiplantae; phylum Streptophyta; class Pinopsida; order Pinales; family Pinaceae; genus Pinus; species Pinus albicaulis. The sequence goes on along the minus strand of CM076581.1, from coordinate 1,507,103,789 downwards.
TGTATTCCTAGGGGATGATAGGAAGGCCAAAATCATCGGACGTGGAAAGGTCAAGCTGAAGCTGCAAGGTGGAAGGATTAGAACACTTCCTGGTGTTCTTCATATTCCTGCATTGGCCAGAAATCTGATTTCTGTAAGCAAGATGGATGATGCAGGTGTAAAAACAGTGTTCGAGAAAGATGCCTGCAAGATGGTTCGGGGAGCACTGGTATTAATGCGGGGAGTTCGGACTGGAACTTTGTACAAGCTACAAGGTAGCACTGTTATTGATGGGTGTAACAGTTATGTGGTTCCTGAAAGTGGGACGGAAAGCCTAGCTGTGTCTGGAGAAAAGACTATGCTATGGCATCAAAGGCTTGGACATATTGGATAGAACGGCCTTCAGATACTGCATAGAGATGGTATGGTAGAAGGTATGTCTAATTTCTCTCTGGATTTCTATTTCTGTGAACATTGTGTATATGGGAAGCAGAATCGGGTGAGTTTTTCTTCTGGTGCTAAGAGGGCAAACAAGATATTAGAACTTGTGCACAGTGATGTGTTTGGGCCTGTGTCAGTTCCATCACTGGGAAAGTCTGTGTACTATGTTTCATTCATAGATGACTTCTCAAGGAATACATGGATATATTTCTTGAGGAAGAAATCTAAAGTCTTTGAAAAATTTAAAGAATTTAAGGCTCTGGTGGAAAACCAGACAGAGAAGAAGATAAAGGCATTGAGGACAGATAATGGTGGGGAGTTCTGCAAGAAGGAATTTGAAGAGTTCTGTAAGAAGTGTGGTATAGCACGACATAAGACTACTCCATACACACCTCAGCAAAATGGAGTTGCAGAAAGAATGAATAGAACACTGATGGAAAAGGCAAGAAGCATGCTCAGTGGTACTGGGTTAGGACAAGAATTCTGGGCAGAGGCAGTGGAGACTGCATGTTACTTAGTTAACATATCACCTTCATCGGCGTTGGAGGATAAGACTCCACATGAGGTATGGACTGGTAAGAAACCCTCTCTTTCACATCTAAGGGTATTTGGATGTGATGCATATGTACATGTTCTAAAGGAGAAAAGGACCAAGTTGGATAATAAATCTGAAAGGTGCATCTTTATTGGGTATAAGGATGGTTTAAAGGGTTACAAGCTTTGGAACCCAGAAACAAGGAAGATTGTGTACAACCGAGATGTGGTGTTTAGAGAGGTGGAAGATGTTTTTACACATGAATTCCTACCAAAGGAACCTGAGAAGATAGAGTTTGAGCTAAAGGAGTATGAATCATACTCTACAACAGAAGAAGACTTAGAAGAGGAAGAGCCACAAACTCCAACTGTGAGAAGATCAGTTCAGGAAAGAAGGAAACTAGAAAGGTATAGTCCATCTACTTTATATTCAGGTTTTTCCTTAACTATAACTGATGATGATCCCAGAACTATCAGGGAGGCAGTAGATTTAGAGGATGGAAAACTCTAGAAGGAGGCCATGGTTGATGAAATGGCATCCTTGCATAAAAATAAGGCATGGGATTTGGTGGAGTTGCCGGCTGGAAGGAACCCCATGAGGAGCAAATGGGTGTTTAAGAAGAAGATGAATGTAGAAGGCAAGGTGGAGAAATACAAAGCTCGGTTAGTAGAAAAATGTTATTCCTAGGTGTTGGGAATTGACTTTGGTGATATTTTTTCTCCTGTTTCCAAAGTTACTTCTATTATATTACTTTTATTTGTTGCTGCTGCATTTGATTTTGTGATAGAATAGATGGTTGTGAAGACAAAAATTCTTCACAGGGATCTAGAAGAGGAGATCTACATGAAGCAACCTGAAGGCTTTATGGTGAAGGGTAAGAAAGAAATGGTATGCAGGTTGAATAATTCTATGTATGGGTTAAAACAGTCACCAAGGATGTGGTATCAAAAATTTGAGACCTATATACGGGGACTTGGCTTCACCAGAAGCAAGGAGGATCACTGTGTTTATTTTAAATTAATTGGTGACCATGTTATTTATTTGGTATTGTATGTGGATGATATGTTGTTGATTGGAAATGACAAAGAAATTGTCCAAGATTTGAATACCCAACTATTCTCCAAATTCGACATGAAGGATCTTGGTGCTGCAAACTATATTTTGGGCATGGAGATTAAGAGAGATCGGGCAAAAAGGAAGCTCTAGCTAAACCAGAAGAAGTATGTCGAGACTATATTGTAGAGGTTCAATATGCAGGATAGTAAACTGGTGAATGTTCCTATTCTTGTAGTTCTAAAGCTATCTGCTGAACAGTGTCCCAAGACACAAGAAGAAGAGGAGGTTATGTCTCGTGTTCCATATGCAAGTACAGTGGGTAGCCTGATGTATGCAATGGTCTGTACTAGACTAGACATTGCACATGTAGTGGGAGTATTAAGCAGGTTTATGTCAAACCTAGGGAAGGAGCATTGGACAACAGTGAAGCAGGTTTTTAGATATTTACATGGCACTAGTGATTATGGCTTGTGCTACCAGGGAAGACCATAATTGGAAAGAATGTTGGACATTCATGGTTTTCTTGATGCATACTGGGCTGGAGATCTGGACCAAATAAGATCTACAAGTGGGTATGTGTTTAGCCTATTTGGAGGTGCAGTAAGTTGGATGAGTAAAATATAGTCTGTAGTGGCTCTTTCAACTACAAACGCAGAAGACATAACAGCCACTCATGCAAGCAAGGAAGCAGTTTCGTTGCACAGATTGTGTTCAAGTATGGGGTTGGTACAACAAGCTATAAGGATAGACTGTGATAGCCGAAGTGCAATTTTCTTGGCTAAGAACCCTGCTTATCGTTCAAAGACAAAGCACATTGATGTTCAATATCACTTTGTTAGAGATATGGTTGAGGCTAAAAGGGTGTTGCTGGTAAAGATGGAAACTTTGAAGAATGTTGCAGATGCATTGACGAAGTCTATGAGCACTCAGAATTTCTCTTGGTGTAGAGAAACAATGGGTGTTGAATAATTGGCCCAATGACTAACCTCTCCGGTGGCCCCCCGTGGTAAGAAAATAACAAGTGGGAGAATGTTGGGTATCTATTATATTCTTTCCATGACTAGTCGCACGCGTTGTACGTTGTGCTGGGCGCAGCAGGGGGGTCACAGTGGGGGTGGCAGTGCCCCGGAAAAGAAAAAAAAATTGTGTGCGGACCCACTCATAGGCAGACCCACCCATGTTTGTGCATGAGTTTGCACATGGTTTTGGGGTACGATGGTTTTCGGCCCCTGGTATTTTTTAAACCCGGTCAAGGGAACTATGGTTATGTTCTAATCCAGGGTTAATGGATTGGTGTTTCTGTCTGATTTGGCATGTATATATATGTGTTGTAACACTAAAAGGAATATAATGAAAAATCAAGCTGGTCGTCCCGATTTGGGATGCAGGGGAAAATCTCTATGTTTATCTGTTTTATGTTTTATGCTCTCGCTATTGTTTATTTTCTATTATAAGATTCATGTGTAGATAATTTATGTTCAGGGCTAAAACCTACATTTGGCATCAAAAAAGTTTTGGCTTCGAGGGGATGACTTTGTTGCTGAGGGGTTTTTTGCTCGGGCTTGAGGTAGACCCTGTTCAGTGGGAAATCTGCCGGATCGATTCTTGCAGTGAAAGAAGATGGTGAGTAGTAGAAAGATAGAGATAGAGAAATTTAATGGTCAGAGTTTTGAGTTGTGGAAGCTCAAGATGGAGGATCTGCTGGTGGATAAAGATCAGTGGATCGCCTTAGATCCAGGTACTAAACCAACGGCAATGTCTAATGAAGACTGGAAGAAACTGGATCGAAAGGCTAAGAGAAAAATATGGTTGTGTGTCTCAGAATCAATATTTTTGAATGTATCTAGGGGAGCTACAGCGAAGAATTTTTGGGAAAAACTTGGGACTTTGTACCAATCTAAGTCTCTAGTGAATAAGTTGTACCTGTGAAAAAAGTTGTATAACCTGAGGTTGAAGGATGGAGGCTCGGTGACAGAGCATTTGAACGCCTTCAATACTATGGTAAGTCAGCTGTCATCTATTGATATTAAAATCTCAGATGAAGATCAGTGCATCAATTTGTTGTGTTCTCTACCAGACTCGTGGGACAATCTGCTTATTGCAATAGGTAGCAATACAACTACCTTATATTTTGATGACATTGTCTCAGCCTTTTTTTTGGAGGAAATGAGACGGAGAAATATGGAGGGCCAGAATGGAGATGCCTTATATATACGAGGAAGGTCCCAAAACAGAAACAAGAAATTTTTTTCGAATGGGAGATCAAAATCTAGAGGGAGATCTAAATCTCATGGAAAGTTTGTAAAGGTATGCTGGAAATGCAGAAAGGAAGGGCACTACAAAAGGGAGTGCAAATCTAAAGCTCCTGAGAAAGGAAAGGGATCTAATGATGCTCCTTCTGCAGAGGCAAAAACCACCTCGGATGATGGTGGGGATGTGTATTTGGCTTCTTCTTCAAATACACATGTAGATTATGAGTCATGGTTGATTAACTCAGGTGCATCTTTTCACTTCGTTCCCCATAGGGAGTGGTTCTGCGAGTACGAGAAATATGATGGCGGTGATGTATTCCTAGGGGATGATAGGAAGGCCAGAATCGTCGGATGTGGAAAAGCCAAGCTGAAGCTGCAAGGTGGAAGGATTAGAACACTTTGTGGTGTTCTGCATATTCCTGCATTGGCAGGAAATCTGATTTCTGTAAGGAAGATGGATGACGCAGGTGTAAAAACAGTGTTCGAGAAAGATGCCTGCAAGATGGTTTAGGGAGCACTGGTATTAATGCAGGGAGTTCGGACTGTAACTCTTTACAAGCTACAAGGTAGCACTGTTTTTGATGGGTGTAACAATTCTATGGTTCCTGAAAGTGGAGCAGAAAGCCTAGCTATCTCTGGAGAAAAGACCATGCTATGGCATCAAAGGCTTGGACATATTGGAGAGAAGGGCCTTCGGATACTACATAGAAATGGTATGGTAGAAGGTATGTCTAATTCTTCTTTGGATTTCTATTTTTGTGAACATTGTGTATATGGGAAGCAGAATCGGGTGAGTTTTCCTTCTGGTACTAAGAGGGCGAACAAGATATCAGAACTTTTGCATAGTGATGTGTTTCGACCTGTGTCATTTCCATCACTAGGAAATTTTTTGTACTATGTTTCATTCATAGATAACTTCTCAAGGAATACATGGATATATTTCCTGAGGAAGAAATCTGAAGTCTTTGACAAATTTAAAGAATTTAAGGCTATGGTCGAAAACCAGACAAAGAAGAAGAAAAAGGCGCTCAGGACAGATAATGGTGGGGAGTTATGCAAGAAGGAATTTGAAGAGTTCTGTAAGAAGTGTGGTATAGCATGACAGAAGACTACTCCATACCCACATCAGAAAAAGGGAGTTGCAGAAACAATGAACAGAACACTGATGGAAAAGGCAAGAATCATGCTCAGTGGTACCAGGTTAGGACAAGAATTCTGGGCACAGGTAGTGGAGACTACATGTTACTTAGTTAACAGATCACCTTCATCAACGTTAGAGGATAAGACTCCACATGAGGTATGGATTGGTAAGAAACCCTCTCTCTCACATATAAGGGTATTTGGATGTGATTCATATGTACATGTTCCAAAGGAGGAAAGGACCAAGTTGGATAATAAATCTGAAAGGTGCATCTTTATTGGGTATAAGGATGGTTTAAAGGGTTACAAGCTTTGGAACCCAGAAACAAGGAAAGTTGTGTACAGCCGAGATGTGGTGTTTAGAGAGGTGAAAGATGTTGTTAAACATGAAATCATACCAAAGGAACCTGAGAAGATAGAGTTTGAGCTAAAGGAGGATGAATTAGACTCTACAACAGAAGAAGACTCAGAAGATGAAGAGCCACAAACTCCAGCTTTGAGAAGATCAGTTCGGGAAAGAAGGCAACCAGAAAGGTATAGTCCATCTGCTTTATGTTCAGGTTTTGCCTTAACTATAACTGATGATGAACCCAGAACTGTCAGGGAGGCAGTAGATTCAGAGGATGGAAAACTCTGGAAGGAGGCCATGGTTGATGAAATGGCATCCTTGCACAAAAATGAGGCATGGGATCTGGTGGAGTTGCCGGCTGGAAGGAATCCCATCGGGAGAAAATGGGTGTTTAAAAAGAAGATGAATGTAGAAGGCAAGGTGGAGAAATACAAAGCTCGGTTGGTAGAAAAAGGTTATTCCTAGGTGTCGGGAATTGATTTTGGTGATATTTTTTCTCCTGTTGCCAAAGTTACTTCTATTAGATTATTTTTATCTGTTGCTGCTGCATTTGATTTTGAGATAGAACAGATGGATGTGAAGACAACATTTCTTCACGGGGATCTAGAAGAGGAGATCTACATGAAGCAACCTGAAGGCTTTATGGTGAAGGGTAAGAAAGAACTGGTATGCAAGTTGAAGAAGTCTCTGTATGGGTTAAAACAGTCACCAAGGATGTGGTATCAGAAATTTGATACCTATATACGGGGACTTGGCTTCACCAGAAGCAAGGAAGATCATTGGGTTTATTTTAAATTAATTGGTGATCGTGTTATATATCTGGTCTTGTATGTGGATGATATGTTGTTGATTGGAAATGACAAAGAAATTATCCAAGATTTGAAGACCCAACTGTTCTCCAAATTCGACATGAAGGATCTGGGTGCTGCAAACTATATTTTAGGCATGGAAATTAAGAGAGATCGGGCAAAGAGGAAGCTCTGGTTAAACCAGAGGAAGTATGTCGAGACTATATTGCAGAGGTTCAATATGCAGGATAGTAAACCGATGAATGTTCCTATTCCTGTAGGTGTAAAGCTATCTGCTGAACAGTGTCCCAAGACACAAGAAGAAGAGGAGGATATGTCCCGTGTTCCATATGCAAGTGCAGTGGGTAGCCTGATGTATGCAATGGTCTGTACTAGACCAGACATTGCACATGAAGTGGGAGTATTGAGCAGGTTTATGTCAAACCTAGGGAAGGAGCATTGGACAGCAGTGAAGCGGGTTTTCAGATATTTACGTGGCACTAGTGATTATGGCTTGTGCTACCAGGGAAGACCAGGATTGGAAAGAATGTTGGACATTCGTGGTTTTGTTGATGCAGACTGGGCTGGAGATCTGGACCAAAGAAGATCTACAAGTGGGTATCTATTTAGCCTATTTGGAGGTGCAGTCAGTTGGATGAGTAAAAGACAGTCTGTAGTGGCTCTTTCAACTACAGAGGCAGAATACATAGCAGCCACTCATGCAAGCAAGGAAGCAGTTTGGTTGCAGAGATTGTGTTCAAGTATGGGGTTGGTACAGAAAGCTATAAGGATAGACTGTGATAGCCAAAGTGCAATTTTCTTGGCTAAGAACCCTGCTTATCATTCAAAGACAAAGCACATTGATGTTCAATATCAATTTGTTAGAGATATGGTTGAGGCTAAAAGGGTGTTTCTGGTAAAGGTGGACAATTTGAAGAATGTTGCATATGCATTAATGAAGCCTGTGAGCACTCAAAAGTTCTCTTGGTGTAGAGAAACAATGGGTGTTGAAGAATTGGCCCAGTGACTAAGCTCTCCTGTGGCTCCCTGTGGTAAGAAAATAACAAGTGGGAGAATGTTGGGTATCTGTTATATTCTTTCCATGACTAGCTGCACGTGTTGTACGTTGCGCTGAGCATAGCAGGGGGGTCACAGGGGGGGTGGCAACGCCCCAGAATTTTTTTTTGTGTGTGCGGACCCACTCATAGGCAGACCCACCCATTTTTTGTGCATGATTTTGCACATGGTTTTCGGGTACGATGATTTTTTGCCCCTGGTATTTTGTAGATCCGTTCAAGGGAAGTACGGTTATGTTCTAATCCAGGTTTAATGGATTACGGTTTATGTATGATTCAGCATGTATATATATTTTTTGTAACACTAAAAGGAATATAATGAAAAATCAAGCTAGTCATCCCAATTTGGGATCCAGGGGAAAATCTTTGTGTTTATCTGTTTTATGTTTTATGCTCTCGCTATTGTTTATTTTTTGTTATAAGATTCTGTTCAGGGTTAAAACCTACAAGGTCTGTAGATGGCTTCTAAAGGATTTAATTAATCAAAATGTTCTTTTTGTGAAAAAAATAAATCTCAGGACATTAAATTTCTGCAAAAGGACACCTAGGGTCTGTAGGAAAGGATTGAAAGACACAGAAGGTTTCCTTTAGTCTGAAAAAGCTTCTTTTTTAATTCAATTACTGATTACTTTCTTTTTAGATCAAGAAACATGATTTTTTTTTTAGGAATACCTAGATAAAATGAGGATTCTGATTTGCAGAAGGGTTCTAAGGTAGCAGAAGGCCTTTTGAGGCTCTATTGGTCTTTCATAGTTCTTTGGATGACTTCTGCAAGAGTTGTAGCAAAAAATTGGTGAATTTGGTTTGAATTTGGCTTAAAAATAGAGTTAGCAGTAACTTTTTCAGTCTAGAATAGCTCTTCTTGCATAAAAGTATAACAGAAATGGTGTAAAAGGATGTGAAGGGCGGCTATATGGTGTTTTTATCGAACATTGATAATAATAAATGTGCGGTCAATTTTAATTGACAGTGTGGTTTGTGCGACGGGCTGGAAAAACCATTCAGTGGTTTTTGCATGAGCCAAAGATGGTTGGCGGTATTTTTCTCGAGGATGAGATGGAATATGAAAGCACCATGTATCTAGGCATTGGGCTCTGAAAAACTAGGGATATCGCAAGGTCTAGGTAAGATTAAAGGTCGGACAATGGAATGTGTGACAGATGGTAATGGCTGTCGGATGTGATCAGTTATAATTTGACAAATGGGATGATTCCATGGAGTCATCAGGTTTTAAAAGGCATGGGGCCAGGGGCTTTATGCTAATGCAATAGGTTATATGTATATAAAATCTATAGTTTAATATACATGGGGTGGGAACTATTATGATAGGCAGGGTTTATGGTAGGTGGGTCCGGGATATATAACATGTGGGGAATATTAAACCATATGTTAAAATAAACTTATGGGTTGGAAATGTATAATTAAGGAATTAATAAAATATGGGTTTACATGTATTTAAAGGAATTAATACATAAGGTTAATATGTTAATAATGAAATATAATGTGGGATATTAAATACACTAAGTATAGCGTTAAAACTAATATTGGGGATAGATATTTTCACAATGGGGCCCGACATAAAATTTAAACATGTATACTTAGGATAAAGGTTTTTTAGGGGTTTTTGGTGTTTTTTGAATAAATGGAAATTAATAAAGGATTTTTACTTTTCCAAAGGAACATATGCATTTTAACTAAGGAAAAGGGATTTTTTGCAAGGGGAAAAGAGTGAAATAAGGGGAAAGAGTAAAAATGAAAAGGAGGGGATATTTTTACAAGGGAAAATTATTTCAAAGGGAAATTAATAAATAAAATGACTAATTTTTTGCTATCCATGCCTTGTGAAAACTGCTTTTGTCGACCCATAAACTACCCTAACATTTTTTTCTTCATTTACATGGGTGCATTTGAGCTTGCAGACCCTTATTCATTTTTCTTTTAAACAACAAACTAACTAATTCTATCCTTATTTATTCCAAAGGCTCAGATTAAACTGTTGAGCTCCTTATTATTCTCTACCTAACTACTGATCTTCCAAGATTAAATAGTTTGGCTAGATCTTTTATCTCTATCAATCAACATGAAATTTAAAGCATGAAAGGTCAAGATTAAGCAGTTTTACTTTCATTTATTGTGGCATTTTTAACAAGCTGCACACAATATTATTTTGCAAAGTGAAGTAAAAAGTAGTGGCATTTGAATTTGCATCACTTTCATGTTTTATTTTTATCTCTTTTTTTGTTTGAGGTTCATTTTTTATGTTTTTTCTTTCAAGTCCTTCGATTTTTCTTTTAGAACTTCTACCCTCTTTACATTTTTTTTTCTAATATGGGAAAACAATTTTTCAGAAATCAAAGTATGTACGTATTACAAGACTAATCAAATTAAATTCAAAATTATGTATCCTATTACTATAGGACCCTAACAGGATCCATTGTGAAAATTTATGAAACATGGTCCACGTTGGTGCTTAGGGTTAGAGCCTTCAATGAGGGGGTCATTGCTCCCTTCCAGTGGTTGTAGTAAATGAGATCAGTGGGTAGTAGCTCCCTTCCGAGAGTTGCTGGTAAACGAGAAGCAGGGGGTCGTAGCTCCCTTATAGTGGTAGCTTGTAAATGAGATTATGGGGTTAGAGATACCTTCCACTAGTATCTGGAGAATGAGAGAAGGTTGCATCCTTCCACAGGTGGGTTCCTGTGTACTGGTATGAGTCTACGCCATTACAATATTATAAGAAATTTTCCTTATAATAAATATTGAAGACAAAGATGAAAGAGTGGTGTTTTTCTCCCGACTTGGGTTTCCACCTTAAATCTTGGTTTTCATGTGTGTTACTTATGTGTGATGATTTATTCTATTCTTACTGCACATGCTTACTACTTACTAAACATCTGGTGAATGAATGATGCACTAATGTAAGTAAATATTTATCTCCATAATAATATCATTGGACATATGCAAGTTTCATTAAAGATAGTCGTGTGTATATGCTAGTTGCATTCACTAATGTCGCGTATAGAAATCAGTAAAAGAAAAAGTAAAATTTTATAGTAGGCTATAAATACTGATTCACCCCCCCCCCCCCCTCTCAATAGTTTTCCTAACATCACCATGATTTAGAACAAATTGCAACCATGAATCCTTCATAGGTGCACTCGACATGCAGGAAGGTGTTCCATGCTTGAAAACTTGCCCCAAACACGTATATGTACATATTTATTAAACAAGATGATTATCACTTATCTGTAATGGAAATCAAACTGGCTATGGGTTTTCCACATTCCACCTATCCATATACCTAGTGGTTCATAAGCTCAATCACTGGGTCACCCCTGAGCTAGGACAATGAATCCAAAGGAAAATTTAACAAAAAATATCAACACATCCATGATCAAGGTACCAACCCAATTTTCATGCTTCTCCAGGTCTCCAAACACCCTCCAGGCTATTTTCCAAGGTTCTAACCCAACAGTTGTGTGGCTCCAGGGCTATAGGTACCCTTCAGGTCATAAATCAAGATCGATTTCCCACCAAAAATCCATATCCAATAGGCCATAAGAAGCGCCATGAGACCCTTGGAGCACCAAGCTCTTATAGCTAGCATAGGGGCTCACATCATAACATATTGCATCCATACATCATTGTTAAGTTAATAACCACACCTCATCCAGTATAGAGTCTAACCCAGGACTCTCAAGCCATCATTCAGTCTCATATTCCACCTCCAAGACTCATAGACTAAACCCCCCTCCAACCATCACAAGTTGAATCCCCCAATTATAGGTCAAACATCACCTTTTATAATTTTATGGCCTTAACTAGCCAAGTGGCACTCATTGGAGCCATGTGGGCCCCAAAGCACACTTTTCACCAAAAGTACGTAACCATTTCCTTTTCATCCGAAGTTTCACCCCCTATACTCTTTCCATGGAGTTGCCTTCGTATCACGCCTTTTTTTATTATTATTATAATATTTTATTACATTATTTACAATTCAAGCTCTAATGCCTCGCAACCTTTATAAAATTATAAATATCTGGGTACGTTGGCCCGACAATTATTTTACTTTTCTTCATGGTCTCACAGTCCTCAGAACATATTTCTCACTCACCCTCCTAAATAATAATTTTCAATCACATCATGAATGGCAGGGATATTACATTAAATGAGGTACTGGAAGAACAAACAAAATCGTTTTGCCTAAATTGTCATTTGACATGCAACATGGGCACATAATTCAAATAGCTCCTATGTTAAATGAAAATTAGGTTACTAAGTATTTTTGATAAAAATAATTTGTGAGGATGATAAAATGGAGCTTTGTAGTGTGAACGCATGTGTCGAGAGTTTTACAAAATTGGTTAGCCAGGAATATTTAGGAACAGGTTGAAGGGTCGGAGAAAAGGGGTTGCATACAACTAACCAATTTTTCTTTCTCTCACTGCTAGCAACCTAGATTTTGTGTGAGATTATGAATTTTGGGGGCATGGAGGAGCTACTTTAATAGTCACTTTTGTTGGATTATTACACTCCCATATGGGAAAATATTACACCTCAGATGCATGTAGCAACAACTAGAGGGAAACTAGCATTTCAGTTATGGGAGTTGGTGCAGTTTCTCCTCCTAAAATATCTAGTATATCTGCTATCTCTTTAGAACCTATCAAAATTAGTTCTCATTTTCTGAGTATGGGTTCATCCTCATTTTTGGTAATTTTTTCTCCATTGAAAATATTTGTTTCCACCTCGACTGAGTCCATTGATCTTCATATGGGCTTTTCACAGGGATACCTAACTACTATTTTTTTTAGGTGCTTTACGAGCTATGCACAGTGCCCATATGAAGGGTTTTTTGATGGTATAGGTATTACACCTCCTAATATTTTGATAGGCGCATCCGTTTCAGGAGGATTTTATCTCTCATAAGTTTCTGCAACAATTGTGTCTCTCTCCCAAGGTTTCGAAGCGGATTTTTTTGGAGAAAAAAATAACAAATAAAAAGAACTATGGAATGGAGATGGAAGGTCCACTAGACCCAAGAAAAGGGAAAATTTCTGAAGGAAACCTATCAGTTGGGAAGAGAGGGAAGAAACGAAAGTGTACCAGGCCAAAATTGAAGAAGTGAATATGGTATTCAGAGAGGATGTTCAGATGGGAGAGGTATTGGAAACATAAAAGAAAGCTATGGTTATACATTCTATAGGTCATTCCTTCATGGTTGATTTCCTTCGTGAATTGATTGAGTCGGAATGGGGGAAAGAGTTTCAAGAAATCCCAAAGGTTAGTAGCTTAACCCATGAATGGTTCATACTAAAATTTTGATTTAGAAAAAGAGGCTAGTAGTAAAATAAACAAACCACGAAGTATCGAGTAATCTACACTAGTGTTATTGAAAAATAGAAACCACTTTTTGAAACCAAGAGGGAGAAAATTGGGAATGTTCCAATATGGGTCCGTTTACCTGACTTACCTCCCCAATATTTGTGAATGGATGTATTCAGATGTATTGGGAACAAAATAGGTGCATTTTTGGATGTGGGTAGGTCTTTTGAGTCAAGTGGAAGGCTGGTGATTACAAGGATTATTCTTAACCTAGACACTCAAGAGGGTTTGTTTCCTGAGATAAATATTAGTCATCGGGTTGTGATGCATAAACAATTTTTAGACTATGAGGGTGTTTCATTTCGATTTCATTTTTTCCAAAAACTCGAACATGTTCTAGATGAATCTCCCCTTACTTACAGAGGAAAAATATCTTCTCAAAGCTTAGGGGGTGGTGAAATCAGGAAGGAGGAAATGACTGGTAATAAAGGTGAGTGGATGGAATATTCATCCCCTGAATATTAGAAGGAAACAAATGAGACAACGGTGATGGAGAAGGATGAAAACCTTGATGGAGGTCTATGTCAACATCAAAGAATCTCAAGGATCCAAAAAACATACCATCTTCATTTAGAGGTCATGTTTCGGATACTTTCTCTCCTCCCTCACCTATATCTAATAATGTTAGGTATTTATATTCTTTGGCTATGGGATCTAATATCTTGTATTTGTCTACCCTCTTGTCCTCTCTGATCCATACCATTAATTATGATTTTATCTCCTGTCCCATCCCACCACTTATGTTGTGTCTCCCACCTACTATCTCATCCTTTTGTCGATCTGAGGTATATTCATCCTAATCCCCATCTATATATTTCCTCATATCCCATTCAAATCTCGATTTTTCTTTGGGTATTGGTGTAATGGGATCTTCATCTCCTTCAAACACTAGATTTCATGGTAGGGGTTGAAAATCCATTATTTCCTGAGTAAATATTAAATCCAACCTGGATGTCATGGCTGGGAGATAGAAGTCAATTATTGGGGCGCTTAGATATACGCAGGGCCCATATGATCCTCCCTTATGATTTTTCTGTATTTTAACTATCAAGAATTGGCTAGTTCCTCCGAAAAAGTAGCCCTAAAGAGGTTGGTCCTCTTCGAACCTGTTGATATCATATTTTACAAGAGACTTCGGGTAATAGATATATGATTTTTAGAGCCTTGGAATATCTTCTCTCGAGATGGAATTTTTTAGCTTCTTATGTCAAAGGAATATTGGGTGGTTTTGTAAGGGGTTTTGACAAAAAATATATTAAGTTTATTTGTATATTTTCTCTTCTGAACTAGGCAAGGAGATGAAGGTCATTAACATATATGGATCGCACTAGGATAGGATCGATTTATGGGATGCTCTATTTGATCAGTAATTATTGAAGGAGGATAACCTTGTGGTAGGGGGTCCTCCTACCTAGTTTGACCCCTTATCTGAATAATTTCCCCAAAAATTAGAGGAGAATCATTTCTATGATGCGGAATTTATAAGGAACAAAGCTACATGGTGTAACAAGAGGACTATTGAGGCTAGGATTGCAAGAAGGATTAATCGTTTTCTTATTGCAAAGCCCTTTTGGAAAGGAAGCCCTTGTTTTACCAATGGATTGGGGTGGGAGGAAATTTTTATCACCACCCTACTTTTTTGAAGTTGAAGGAGGACCAAATCAAGCCAAGAAGCCCTTTCAAATATGAGATTCGAAACTAAAAATTCCAACCACAAAAAACTAAAAACCATTATTATGTCCCTAGATAGAGGGGATTTATGGAAGGAAATTTGTCTTTTGGGGAGAACCAAAATCAAGATTAAGAAAGAAGCTGGAAATCTACAATCTGTGAAGAAATTTTGTTACCTAGGTATATTTTCCTTATATTATTTTGGTTTTATCTTTAGAACCAAAATCTCTCCCCTTTACCTTTTGTTTCCCTTTTATGTATATATACTATTATTCTGTTGACATTATTTCCTCGGTATTTTATGTCTTGGTGATGGATCCACTTATGGACATAAAACTTAGACACTCCTACAAAATGATTGTGTTAAATCTGAGATTCCAAAATAAAAATTCCAACAACAGAAATCTAAAAACCTTTATTGTTTCGCTATATGAAGGGGATGTATGGAAGGATATTTGTCTTTTAGAGAGAACTAAAATTAAGATTAAGAAAGAAGCTACAAATATACAAATTTTGAAGAAATGTTGTGACCTGGGGATATTCTCTTTATATTATTAGGGTTTTCTACTTTAGAGCTAACATTTTTTCTCTTTACCTTTTGCTTCCATTTTGTTTATATATACTATTTTTCTCTTGACATTATTTTGTCAGTATTTTATGTCGAAACGATGGATCCACTTAGATACCTAAAATGTAGACACTCCTACAAAATTATTGTGGTAAATATGATATTTGAAACTAAAAATTTCAACCACAGAAACCTAAAATCCATTATTATTTCCCTATACGAAGGGGATATATGGAAGGAAATTTATCTTTTGGAGAGAACCAAAATTTCAAAAAGAAGTTGCAAATATACAATTTTTGAAGAAATGTTGTGACTTAGGTATATTCTCTTTATATTATTAGGGTTTTCTCTTTAGAGCTGACATTTCCTCACTTCACCTTTTTCTTCCATTTTGTGTATATATATTATTTCTATCTCGACATTATTTCTTCAGGCTTTTATGTCGTGATGATGGATCCACTTATGGAATCAAAACATATGCACTCCTAAAAAATAACTATGGTAAATATAAGATTTCATACTATCAATTCATCTTAGTTAAAATATACATCTTTACATAACCTGATCACCCAAAATTGGAAACCATTCAACCTGAAAGGGGATGGACTAGTAGCGACCAAATTTGCTTAGAACCTAAAAAAGGTGAAGTAGGCTATGATTGCATGGTCCACCAAGAAAAATAAAAGGGAGGAGTACGAGCTAAAGGCCATTGAGGAATAAATGGAGAGGCCAAAAGCACATGAAGGGGTGATGGGGATATTTATCTAAAAAATAGAATAAGAGGATTATTCACTTTGAATCATCTAAAAGAAGAATCCTAGAGGAAAAGGAAGAAATGTGGAAAATCAAAATTCGTGCAATTTTTCTAAAGAGTGGTGATGAAAACACATTTTCTTTAGTAGTATGAAAAGGATCGAAGAGTTCATAATTCCATATGGACCTTTCAAAACCCTGAGGGTGAATGAGATTCATCTTTTGTAGACCTAGCAGTTATGGGTAAGAATCACTTCAAAAATTTGTATGAGGATCCTCCTAAAGTGGTTGTTACAGTGGTCATTTCTCTAGCTAAAGTTTCCCTATATTTGTTGAGAATGAAGAAAATAAAGGTCTAATGGAACCTATCTCTAAGGTCAAATTACAAAAATTCCTCCATATATTTCAACAAGACAAAATTCTAGTTCCTAATGGATGGACAATGGATTTTTTAATCGAGCCTTATGATATTGTTGGACATGACCTCTTGAGAGTGGTGGAAGAATTTGGGATCACTGGAAGAATTAATGAACCTTTTAATTTTACTTTTGTTTAGATTATCCCCAAATTAGACTCTCCCCTATCCTTTGATGACTTTCTATTGATTTTTCTCTGTAGTTTAATATAAAAGGTTATGGCCAGAATCATAAAAATTAGGTTGAATTTTATCCTATCAAAGAATATATTGAAGGTTGGAAGATTCATGAGGCCATTGGGGTTGCACAAGAAGGCCTTCATAGCCTTAAGATGAAGAAGCTCAAAGGGTTGGTCATGAAGATCAACCTATCCAAAGCATACAACAAGGTCATTTGGATATATATTCACCTTCTTATGACCCACCTAAGCTTTGAACTCCCTTTTATAAGTTGGGTCATGATGTGTATCACTATTATTTTGTTCATTGTTCTCATCAATGATGCAACAACCTCCTTTTTTACTGCTCAACAAGGTTTGTTATAAGGTTTTCCTCTCTCACCTATGTTTTTTTTGTTGGTAGTTGAAGGCCTCAACATAATCTTACTAGAAGGCGAAATGAGGGGAGATATAATCAGTGTTACTATGGTATAATAGTTTTTTATCGCCCATGTTTTATTTGTGGGTGATATTTTATTATTCTGTAATGGATCTTGACAGAACTCGCCACCATAAAGTAGGTTCTTACTGTGTTTGAAAAAATTATTAGAATGTGTGTAAACCGCCACAAATCATATATTTATCCTCTTGGTCTATCAAGTGATGAATATATCAATGCTTGAAATGTCCTTCCCTATCAATCTAACACTTTTGATGAAGGGATCAAATACCTTCGTTTTCATATAAATCCTAATGACTACAAAAAGACATATTGGATTTGGCTTTGGCTCCTTGAATAAAATGGGAATTATTGGTCCTTTCTAGTGTTCCTTATGTAAGAAACCAGAAGAATCTGTAAACCATATTTTCCTTTTTTTCCTTCTAGCACTAGGAATTTTGTCATATGTTAGAGCATATTTGGGTATCACAAATCAATGGCACAATGCATCTTATTGGGAGACCTAGAATAATTGGTGGAAAAAATCAAATTCAAAAAATGAATCATTGCTTTCCTCCTCTCATCCCATGGGGTATTTGGCTCACAAGGAATGATGGAATATTTCAAAAGAAAACAAACATACCTAATGAGGTTTCTACCCATGTCATTGCCATTTTTCCTCTTAACTCTAATTCTAAAAAAACCCATCGGCCGTGTAATATCCTTACTAAATATATTGATCAACCATACCCATGGAAATATTTTGATAGTGCCTCCCTTACTGGAGGTTCATGCGGGGAGGGGCCCATTCTGTATTTAAAACAAGATCATTTTTTCAAACTTAAGAGTGGGTTGGGATTTGGAAAAAATATTTTTTCCAAACTCATGAGCCTCAAATTACTTTTGGTTTTTAATATTAAAAAGGGATTTTGTAGTTTATATATATTTGGGGATTCAAATATTATTATAAATTTGTTCAATGATACTTCTAGATGCCACATGCACACACTATATCCAGTTATTGAGGATATCAATCTCTTAAACAATTCTTTTAGCCATATCACTTGTTGCCACATTTATAGGGAAATAAAAACTATTGTTTTCTCCTTACTTAAAGAAGGAACTTCTCAAAATATGGGAACTTGGAAAATCTCAGAGCAGATAAATGGATAGGTGTATGAATATTATCATTGGCCATTCATAAACATCATGTAAACGGATCCATAAAGTCTCTATTTTTTGGTTGATATCTCTTATCATAGGAGTATGCATTGAACGATCAACATGGATGATGAAAAGCTATGTTTTTTTGTTATATATCCACAATGATTGTTTTTTATTTTTAGACTTGTAATGATGTATATAAAAGGGATTAACAACCCTAGTTTTTTGGAGATACAAGGCTAGCTTGTTGGTAGTTTTTTAGTGCACGTACAAAATGTAATTTTCATCCTTAATGAAAGTTATGATTTTTTCTTCGAAAAAGAAACTGAAAATATCGTTGCATCATTATCATATTATATCATAAATCCCCCCTTTCATCATGATAAATGTAGTTCTTTATACATTACCCTTTTGTTTTAATATTGGAATATTGTTCGAAAACCAACCCTTACAATCGATGATTCTTAGTTTGTTTTAACTTATTAACTCGAACACGCATCCAATTTTAATCATTAGCTTAAAATATGATAATTTTACATTTTATTATAATCCTTCCATGTTAACTACCAATATCAAATATAATGTTAACAACTTCCAATGAAATTGTTGCGCACATGACAACATGGTCATTATAGCTACTAGATGCACTTGTGGAATGCACAATTGTTCCCCTTGAATGTGAAGAAAAATAAGGTACCATAGTTGCGAATTATATTTTAACCAAATAATGGTGTCATTTAATTGGAGTAACCAAATTAAAATTAAGTAGAATGAGTGTATTAGTGATAGTGAATACCATTGGTGTAGCAACAATGGTGTAGTGGCATCAATGTAGTTGGAATGGTGTAGTGGCATCACTGTTGTGGGAATGGTATAGTGGAAATGGTGTAGCAACATCAGTTTTGTAGCATCAGTGTAGTGTAAATGGTGTAATAGAATGAGTGTAGAAACATCCTATGCACACCAACCTAGGGTAGTAGCTCATGGACCTTTTCAATGAGCATAGAAAGCTTCTCTCAAACACATTAGTATAAGTGACTGAAATTCCATGAATTGCAAAAAAATGTACCTTAGGAAAATTATATTATTATAATAAAATATAAGATCAAAAATGGAAAAAAAATATAGATGGAAGTGATAAAAAAGGAAAAGTATGTGTATGGAAAAGATGGTGTTTTCGGTAGCCATCACTAAGCCAGAGGCCAAAAGGATTGTCTAAATAGTTGGAATTAATATGTACATAAGGCATTGATAAAAAGGAAGGGTTGAGGGAATATGAGATAATTAAAGGACTCCATTTCACGTTTTAGGCCTATAATGGCCATATCATGAGTGCTAATAAGCCAAATATTAGTAGTTGAAAGGTTAAACACTAATTTACCATATGTGAAGGAGAGTTGCCTTCATGTCATGTACCATAATTTGAATCTATTAAATCCTAAGTGAAGCTTCCTCTTTGTTAGGTATCTTTAATCAGCAAGATTGGAAAAGTCCGATCACAAAAACAACATCGTTTCAACCACTTTGGGATTCTAGGATCTAGCCCTCCTGAATCCGGAGAGGGATCTCTCCAATAAGTGCAAAGATGGATTTGTCTTTGAAGTTTGGGGTAATGATATTAGGCTAGTTATGAAGGCCAAGGGTTTTTTTTGTTTTTGGATGGTTGAGCATGATTACTATTTGAGGTGGAAAGTTCTAAATGCAAAGAATTTCGAAGGTGAGAAGTTTAAGCAATCAGAGTAAGCTTCGGCCGAAAAGATAGATAACTGTAGTTTTTAGTCTGTTGGGCTATGGAGTCATAATAGGGTTTAATTGGAATAGCAAGAGGCAAGAGTGTTCCGTGGGGCAAGTCGTCTATGTCTAATGATCTCTTTGAAGATTGATTTATGGAATGAAATGATACAAAAAGAAGGAAAATTAAACAAATGCAGAACAAAGAGCAGCCCAGGATCTGGTAAGTACTTTTAAACTAGCCAGCCTTTGACAAACACTCAAGAAGAACATAAAAGAAAACTAGGATCTGGTAAGTACTTTTAAACTAACCAGCCTTTGATACACTTTCAATAGAAAACATTTTAAAACAAAGGGAAACGTGAAGGCAACTGTTGGAGTAGAAACTAGCGGGCCGGGCTCACCACAAATCCTCTCCTAGCTCTGATTTACTTTCTTACTTTCAAGACAAACACAAAGATAACACAGAATGGCCTAAGATCTGGTAAGTACTTCTAAACTAGCCAGCTTTTAACACATTCCAAGGCAAACATTCAGACAGTCTTTGGGGATAAAACTAGGACCAAGGCACACCATATCTTCCTTAGTTCATCTCTACTTAACAAATATTGAACATAGCATTCAAGAATAATATTCAGCTAAGGAAATAAGATGAGGGAACGCCAACATTCCTATGCTTAAACCGAATTAAATCATTCCCAAATAACATAGATTGGAAGAAAACATGTAAATAAATATTTTCAGTCAGAGAAGGTTACTGATATACAGTAGGTCCTAACTCTATGCATGCTGTTCTTTATAAGAGAAAATGAAACACAGTGAAAACAGAAATAAAATGACAAGTTACAATGAGAAAAACATCACCGTCAACATAGACTAGGATCCCGTAAATCAGCTTGTATTGATGCTCCAAACCAGTTACAACTTTAAGTCCAATGCTTTATTTTAGCAATCATCTACTCATCTCAGCCTTACTTATCTATCACAAGCAGAGCTCCAAGGGCCAGTGAACACTATTTACAATAAGAAGTTTAAGCTCAAATGTATTTCAAAGTTCTGCAACCAACAATTTCTCATCTTCTACAGAAGTATTTATAGAAGAATGAGGAGGTGAGATCTCAATAAAATATCTCCCAAGATAATTATTACAGTCTTAGTGGCTTCTCGGCCTTTGAGGGGCTCGATGAAGAATTTTACAGGTGTTCTACTGTATTAATGGGTTTACATTTATGATTAAGCTCGGTGGGAGATTTTGTTGACTTTTGAGGCTCTGTGTCATGTTGGAGTAACTCTGCAGATATTTTTTGCATTAAGTTCCTTGCAGAAGTAGCTCTCTGGCTGCGTTGAGGCGAATATCTGATTTTTCCCAATAACTTCGGCCTCTGTTTGAATGCTTATGGCTACAGGTGGCACTGTGGTAGTTGAGAGGAATCAATTTGCCTCAGATGTGGCAGTGGAGGCCTTTCTGTCTAATAAAACACTTATGATTTTCCTTTAATTATGTTTTAATTTGGGGGATTAGGCTTTTGATAATCAATATTAGCCATGATCCCCGCAAATATATCTTCAATATTCTGTTCTGCTGCGTTCTATTTTCAACACTGATACTCTTTTAATTGTGATTTAATAACACAGTGTCTTGTTGGTGTGCAGGTCGCGCAGGGCTCATATGGCATCAATGCCTCATGAAACATTAACGAAACGTGGAATTCGAGTCCCGCGAATGGTTTCCTTTGACGAATCAAAGGCACGGGAAACATCTTTCCCGGCCTTCGGCCTTTCTTTCGATATAATGGAAAACCATTAATTCCTACAAAATACAAACAATAATTATAAAATCCTGCGTTATTTGGTATACTGCTTCAAAGGGCATGGGGAGTGAGCATGGTTGTTGGATGGCATCATCCAATGGTGGAGATCAGCCAAGAGAAGGTAAAAAGGAGAGCAGAGGGAAGTAATAAGTTAGATCTGTCGATCTATAGAGATCGACGGTTGGGAGCGATCCGGGGTGTATAATAGAGAAATAGAAAAAATACAAAGAAAACAAGTTAAAAAACCTTAGGCGGAGGAAAAATCAATTAAAAATCGAAATGGGTTTCGGGAGGAACATGAGTAGTCAGATGAGATCGAACTGATGGTCCATATGCGATCGAAAGTATTCAATCAGCAGGGAAATAATTTGCAAAGCACTAAAAACTTGCGATGCAATTGCGCGATCGGGGAAGGCCGTTGCGATGGTGCGATCGGGGAAGGCCGATGCGATGGTGCGATCGGGCCATCACAATCAAAGGTTTAAAATGAACACAATCGGAGGAGCCTTACAAAATTTTTCGATGTGATCGGGCCATCGCAATCGGAGGGGCGGTAGTATAAATTTTGGCGCCCATTTTACGGGGCTATGGGTTATATGAATGAAGTGGAGGGGGCAGAGTTTTATATATATATGACCCAATCGCATCAGAAAGTTTTGATGCGGGTCTTTACAATCAACGCATTGAAATTTTCTGACGCGATAAATGCTTCGGCCTTTGCGCTTGGTTTTACAAAGAAAACAAAGGACCAGGGTTTATACATATGGCTCTTAATCGCATCGGAAGTTTTGATGCGGTCTTTCAATCAACCCATTTTTCATTTTAAAAATCATCGCTCAACGTATTTAGATCAAAACTTTGGGTAAGCGGGTTTTATGACTTTACAAAGAAAAAGGTGATCGTGAATGGATTTTTTCAATGTTTTAAGTGCCGAAGGCGGGTCCACGGGTTATATGGAAAAATAATATGATCGGGGGATATGTACACGGGGCTTCATCGCATCGGAGTTTTTGTAATGGAAAAAAGACTTGCACACTTGGATGTTTGCGATGCGATAAGTGCTATGAGGGGTTTAGCACCTAGTTCTAGGGTGTGGGCCTATGGGGGAAGTGGTTTATGATTTCGGCCCAAGGGGGCTTAAACCCTTACATAAGAATATGTATTTTTTTATGATTTTCTCTAGTTTCTCAAAGGAATTTGAGGGTTTCGGTATAGTTTAAAAATGAGTTTTAAACTATGTAAAGAGGATTTTCACAAATGGGAGAAGGGAAACCATGAAAAGTAGAGGAATTTTATGGAGAAAAGGGAGCAAATGAATGAGGTTAGTTTTGAAAGTGGAAGGAGGGGGAAAACGGTCTTTGGAGCAGTATTTCCTTAATGAAATTAGCATAATTTCAGAATTTTTAAGATGGAAACAGCAGTGAAGATTTGGAAAGAGGCATGAGGCCTTCAAGAGTCTTCAAGAGATAACATCTTTTATCAATAAAACTTGTTTCTTGAAGGCTCCAAAAAGTTTTAGCCAGCATTTGATACAACAAATTTTATAGCTGGCTAACAGTGGCTCCACCTGGGGATGGTGCCTTCTTGAAGGCATCAAGAACTTCAGATTTGCATTCTCTGGGAGGCTGACCTGTGCCTCATCCATTGTGTTCTCTAGGAGGCTGAACTGTGCGTCATCCATTGGGCTGCTTTCTTTTGCTTGAATTATATTGTTCTAAAAACATATTAGCAGCCATAAAAATAATGGATCTTTCATCAACAATATTTCTACCTACCCAATCCTACTGATCTAACATTTTTTATTCTTTAGAGTGCACTTGGATTGGCAAACTCTTTTCAAAACATTTTATTCTTTTGAAACCAGGAAATCTAATCTATTTCTACTCCTTATTTCTCCATGGACTCAGATTAAACAGTTAAGCCCATATGATTCTCTACCTAATCTACTAATCTGTTAGGATTAAACAGTCTAACAGATTTTTATTCTCTAAATTCTACAACAGAAATTTAAAAGCATACAAGTCAAGATTAAACAGTCTAACTTGATGCTGGTCTATGGCATAAAAAACAAGCTACACATATACATTTACTTTACAGAAAATTAAAATCAAAATGGAAGGCTTAAGATCTGAAAATTCAAAGCATTTCCTTCATCCTTTTACAACTCTTTTTTTTTTAATTTGTTTGAGTTGTTACTTCTTTGTTTTCTGGTTCAGATTTTGAGCTAATTAGAACCATATTTACATCTTTTTGACTCAGAAAATAAGACAGATTTGAGTCATCTCTCTTTGGAAACTTAGGTTCATATTTTGAGCTTGTTTGAACCTTTAATTTATATCCTAAACTATCTACTGGTAAGCCAATATTGAACAGTTTGGAAAATTCAATTCACTATCCTATCAACAGAAAATTTAAAGCTAATTAGTCAAGATTAAACTGTTTGACTAACTAGAAGTGTGTTCTTTAGGAGTGGCATTCGGGCTTGCAAACTTTCAGAATTTATTTCTCTTTTTTGGTATGGGGTTGTACCTTTATTGTTTTCACAATCTACCCTCTTTTCTCTTTCTATTTTTTGTATTTTTGATTTTCTAAAAAGAAGAAAATAACATGTAACTAAATGCTCAAAGGTTGAGCTTTATTGACATTCCTATCTAACCTATTCTAACTTGGAATATTTACATTTTTAACTTACAATCTCTATCTTCCAATACATCCACTCAATCAAATGGTTCAATGACTAGTCTTTTCTCATCTCTTTGAGCATGTAGGATAGGCAGGGCCGCTCCCACTCTTTTTTTTTTTAGCAACAGTGCAAAATAATCTTCTTACTTTTGGTAACACACTGCTCCTAATAACCTTTATCCCCTCTTCAGATGTCTTCAAGAAGTGAGCATAGGGATCTTGAAACAATGTCTGGTTGTAAGTGTTTGGAAGATACGTTTCAACTAGGATTATCTCTTCTTTCTTTTCCACTGGATCAAGGCAAAGATTTTCTTGAGAAAGAAAAACTTCCTTATCTTCATTATTATCTGAACTGGAGGACTCATCATATATTGCAGGGTTGTCCTCTTGTAGTCCTGGTAGGCTCTGGTTTAGTGGACTTTACTCTATGAGGAGGTTATTATATTCTTGAGCAGGGGTATGTTCAATTTCTTCCTCTTTTTCAAGAGAAGGCTCCTTGATTTCACTTTGCTCAAAATTTTCTTTGTTTCCTTCCTCCTCATCCTTTGAGCTGAAATTCTGCTGAGTCCCACTCACATGGAAACTATTACTGATGATCTAAGATGGAGCAGAGCAAAGATCCAATGAATCTTTACTTTCTTCTAGTCTTTGAAAAATTTCATCATCAGTATCATAAATAATCTACATTGGCTCATTACTTCTTTGAAGGAACTGATCTTCCTACCATAAATCTGCTAACGATGATCCTGCAAAATTAACTTTTTTTTGGGAAGCATCATCACTAGATAGATCAAAGTTAGGAGAATCAAGAATATAAGTAATACTACCAATCAAACATACTGGGTTATCAACAAGTCCTTCTTCATTCTGATCTACAAAAGAACTTTCTAAATCTGTACAACAAAGTTCTCTATGTGAATGGGAAAGAGTGCTTGTTTTGCAAAAAGTTTTAGAGACTGACTGTTTATAAATAGTTTGATCTATCTCCTTTTCTGTCAAAGGGGAGGATGCTTCTATGTTCCTTTGAACAGGAGTACAACAGTTCTCTATCTCTTGCAAATATTGATTTTGAGGCTGGATGTCTTCTTGAGCCTCAGCTATAAGGGATGAGGAACCAATATTTGAGCTTTTAGGGATATCTTGAGGAATGTTCTCTACTGCTTGGATCATCTCTTCCTCAACTGATTCATCTATGTTCTTAAAATTTTTCAATAGGATATTAAACTCTTGAATGGCGGTTAAAAGATCTTCAGGATGCATCTCTTCTAAAGCTTCCCCATTATCTATAATGTGTTGGGTGATGTTTTGTGATGGATAATAATATATTGCACCCCATGATAATGATGTAGTGTTTTCTTTATAGTTCTCATAGAACACATATTCAAGGTCTTTTAAAGAAAACAAACTACTAGATCTTAAGCATTCATACCAATCCCTAGCTTTTCCTTCTAATGTTAACATGAACATTTTCATTAGGCAGTATTCATGCCATTCAAATTTCAACCTCCATACATGTATGTGAAATTTGATAAGATGTAATAATGGGTTATCAAACTTTTCACCTTGAAAAACAGGCAGGTTGTCATCCCAATTCGCATGGGGCATCTTATGTGGAAACCTAGGGATATGATTTCTACTCATTGGGGCATATCTTCGTTGTATCCTTGGAATCATTTTTGTAAATCAAGAAAGAGGTCATTGTGTCTATTCTACTAGGTCAGGGTCTTCTACCAGTGGAGTCATTTGGTCTTTTGCGAGTTTCAGAGTGTGGAGTCGCCAGGTGGAAGTTTTTTAACTCCTAAGGAGGTAAAATGTTTTAATGGTCCACCACCATGTTTATTAAATACCAATCTGAAATATTTTTGGGTTTTTCTGGGTTTCTTTGGTTGTATGGAAAACTAAAGAGTCTATAAAATCTGGCCAAGCAACTATGAACTCAAAAATGTCCCCAGCAGAGTCGCCGGAAATGTTAGGAATCTGTAATCAGCAAGATTGGCAAAGTCCGATCACAGAAACAACATCGTTTCAACCACTTTGGGATTCTAGGATCTAGCCCTCCTGAATCCGGAGAGGAATCTCTCCAATAAGTGCAAAGATGGATTTTTCTTTGAAGTTTGGGGTAATGATATTAGGCTAGTTATGAAAGCCAAGGGTTTGTTTTGTTTTTGGATGGTTGAGCATGATTATTGTTTGAGGTGGAAAGCTCTAAATGAAAATAATTTCGAAGGTGAGAAGTTGCAAGCAATCAGAGTAAGCTTCGGCCAAAAAGATAGATAACTGTAGTTTTTAGTCCATTGGGCTATGGAGTCATAATAGGGTTTAATTGGAACAGCAAGAGGCAAGAGTGGTCCATGGGGCAAGTCATCTATGTCTAAGGATCTCTTTGAATATGGATTTATGGAATGAAATGATACAACAAGAAGGAAAATTAAACAGATGCAGAACAAAGAGCAGCCTGGGATCTAGTAAGTACTTTTAAACTAGTCAGCCTTTGACAAACACTCAAGAAGAACATAAAAGAAAACTAGGATCTGGTAAGTACTTTTAAACTAGCCAGCCTTTGATACACTTTCAATAGAAAACATTTTAAAACAAAGGGAAACTTGAAGGAAACTTTTGGAGTAGAAACTAGTGGGCCGGGATCACCACAAATCCTCTCCTAGCTCTGCTTTACTTGGTTACTTTCAAGACAAACACAAAGATAACATAGAATGGCCTAAGATCTAGTAAGTACTTCTAAACTAGCCAGCTTTTAACACATTCCAAGGGAAACATTCAGACAGTCTTTGGGGATAAAACTAGGACCAGGGCACACCATATCTTCCTTATTTCATCTCTACTTAACAAATATTGAACATAACATTCAAGAATAATATTCAGCTAAGGCAATAAGACAAGGGAACACCAGCATTCCTATGCTCAAACCGAATTAAATCATTCCCAAATAACACAAATTGGAAGAAAACATGTAAATAAAGATCTTCAGTCAGAGAAGGTTACTAATATACAGTAGGTCCTAACTCTATGCATGTTGTTCTTTATAAGAGAAAATGAAACACAGTGAAAACATAAATAAAATGACAAGTTACAATGAGAAAAACATCACCGTCAACATAGACCAGGATCCCATAAATCAGCTTCTATTGATGCTCCAAACCACTTACAGCTTTAATTCCAATGCTTTAGTTTAGCAATTATCTACTCATCTCAACCTAACTTATCTATCACAAGAAGAGCTCCAAGGGCCAGTGAACACTATTTACAATCAGAATTTTAAGCTCAAATGTATTTCAAAGTTCTGCAACCAATAGTTTCTCATCTTCTACAGAAGTATTTATAGAAGAATGAGGAGGTGAGATCTCAATAAAAGATCTCCCTAGATAATTAATACAGTCTTAATGGCTTCTCGGCCTTTGAGGGGCTCGATGAAGAATTTTACAGGTGTGTTACTGTATTAATGGGTTTACATTTATGATTAAGCTCGGTGGGAGCTTTTGTTGACTTTTGAGGCTCTGTGTCATGTTGGAGTAACTCTGCAGATATTTTTTACATTAAGTTCCTTGCAGAAGTAACTCTCTGGCTGCGTTGAGGCAAATATCTGATTTTGCTCAATAACTTTGGCCTCTGTTTGAATGCTTATGGCTACAGGTGCCACTGTGGTAGCTGAGAGGAATCAATTTGCCTCAGATGTGGTGGTGGAGGCCTTTCTGTCTGATAAAACACTTATGATTTTCCTTTAATTGTGTTTTAATTTGGGGGATTAGGCTTTTGATAATCAATCTTAGTCGTGATCCCCGCAAATCTATCTTCAATCTTCTATTATGTTGTGTACTGTTTTCAACACTGATACTCTTTTAATTGTGATTTAATAACATAGTGTATTTTTGATGTGCAGGCCGCGCAGGGCTCATATGGCATCAATGCCTCATGAAACATTGACGAAACGTGGAATTTGAGCCCCACGAATGGTTTCCTTTGATGAATCAAAGGCACGGGAAATGTCTTTCCCGGCCTTCGGCCTTTCTTTCGATATAATGGAAAACCATTAATTCCTGCAAAATACAAACAATAATTATTAAATCCTGCATTATTTGGTATGCTGCTTCAGAGGGCGTGGGGTCGTTGGATGGCATCATGCAATGGTGGAGATCAGCCAAGAGAAGGTAAAAAGGAGAGCAGAGGGAAGTAATAAGTTAGATCCGTTGATCTGTAGAGATCGACGGTTGGGAGCGATGCAGGGTGTATAATAGAGAAATAGAAAAAATACAAAGAAAACAGGTTAGAAAACCTTAGGCGGAGGGAAAATAAATTAAAAATCAAAATGGGTTTCGGGAGGAACACGAGCCGTCAGATGAGATCGAACGGACGGTCCAGATGCGATCGGAGGTATTCAATCAGCAGGGAAAGAATTGCACAACACTAAAAACTTGCGATGCGATTGCGCGATCGGGGAAGGCCGATGCGATGGTGCGATCGGGCCATCGCAATCGGAGGGGCGGTAATATAAATTTTGGCGCCCGTTTTGCGGGGCTATGGGTTATATGAATGAAGTGGAGGGGGCGGAGTTTTATATATATATGACCTAATCGCATTGGAAAGTTTTTATGCGGGTCTTTACAATCAACCCATTGAACTTTTCTGACGCGATAAGCGCTTTGGCCTTTGCGCTTGGTTTTACAAAGAAAACAAAGGACCGTGGTTTATACATATGGGTCTTAATCGCATCAGAATTTTTAATGTGGTGTTTCAATCAACCCATTTTTCATTTTAAAAATCATCGCTCGACGTATTTAGATCAAAATTTTGGGTAAGTGGGTTTTATGACTTTACAAAGAAAAAGGTGATCGGGAATGGATTTTTTCAATGTTTTAAGCGCCGAAGGCAGGTCCATGGGTTATATGAAAAAATAATATGATCGGGGGATATGTACACGGGGCTTCATCACATCGGAGTTTTTGTAATGGCAAAAAGACTTGTGTACTTGGATGTTTTCGATGTGATAAGCGTTGTGAGGGGTTTAGCACCTGGTTCTAGGGTGTGGGCCTATGGGGGAAGTGGTTTATGATTTTGGCCCAAGGTGGCTTAAACCCTTACATAATAATATGTATTTTTTATGATTTTCTCTGGTTTTTCAAAGGAATTTGAGGGTTTCGGTATAGTTTAAAAATGAGTTTTAAACTATGTAAAGAGGATTTTCATGAATGGGAGAAGGAAACCATGAAAAGTAGAGGAATTTTATGGAGAAAAGGGGAGAAAATGAATGAGGTTAGTTTTGAAAGTGGAAGGAGGGGGAAAAAGGTCTTTGGAGCAGTATTTCCTTAATGAAATTAGCAGAATTTCAGAATTTTTAAGATGGAAACATCAGTGAAGATTTGGACAGAGGCATGAGGCCTTCAAGAGTCTTCAAGAGATAACATCTTTTATCAATAAAACTTGTTTCTTTAAGGCTCCAAAAAGTCTTAGCTAGCATTTGACACAACAAATTTTATAGCTGGCTAACACTCTTCAAGAATTATATCTAGCTTAGGGGTGGCCAACTACAAGAAATATGCAGTGTAGTTGAGCCAATGGTTGGGTGGAGAGTGGATTTACCCTCTTTGATTTCTAACAAACTTAAGTAAAACAAATATCGATATCTATTTTTTTGTTTTGTTAATGAAATGAAATTGTTGTTTAGTGTTTCATGATTATCACTATGCTGGATTCGTAAGTGTGCTTGCAATGATGAGTTAAAATTCATTGTTAATGATGCCTATTTAATCACTATAAATTTATTTAATAAGCAATTGTACAAGAAAAATAAATCTTACAAGTATGTTCTTTATGTTAAATATGAAATGTATGGTATCGTAGAGTACAATACACAACCTAATATAAGCCTATGGATATTAATTTAATTTTTTTAGTGTATGTAGCCATTTATGGGTCAATAGTGGGATTGAATATCTATGTTGTACCTTTTAATTAAAGTAAAAATATTTGGAGGTTTCCCTTGATTGGAGATTCTAGAAATTTGTGGTGAAGGCCCTGTTTGTGATAGTTATGAGTGATAGTTGTAGATCTGTTATTGAAGAGTTATGGGGACCTTTTATCCTCATGTATTAAGATATATTTGTGTTTATTCCATTTGCAATATTTTATAGTTTATTTTTATAGTTGGAAAACCCCAAAAGTGTGAAAATCCCATCTTATTTGGGGATCAAGATGTAGATTTAATCATTGACCATGTTATTCTTTGTATTGTGAATATCCCAATTGAAGGCAATGGTTTAAAATATTTCATATTCTATAGAATACCTCTACATTATTAGAAGTATTTTGGGAATGTATTTACCCAATTAAGGGTTAGTTTCAGCTTTTGAAATAGGCCTAGAAGCTTAGTGGGAGTTTGAAATTTAGGGACTAACCTCAGATTTTGCTTGTGTTTTCCTTTAGGTTGACCACTGAAGGATGAATGTCGACATATCTGATAGAAGTTGATAATACCTTTATTCTTTAGTATCTAGATGGCCCTTTGGCCAAAGGGGGTTACCCTCAATGCGTCACAAATGATAATTGTTTTGAATTACCTCTAAACAATTGGTCTAAAATTTTAGGTTGTCCAAGTTAAAGAGGGTAGATAAAAGGAAATATGAAGATTTTATAACAAAGTGAGTATGATAACACTTACAATAAAGTCTAAGAATCAATGCTACTACCAAAAAACACCTTTTTTATTGCCACGCTGATACTTAAAAGTGAATAGATGAAAGATTCAGAGGAAAAATGTGCCTATGAATAGTGTAAGTATTCACTTGCACAGAGGAATACAAATGTATTAAAATATTAAGTAATAGTGTGTCTTTTCCTTACTAACTTAATAAGAGTAAAATGTAATAAGGTGGCACGAGTAAATCTATGTCATGAATGAAAACCTTGTATTAATCATTTAGCTTAATAGATCATAAGAAATGTAGATTTGTACAACATTGATTATTTAAGAAACAAAATATCTATGAATAATGAGTGATAATGTATAGCTTTCTCATATAAAAGCTTTAAAATAAATAATTTCTTAAAACCCAAGATCATCAAATATTTACAATATTCATCTTTAAGAAACACAACTTTCATGATTCATGAGTTATGGTGTATATCACACTTGGATACAAGTTTAGGAAGAAATAATTTCTTAAAAAGTATTAGTGCATTAAATGATAATATAAGATAGTCATCAAATAAAAATACTAAAGCGCTATTGAAATTAATTTTATGTATGACTGTAATAAATATTTACAAAATCTATAGCAGTATAGAAATAAGAACATATTTGAAACACAAGAGAAATTTACAATAAAATAACAAGGTTGGACTAAATTTGTTCAGTGGTGAAAATTTTGTTGGTTGGTCTTGATACACTTTTCATTTGGCTCTCCATGCTTCTGTAAGTGTTGATTTCCTCTCCTGACATCAAATCTTCTATTCTTTCTTATTTCTAGTTCTCAAAAGTAGATTTTATATTTTCTCCAAGTTATTTTCTAGCGTTCTTGTTATGTAACTATGTAACCGCCGCCTCCCACATTTACACAAACTAACCAGTCAACCAGGGTAAAACTGTGATAAAGAGTTACTATGATATTATTCAACTTCCCAAGTGCAGTTAAGGAAGTGGAACTGACATGAAAAGACCAATCTGAACTTCCATAGATGTTATATAACCTTTAGGAGACAATCAACCCTTCCAAGAGACCAACCCCTAAGACAACTTGATGTTTTACCAAATTGGAGCCCCAGGAACACTGGTAACAATCCCTCCATGCGATTGAAACCATCCAGTCACATGCACAATAAGGCATCCATGTGAATAAAACCTTTTTTAGACCATTTTGTGCCAGCGACCCTAGATTCTGAGCCACTTTTTTAGGGTCGGAACTTGGGCCACTGCCCAGAATTTGATTAAACTCTCAGAAAGGATAAATAACAAGGTTAAAAGGACTCTAGTTCAAAACTTGAACAAGGATCTAATATGAAAAGGCCTAGCCATGACAGACATTCTATCAAACACATCATGAACATGTAATCTATAGGTCATATAAACACATCTGAGCATAGGGACTTAATACTTATCTGAGAATCACCAAGAAGGATTGATTCCATCTCATAATATCTGCATTACCATCTATTAGGTCATACATTAATTATCCATTCAATTACTAAACAAAACATGATGAGAGCCATGATAAAGATTTTTCATAAAACCATGCTTATAAAAAACATATAACCAACAAAATAACAATGACATAAAAATTATTAATATCACATAATAACAAGTACATTTACCCATCAAATACAAGAGTAAAAGAGCTATTATTGACATATATAGAATGTAACCAGGTCTGGGACTTCTATGTACCACCCGACCATAGATTGGGTTGAACCAAATATCTCTTTTAGCCAATCACCCTTGTGCCATATTTCAAACATGAATATGGGATATCATAAAATAAACAAAACAAAAACAAAACAAGGCTTTTGAAGGCCAAACCACCTCAAACCTAAACCAATGATTTCACCTCATGGTTAGACATCACTAACCATCACCAGATCAGTCTCTAGACAAGCTTTCCAGGGCTCTAGAGAATTTGTTTGAACTATGCCTTCCAATACTAGTAACTCAACCCAGAACTACCTCGAGGATTTTAGAGTGTGTGTCCAACAAGGTCTTCCAAGACTAGTAACTCAACCCACCAAGGGCTTCCAAATTTTTTCCCAACCAAGGTTTCCATAACTAGTAACTCAACCCAAGTTGTTACAGGGCTTCCAACGCGTTTGTCCAACCAAGGCTTCCAGGAACTAGTAACTCAACCCACAACCATAAGGAACATGAACACCAACTATAATACAACGGTAAACCCACAACAACATGTCTATCTAGGAAATTGAAAAGGCTAGGAAAAACCACTATCAATCTGGGAAATCCTCCCTACCAATGATATATCATAACCAAGAAACCACATGCATGTTCCATGAATGCCAAAACTAGTAAGTAAATAATGCATGCAACTTGATACCTACAAATCAATACAGATGTAGCCACTGATCCACCTATTCCCTTATTCTTTCTTTCTTTTCCTTTTCCTTCTTTCTCCAAATCCCAAGTATGTCACATTCCTCCAAGAGTGCTCCATGAAAAATATAAGTGTCCAAGAGTGCAAGGGAGAGAGAATAGAATGAGAGTGTCAAGACTGAACTTGAAAAAACCTACCAACTGATCCTTAGAAGCCTTTTTATCAATTAGGCCTCTAATTTCTTCAATTTTCCATTATTTTCATTCATTTTCCTCCTCACATGCAACATGTTACCTTTCACCTTCCTTTTCTACTATTTTCCTTTATTTTAGTAAATAAATGCCACTTTTCCTTTTCAAAGCCTTTGCATTGCCTTTGCCAATTTCCCTTAGCCATAATAAACCAAATGAACACCCTAATAGGATGTTTTTCCCAACATTTAGCTTCGAATACATGTCCCATGATATTAGTTGTTACTTTTCCTTTATTAACTTTATTACCTGAAGTTTTAACCCGAGCCTGTTACAGACCCCTCCCCCTTAGGGGAACACTGATCTCAGGGTTCAACGATACCTACAACAGGAAAAACCAATAAAAAATAAAATATATTTCTTATGGAGCTTTATAACACATCTCATTGCATTGTTTACAATGACCATTTCTGAAAACATGACAACATATCGTTTACTTGAGCTTTATAAAAGAACTCATTATGGTATTTACAATAAAAAACACATATAATCTCATGCACATTTTCTTCAACCAATAATAATAATACTGTCTATGGAGATTTATAGCACAATGCGTTGCAATATTTACAATAATATACACATATACACATTTTCTCTAACCAACAATTAAAAATATACGACGCTTGTATCAACAACAAGGGAATCCAAAGGCTCATACCTCCACCCTAAAAAGTAGTACCAGGATTCAATTCCTTCCTAGTAAGTCCAGAATCCACTACAAGAGACAAATTCTACATCTAAATTCCAATGCTACAATCATGTGCCACTTGTCCTCTCAGTAAATAGTTACCGAGTCATTGTTATAGGGCACACTCCAAATGTGCTTCTGGTTCCATATAGAAATGCTAATGACAAAATAAATGTATCCCCTAGCCTTCACTTCTCTACTACACAGTCCCTCGAGAAATTCGTTCACCCCCTTCCGTGCAGTCACACACCTTCAAAGTTTCACGGACATCCCCTTTATAGCTACACAGTCCCACGGGCGACCTTTCCCTTGGTAAGGTTTCCTCACATCAAAATTTTCAAAAACCAAGGCATATCCATACCTCAAAACCATCATACCAGTCATAGCATGTTAATGGGAATCAATGGACACTATTAGGTACTAGTGGCTCACAATGGCCCTACTCCTGAAGTGTTTTACCAACGTATTGTTTCATGTTCTAATTCCTTTCACTTCTACTACTAATTCTTGCAGTCATTTCCAACCACCCAACTGGTCATTTTCATGCTTTCTTATAATAGGAACATAACTAACATTATATTCAAAATAAATTGAAATAAATTCAAATCATATCTCATCAGTGGCCCGTCAATAAGGTATACTTGCAATTTTGTTCACTTCCTATCATAACAAGTCAAACTAGTTGTTTTATAAAATAGTCATGAATAATAATATCTCATCCGGTTAGCTCAACATGAAACCATAATAAACAAAAATCATAAATAATGTGTACCCACCATAAACTAGAATTATAGATCACTTGTAATCATCATAAGCCAAAATCATAGATCACATGCATAATTAAAACTGAAATAAAACAATGATACTTATCCTTCAATTGGTCCTTTCCTTCTACCTTTATCCTTTGTCCTTTCTGTACGGACACATGATCGGTTTCCACACCAGAAAAACACCCAATGCCTTCTCTTCAACCATGTACACATACACATAGTGTTTTTTAGCACTCCACCAGATCTTTGAGGCTGAGAAGAGACCAGCAAAGGTAACTCCAGACCAATCTCTCACCAAGTATATAGCCCTACTAGGTAGGATAAGGCTGTCTCCAAGGGATCATAGCCAAGAGGGATGGATCAATTAGGTTTTAGGCTAGGTATAGTAGAACAAGGTTTTTTATTTGGTTGATTTGGGTGTTAGATGAGTGAATTAGGTAAAAGAGGTAACTAGGTTAGGGAAAATAAGATTAGAATTGCATACATCTAATGGGGCAAGGTAGGTAAGCACTCTAACACCTTACCATTTTTAGGTGAGATGGATAAGAATTTTGAGGTTCTAAAAAGAGCATGAAAATACATGAATTCTTTTTAAACTGAAGAAATGAAACAAATTATGGTGATTATCCAAAAAAATAGAATAAAAGATGTATTCTTCCTATCAAACTTGAGAACCAAACATATCAGAGAACTAGAATGAACATGGAAAGTACAAAACATTCATACATATGAAACTAAAGAAGAAACTATGCCAAAGAACAATATCACATGTATCCCAAAAGAATTATTGCAACTCATCCAATATATTCTTGCCAAAATATGAATGCACTAGGGTCTCTAATCAATACAACAACATCCAACCTCTCAAACGATTAAAGAGGTGAAATATATAGGCAAGAAACAACTTCTCCCAACCTCGGGGGTCAAATCTCTGAGTTGTGGAGCTGATCCACAAAAGTCTGAACTGCAAACCTAGAGTGTAGGGAGGTCAAACTGACTCGTTCCTAACTTTAATGAAACTGATTCATCAATCCTCTCAAATATTTTTACCTAATGTTTTTACCCCTAGGTAACTCAAAAAAATCATAATTACATTTGCATCCATCAATTACATTGGTAAAAACATGATTTTTCCATGGTGAAACAAAGAAAACTGGAAAAAATTAGGAAAAATAGAGAAAGGTCAAGAGTGCAGCACCAGTGTCAGGAGCGCAGTGCCATCTTCAGTTCAGTTTTTGAAGGGGTTTCTGATGTCCAAATTGAGTTCAGGATAGATCATTGGAAATCTTGTCTTGTCTAGTTTCTGAAATTGTTCTTGGTTTGAAAAAATGATAATATTTGACCCTTGGAATGGCTTATTGAAAAATGATGGAGATATGATGTTATGAGCTGAAATGGCCTCATAATTGATGAAATTTCATGAATTGTATTTGGACCCACATTTCCTCTAATTGTTGGTGCGGGATGGTGAAATTTTGTTTTTGATGACCTTGAAAACCATAATACCTAATGGAGGCTCTAACTGAATGAAACCATGATGAAAATGGATGAAATAATAATGACAAATCTTGGTGATGGTACACTCAATGGAGTGGTGAAATGAGCTATCAAGTGATGAAATTTTTGAAAAGAGCAAGGTCTGACATATGACTACCTCCAGTGACAAAATTTTTGCATGACCTAGTGGAATGATAAAAATTTCTAAATGGGACCCCTAACATGACATGAAAGAGTTAATTTTGATCACTGGTGGAAGGATGAAAATATTGACACTAAAAATTTTCATCACACATACAACGCCATACAATACATGCACCTACACCTAACATACAACACATCACAATACATACACCTACATCTGGTCTAGAACATAACACAATACATACACCTACATCCGGTGTAGAAAACAACACAATACATACACCTGCATATGGTGTAAAAAACAATATATATACATACACATAGTACAACACAACAAATACACATGGCACGATACCACAACTATGCAATGCACATACGCAGTACCACACGTACACAAAACAACATGTACGACATGCACACAATGCCACATGTGTACAACACAACATGTTTGACATGCACACAATACCACATGCATAATAGTACCACAAGTACAACATGTACACATTATCATCTGTACACAGTACCACCTACACAACGTGTACACAACACCACCTGCAAAAATCACCACCTGCACACAAAACCCCATGTACAACATATACATGAAACCACATCCACACAACACCACATGTACATAGCACCATATGTAAAACATGCACACCCCACATATGTACACCATACCACATATGAAAAATGAAAAAAGCACCATATGTACACAACGCTGCATATCCAACATGTGTGCAACACCATATGTACACAACACCACATATCCAACATATGCACAACACCATTTTTACACAACACTCCATAAGAAACATGTACACACCACCATTTTTACATAACACTGCATAAACAACATGCACACAACACCATATATACAAAACACAACATACACACAACATCATAGGCGCAACATGTACAACATATATACATCAATAGTACTGCACATCCATAGACCACACACAGACTCTACCAAGCAAACTTGCTTATAGTGTATTTCGACTATCCATGCTTCCAGTATGTCATCTATCATACTACTTTCATTCCATTGATGTATTCCTCAATAGTACCTATCCATAACACACAAATAGGCATAGTAAAAGCATATAGTATCAATTCATATCCACATGATATTGAACTTGTATATCTTTCAGGGTTAGTCTCCCCACTTGATTCCTCATAAAACAAGAACCTCTTCATGCCATTCACTTGCATAAGAAATGATTTCTCCAAAATAATTATCCCTAATGACCTTCTCGAACAAAAACATGCATACATACATATATACATAAGACAATCATGATACCTAACAACCTTGTCTGACAATGACACACACACACACACACATATATATGTAAGCATTAGTATAATCATGATCACAACATAATTACCAGATATCATAAGGTCTAAGTTAAGAGAAATCACTTTATCCATGCATCACATGCACAACATTGAGAACAAAAGTTCCCAATGTAGCTAAGGCATCTAACACCTCAAATATCTTTACTTTAGCTTTCTCAAGAATTTCCTTCCATCATCCATTTATCCCAATAGACCCAACCAACTCAACCGATTGTCATACTCTTGCCTTCATATCCCCTTATACACACACCAAACTTCATCCAGGTCTTACATTACATTTTGGGTTTCATTCAGCTCTTCCCAAAATCCATTAAATTTCTTATTTCCCAATCAATTCCCAAGACCCTCAAAACATTAAAGGAAATAACAAAATAAAACAATAATAAAACCAAAAATAAAAACCGTGATAAACCATTAGCAATATGAAACCACAAAAAAAGTGGCATGATGATACAGTAGACACAATCAAGGCCGAAAGTCGAGCTCAAAAAATCACAAAATACCAAAAGCACAAGAATAGCAAAAAACACCATGACTCAATCCCCATGGTTTCCAGTTCTTCCAAAGGAAAACTAAACCCGATCCTTCTCAAAAATTTCATGGCAATCTCTTTGTCATGCAATTCATTGTATCATACTACCATAAACATATAATTGTCAATGTATAAATAAACATAAAAATATACCATTTACTTTACCTTATCTCAATAATTCCCATCATGTTTCCCCGCAAATGTTCGCACATGTAAGTCACATGTTCCAAATATCCATAAAACATATCTATTTATTTTAAATCAACCTTTACTAAGACTAAAAACCATATCGTAATAAAAAATCAACTCATATACATAAGTCATAATACTACAACTAGCACCCACTTACACTCAAGTGCATATCATATATCCTAGCACATACTATGTTAGTACAATTGTCTTAAATCAAGATCGTTTTTTTCATTCAATATTAGAGACCGATGAGCCTCAGTATTGCAACAAGAATGTTGCAACTACTAAGGCTACCAACATTAATTATCAACCCAGGGTTCGTACAAATAAAAAGATGTATTGTCACTATATGTGCAACATAAAATGTATCCTTATTTCTTTTATTTTATGCAATGGAGTGAGTTTCATGAAATCAAAGCCTCAAATAATTATAGAAATGGAAGTGTTTCTTTGAGAATAAGTTAATCTCACGCAAAGACAAAAATTTGTAATTGAAATCCTAAGAACATGAATTCAAATAAATAGACCTAATATACTTTGAGAAAATTAATTTCCTATGTGGTATTTATTATTCCTCAATCATTTATTTAGATCATAGGGGTCATGATTCAAGCCTAGGAGACAAAAACCAAGCTTTGGGAGAAACTCTGGTCAAGTTTGCATGTGCTACAAGAGTGCTACAGGAAGTTCTATTTTGGATATAGCTCACCAAATGACTAAGTAAATCAAATGAAAATGGCATGGGAATTTTTTTTTTATTAATTACGATGTCTTAGGTCTTCATTAAAAGTGAAATCACTCCAAAATATTCATGTTTACATGTGCTAAAAAATAACATAAAATTACTACTCTAAAATTTGGAAATTCAAGAACTACTGAGCTAGTTAACCTATCAAATGCATAACCTAATCAAGCGAAAATGAAATGGGGTGATTTTTTTTATTAAAAATAATGTTTTTATGACATAATAAAGGTGGAATCAACTCAAATGAAGATCAATATTCCATTCTAAAAAATAGCATAAAATTACTACTATTCCGCTACTAGGCATTTCCAGAAATCCTATATTTGTGAACTAGTAACCAAATCCAAGTATTTCAATAATGAAGATGGCATTCACAATTTATTATAAGGATGAATAATTATTTTGAATCTATAAATAACCTTCAAAATAACTCACTTCAATCATTTAACTCAATCCTACAACAGGAAAATCATCAATACTAAATACATAAATAAGCAAAACAAGAATAAGAGATGGATGTGAATAACAGGTGAAAAGAGCATAAATAAATTGTGCAAGAGGGATATGAGGCTCCTGAGATGGCCAAGCCAAAGGAGATTCATATTCCTATGGAATAAACCAAGATTTAGAAGCTAAAAATGGCACCAAACTTAATTATTTAAACCAATCCAAGTACATCCCTACTAGAAATGAAAATGGAGCTGCAAAAAAAAAAAAAAAAAATATTCTCCACAATAAGACTAATAAATACATGCCTCTAGAGGCCAATTCGAAATTGTACTTATAC
Source organism: Pinus albicaulis (assembly GCA_034641835.2). Taxonomy (NCBI): domain Eukaryota; kingdom Viridiplantae; phylum Streptophyta; class Pinopsida; order Pinales; family Pinaceae; genus Pinus; species Pinus albicaulis. Next base: position 1,507,063,387 of record CM076581.1, on the reverse strand, counting down.
AAAATGATGAGGAATAATTCTTCTTGAAAGGAGGAATCTTTCCCCTCCAAAATCCCTCAAATAGTGGATTTGGTTCCCAACACTAGGAGTTTGCATTAAATGACACAAAACACATTCCTAGATTTTCTCAATCATTGGAGTTCTAGAATATCTCAATAATTTCATGATATTTTATGCATTTATTATCCATTACTGATCCTCTTGCAGCAGGGAGTAAGTTCCTAGATTATTTCCTCCTCCAAATCTTCATAATTTTCCCAATATTCTCACAATATTCTTCAAAATTAGTAATATTAGGCACATATATCCAATTATCTCTAAACCTTCCTAAGTACATATTAAAGCTAAAAAAACATTATTAAGTGTATAAGGAGAGATTTAATATATCCTTTAGGTGCCTAAGAAAGGCTAAATGGGTCTTAATTTATGTTTTTTTGGAGGCCCATCATACCCCACTACTGAAATTGTTGCTCATCCTCTAAGCAACCTATTCATCCTCCTCACCCTGTGGTTCTTCATGTATGCTGACCTGTTTCATTCTCTATTTGTTGGTCCATCTATTTCTCCTCCTGTTGTTCTTCTTACTACACTTTTTTCTGGAATTTTTCCCCATCTCAGTTTCCTAAGGAAGTCCTAATGTAGGCTCATGATGCTTCTTTCTCTTAGGTGATTATTCAACTGTAATTGGTTCTATTTTTTGGGAAACATCTTGCTTTTGGCTTGTGTTCTTGTTATTCCTCTAAAATTTCTTCTTGTTGAAATAAGGATTTCTTGGAATACATTACCCCATTAATAATGTCATTCTTATTAAAGTCCAAGCCTCTTACTTCTGATACAAATTCTTGGCCATGACACATCATAATATCCATCAAATTTTTATAGACACCCTTTACTATCAATATAAATTCTCTTTTATCACTAAATTATGGAATTGAAAATAGTTAATAGAGAGCTCTTTCTTCTTTAAAAGGGAGATATGATGGTCAATAAATTGAGGCAAAAGAAAGGAATGATGTGATGGCCAAATTGGCGACTTCGATACCTTTCGCCCTCGTAGAATATACCATGTCTGTAACAAATCCTTTGCAACTATGTTATGTTTCTTTGTACCTTATAGTTATTAATTAATCATTTTCCAACACCCTAGTAGAAAACTTTTCCTCTTGCAGTCCTATGTTAACTTCCTGTAGAAAATTTTTACTTCCTGTAGCAAATATGGTTTTCATGAAGCAACTTCTTATAGAAAAAACATAACTTCATGTAGCAGCTCTATTTCGCCTATAACAAGAAATATTTACATGTCAAGAGGTGGTGGGCCCACATTTTATTTTTTATCTTTTTTCATTACATTGAAAATAAAATCAGAGTGTTTTTTTGTTAATTTATTTTTCTCTCAGTTACCCCTTGGCACTCTTTTTCCTCCATCAGAATTAAATGACTACCACCCACACTCTCAAGTCCTCTTCAATTTTGCCTTTTTCGTCTCCCATGTGTGGTGTGTCTTGGTGGAAAAGTGAAGATAACTGCTAGATAAGGCCAAGGTTGCTTTGGCACTAATTTGGGCTATAGAAAACCTTTCTTTCTGACACTTTTAATGTTTTCTTAAGCTAGAATAAATTCAAAGGGTTAGGTTAGAGAGTTTCATACCTAAGCCTTACCTCTTGGTTGATTTGTTGTAGGATGATTCATGCTGGAGTTGGATCTGGAGTTTCATCATTGTATTTGTATTGTTGCTTTATGATTTGTTGTGTCTTATTTCTTTTTTAGGTGTTTTAACTTGACTTGTTTGTTGTCTGTGTGCATGTACCTTACTGAGTCTTCACGTGTATGTAAGTTGGTGGAGGATCCTCCTTGTAGAGCCATTATTTTCTTTAGATTCATCTCAAAAGTGTTCTTGGTCTCCATGTTTGGTTAAAACCATCTTCATGGCTCTTATGGTGCTTACACAAGGCTTGCTACATGAAGTTATTTTTTCTTGTAGAACCCTCTTTCTCTTCCTATTTTAGGATTATAGATCTATATGAGTGATGAAGGAGAGAGTGAGGTGGTATTATGGTGATGGAATGATTATTATAAGTTGGTGAGGAAGGGGTGTGGCCTTGGAAAATGGATTGAAGGAACTATGTGTCTTTCAGAAATTTACAGAGGTGACAAAATGTAACGTTAGATGTCAAAAACCCTTGTACTTAAGATGGAGGAGTGATGAGAATGTGGAAAGAAATGATGGGAAGAATTTACTCATTTAATTTTTACACCTCAATGGCCTTTGTGATTTTTTTTCCTCGATCCACCTACTTGTAGCTCAATGTAACTTCTTGTAGAGGTTACAGGACTTCCTTTAACATTTAAGAACAACCCCCTTTTAGAAGAATGGTTTTATCCATAACTCTCAAATGGTATACTGGATTGACCTAAATTGTTTTGAGTAGTTTACCATCATACATATTCACCTCCTCGTAAAACATCTTGGCCACTGGATGCACGAATCGTGAAAAAATAAAAAATGGTTGTAGGTGATGGAGGTTGATTTCTCAAGAAATGTGCACTATTATTTACTGAAATTTCTTTATAATGTTACCATCATCAATATGCATCTCCACATGAAATATCTTGGCAAATGGATGAATATTTTTCAGGATATAATAAAAATGATTTTATTCTAAAAACCAAGACTTCATGTAGCAGTTTAGGACATCGAGGAAAATGAATGAGAAAATATTTGAAATGATTGGTGGATGTTGGAAATGGATGTGGGTGATGGATTGACATGACCTTGGTCCTTTTGGAGCATCTCAAGAAAGGAGGAGAAAATCCAATTTTGACATCATTTGACTATATTTTGACCAACTTGTTCTTTTGGTGCCAACTTGTTTTTGTTTCTTGCAAATATTGGAGAGAACTTGCATTCATTACAGAGGGATATATGGAGAAATTTTTTTATTTTTTAATTTTTTTCTTAGGCCTAATAGCTGCCCCGATGAGCTTTTCAACTAGTAGGTCTTCCTACGTGCCTCAAAGGACGTTTTCACCTAGGATCTTTTATTTTTCTATTTTTTCTCCTTCTTCCAACCCATTGACTGCCTCATGGAGTTTTTCAGTCATTGATTCAATCTAAGGTGACTCAAAAGAGGTTTTCACATGAGATATTATTCTTTTCTTTTTTCTCCTTTTCCATTTTTTTATTTTTTCTATCCTACTCTACTTGAAAAAAAACAAAATCACTTTCAATTATAGGAATACTTCAAATGGATCCATTTGCACTTCAAGATGACAAACAAAATCATGTGTAGGCTTGAAATAAATTCTTTGACATGCACCTGAATATGAGAGACCAACTTCCTTGGCTAAGATGATGTCAATTACTGTTGAATAATAGTGTGTTGCTACAACTTAATGATTTCCTGGAACCATATTTCAATATAGTTGTGATGCTCGTGGTCGACTTGCACATTTGGATCTCTTTTTGTGTCCTCTTCTACCATGAAATTAAAATATTCCTCTTTTTTTTAATTGTAGCCTTGAACACATGGAGGATATAATGGTGAACATAATGTAACTTTATCAATATCTAATTTTTATGTCTTCTCTTCATCAATTGAAACCCATGATTCTTTGGTATTCTCATTTGAGTCTTCTTTTTATGAATTTTTTCCTTCAATGACATCAAGAGAATCAATTTTTTGCAATAATCTTCGTAAGCTAATATGGATACCATTTACATCAATAGGATATGTTTGGAATTGTTGTATGTCAGCATTTTAAGTGGGCTGAGATACTTCCTTGTGTGGGTTTGGAAATGGTGGTACATGTAGTTGAGTGGGAGTGGATCTTTGAGATTGATGTGTTTGAGGTTGTGGTTGTGGTGCAGGTGGATGGTAGGGATAACATGGAGTGGGGTATGGAGGATATTGATGAAAATATTGAGGATATTGTGGATTTTTCCCATAAGGTCCTTGCCAACCTTGTTTCCAAGATTTTTTTTTGTGTTGAGATGGCCAAGGTTGCGAAGGATGGAGTGTCTTCCAATTACTTTGATATGGATGTGCATAAGCTTGAAATTTTGAAGTTGGTCCTTGCATCATTTCAAGTTCACTAGGCTACCATGGTATTCTTGGAGGTATATAACATAGCTTCTTTGGTGTTTGACTTGCTCCATTGTCCTCTTGGTAAACATCCTTCGACCTTGGTAATGATGGGAAATATGATTTTGCATGGAAAACACAAATATCAACATCTTCTTTTTTCTCATATTGCATGCTTAACATTTTTACTTGTTCACTTAGATTTCTAAGAATTTATGTTTTAAAATTATCAAGAAAATTTCTAGTTTATCTTGACTTACCGATCTTGATGTTGATTTACTTACTCTTTCCCTTCCTCTTGATATGTTCTTGCATGTTTCACAAATTCCTTGAAATGATAATTGGTATACATCTCCTCTACTGATGAGATCAATAAGATATATCCACTCATCCCTAATTGTTCTAAGTAAGAGGGTTTTTAGTGTTTTAAATCCTAAATGATTCAATTTTTGTCTCTTAACATTATACATAAAGCTCTCTATTAGATCCTCAAGGCTCTCATCTTCTTCTTGATTCATTCTAAAAATTTATTCTTTAAGATCACGATCTTTATATTTTTCTAGAAATATATTTTTCATTTAATTCCATGATCATATTGAATTAGTACCTAAACTCATGAACCACTTAAGAACTCTATCCTTCAATTCTGCCAGAAAAAATCTCAACTTTTGAGTGTTTATTATGTATCCATAAGATCTACAAAGTATTTCAAATTCAAAGAGAAAGATTTCTGGATCCTCTCACCTCATACCATGGAAGTTGGGAAGGAAAGATGGAGATATTCTCTTCATATGCACAATGATATCAGTATCTTGAATGGGAAATCCAAGAGGATCTTCTTCATTGTCATCATATCCATCAATTTATTCTATCTTCTCTTCCATCTCTTCTTATTTAACGTGAAAAAGTGGATGGTGACGTGTTTCTTATTGCACCATGTGATCAAATGGGGGTGTTTGTGTTGGAGAATTATTTTTACATATTTTTTTATGAATAAGAATTCTAATGCAATGGAATTTTTTGTTTCTGAAATGAAATATGCATAATGCAATTTTTTTTATTTTTTTATAAAGAAAAGAAATGAATCAAATACGGAAGAAAAAATGCATACATTGACACCTCCCTAACAACAACACCAAAAAGTGATTAACCTCAGTATTGCAACAAGAATGTTGCAAATCCTAAGGCTACCAAATTTAATTATCAACCCAGGGTTCATACAAACTTAAGAGGTATCAACACTATATGTGCAACATACAATGTGTCCTCATTTTTTTAATTTTTTTTAATGGAATGAATGTCATGAAATCAAATCCTAAACTAATTGCATAAATGGAAGTGTTGTAGAAATTATACAAACATATGTATATCAATGGATTCAATCCGATCTAAAAATGTATTAAATCTAGATACAGAATCCTTCTACAAATCAATTGTGGAAATTAAACACAATCACCAATCACATGAACCAAAGAAAGAATCAAATAAAACCACAACAGAGATAATTTCCTGGGGAAAGCTTGCTTATTAAAACCCCTTTATCTTCTATTATATATTAACCATGGAATCATGAAACAATTACAATTCCCTCTTCTCACAAAAGTATCCTCCACTCTCACAACTGTCTCACACTGTTTTGGACAAAACTAACAAATAGTTAGCCAATTCTTAGCCTCTAAACAACCTACCTTTCTTGCGCAATTCCTCATGAATGCATTCCCTATTCTTTAGGATTTTTTTCCTTCCTAAATTGTGCAAGGATCATGGGAAATCCAATGGATGTCTAGTTCCATGTAGGCAACCTAATAATCACACAACTGATAGTTAACATCCCTTTAACCTTTTTCTCAACTGGGTCTCCACTGGAACTGACATGCATGCAATTATTAATAGTCAATCATCAGTTGCATGGAAGATCATTGATTGTGAATTAAACAATATTTAATTCACTTGATCTCTCACTAGTGCAACAAACAGTTGCAACTATTTCAACTGACTCTAACTCACTTATCTAAGTTAACTGATTACTCATGCATTAAACTAATGCAGCAACTGCAATTCAAACTCCATAAATAATAGAATTAATCTGCATGGCTCACCAACCACCCTCAACTCGAAATACATGAGCTAACTGAGTTTATCACACTCAGTTAGCTATTACAAGTGATCATGATATAATATTACATTTTATTGTCCAATTTAATTAAGGGAAAATTAAATTAGACACTGCACAAAATTAATTAATTAATTTGGCCTTCACACTAATGTATCGCTAGGACCTATTGGTCCCACATTAGTGTGTGTGCTGAAATTTATTGTTGGACTTCAAAACTCCCTCTCAACAAGAAAGGGATTATCTACCACCCCGATCCTGCCTCTATGGTATTCAAATTTTATCCTGGTGAGTGCCTTCGTCAGAATATCTACCTTCTAATCTTCTGTGGGAATGTACTGAAGTAACATAATGCACCTCTAAACACCATCTCTAAGATGGTGGTACCAGATGTATTTGTGCTTGGACCTATCATGGAATACCATATTAACTGATATTCTAATTCAACTCTGGCTATCACAATGTATCATAGTCGGATCCATCTGACAACCAAACAAACCAACCAGGATCTTTCTCATCCAGATCACCTCGCATGAAACTTGACTTGCTGCCATGTACTCTTCCTTAGCTGAACTAAGTTCCACATTTTTCTGCTTCCTGCTGTACCAAGAAAAATTTTTCGATCCTATACTGAAGATACCTCTTGGTCTGCTCTTTCTGTCTGATGGACTACCTGCCCAATATACATCTGTGAAGCCTTGAAGCTTCACTCCCTCTATCCGTTTATACCATAATCCATACTCTGTAGTTCTCATGAGATATCTCAAGACATGCTTCCCCACCTTCCAAAAGAGCTTGGTCGGCTTAACCATATCTTGACTTAGCTGGTTAACTGCGTAGAAAATGTCTGGTCTAGTGTTCACCAAGTACATCGGTGAACCCACTAGCTTCTTGTAGACAGTAACGTCCACTACTTCTCCTGAAATAACATCCTCTTTCCTCCAATTTCCTGGAAGAGGAGTGTCAATGGGGTTACAACTCTCCATGTGAAACTTACCTAGTATCTCTTTGGCATATTTGCCTTGAGAAACAAAAAATTCACCATCCCGCTGCCATATTTCCAAAGCAAGGAAATAGTGAAGGATTCTCATGTCCTTCATTTTGAACTCCCTTGCAATATCCTCCTTGCATGAAGTTATCAGCTGCTCATCACCTGCCAAAATTATATCATCAACATAAATTATGATAATCAAGATCTTACAATCAACCACAATCTAGTACATGTTTGCATCATCTTCACATTTGATGAAGCCCAACCGAGTGAAATAATTGTCAATCCGAGTGTACCAAGCACGAGGTGCTTTCTTCAGCCCATATAGTGCTCTCTTGAGTCGACACATATGTGAATCATTGTCAAAGATATCAAAACATTCTGGCTGCTCTATTGACACTTAATAATCAATGAATCCATTGAGAAACATATTTTTCACATCCATCTAATGAATGTTCCACCCCATATGCGTTGAGAGTGCAAGGATAGATCTAATGGAAGAGTACCTCAAAACTGGTGCGAAAGTCTCTTCATAGTAAATCCCCTCAACTTATGAGAATCCCCTGGCCACAAATCTATCCTTGCACCTCTCCACACTCTCATCCACTGTTTACTTCACCTTATAGATCCATCTAGATACAACCACTGATTTTTCAACCAGTCTTGGGAGAATCTCTCATGCACTGCTCTTGACGATAGAGTCATACTCCTCTACCATAGCGTCAACCCATATTGGTTGCATCACTTCTTCCTCAAAGGAAGATGGTTATGTCACAATACACTTTCTCATAAGAGCCATGTATCCAGTAAACTTGTCTGAATATTTTCTTTGCCTGCGCAGTGACGTAGGGGGCTCATTTTCTGTTGCATCAAGTCTCAATCTATCAGCTTTCATGGTTTGCCTTCTACCATTTCTAGTGGATGGCTCTGCATGATTTTTTTATGCCACTCCACGACTCTCTACAAGTGTCTGCTCCACATCTTGAGGCTCATTCTTTGGAACCAAGAGTTCCTCCTCTGCATGCAAATCCAACTCCCTCTCAAGGGACAATCGCATGGCTTTCTCCTCATCAAATTTTATATCTCGTCTCACAACAATAATTCTTCTGTTTGTAAAATACACCCAATAGTTGTGGGGAGTATCATTATACGACAAAAATATCCCAATATCATCTGTTGGTTCAAGATTCTTCTCATCGTCTTTGGTGACATGCACATAAACATATGAGCGAAAAATCTTAAAATGTGAAACATCAGGTTTCTTACCAGTGAAAGCCTCTTCTAGTGTACTCATGCCAAGTAACCAATGAGGACAATGGTTTTGCACAAATACCGTTGTAATGCATGCCTCTGCTGATAGATACAACGATAGGCCCTGATCATGCAACATCGCTCGTGATTCACCCACAAGTGTTCTATTCTTTCTTTCTGTGACCCCATTCAGCTGTGGGTTATGAGGCGTAATCAACTTTCTATGAATTCCTTCTTTGTCGTAGAATTTTTTGAATTCATTGGAGATTTACTCACCACCATTGTCGCTCCTAAGAGCCTTCACATGCTTCCACATTTCTTTCTCCATCAGTGCTTTGAACTCAAGAATTTTTGAGATCGTTTGATTTTTCTTATACATGAAGTAGATCCATCACTTTCTAGAAAATTCATCAAACAAATATCACATAGTACTTATGCTTTTTTTTCAAAGCAGTAGAGAATGGTCCACACACATATGAGTTAACTCTCTCAAGCATTTTCGAGGCTCAGTTTTACTTCTCATGAAAAGTGGCCTTTGCATACTTCTTGATAGTACATCCCTTGCATGTGTCTGATAGCAAAAGAGTACCCTTGGGAAGACCCATAGAAATATGTTGCATGACCTTCAAGGCTCCGTGGTGTAGATGGCCGAATCTCTTGTGACATAACTCACACTCATCCTGGCTCACAACTTTTTCTGCCTTACCCATCAATGTTGCGTAACCATATACATCAAGATTATAGAGATCCTTCACATGAATCCAAATCTTATTGGCTTGTCCTGTTGTTTTTTGTCGCAGGAATTCTTTTCCCTAACTAAAAAAAACATCATAGCCTCTATCCTCCAGCATTGCGACTGAGACTAAATTTTTCTTCAAGCTTGGTCAATGCATTACATCTTTTAATTGAAAGGGATTATTGATTGTCTCTCGAAGGTAACTGTACCAATCATGGTAGCATTTTACCACCCTTCATCACCCATTTCAATGTGCATATGGAGGTACTTCTCCTCCAAGCTACTGAAAAGTTCTTTGTCTCCCGTCATGTGAAAGGATGCACCACTATCCAAGTACCACACTGATCCCATTTCACTTGACACCTTGCATGCAATGAGAGAGAATTTGAGTTAAAATTACGAGGCCAAAGCCTCACAAACTATAGATCCTGAAGCCTTCTTGTTCTTCTTCTTTTGTGGACAATTCGTGGCATAATGTCCATGCTTGTGACAGTGAAAACACTTCACTCTGGATGTGTTGCACTTCTTTCCATATTTTCCAGACTCATATTTGGAATGGAATTATTTTCTTTCCCCTTCTTTGCCTTGGTAGCCAAAGCAGAATCTTCTTCAACACCATGATTAGATGAAGATCCATCCCTGGTAATATGCCTGAATTCTTATTGCACCAAATCCAACCAAAGTCGTTCCCATTCTGACAACTTTTCCCTTCCATTGACAGAGTCCTGATAAATATGCCAACTCTTGGGAAGTCCTAGAAGAGCTAGGTTCACCAAGTCATCATTTGTGATAGTAATGTTGATGCTCTCAATCTCATCCCGACATTGGAAAAACTTTGTTAAATATTTCGGCATGGTGTCACCTTTCTCCATTTTTATTTTCTTGAGTTTATCCTTCAGTGCCAATTTTCTATGATCACTTCTTCTCTGAAGTATATCTGTCAAATATTTACACATTTCATATGGCATCACTTTACCATGGAGACTTGAGACAATTTGGTCTCGTACTCCCTCCAATAATATCTTCCTCGCCTTTGCAATCTTCTTTTTCCAAGCATCAATATTTGCAGCATCTGCTACAATGGGTTTTGGAACATAATTGTCAATGAATTATTTCAACCCATTTTCCTCCAATATAGACTCCATCCTGTCTTCTCATGAAATATAGTTATATTTTCCCTCGAGTGCATACTCCAATCTCAAGCCATTGAAAGCCACTTCGATTCTGAATTGTCTGTCCCACCAAGAACACCTTTTGAAAATTTGAATTCTATTCAGTCACAAACTCAACTTCTCCTCCACTATAGTGATTTCCTGTGCTCTGATACCATGTAGAAATTATAAAAAAATATTTATATTAATGGATTAAATACGTTCTAACAATGTACTAAATCTAGATAATGAATCCTTCTACAAATCAATTGTGAAAATTAAACAAAATCACCAATCACATGAAGCAAAGAAAGAATCAAATGAAACCACAACATAGATAATTTCTCATGGAGAGCTTGCTAACAAAAAACCATCTATCTTCTATTGTATATTAACCATCAAATCATGAAACAATTACAATGCACTCTTCTCACAAGAGTATCCTGCACTCTCACAACTTTGTCACACTGTCCTGGAAAAAACTGACAAACACTTAGCCAATTCTCGACCTTTAAACAACTTGCCTTGCTTATGCAATTCCTGATGAATGAAATCCCTATTATTTAGGAATTTTTTCCTTCCTAAAATGTGCAAGGATAATGGGAAATCCAATGGATTTCTGGTTGCATTTAGGAAACCTACTAATCACACAACTGATAGTTAACATCCATTTAACCTTTGTGTCAACTCAGTATCCACTGGAACTGAAATGCATGTAGCTATTTATAGTAAATCATCAGTTGCATGGAATATCATTGATTGTGAATTGAATAATATTTAATTCACCAGATCTCTCACTAGTGCAATAAATAGTTACAACTAGTTCAACTAACTCTAACTCACCTAACTGTGTTAATTTATTACTCATGCATTACAATAATGCACCAAATGCAATTCGAACTCCATAACTAATAGAATTACTCTGCATTCCTCACCAACCACCCTCAACTCGAAATACATGAGCTAACTAAGTTTATCACGCTCAATTAACTATTACAAGTGATCATTAGATAAGATTACATTTTATTATCCAATTTAATTAAGGGAAAATTAAATTAGACACTGCACCAAATTAATTAATTAATTTGGCCTTCACACTAATGTATCACTAGGACCTGTTGGTCCCACACTAGTGTGTCTGCTACAATTTCTTGTTATACTTCAACAAGTGTTTCTTTGAAAAGAATTTCATCTGAAGCAAGAACAACAATTTGTAATTGAAATCCGAAGAGCGTGAATTAAAATAAATAGGCCTAATCTACTTTGTAAAAATGAATTTCCTAAGTGGTTTTTATTCTTCCTCAATCATGTATTTATATCATAGGGGTCATGATTCAAGCGAAAGAGACAAAAACCAAGATTTGGGAGCAAATCTGGCTGAGTTTTCATGTGTTACAAGAGTGCTACAGGAAGTTCTCTTTTGGACATAACTCACCGAATGAATAATTAAATCAAATTAAAATGTTATGGGGATTTTTTTATTATAATTTTTGATGTATTATTTTTGATGTATTATGTCTCCATTACAAGTAGAATCACTCTAAAATATCCCTGTTTACATGTGATAAAAAATAACATAAAATTACTACTCTAAAATATTGAAATTCAATAACTAGTGAGCTAGTTAACCTATCAAATTTATAACCTTTTCAAGTGAAAATGAAATGGGGTAAATGTTTTTATTAAATATAATGTTTTTATGACCTAATCCAAGTGGAATCAACTCAAATGAAGCTCATTAACCCATTCTAAAAAAATAGCAGAAAATTACTACTATTCCGCTACAAGGCATTTCCTTAAATCATATATTCGTGAACTGGTAACCAAATCCAAGTAGTTCAATGATGAATATGACCTTCCAAATTTATTATAAGGATGCATAATTATTTTTAATCTGTAAATAACCTAGAAAATAACTCACTTCAACCATTTAAATCAATCCTATAGCAGGAAAAGCATAAATACTAAATACATAAGTAAGCAAAACAAGAATAAGAGATGCATGTGAATAAGAGGTGCAAAGAACATAAATAAATTATGCAAGAGGGCTATGAGGATCCTGATATGGCCAAGCCCAAGGAGATGCATATTCCTATGGAATAAACCAATATTTAGAAGCTAAAAATGGCACCAAAATTCATTATTTGAACCAATCCAAGTACATCCCTGCTAGAAATGAAAGTGGAGCTGCAAAAAACAAGTTTTATCCACAATAAGACTAATAAATACATTCCTCTAGAGGCCAATTAGAAATTTTACTTATAAAAAATGATGAAGAAGCAATCTACTTGAAAGGAGGAATATTTCCCCTCCAAAATCCCTCAAATAATGGATTTGGTTCCCAACACTGGGAATTTGCATTAAATGACATGGAACACATTCCTATATTTTCTCAATCATTGGAGTTCGAGAATCTCTCGATAATCTCATGATATTTTATTTATTTATTCTCCAATATTGATCCTCCTATACTAGGAAGCAAGTCCCTAGATTATCTCCTCCTCCAAATGTTCATAATATTCCCAATATTCTCACAATATTCTTCAAAAATAGATAATATTAGGCACAAATATGCAATTATATTTAAACCTTCCTAAGAACATATTAAAGATAAATAAAAATTATTAAGTGTAGAAGGAGATATTTAATAGTCTTTAGGTGACTAATAAAGGTTAGATGGGGCTTAATTATGTCTAATTTAGAGGCCCATGAGAGACACATACTCATATCATGCAATTAATCAAAAATTCAAACAACTGATAATCATACATGCTAGATAAACCAAGTAAACGACATAATCAAACACATACCTCAATATATCTCAGGGGAGGATATCACATCTACACAAGTTATTCCATGTTAATATGGCATAATATCACAAAAATATTAACTCATACATGACTATCACAGCCATCACCATCTATACAAGTTAATCCATATTAGAATGATACATATAACATCAATATCTTATATGAAATGACCATAATCGTCATGCATATGACCAAAATGCATATAAAAACAAGTTATTATCATTCATGATTATCTGATGCATGTTCATATGACCACACTGATGAACTACCATTTATCATGCATTTAACCAAAAACAATACCATGACATACCTTAATACATATAAAAATCCATTAACTAACATACCTACATGCCAAACCTAAAAAGTTGTACAACGATCTGCTCTTACCCCAAGGTCCAATGTTGCAACCTCGCTTTGATTATATGCTATCCTAATCTATCTTAGGCCAACATGTTAGTATCATAACATACCAAGTGCATCATGATGACATAAATACATAAAATGACTTCATGGAAAACAACCTTAACCATGACAATGCGTGAATAACAACATATGGACACTAATATTCATACCAAACACATATACGACCAGCATACATTCATGAAAAACACATACCATCAAACAAAACATCAACTTATACATGAAAACAAAATTGCAACAATGACCATCACCATTCCTACATAACAAGCACATATACAACGTACATGCATGCATGACAAATATATTCTACCCATCTAGTCCAACAGTTGAACAATGCTCTGTTACCACTTTGTGGTATGAGATGTCACACAAAGAGAACGAAAAAATAGACATCACCTAAAGAGAACTAAACCCACTCTGATACTACCCTGTGGCATCAAATCACAGAGAGAACGGAAACCAGACACCACCAAAAGAGGACAAAACCCACTCTGATACCACCCTGTGATATCAAATATCACACAAAGATAATGGAAACTAGACACCAACCAAAGAGAATGAAACTAGCTCTGATACTACCCTATAACTACCTACTCCCACATTTACCCAAGCTAACCGATCCACCAGGGTAAACATGTGACGAAGAGTTACTATGATATGATTCAACTTCACAAGTGTTACACCAATTTTAGGTCATCTAACCATTTCCAATTTGATGGATCGAAGTAAAACCTATAAGAGCAATTTTACCATAGTAAAATTGTTTTCACTATACGAAATAATTTAATAAACCATATTTCATTAAGTTATTTTTTCTTCAAACAGCAAACCCCATGAGAAATAGTTAAATAAATCCTTATTTTTTTTATTTTCTTCTAGGAATAATTAATTAAACCACTGTTTAAATAATATTCCTTGTCATATTTAACCCAATTAATGTGAAATAATTGGTTAAATAATTATTCATCTTATTATTCTCTAGGAATAATTAATCAAATCACTATTTAATTAATATTCTTTGTTAAATTTGACTAAATCATTTAGGAATAATAAAATAAATCAGTATTTGTTAAATTATTCCTTAACCCCATTCTTGAAATGATAAATAAAGGGATTTAACCAATTTAAATTCCTTTTCCCTCCAACAAAATATAATAAAATATTCCAAGCAGTTAGATCTAGATCTTAGTTAATAATATTTTATTATGCACCATTACCGAGAATAACTTGATATTTTGTTATAAATAGGAGGGTTTTCCATTCATTATTTACCTTTCATCCTTTTTTCATGGTTGAACCTTGATCCTTTTTACATAGTCATACTTCGATTGCTTTTTACTATTTCTTCTTCTTGAGCTCCCATAGAGTTCAACATGTCTTCGGTTTTCTACAACATTGAGAGAGAAACTTCTGGATCTGAAGCGTTGAGGACAGCCAAGAACCCATACCATTGAGGGGGACTAGTAACATCATTCTTTGTTCCCTTCCCAGGAGTTAATACATACAAAATTCTTTATATATCTTGTCTTGTCCATTGAATGTTTGGAGAAACTCTTATTTTATATTATTGTTTAACTGCTTTTACTGCATAGATCTCGGTTTTTGTGCATTTGTTTCGACTATATATTTTAGATCTAAGAAAGTTAAGGAGCCATATTTTTTGTTAGGGTTTTTTGTCACACACACCTAAAGTGATCTCTTTCCGTACACTTGCGTTAAGAATTCATTCTAACAATTGGAAACTCCGCTAGGTTTTATTCAGATTCCTATGTGACCAGCTGCTTTAGTAACTAGAGTTTTTCTTCAACTATTTTTAGTCTCTTAATGTTTTTTTTTTTTAACTTGTATGCCCTAAACAAGTAAAAATTCTAACTTTTGGGTGTTTTCAGGTGTTTTATGCAGGTAACAGGTATCAGTCGCGCCAGAGACAACAATTTTTTCTACACCCTGACACCCGAGGATCCTAGAACTACAACTCGCACTTTTCATCCCAAAACTCGTGAGTTCAAGCTTAGGTCACACCTGTGGGGGCAGAAACCTCGATTTCAACAGTTAACAAGTCAATACCTGCGAGCTACAACTTTTTGCGGGATTTTTTCTATGACTGTCAAGGTTTGCTACAAGCACTATTCAGGGTTGGCTGACCTATGTCTCAGCTCGACTTAGGCCTATATATGATCAATTTGTCTCCTTGAAGTAGGACCAATACCCTTATGGTTTCAGTACGCTTCCACCATTTTAGGATGGGTTTAGCTGAGTAGGTAGTCTGGGATTTTACAGCACTTTTAGCCTTTGTTTAGGGTCTGATCTATCCTTATTTTAGATCCTTTTACATTGGTTATTAATCCATCCAAAACCCCCTCTCAATTTTTGTTTGGTCTCTCCCATAGGGTTCCCCTTGTTTAACTTAGGGTTTTAACCTTTCACCTCTGATTTTGTAGCAGTTTTCCCTCTCGTTTCTTGCTGTTTTCTGCACCTTTTCTAGCATATCTAAGTCATTAGATCCCTATCCCTTAGATCTTAGATCTTTTGGTCATCTTGTGTGTTTTGAGTTAATTTCGCCCACCTCTTAGAACAGTTGTTTAGGAAGCCTTCTTTTGGGGTTGAATTTATGCATCTTTGGTTATCTATTTTATTGTTGTTTCAGTTTTATTTACAGTTATTAAAAAAAATTTATTTTTCTTTATACAAACTTCTGGGATTAATTAAAATTAACACACGGATTACACACCCGCAGACCTAAAGTGAAGAGCAATTGGTTCACACAACCAAGCCAAGACATAAACATCGTAATTAATTTATCTGCCCCTCTAAGCCTTTGTTGATCTCTCTTCCATATTTTTGGGTTCTCTGTGTCTTTCCATCATTGCGCCCCCAAGGTGCTTATCCCAAAGACTCCTAGGCCTTTCTCCTCATTTTCCTTTAGGAAGACTTAATCCAAAGTGTAGATTCTGAGTTAGTCCTCTACCGAGTACCCATACCGACTCTGATTCTGGTTCATCGGGCCCTCCGTCTAATTCCGAACCCATTTCTCCTCCACCTCATTCAGTCGCCATTTTAGGCCCCAATGAAGGTGGTGGCCCTCAAGATGGTGGTAGCCTCAGCCCTAATTTTGGAGCTGATACTAGTGGAACCACTATCATAGCCATTCCAAATACTCCTTTGTTACCTTTTATGACAGGTTTAAGCCTCCCTGATTTCAGCCAGATAATTATCGACCCTATACTCCACAATCCAGGTTGGCCTGTTATGCGAACTAAGATTCCTTCATACATCCCTAAGTTTGAAGGAAACACCATACTAATCATGTCCACTCCTTTCACATTTGATGTTTGTCTAATTCTATCACTGATGACTCCATCCATCTTCGGTTATTCCAACGTACGCTCACTGGAGAAGCTACAAAGCGGTATGTTGAATAGACTACTGCCTCACATTCCATTTCTGCGACCCTTGCTAAAGTTTTTATGTCCTATCTCTAGCTACCTATCCAATAGATACCAGTACCGAGTTTTTGACTGCATTTCGTCAAACTTCTGTCACTCGCCTCTCTGACCACGTCCAAGAATGGCATAGAAGGAGGAGCTTATGTCGATCCCCTACATTCGATGACTGTGTCTATATGAATTGGTTTCTCACAACGCTTTTTCCTTCTATTGGTAAAGATTTTGTATTTCACTTTCCTTAGATCGAGGAAGAAGCTCTCCAAGTAACGTTGAAATATTACTTGATCTATGCCCAATCTAGTTATGTTTATACCATTTTACCAGATCTTCCTAGACCCGGTGGTGCCAACGCACCGGGGGAATCTCAAGTCGCCGACATTATCACTTGATATATTTCACATCCATATACTCATCCTCCCATTTTTTATGGTTTCCCTCAGGGAGGGGCCAACTCATCTGGCACTTATCCCCCTCCTGGAAGCATGTATCTAGGACAAAGAACACCTTACGCATTTTCCCCATTGCATCAACCAATGCCAAGGAGAGTTGTTTCTCAACCTGTTTACCCCCATGTTGCTCAACCTCCTTTTTATCCTTATCCACATCCCAATGCTCTAGCCCCTCTGGCATCAGCACCTCGGCCTCCCGTGCCTTCTCAAACTCCACCGCAACAACCACCTACCCCTCAGAGTCAGGTGTATGCACAATAGAGTGTGACTAATCCTCATAATTCCAAGAAAAATAGGAAAGGCAACCAAAATAAACTAGTGCAAGGTAATCAAGGGCGCCAAGATAACCAACCGAACACCCCCAAGGGAACTAGCCTAACACTAACAACCAGCGATCAACCCAAGAACAAAAGACCTCTTTTTATGAATAAGCCTTCTTATTGTTGTGGTGTCCATGACCATTATACTCATGATTTTCCCCTTTTACCCCATATTCACCAATTTTGGGAAGCACAAACAACATATAGACAAAAACAAGCCACTACTTCGGCTCCTCCAAATACCATGCCAACTCAACCGATTGTGTTCACTAATGCTTTTCCTCAAAAAGGATATGTGGCTGCCCAACCCCCTCAAGGTCAGGCCACCCATCAACCTTCACAGTCTGGTACCCCTGAATAACAGATGCTCATGATGAATTCTGAAGAGGTTAATACTACTGATGTCAACCTTCAGACCTGATTGTGCCAATATCACAAGCCACCTTCTTTTTCTGCAACTGATTCCCAAACCAAAGCTTCCACAGAGTCCATTTAGACACCCAATTCTCCCTTATAGATCCCTCTGCCATGGGTCAAGGTTATTCCCAATATCCCTAAAGGTCCATTAATTCGAGATGTTGCTTCCACCAAATCGGCCCACACTTACAACATAGTAGATGACTTGGAACAATATCCTATTGCCATTCCAATTTTGGAAGTCCTCTAGTCATTACCTTCACAACATAAAGCTCTATTATCTGCTTTGGGCACTCTGGATCATTCAGATGATAATTTGATTGTCTTTGATGTTGAAAAGTCAAAACATCCCCCCCTAGATTCATCTGTCACCTTCCAAATACTAGTCAATATTCATAATGCCCATGTCTTACGATGTATCATTGATGAGGGCGCATCCACCTACATGATGTCCACCTATTTTTAGAATAAAATCAGATCACCTGACTTAGCCCCATCCACCATCACTTTGAGTTCATGGGACCCATCCACCATCACTTTGGGTTCTTGGGACAGCCATGCTTCCCAGCCCCTTGGCATGTACCGCAATTTTCCTGTCACTCTTGCAGGAAAGATTGTTTGTATTTACATTGAAGTCATTGACGCCCCCTTAGATTACAATATCCTCTTGGGTAGTATCTATACCTATGTGATGTTTTTTGTCGCATCTGCGGTTCACCGTAATATTTTCTTTTCTCACAATGGAAATATAGTCACCATCGATCACTTGACATATTAGGAACCGAACTCTCAGACAACCCTCGAGTCTATCATATCTTTAGTGGTCGATAAATAATCAGTTTCACCTCTCACCAGTGTTTCACGTGGAGTCTTTAAATATTCCACCTTACTTTGTGCATTCCTTGGTCTCCCCCCTCTTATTTTTGACCCCATATCATATAATGTTTGCATGATGCAATCTTCTCAGCCTCGCCACAAGTGGTCTGATTCAACCAGCCAGCAACCTACGTCTCTGCAACTTGTTGGTGGTTTTTTACAGAGCCTTCAGGCCCTTCTCTTCAATAACCTCCTCCCTTTATTGGTGTCTCCCCCTCCCCTTTTTCAACCTTGAATTGTTCCCCATAGCCTTAACCATTTGGGATCCATTCCCCCAGGCCATTACCCTTCCAGTCATATACATTTTTAGCTCCCCCCTCTGGAGTATTTTCGGTGCCTGTTATGGCTACGTTGAGCCTTCCCAATTTGACTGTGGGGATTCCAGTCTGGTACATAGATCCTTCATCCAACACTCCGCCTCGTTATCTCAAACCTTATACCGCTTTAACCCCATTCAAATGACCACCCCTGACTTTCCTTGGGATGATATGCACCACCATGTGTACTTCCTTCCGCAGCAGTCCCATGACTAGTATGCTCTGGATTATAAAGGCTTCATCTCTGATGAGTTCGATTGGTTTAGAAATCCCATTCCTTCACTCAATGCTTTCGAAGAAGGAAATAAGGCCAATATCTCTCATACCATTAAAATTAATTTTTTTGATAAACCAGGAGTAGAAGAAAAAATTACCTTGGGGGCACATTGCACCCCAGAAGAAATTGAGTCTTACAATAAAATATTCAATGAATTCCGTGATGTTTTCACCTAGTCCTACTCAAATATGCCCAAACTTGATCCCACCATTGTTGAAGACCATATTGATACATGGCCCGATGCAAATACTGTCCGTCAAAAGTTGAGACCCATTAATCCTTGCAGACGAGAGGCTATCAAGATTGAAATCGATAAGCTCAAGTAGGCTTGTTTTATCACCAACACATTTGCCCCAAATTCTGACGGCCAAAATTTCGCTCTTGCGACACATTGGCGGCCCAATAGTGACGCTTTATGGTGTGCCAAAACATTGTTTCTCATCACGTTGGACTTCTGACACTTCACTTAAACGTTGGTATATCGACACTAGCTCTGACATTTTTTTCTGTCGCACTTTCGACGTTTATCGAAGCGTCATAGTTCCTATGGGATAAAGTGTCGGAAGACCAACGAAACCGCAACATTTTTTTTTTAAATATTCTTTGCTACAATGACGGCACTACCTCGTCGGAAGACCGATGAAACCACAAATTATCATCAAAGGGAACGTCTCTAGAGCGACGCTGCTAAAATTGAACATCAATATACCGACGGTAACAAACCTTTATTTAAAAAAAATAAACGTCGGTATTCCGATGGACACAAAACATTTTTTTTTTAAACTAAATAGAATATCGACATTCATACATGCAAAAATTTTGAAGGCTACATGTTTTAATTAATAACCTTCATTCAAAACCTTCAAACCATACGTTGGTGTGTAATTTAAATGTGGTGGCATATTATTAAAAATGTCTCTATTAAATATTATTCATGGTGGCATATTACATTAACTATGACATATGCTATCGTTTAAAGCACATATACATTTGGAGTATATGTTATAGGGTTTGCCACCATCATTTTATAACTGAAAAAGATAATACCAACAACGATAAAAGACAATATCTGGGTCAGCATTCGATATGTTTATTTCCAAGTATCCAGAAAAACCGACGCACAAACCACAATAATATCTGTGACAATATTCAACATTTTTCTTTATTTCTAAGATTCCAAAAAAACCAACCCAATATGAACGCAACAGAAATGAGAGATCTACATAAAAGCTTATTCAAGCACCATAATGAAAAAGAGCTAAACATTGCCCCTTGAAGCTCAAAGATTTTTTTTTTCTACAATTCAAATATCCCATCAAATCTGATCCAGAATTCCTTGATCCTATTGTTCTGACTGTAGTATAAATGTGCTATGCATTGGCTCCTTTCTGACCACTAAAACTAACATAGAGGAAAACTGGGATTTTTTTTCTTGAAATCCAGCAAGAATTATTTTGGACTGTTGGAATTGTAAATATCAGATGTTAAAATTACACAATCTGGTTGCTAAAGTCAAGGGCACTGAATCCCTTTTTGCATTAAAAACAACAATTTTGTCCATCCAAAATAGCACTTTTGGAAAAGGTTGCATGGCCAGATTCTAGTGATGGAAAATTGGAAAAGGTCAAAAGATAGCCTTCTTCATTCCTTTGTGGTTAGCCTATATATTTTATTGATGGAGCATAAAATTGGAATCATAACAAATATAGGCATATGCACTTTGAAAATGGTTTAAAATCACTAAAGGAATAAGAATGAATTCAATATTTATGATTAATGACTCTAGGATCATTATCATTCATATGATTAAACAACCATTACCCACAGGAAACTTTCTAGCATTAATTCTGGATGTATGTAGACAACAATAAGGCATATATTCACCAAAATTCAACACTACCATGTCTTGCAAGAACATAATCAAGAGGAAAATTGGTGAGAAAATTCAGATTTAGAATAAAATTAGGGGGAGATTAAGGTTAATGGTGTATTATTCCACTAATTTATCCCCTAATTATTATATATTTGAAACATATTTTGTTGGTGCTGTAACATATGGTTTAAAATAACTAAAGGAATAAGAATGAATTTAATGTCAAATGTCAAATGTTTCTATGTTTAAATCATAGAAACATGTCAAATGTGTTGAAAGGATTTGGCCTGAACCATTAACCATAACATTAATATCCCTGCATGAAATACACCTATCTACAATTAAAAACATCTACCAATTATATCTGACAACATTTCTGGTTCTCTGAAAAGGGTATATGATCCATCGATCACAGAGTAGAACAATTGATCACATCCACCAACAGATATCTTAGAGTATAACTTCACTGAATGACACATAAAAGAGTAGAAAACAATTGAAAACGTCTAACAATTAACTACCATGAGCTATAATAATTTAAAAGTATTATTTGTGGTTGGGGTTTATCCACCATGAGCTATAGTAATGTAAGATATTTGTAGCTAGGGTTTCACTACCGCCTCTATGGATTCCTTAATCAACCCATATCCTTGTCCAATCCCACCATGTTGTTGTCCATCTAATGGGTGAAAATGCGAAGTTGGGAAACACTTTTTTCCCTTTTTTGACGTTGAAAATTGTAATTTTCTATGTTTTTTCAACTTCAACTCCAATAAACTCATATTTTCAATGCAAATTATGCTTTGACATAAAACAAGATTTTTAGAGAATTTTCTTACCTCCATACTCATATTTAAAAATAAATAAATAAATAAATATTGACATATAGAGGGGTAAATTTGTTGTTTACTAACTGCATATACTTGAAATTTTCAGGCAAACATAAATAGTCACTTTTTGAACCCTAACGTTTTTTAGGAAGGCTATTCATTTTTTTTGGAAATAAACCATATCATCATAATCTACATAGATTTCACTAGTGCACTGACTATTTTTCAATAATTTTCAGATTAAATCACTATTTTTTATTATTCTTTGAAATGGACGAAGACAAAAAAATGGTGTTGTTTAAGTAAATTTTATGAGCCCTACATTTTCTCTTCAATGTGATCGTCAATAATAAAAATGAGAATACCCTTTTGAAGAAGACAGGGAGAGGAATTGCAATACGATTTTTCTGATTTTTTTGGTGTTGCCATTTTAAAGTTATTGAATTTTCATTCAGTGCAATTTTCAAAACAATGAAATTCTACAGTGACAGTTTAGTATAAAATTAATAACAAATTGAAATTTTTAATGAAACTCCACAAATATTACATCATTAGAAAATAGATTCAAAGATGAATCTAATGGTACCAAGTCCGAAAGATAACATTTTGTTTTTTTAGGTGTTCTTCCCCTCCAAAGTTGTAGGTTCCTGAAAACTGCATAATTTTCTGCACTTTTCGTTGACTAGAAACTCTCAGCCGAGATAATTTCTCGGGCGAGACATTTATTAAAATCTTGGTCAATAAATTTCAAACTCTCGACTGAGATTTTAAACCACCACTGGTTACATTTAACCGTGCGGCTAAACTCTCAGTCGAAAGTTTTACAAACTCTTAGGTGAGAGTTTGTGCCTGAGAGTTTACCCAAGGCCGACTCTCGGACAAGAGTTTTATAAACTCTAGATTGAGAGTTTTATAAACTCTAGGAAGAGAGTTTTATATAAAACTCTCGTATGAGATTTTAATCAACTATCAAGGTTTAGTTATTTCTCCAAAATTCTATCTTTGATTGTTTACATATTACACATCCCCTTGTAATCTATATTTTGTTTTCTCAATATTTTGAAAGTTTCAACATGTGGTATGGAAAATATTCTTATAAAATATTTTGTAAACCATTTCCCTTTACTTGGAAGTTGCTATTTTAATTTCTTTTAGAAACATTTTTATGACTCTTTTCAAGTATCATGAATATTCTTTTTCATAATTGTATTTCTAAATAGTATAATATATAAATCTAACATGAATAATGTATGTTATTCCTTGTAATAATGGTTTCCTCATCAATCATCATGGAAGTATCAAATATTTTAAATATTTTTTCTCTATTATTATTATAATCCAACCTCATGGGCGTGGATTAAACTATAAAGTGTTCTCTTCCATGTGTTGTACAACTTGTCATTGTCGTCCTTAAAACTCTTTTTTATTGAGATATAACCACACCATATAACCAAATTTGTGTTAGTGGGTTGTTTTATGTTGATCATGGTTCTCCATATAACAATTTCAAGTTATGTGTAGGTTCTTGTACTTCCAATGGATTTCTCAAATCTTGATTGTGACCTTAACAATTTTTTCCTTCATAATTACCATTTGTAAATGGGTTTTTAGAAAATATAAACAACAACCAATTAAAAAGATTTTTTTTATGATCCTTTTCAAGTGTCATGAATTTTTCTATGCAATATTGTATTTTAAAATAGTGTAACCTATGGATCTAACACCAATCATGCTACTACTCATAATAATGGATTTTCAAGATCATCATCAATCATCATGTAAATCTCAAAAAAAATTACCCTTCTTTCTTTCCATTAATAATGTCAAAACCATTCATAAAGGTGTGTATCTATGAATTAATTCTTATGTTAGAAAGTTTCTCTAATAATGGATTTCACACTTTTATATTAAGAGATAGATATCCCACCCCTTGTAGCAATAAATCCAAACAAATTTAGATGAAATTATTATTTCCAAAAGAAAACAACTCAACTATCATCAATGTTTCAATATATATGAAGAGAAATGGTTTGGTAAATTTCAAATTTAAGGAGAAAATTTATTCAAACTAGTTTATAGAGCATATTGATAGCTTCAACAAAGTATCCTAGTTTCTAAAATTGGAGGAAGGATTAGCTTTATTCTTTTATGAGTTGAAATAAATTGATGGGTTCAACCATGTGTCTATTGTGGCTACTTCAGTGTTTGAAAGGTTTTTAGTTTCATTAAGCCATTTATTTGGTAACATGCACTGTGAACTAGCTTAGTGTGTTGACATGGGATTTTTAAAACCAATGAATTTTCATTCTTCCCTATAGGTAATTTCATTGAAATTGGCCTTTTGTCTTTCATTTTGATCTCTAGATTTACTAGTTATGGGAATATGGTTATTTTATAATGACATACATTGGATTTTGTGTATGTAGGCTTTTCATTTAAAAAATAGCATATTGCAGTTTTCAGGTTATGTATGGGTTGACAATGAGGTATTCCCTTTCAGCTTCTGCATAGTTAGTGAATTCGAGTGCATTTCTCCGTGTTCTGATTTTAAGATTTATTTGTTAGCATGGAAGTTTGAGTACATGTTTTTATTTTTCATCCCTCGATAGAATGTTTGTGTAGAATGGGTTTTTTTCGAACTTGTGAATTGTAACTGAGGTAGATGCTAGTTTTGTACCATTACATACTATTTGTTGCACCAGTTAAGGACATTGCTTACATAATGTGCAAGATTATACATCTCAATATCAATGTGGAGAGTGTTATTTAGTGGCATGTGGGGTTCTTTCATTGTGCCTGAAGTTATATTACCAGTGCTCAACAGGGACTTAGACAAACACACTTGGGAGAGAAAGCTTGGTAACACATAATTTTATGCAAATAATAAAGAGCTCCAATCACTAAATAATGAATATTATTTTTGTCATATATTTAAATTCTATAAAGTTTGATTATTATATAGTAAATACTTTAAAGTTTAAATGTACAAGCTATTAGTATAAAGGCCATATATGAATAATCATGTTTGACCTTTTTAATATAAAAGAACCTAGCTTGGTTGCATGCATGCATATATATATATATATATATATATATATATATATATATATATATATATATATATATATATATATATATATGTATGTATATATATATATGTATGTATGTATGTATGTATGTATGTATGTATGTATGTATGTATGTATGTATGTATGTATGTATGTATGTATGTATGTATGTATGTATGTATGTATGTAAAGCTATGGTTACAAGCTAAAGTGGGTTTTTGGGTATAGGGTTAGTCATTGTATATGATTTTATTTTCTAGCTATATGATGGGTAGACTAAATATAGGGATATGTTGTTTGTTTTCTTGCATCCTGGTTTATCTATGCAAAAAGATTTATAAAGGGGTTGTTCTAATTCCTGTGGATAGATATGTCATTCAGCCTAACCGAATAAGAATTTATCTTTCTTTGGGGAGGTTCGTACCTCACCCATGTTCTGGTTCTTTTTTTCTTTTATGGGGCTTGGTTAATGAGGAATAATATATGTGCTTATTAGGCATGGTGTCTATGGTTCCTTTATCTTCCTTATTATATGATTAAGAGCTTGAAGTAATATAAAGAAATGTAACTATTTTATTATAAAAGGGTTTCCTGACCTAAAGAAAACGTCTTGAAGGGATGCCTTGGAAGATGGAACTACTCCCGCGGGCCATCCACCTCTGTATATGTGTATAGAATGATTCTGAAATTTTGGTACAATGAAGTTAAGGATATTTGAAGTTAAGGACCTCAGCAAAAGGAAATGTTTGGAGATCATCCGATGTTTTTTTTTAATATTCTTTTGTTGCCACTAGTTCTATGATTATCCAAATTAATACTATGGAATAGGATCAAAGCATTGCCTCCCTATTATGACTAAGGTGCCCACACTCAGGCCTATGGCTCTGTCAGTTGCATGGTCTATACTCTTGTTAAGTTCTCTTAGCACATGGAAGGCATGAAACTCCTAGAACATTTGAATCAAATCCATTATACTTTTGAAGAACAAGTTGAGCTTATACCCTTGTGGAGAAGAATTCAAATTGACTTTCTTAATAGTGTTTGAGGAATCTTTGATCGGCATTAACTTTTTAGTCGAATATTTCTAAGCCAGAAGCAGCCCTTTTGACAAGGCATACATCTCTGCTTTATTGTTATTGGCTGCTCCCAAACTCCAACTTTCCCATCATCACACTTATCATCATCATCACTTTGAACATATCATCATCATCACACTTGAGTTTCAACCTTGTGCTCAGGACTTTTAACCTAGTGAGAACCTGGGAGGTAACAACACCATTGAGAAAAAGGCATGTTTTTTTTTTGATGTGCAGAGAACTCCAAAAAGAAGGGCTAGAAATTAGAAGAATTAAATTGTTAGTTAATTTAAATTGTGAACCTATACAAAGAGTTCGTTGCTCACTCCAAATCGTGGAGCCAAACGGGAACTGTTGTGCATTTTATTTTGTGGTTGTCCTTATTGGTTTTGTGATATTCATGGTCAGGGTTAGCATTCTTATGAGTTTTGATGCCCAAATGTTTTTTACAGATGTTTCCCTGTTCTGTGGGCATAAGCATCCCACATGTAAGTGCTTCTTGGAAGCAGTGGGGCTAGATGTTGCTAGGTACAATTATACCAGTATAGTCAGAGTGACCATCTGAGTCCTAATCTGAAATGCAATAGATTATGGGATAATATCGATGACTCATAATTGAAAGGTTGTTTCTTCGAATGCTTTCCCAAAAAGACCAAGTATTGTTTATATTATTTGTATGAATTCAGTGGCAAAATCTCTCTAACAAAAATCCATACATTGAAAAAATCACTGTTATATCTAGTAATGTTGTCATATTGCATGACAGTAAGACCTCTATTTGGATGAGACAATTTTTCCATACTTGCAGATTGATTTGTACATTTTAATTTTTTACTCCATTATTGACATGGACTTGCATGGAAAGTTTAGAGATTTCCAACAAAATGTAGAATCCCCTTCCAAATTCTCATCACTTACAGACATTTTTTTTATATTTTTGGCTATTTTTTGAAATTTTGCATGCCTGGAACTCACAATCATATTGATATTTTTGTCTATTGATACCATGAGATTGCACCAACAATGAAAAATTTATTATATCAAATATTGCATCATTAACAAGATATTATAGATATCTAAACATCTCAAATAGAGAAGAATCCATCAACATAAATTTTTTTTATTTCTTGAATTTGTTCTTTATTTATCAGACAAGTACACAATTTATTTGTCATATTTTTCCAGTCTGGATGCGAAAATAAGGACAATTTTAGGAGATATGCATTTTAGGCTAAATTCTTGCAAAATGACTACATTCCAAATCCCATATAATAAAAATTGGATGAAAGCAAGAAAATTTCTTGCAACCCCACATCTATAAATCATAAGAACCTTCAGCATGCTAGAACTAACAATAAAAAACACCTAATATCCTTTAATTGTGATCACAAGTTAGATTTCATCAATATATAATCAGTTTATGTAGTAACGTTCACTCAAGAATGTCAATAAATATTTTTCGCACCATACTAGGTAAAACAAACAAAATAATAAGAAAACCCATGAATTGCAACTTTAAAAACAAAGAAATTTGTTACTTATAACAGCTAGTACAATAATCACACTTGTATCATTGGTAGGACCCAAGGTCAGAACCCTTGAGTGGGAGAAGATGTGGGTTCTTTTAAATATAAATCTCTCTCTCTCTCCTATTTAAACACACACACACACACACTGTATATGTACATATGTATGTGTTTCAAGATGGCAATGAAACAGCCTAAAAGAATTGAAATTTATTAGGATATTTTTAAAATTTCCCTTTTCATTCTTAAATGAATAGACATGCATATGAAATAATTTAAAATGCAATTAAAGTATTTGCAATGAGGGAAAAATTAACCTGAAAAGAAATCACGAGGCTTTTGTACCCTTAAGAGGGTCCAAAGGATTTTAAATGTCACCACTTGGCAACCTTTGATAATCAGAAAGCTCAATATCAGGGGGTTCACTACTTAGCAACCCTGCTGTTGCAGAAGCCTCACCATGATACATTGTTGACAGCCATTTAAAAAACCTCCTTAGCACATTTCCACTCCACCTCTCACTGGACATTTTCATTAACCACATGGTGCAGTTTGAATACAAAACACCATTATACAAGGAGATCA
The DNA here is from genome assembly GCA_034641835.2 of Pinus albicaulis. Lineage (NCBI taxonomy): Eukaryota > Viridiplantae > Streptophyta > Pinopsida > Pinales > Pinaceae > Pinus > Pinus albicaulis. Next base: position 1,507,034,773 of record CM076581.1, on the reverse strand, counting down.
CTTCCTAGTGCAGGTTGATCTTAATTCTTGGGGCATTAGCCTACAAAAATAATAACACGGTGCACAACTATGTCATATAATTTGAGGTGCTAGATCAGATAGAAATGTAATATTTCCACAATTAGCTCTGTATAGCTGTGCATATCATAATTCCCAACACAAGTGACTTCTCATCCTACAAATACAAACATCTTCTCTACAGACAAAGTCGGAGCATGATGACCCTTGTGAAGGTTTTATGCATAAACATCTATAACAACTCTCAGGGAAAATAATTTATTCAGTTTTCCACATTTCAATAACATATTAGAAAATAACATAGTATAAAATTCTAAGTAATTCAAGATTATCAAATACACATCCAGTGGAAGCATTTATACATTCAGTTGTGATGAGATTCTAATTGCAAATTTTGACATTCACAAACACACAATGCAACTCCTAAAAAAATATTTATAGAGTGTTATAACACTCTCAATTTTTGGTTGACTTAAATAACCGATTTGAGGTCCACAAGTTAACCGATCAATGAATGCTATCCCTAAGAATACTCTAAATATGTGCAATCTAAAAACTAGGATCCCAATCTCCATAACTGCAGCTTCGATTCAAATAATCTCAAATAGTTTGAAAGAAATATATAATATACAAAAATAAAAAAAACAATGCACAAAAGTAATAGAAAAATACACACAAGTAATAGTATCATCTAAATAGAGTAGAGTTAGTATAAAGTTTGACCCAAAGATGAATGCACAATTGTTCCCTTGACTATAAATTTACAATGATTTCATAAATTTACATGCTAAGCACTAAAATTACACTAATTATTTGTACTCTTTGAGCAAGTATCTACCACCTACGTTGCTATAGAACCTGTAGCAATGAAGTTTTGGAAAGGTATTTTCCATTATACTATCTTTATCTAAACTTAATGGAAAACATACCACAATCCCCACCTATTTATGGAACAAATTTATGGCCCTTTATCTTTTACAGGAAGAGCCATTGCAAACATTTGATTTTTAGAAACTAGGGGAACATAGATCCTAGAAACTTTTAAACATTAATCATTTCTAAAAATCTTGCTACACCTGCCGCTAGATCCAAGCATGCAGAGAAGCAACAAAAACCAAATTTTTAACCCAAGGGTAACTGGTAACGATTAACTGGTGAGGGCTATTTCAAGTGATCCAATTAAGAAGTGCAAAACATGTATCCACACGCACAGGAATCAAACCAGTCACCAGGACGACAACTAAATCATGAACCTTTGCCACAATAAAAAATGAGTCAAAATCTAAGTCATTTGATCCTAATTGTCCTGAGTCAATCTGAGTTGAAAACTGAGTCATTCTATCTAAGTTGACCAGAGGCTGGGTTAAAACCTGAGTTGATAGGTGGTTTAGTCAAAGTCTGAGTATTTTTAAAATTATGATTGTAGGTGCATTTTTCAGTGTCTCGATGTGAAATAAATCTATTCTTTGGTCTTCCATAAAAGGAGCGGGAGCAGGAGCAGGAGGCCTAGGAGTATTCCCATGCAAGCACTGGTTTATTGATTAAGATCCACGAATTTTCCTTTAATCCCATGTGTACAAGATATACCAAATCTAGCTATGAGTTTTAGTCTGGCATTTTGACATTGACATCTGAATTTTGTTGTATGACTTGAGCTCATATAATAGTTAATACCCGTTGATTTTGTTAAAAATATATACAAGGCCTGATAACAATACAAGGACATCAAAAAGTGTTCCCAACTATCAGATATCCATTGAATTTTGATGAAGTTCTGTATCCATCTCTACATAAAATCATTAAATTAGTTCCTCTTCATATAGGTAGATGCATTAAGATGCGTTCAGGGTCAAACTATATAACTCACATAGTAGAGTTTTCATGTCTTTTGTCATGTATAACATCAACTGATTTACTATATATAAAATATTACATATTTAAGTGCTTACACATAAATTTTGTCTCTACTACTGATTGATTGAGTTTGGGCTGCTTAATGATATTTATGCTTGCTCTGTCAATGCCCATAGTAAAGCGCATCAGATTTTCTGATACTTAAATAAAAATGTTTTAAGACTTGTACTTGGCCTTGGAATTGGTTGAAGGTCTGCTTGGACCCAGCATAAAGTAGGGCCAGTTTTAATTTTATAACTCAAATACATAAATTTAATATACCAAACTGTAACGCTACTAGTTTTTCTTAAAACTTTCTGAGTTTTGGTTTGAATTTTTAGTGATGAATTTATTCAAACATGTTGTCTACACTCTGCTGTAAGAGTTCACTGTAAATTTTTCAACTTATGGGCATTTAATTCAATGACTAACATGAACCAACAGACTTTTCAAATCACAAATATAATCCTTATAGCAACTCAGAAATAATTAAACAGTTGATACAATAATAATATAATCCACCAACAACCTTCTCACATTCATGATCTGAGTATATAGTGAATTAGACAGAAGTAAGAACCTGATAAGTAGTGGCAGAAAATAGTAGGCAGCACATAAATAGATATCAGCCCTCTTTGAATTATAGACCAGCTTTATTGGAAGACCAAGATAATGCCCAGGTACAGCAAATCGAACCAAAACTCCCAGGTATAGAGACACACTTAACCGATAGCTGATAGATGGGTATAAATAGTAGATTTGGTCACCATAAAGAGTCTATAGTCTATCCAAATTTCTAGCAAAGGCTCTCATCCCAATTCAGCTCCAAATAGACACAAAATTGAACACCTCTAAAGACAATATGCAGCGCCAACATACAGAAGCTTTGCAACACCAAAATAGTGGCTATACTTGCTCATGTAGACAGCAGAACGACACACAAAATGGCAGCGAAATGTTCCCTGTGGTAAGAAAACTCCTGTCTAGAAGAAAATGAGAGGGGATTCAACCTCCCTCTTCATAAAACTTCGTGTCTCAACTATAGAACTTAAACCAGCAAGGAAATGAAGGATTTGGGGTCTGCTCAAACTTCAAATTCCAAAAATTTTCTTATCGCAATAATGCACCCTAAACCCTGTATTGTGATTTTCTCCATCAGGAAACCCTTGAAGCAGTAAATACTCGAAAACCCATTCTCTGTTAAGAAAACTAACAAGCATAATTAGCATCGAATAAGCAAATAAGGAAAACAAATTTGAATAGGACGCCAAATTAAATTTCCATGTGTTTTCCCTTAACGTCGTAAGACCGACGTTTTGGCTCCTAAAAGTCGCAAGACCGACACTTGGCTCTAAATGATGCAAGTCCAATGGTATCCCTAAACGTTGCAAGACCGATGTATGTCTCCTAAATTTTAGTATTCCAAAGATTTCTCCCATAACGTCGTAAGACCGACGATATCCCTACACGTCGCAAGACCGACGTATGTCTCCTAAACGTTGGTATTCCAATGGTTTTTCCTGAAACATCGGTATTCTGACAATTTTCCTAAACATCGTTGTTACGATGATACTCCAAAAACGTCGCTAGAGTGATGCTTGTTGGCAGGATTTTAAAAAAAAAAGAGAAAAACTGGGGAAATTTCCGACAATACGTCAAAAGTGTCATAATTTTGACCATATGTACTAGTTTATCTATCCCATTGAATACACCACTTGGGTTTCTAGCCTGATTCCCGTTCTCAAGAAACAAGACACCATCCGTTTCTGTACTAACTTTCATGACCTGAACAAATCTTGACCCAAAGTTAACTTCCCCACAACTTTCATTGACCAGATCATAGATGAGTGCATGGGGCATGAGGTTCTATCCTTTATGGATGGTTTCTCCAAATACAACTAGATAGTTATCCACCGTGTTGATGATTTAAAAATTGCGTTCATTAGTCCCTCAGGAAATTTTTCTTATAGGGTCATGTCGTTCAACCTGAAGAATGCCGAAGCCACCTTCCAATGGTCCATATCATACTTTTTCCATGATTTGGCTCATCTTATCCTTGCCTACCTTGGAGACCCTACTACTCGTTCTAGGCATCAGTGCAACACCTCCACGATTTGTGTACCATCTTTCTCCGATGTCGCAAGTATAATATCTGTCTCAGCCCTCTGAAGTGTGTCTTTTGCATTCCTTTCCGCCATATTTTTGGCTTCATTGTGTCCAAATATGGTATAACGCTTGATCCCCTCAAAGTTCTAGCCATCCTTGAACTTCCCATTCCTTGTACCTTGTGCCAGTTACAAATCCACCAAGGCAAAGCTAACTTCCTTCATCGGTTCTTCCCTAACTATGCCACCATCGTGCATGGGTTTCTAAGACTCCTTCGATCTAACATTCCATTCATTTGGGATGACCATGATCAACAATATTTCGATGCCCTGAAACATGCTCTCAATTCTAATCTCTTGATTATTATTCCTAACTTTGAGTGGTATTTCATCCTGTACATCTTAGCTTCCACCCATTTGGATGTTGGGGTCCTTATCCAGGAATATGACACCAGAAACAAACATGTTATCTATTATGTCATTAAGAACCTTCTGGGTCCCACTATGTTCTACTCACACGAAGAGAAGTTGGCATTGGTCGTTGTTTTGTTGGTCTAGAATCTTCGTCATTATATCCTTATGTGTTCAACCAAGGTCATGACCAATTCCAACCCAATGGCTCTCCTATTGAGTAGACATATCATTAATGGGAAGTACGCTCATTGGATCATTATCCTCTAGGAGTTATATGTCGAATTTGTCACGCCCAAGAGTAAGAAAGGTTTAGCCCTTGCTGAACTCATTTCTGAATTGCCTACTGGTACGCAAGATCCATCAGTTAATGATGATTTACTTGATGAACATGTTCGTCATTATTTCAGATGACCCTTGGTATGGCCACATCCTTACCTACCTGTGAATCCAAAAAATTTCTTCCCATCTTGATCGTGATTCTTGATGACGTATAAGACACCAAGCGCCCTCATATCTTCTCATTGGTGATGATCTCTATCATCACGGTGTCAATTTTTTCCTTAGTCGTTGTCTAATGCACGCTGAGGCTGAGCAAGTCCTGAATGCCTTCCATAGCGGCACTTGTGGTGGACACCTCTCCAGGTTAGCTACTTCCCAGAAATTCATGCGTGCTGGGTATTTTTGGCCTTCTCTCTTCGGTGATTTCCTTGAAGCAGTCAAACATTGTTCCTATTGCCAACTTTTTTCCCCAAAGGCGCGAGCTCCTCCTGCTCTCCTCCATCCTGTCATCTTAGTCGGTCCCTTCTGTAAGCGGGCCATCGACTTTATGGAGTGTCGACCTCCATCCACTGGTAACCACAATTATATCATTGTGGTGGTTGACTATTTCACCAAATGGGTTGAGGCCATGCCAACATTCAATAACACGATAGCTACTGCAACTCTCTTTTTCTTTAACCATGTTATCGCTCAATTTGGGGTTCTGAAACAATTGGTCTCTGACCATGGGCGAAATTTCAAACATGATATTTGGCATGATCTATCCTCTCTATTGGGCTTTGAGCACCAATATTCATTGTCCTATTAACCCCAAGGTAATGGTAAAGTTGAAGAAATCAATAAAATCCTTAAAACTATGCTTCAATGAGTGGTGAACAAGCACAAAACCAACTCACACCTTATGATATTCCCTGCTTTGTGGGCCTATATAAATTCTGTTAAAATCGCCACTAGGTTTACTCCTTTCCATCTTGTTTTTGGCGAGGAGGCAGTCTTACCGATTGAGTTCGAAATCCCCTCCCTTCACTTAGTCGCTGAAATTCTCCTCGACACCCAACCTTTAGAAAAAATACTTATCATGCTTGAGCATGCTTCTAAAGACCGTCGTGTTGCCTTGCAAACCATTGAAGTGGCTAAGAAGCGCACCAAATATCAATATGACCAAAAATTCCATACTCATACATTTCACAAAGACAATCTTGTTCTGGTGTATGATCAGGCTCATGATGTCCTTGGTCATGGGAAGTTCGAATCATTATGGCTAGGACCTTACATCATTAGTAAGGACTTAGGCAAGGGGGCATACCTTCTAGAGGATTTCGAAGGCCAACTCCTTCCTAACCCTCGAAATGCACTCTACCTTAAGATATTTTACCCATAGCATCTCCCATTGAGATGTGTGTTCTATTTCTGTCATGCATTTAGGTAGCTTTCATTGTTAATCATCTCATTTTTTGTCTTGTGTCGCCTTTCATATGGATCCATAATTCACACCATATATGGGCTATGCTGACGGTGCAAGTCGCTTCTCCGAGAATCTAGTGTCGACACCTTGGGCCATTTTCACCCCCACGCATTCACTAGTCCTCTCCAATGGCATATGCATTGGATTTGCCACTAATAATCAGGCCAAATATGATGCAGTGATAGGTTTTTTAGTCGATGCCCTTTAACATTGCATCCTTCATCATCATTTTTGTTTAGATTCCATATTTCTTTTCATGCAATTGAATGGCGTATATCATGTGAATAAACATGTCCTTTTTAGAACATATTTACGAGTAAAGTTATTAGTGCGTGTATTTGAAACCATTACATTCATTCATGTACCTAGAGCCAAAAATCACTATGTATATATCATTGAAAATAATATTCTATATTGGCACTTATCACATGCAATTCACACAGGACAATAATCATTAAAAAATGGCGAACAATATACTCGTCATATATAAAATATGCATATCCATAATATGTGTCCACAAAATCATACATTTTTTGGAGTCCTCTACTCTAATGCATCTGACATGCCCATAGCATGTTACAAAATCAAAACTCAGGGAACCACATGCCCCTACATCTAATCACTATGTAGAGCGACTCGAGCCAATGGCTCGGCTCCACCAGCCCGCAAATCCTGCATAGCCTGCTCGGTCATCGCCATGCGCCACATGACACCTCACTACTTTGAGGGTAGCATGACACATGCCTCAATGTCACAGTCATCAAGATCATGCCAGTCATGCTTTGATACCCCGTTCATCAATAGCTTACATCTATGGCAGACTTCCTCCAGCAAAGCCTCTAATTCTGCTCTATCAGCTCGTCCAGCTACACTAGAATCTGCAGCCCCTAGTACTGTGGGTCATCCCATATACCCGACCAGTTTCACTGGCGCTATATCTGCATACCAAAACTAATGAATCAATACCACATACATAATTATAAAAATTTAAATGCACCATAAAATATAACAACTTGTCATTGAGCATCTGGTCCCCATGCTCGACCAGGCGGAAGTGGTAAGTCTGGGTCCCCCTGATAGTTAATCCCACTATATGGATAGTCGTTTATATACAACGGCATATGATCCCAATGTGCGAAGAACTAGGTCAGAACACTCGTTTGACTCCCCTGCCCCCTCCTCTCTGTAGTAGATGCCCCCAGTAGCGCATCTTGGGCTCTCATGGGCCCCAATCCTGGATCTATACATGAGGTTGTAGTGTGGGTATTTTCTCGAAGAAGAACTAGCTGAACATTGTACCAAAAGCACAGTGATGGTTCACTTATCACTTGCATAGTGACAGTTGTCATTTCAACAAAGCCAACATCATCTAGGCCCACCCATAGTAGGTCCCACTCATCACACTCTCAACCAACATCATCTACCCTCCGGGGATGTGGTGGAATTCCTAGCTTCCCAGGATCCACAATACTACTACAACAACATCTCGAGTCTCTAGCCTCTCTATATCACCAATCGGTATAGTTGTGCCCTTGACATAGACATTTGGTCTATAGTGGTGTTCCATGAACTCTAATATGTTCCGCCCTTGCGTTAATACTGGTAGGATATTTCCCACCACCTCCAATGGCGAGAGACTGGTCATGAAATAGATGTCCTGAATATTCAACTCAATTGAGTGCCCCTGCACAACAAATACCTCCAGGTCTAGGTCCCAGTAGCTGAATATCCTGGATAGCAAGGGCTCCCCTGCTGTCATCAATGGGTTCTCAACCAACTTGAGAACCCCATACCTTGGTAGTACGCCTCTGACCGTGCCTGATCCCCCTGGATCTCAGAACTAAGTGCATCCAAATCTCTCTCTCTCTCCAGTTTATATTTAACTCTACCATACATGAACAAAGCCAACATATTTGTCAGTTCAGAGGGAGAAAAACTGCATTAAAACTATCAAGCCCCAGTTCCTCCAAAAACAAGACAAAACCCAACTTTTTGGCCGCTAACATTTTCCCAGACCTGTACTTGTGAGGTCATAGTTTTTATCTCTGAAAAATGCGACATAGCTCGCAAGACAGGGCCCAGGAAGTACAAGCAAGCCATGAGGAAGGGGAGGGTGTTGTTCTTGATCTTTGGGCACCTAATATGAAATTTTAATCCATTGAAATTGAGGAGTAAGGTTAGGCCACCTAAATGCAATTGATGGATCTCGATTCCAATGGTATTTTTTTCCGCTACGAATGATGCAAGATTTAGGGCCTTCTCCTCCTCTCCACGTTCACCACAGCTCCACTAGAAAATGAGCTAAATTGGAGGGAAATCGCCTGATTAAATGAGAAACCCTATTTTTTCTTTTGCCAATTGTGACCAAACAGTGATCTTTTTGACAAACCATCAAAATCGTTGGAAAGCTCTCACTTAGCTCTAAAATGGGTATCCTTTTGTTTTTGGTGATTTAATACTTCATCCAAAAGCCTTTTTTCCAAGAAGGGTCACTTTTTCCCCTCTCAAAATCGAATTTATGCACTTGTTCCAATTGTACTTGGGGCACCACTTTTCTTTCATACTTGTCAATGCGTGTGTTTATTTTCGTCATGAGTAACCATATTTTGCTCATGTTATTATGGCCCCCACCAGGCCTATTCTGTGTAGTAGCATCATCAAGTCGCCCTTGATAAGAGCATTTGACTTGATTCATCATCACATTCATGGAGTCTGTCCCAAGTCCCCTTGACTCCTATTACAATATCCCATCCATTCGTGCCTTTTCCCTCTCTCATGTAGCCCAGTTTGGCCTCCAGTCACATTTTCCCCCATTCCCTTAGGACTCGAGTCAATCATTGCCAGGTCATCCATGCTTTACATTCTCTGACAAGGGAAGTCATCTATTTTCTACTAAGTATCCCCATTCCATCATCATCCCAGGTGTCATTCCATCAGTCTCTCTACTATGATCTCTTGTGCCTTAGTTGAGGATTCCTAATTGCCTCACCTATGGAAGACCTCCTTTTAACGACATCATTACATTCATTCCTGAAGACAGGTCTAGAGAACGGTGTACCTTGGTGCCAGCTTCCATTCTTGTTTGATGCCTTAGATTAATCAAAAGGACTCCTCATTTTCCTTTGATATGTTTTTTTCTCATCCAACTCCTTATTGCGTGATCTAGATTTGTATGCTTGATACTTCAATGATCCATCAAATTGTACCAGTGATTCCCAGGTGTGTGTGAGATGTTCCAGACCTTATGAGGGGGTGGCCCTTCAGGTAGCCCCCCACATGCTCAGATGACTTCATTTTATGCTACAACCTCAGATGCAGCTCCACAAATTTTATGGGTTCGGCTCCAGTCGCTTGCAAAACCTAAATCATGCATGCATCACTCAGATGATCCATTCATATTTTCATATCCCTTTCCTATTTTATCAGGGCTTCTTTGGTGGTTATTATGTCTCATGTACTCAGATATTATTGTATTCAATCCTGGTTGTTGTCCCAGGCACGGTATGTATGTGGGATCCATTATATTTTTGTCTGGCCCATTCTATGCTAGTATCTCAAGTACATTATAACTCAGTCCCATTTTGATGCATGCACCATTTTTCTTTGTACTTTGTCATCTTAGTGTGCATAGGTATGCCTCCCCTGCCTCACTAAGAACATGTACCCAAACATTAAATGAGATTTATATCATTTGTAGGTCTCCCCCCCTCACGTTATTGTCCTCTCTCGCCTCACCCTGTCTATGTATCTCTCTCTCTCTAACTCCCCATTGGTCTCTACTAATTGTGTTCTTACAATGTACTTCGGTCATGCGATTAGCTACTAACACTCGCACGTTGGGGGGGAATTTGTTACACCAATGTTTGGTCATCTAACCATTTACAATTATACAGATCAAAGTACACCATTAAAGACCAATTTTACCATAGTAAAATTTCTTTCACTATAAGAAATAATTTAATAAACCATATTTCATTAAGTTATTTTTGGTTCAAACATGAAACCCCATGAGGAATAATTAAATAAATCCTTCTTTATTTGATTTTCCTCTAGGAATAATTTATTAAACCAATTTTTAAATAATATTCCTGGTCACATTTAACCTAATTAATGAGAAATAATTGGATAAATCATTATTTATCTTATTATTCTCTACGAATAATTAATTAAATCATTATTTAATTAATATTCCTTGTTAAATTTGACTAAATCATTTAGGAACAATAAAATAAATCATTATTTGTTAAATTATTCCTTAAACTCATTCTTGAAATGATAAATAAATCATTTATTTATTTATTATTTCTAAATAAAAGGATTTAACCAATTTAAATTCCTTTTCCATCCAACAAAATATAATAAAATATTCCAAGTAGTTAGATCTAGATCTTGGCTAATAATATTTTGTTATGCACCGTTATCAAGGATAACTCAATATTTTGTTATAAGTAGGAGGGTTTTCTATTCATTATTTACCTTTGATCCTTTTTTCATGGTCAAAACTTGATCCTTTTTTCATAGTCATACTATTATCTCTTTTTATTATTTTTGCTTCTTGAGCTCCCATAGAGTTCAACACATCTTGGGTTTTCTACACCATTGAGTTCAACACATCTTGGGTAACATCCTTCTTTTTTCCCTTCCCAAGTGTTAATACATATAAAATTCTTTATATATTTTTTCTTGTGCATTGGATATTTGGAGAAAATATTATTTCATTTTACTGTTTAACTACTTTTACTGCATAGATCTGGGTTTTTGTTGCATTTGTTTCAACTATCTATTGCAGATCTAAGGAAGTTAAGCAACCATATTTGTTGTTAGGGTTGTTTTTCACACACATCTAAAGTGATCTCTTTTCATATAGTTAAGTTAATATTTTATTATAAAAACAAGTACAATTAAGGAAGTGGAAACGAAATGAAAAGACAAATATGACCTTCCACAGATGCTACAAAACCTTCAGGATCCAACCAACCATTCCAGGTGACCAAACCATTAGACAACTTATTTTTTTGCTGAACTGGAGCCCAAGTCACACTAATGAGAAGCCCTCAATGTGACTGAAACCCTCTAGTCGCATGCACAACAAGTAATCCATATGACTACAACCTTTTTTCAGGCAATTATGTGCTAGTGACCCTGGATTTTGAGCAACCTTTTCAAGGATAGGATTCAGGCCACTTCCCAGAACTTTATGAAACTCTTAAAAAGGATAAATAACAATATTAAAAGGTATCTAATGCAAAACTTGAACAAGGACCTGATATGACAAGTCCTGACCATGACAGACATTCCATCAAACAGATCATGAACATGTAATATACAAGTCATATAAACACAACTGAGCATATGGACTTCATACTGATATGATAATTCCATGAAGGACTAGTGATTTATCATAATAGCTGCATTACCATCAATTAGGTCATACATTCATTATCCATTCAATTTCTAAACAAAACACGTGGAGAGGCATGACTAAGATCTATCATAAAACCATGCTTATAGCCAACATATAACTATCAGAATAACAATGATAGAAAAACCATTAGGATCACATAATAAAAAGTACATCTACCCACAAAATACAAGAGGAAAAGGACTCCTATTGACATATACAAAATGAAACCAGGTCTGAGACTTCCACATACCATTGACCATAGATTAGGTTGTACCAGGTCTCTCTTTCAGCTAATCACCCTCATGCCGTATTCCAAGCATGAATGTGGGATCTTATGGAATAAACCAAACAAAACCAAATTACTAGGGATTCTAGAGGCCAAGCCACCTCAACCCTCAACCAGTGATTCCACCTCACAGTCGTACATCACTAAACATCACCATATCAGTCTCTACTCAAGTTTTCCAGGGCTCCAGAGCATTTGTTCCAACAAGGGCTTCCATGAATACTAACTCAACCCACAACTGTCGTTGGGATACCATATCGTTTGTCCAACTAGGTATTTCAAGACTAGTAACTCAACCCACTAAGGGATTCAAGAGGGTTTTTGCAACCAAGGCTTCCAAGAATAGTAACTAAACCAAAATTGTTACAGGGCTTCCAAATCGTTTGTCCATCGAAGGCTTCCAAGAACTAGTAACTCAACCCACAACCATAAGGAACATGAGAACCAACCAGAAAAAAAAGGTAAACCCACAACACCATCGCTATCTAGAAAATGGAAAGCCGAGGAAAACCCACTATCAATCTAGGAAATCCTCCTTGCCAATGACATATCATAACCAAGAAACTACATGCATGTCCCATGCATTCCAAAACTAGCAAGGAAATCATACATGCAACTTGATACCTGCAAAGAAATCCAGCTATAGCCACTGATCCACATGTCCCCGTGTTCTTTCCTACTTTTCCCTTGCCTTCTTGCTCCAAATCCCAAGCATGACACACTCCTTCAAGAGTTCTCTAACAAAAATCTAAATGTCCAAGAGTGCCCTATATGTGAATGTCCCCCATGGACAAGTAAACGTGGTTTTATCTTGGTCTTCTGGAGCAATCTTAATCTAATTGTAACCACTGAAACCATCTAGGAAAGAAAAGAATTTCTTTCCAGCTAAAGTATCAAGGACTTGATCTATGAAGGGAAGGGAATAATGGTATTTTTGGGTAGCCATATTAAGTTCTCTGTAATCTACACAAATACTCCATTTCTCGTTCTTCCTAGGGACGAATACCAATGGGGAAACCCACTGGCTATCTGAAATTTGGTATATGAAGTTTACATCCAATAATTTCTACAATTCTTGTTTCGTAATGTCTCTAAGGTGTGGATTCAAACTCCTCTAGGGTTGTAGAATAGGGCAGGCATCTTTCTCAATCTAGATGTGATGGGTGCATAGCTACGGGTAAATACCTTTCATGTCTGAATATTCCCATGCAAAAGCCTACTTATATTTGTGAAGAACCTCAGTTAGTCTCTGTTGCTAATGTTTTTCTAGACTAGCATTAATATTAAGGGTTTTTCCTGTTTCAATTTCAATTGGAATGATGTTATGGACAAGAGTTGTGGGAATATGATTGTCATTTAAATTTTTGAAGGGGTCCCCTTGTGTATCATAATCAAAAAGATATTTTAAAATTTGGCATGTTGGGTTTCCAATAACAGTTTCTTTATGGATGAAGCTATTGATTACATCATCTTATAATTGATTTTTAAGATCTGGAGCTTCATATAGGGAAAGGGGCAGATGCATATTTTCTTCTTGATATCTAAGAGGGCATAACTGAAAATTTACAATAGGCGGATGTAGCTTAGCCGGAGGATATAGAATAATATTATTGATGATGTTTCCTGTTGCAATTGACATGTTTCCATCTCGACATCCTATATATGCATCTGTTGTTTCTAACCATGGTCTTCCTAGTATCAACAGATGTCCATCTAATCTACTTCTTGCATTGATGACCAGAAATTCTACAGTATATTCCCATGAGTCTACAGAGCACATGATGTCTTCCAAAATTCCTTCAGGTTTGACCATTGACCTATAACTAAATTCTAATAGGGTTGAATTTGGTTTTAAAGTTGTGATACCCAAAATATTAGAAGTCTCATGGGTCATAAGATTAATAGATGCTCTTAATCTACCATCTTGTTTGGAAAAGTGCAGCCGTGTATTTGGATGGTTATGACTGGACTTCCTAGATCATCATGTTTAACAGGAATATGTTTTCCTAGAATGAGGTCAGAGAGTGTTCCTACACCGTGAACTGTGGGTGGATATTTTGGTTTTCTCCCATGCTTCTTCCAGCATCACTCCTTCATTATTTGGGCATAAATCGAGATATCTTTTATAGCCTGCCATAGTGGAATATTTATACACATGTTTTTCAACTCCCTTACAATATCAAACTCAGGGTAAATTTTTGGTTTGGTTATCATGAGTATTTCATGGAATGGAGGGGAGGCGGCTATGATTTTTTCAGGGTTTTGTTGCTCGACTATGTTTTCTCTTGGCTTATTTTCTGAAATAAACATAGTAGAAGGTTTTACCATACTATGCTATTCTTTAATATTTTCTTGATCGTTCTGATTTTCTTCAAGAGAAACAATGTGTCCAGATATCAAACGAAGCTCATTACATACCAAAGGATTCAGTCCATAGACCAGATTATCAATGATCTACACATACTAGACAATTCTATTGTTGGGGTTAGGATTCGGCTAAGCTGACAATTGAGGATGCATCAGAGGTTGAGGATTAGGAGGTAACTGAAATGGAGTTGGAAGTGTGGGTTGAGATTGAGGGATCAACCTGAGAGGTGGATTTACTTATCCCACGGGATGCTGCCAGTTTGGAGGCCACATCGAGTTTTGTGCAGTTGTGTTTGACCATTACGATGGATAGGAGTTAGTGATTGATTTTTTTCATAATGGGGTAGGATATTGGGAATTTTTCCATGGTGATCGAGAAAATGATTAATTCATCCATGTTGAATTTGGACATGACTGGATTTCTAGTAGAGTTAAAGGGATATTTTCCTTGCCATGCATTTCCAGGATTCTTGTGTTGCATGTATTGTCCAAAATAAAATGAGGAAGGGTCTTGCATCATACCTGGAGGACATGATTTCCATTATCAATGTTGTGCCATCAAGTATACAGGTTATGTTTCATCCTCATCTTCCTTGAGTATAGCTTTGAATCCTAGAAGTGATGGACATTGATTCATCCAATGCTCTTTAGTGAAAATATAGAAGGTTCGAACCATGTCCATTGGGCATTCCATCTCCATGTGTTTCTTTCAACATCGTGGATATAATATTTCCAATGCTCATTCTACCTCAGATTCCTTTTGTTTATCCTGCAAAACATCTAATTTTGTAGTCAATGTGCCTAAAATATCTGTTTTAAAATCTTCGAAGAGATTACCAATTTATGTGCACGTTACACCTCCTCTAGTGGTTTTGCATATTGTGGTGAGGGGATCTCGTACTAAATATCTTGCTTGTGTACTACCACATGAACACCTGATACAAAACTTAATAATTTTTTCATATTCTTCTTGACAAATATCACCTTGATCGATTAAATTCAAAATTTCTATCTACTCATATTTCATGCCTTTTATCAAAGCAGCTTTTAATACTTCTTTTGGTAAGGTAGTGTATGGGGAACTTTGTAAGTTGTACAGAAATATCTCAATGTACTCTAAATTTTCATTGTCTTTTGTAGTCATTTTAAATATTTCATCTTTTATATCCCTAGATGGACAATAATCTTGATATTGTGTAAGAAAGGATTTTTTCATTGCATCCTAGGAATCAACAATGCCCCCTCCTAAGCCCATAAACCATCGTAATGTTGCCCCTTTAAAAGTAGAATGGATTAGGTTTAATCTCTGTAGATTGGTGGTGTAATCATACCCTCTGCAAAAGACATCAAATTCAAAAAATAAGGCATCTTGATCCTCTGAAGTCTTCCCATGGAAAGTTTGAATATTTTGTAAAGGGATGGCCTTCATCAAGGCATTAGCCATCGAATCAACAATAGTATATTCTAATTTCAAGGTCTGGTTTTTTTTGCTTGAGTTGCCTTCTAATTGAATATCTAGTAATAATTTTCAGGGATTTCTTATTCAGGAGGTAATATTCGAGCAGGGGAGTTATGGATATTACTCATCTCCCTAGGGGGTTTCACTACGCTGCCTAAGTTTGCAATATTTGGTGTCCTTCCTTCTATCAAGATCATAGGAGATCTAGATCCCAAGGATCATGGATCTGCTCCACTAGTTTTTCCTTCTGCTTCTTTTAAATTACAATAATTTCCATCTTGTGAAGGGCTATAATTTCAAACAAATGTGATTTGAAAGCTTTTTTCATATCCTTCATTTTTGTTGTGAATCTTAGCATGATCTACAATTGGTGATTCTTCTGCTTGAGGGATTGCTATAGAGCCCTTCCCATATGCTTTTCAGGGTCCTACCGATGCTTGATACACACTTTTTCGAATAATTTCCTCAATAAAGGTCGTTCTCCTAAGGCTCACCAGTCCCTGGGTTTTTGTGGTTTTTGGTGTTGGCTTCCATTCTATTACTACCTGATTCTTTTTCCTAGTCATACAGACTTTGTTGGGAAAAATACTGAGAGGGGGGGGGGGGGTGAATCAGTATTTAGAGCTGAACTATTTTTCTTTTCTTTCTCTTAAAACCTTATGTTACAGTACTGCATCCAACATGTATGTCCAGATATATGTCTTTACTTAGAGAATTGCATTAGATAAGCATTAAGCATGAACAGAAATAACAGAAAAAACCATCAAACATACACAACACATATGAACACCAGGATTTAAGGTGGAAACCCAATTTGGGAGAAAACCACCGCTGCTGTAATCTCAGTCTTCAATATTTGTTATAGAGAAAACTTCTTACAATAAATGCTGGTGCAGACTTATACCAGCATGTAGGCACCCACCTGTAGAAGGCTACAACCTTCTCTCGTTTACCAGCTACCACTGGAAGGGAGCTACAACCCCCTCTCTGAAGGCTTCGACCCTCAGCACCATTGCGGACCTCGTTTCATCAATTTTCGTACTGGATCCACCAGTTTCCATACGAGATACCTTGCTGGTCACCAGATTTATTTATTTTTTGTGTATTCACACCAGATCTTCGTGATATCATCCGTCATTCAAACCAGAGATTCATCATCGTCAGATCATCATATTCATGGGTGCATCGTAGTCTCAGATTTATCAGTTAAGAATAGAGCTCGCCCATACAGATATTCTTTTTAGAAAATTTATTCACCACCCTTACAATGCACACTTTGTTCTTTATTTTTCTTCTCCTTATATAGTTTTCCCTTTATTAAAACCATGAGTCAAAACCAAGAACCGCTAATGATATTCCTTTGACAGTATTCCTTTTAGTTTACCCCACGGGGCTTTTTTTTTATCTCTTTTTAATTTTTATTTATCAATTTAAAGAAATTGATAAATAAATATTATAATTTTGAACAGAACTTTAGGATTAAAATTAACCCTTCACATTTTAACCCTTCCAAATAATATGGTAAACCTTTGACCCCGGGCCCACAAATATAGTTAATGGTAGCATAGGTAAACTCCGCGCAAGTCCAGCGTCCGGTCACCGTTAGATTAGCAAGCTTTCAGATCAACGGCGTATATGCATATCGCTTGACCTCCGATACCGATCATTAACATGCGATGGCCCGCCGTACCTGTGTTAATCTTCGCGCATCTTCAACAAATGAAGACCGTCCGATGACCCCTTCCCAGATCAACGACACTCAACGATATCATTGGGCATCCTGGGTCGAACTATAACGCGCGATGGCGCACAGTAAAAAGTGGTTTTGTAGAATCGTACAGGGATGTGTGTCGCCCGTTCTATGGAATCACTCCCCACCTTTTGAATACCGCTTGCTCGTTGAAAGCGGTGCGATAAAAACCATAAACTGCCTTCACTATTCCTCCTTCGTGGTTCCGCCCTTCACTCAAGGTTCCATTCATGATTCCAAAGGGTTAGTCTGGTTTTGCGCTATAACTCTGGTCTAACTTTGGCAGGATTTTCAATAACCAACAAACAAATGTAGTTCTCTTTCGACGGGACTTCCTTAAAATCATTAACTCGTGACAATTCAATGTCATTCCTCAATTCTGCTATGATATATATAACATGTCAACCTTCCATTTTAGAGTTCTATCCTGTCAAAGTTCCGCTTCTACTTGTACATTCAAAAACATCATATCTTTTCCACTATTAAGTTCTTCAATGGATACATTGAGAGTCTTGAGAGCCCCCTATATATTCAACCAAGTAGTTCCATGACTGCAAATATCAAACTAAGCCAGATCTTTATTACAAGAAGGTCTCATCCTGGAATTCGAGTCCTACCACCATGATTCCTCAACAGGGTTTCACTTTTAACTCCATTCGCAGAGACTCATACAGAGATTCAGGGGATTCCACACAAGAATTACATCAGTCAATACATATATAATACACATATCCCTAAAAATGATTTCATTCTTCTCTGGGCACCGTAGGTATCCTCTTCCCATTATGAAATTGACCACACAGGTCATATATATTCCAGATTTACTCATACTTAACACAATTCCACAGTTCTTCATTAACATATACAAATCTTAGCCAGATATTCAATTTGTCCTTCAAGCAGCTCTCCCTTTTGTCATATCCTTTGCAAACTGTATTAAACCCTTAATTCAACTCTACTTGTCTGTCTCTTTTGCCTTATGGATAGTTTAGGTGCTGCTCCTGTCTTTGCCAATTCCTTTGCCATCAATGACAATATTTCCAATAGAATTACACTAACTCTTTACTACACATTAATATTTGAAATCGGGAAAGGAATTAATTACACACTTACATCAATCGAAAAAAAAAATAGATACACACTTGCATCACTACTTTAAATCGAAAAAAAGAAAAATTGAATCAAGAGAAAAAAACACAATTATATAGCGTAATCGTGTCGACTGAAAGTGGGTGTTGGGTGAAAAATGTTTACTTAACGCGTGCATAAGTTCTTACCTTCCATCTTCAATACTCGGCCTTTCAGAGACACAACTTTTAATTTGACAGCCTCCCCGGCAACGACGCAAAAATGTTGGGCACTAAGATGACTCCTTAAAATCGATCTTAATCCTATCTGATTAATTTTATCAACCTAGGATTCGTCTGTTATTTCAAGGTTATCGGAAAAATATATGAAATAATAAAGTCTTAGGCTATGGCTGCAAGTGCACAATAATTTTTATTTGGATCATTATCATAATTCAGTCGTTTGAGAAATAATAACAACAAACAATTAATCTTATAGTTTCAATTCTGATGAAAGAAACTTTTGTAACTGACAATTTATCTTGATCTAGTTCTCAGCAGATCTGATACATGAGGGAAAACTATTAATCACATAAATTCTATGAAATCTCAATTTCAAAAGCAGCTTCACATATTCATGCATTCATATTTACATCCATGTAACACCATTCAATCAATAGCTTTGGAAAACGCTCAACATAATTCAAGATACAAAATTCCATCGATTACCTACGAAAAATGAAAAGGAAAATAAATGAAAACTACAGAAGGGTAACCTAACTATCAATGGTACATAATAGACAATCTAAACATCCAGTGACTGGGCCTACAGTCTACAAAAGTATTGTCGTGACAAATTCAATCCAAAAGACTAAATTAAAATATCATTCAACTTCATTACTCAAAATGTTTTATAGAATACCCTCAAAAAGGTTTAACTTAGATTTTTGTATATAATATACAGTAAAATAATAAATTGGAACATTAACAATGAGCGAAAAACAACCGTATTTTACTCTACTATCTTATATATTACATTTTGAAAACTAAATGTAGAGCTATCCTAAGAATCAAAATTTTCTCAAGATTTCTCTTTCAACCATAAATCTCCGTATAATATTAATCAATTTCCTATTGCCTTCATTTTCCGACCATACCCAGACATTGATTCGTAACCTACTATTAATACAGCATTGGCTCAATCAATATCTTGCTCAAATATTTCAAGGAACAACAATCGTTCCTTTAGGCTGATCATCATAATGATTTAGCTGAATTACAACCTTTTTTATATTAGAAAAAAAATCATAAACTATATCATTTTCGACTTAATTTTATCATTATTTTCTCTTGAATTATTACAAGTTGAGGATAAAATTTCCTAAAATTTTAACAACTATTAAGGAAATAAGGAGAGAAATTATACCTTTTCTGTGGCCCAAGACTTGATATAAAAGAAGAAAAAGCATGCAGTCTAAGTTGTGGAGGGAGTGAAGGATTTATGCAGTAGCTGTGTAGTAGGCTCCAACTGGAAATGTACATGTCTTGCATTCGATTGATAACATGATGACAAGGATGATGACCAAGTTGATGATTTGTAGGGGGACCCATCTAATTCCTCTTTCCACACGTTTAAGCTCAAAATTTCCCAATTCAACACTTCTGCAGTAATTATGCCACAAAATTTAAATTTCTGAAATTTGGTTTCCCTTTCTGCTCCAAATAAAAAAAAATTCCAACAATTCATCACATATACCTTATGACTCCCATAATTCTTCCAACCTACCAAAATTCGTATTTACAAATCGATTGTTAGAAATTTTATAATTTTGTGAGCAAACAATGAGGAAAATTAGTCTCCTAGAGACACCTTTAACTCACAACCTATATCACCTATGTAAAAATTGAGATATATTTTTTAGATGAACTTTCTTTTAAGATAAACCTCTCTCAGTTTCCTAAAATTTTTCACTAGTCGCTCAGAATCTGTTCCCCAAAATTATTACTAAATGGTAAATTTCATAGTCTGAAAAAATAGGCTTTGCAGATGCACGTGAATATCCGAATATATAACACTTGTCCATAAAATTAAAGAGTTTTTTTTCTTTTTTTTGTTCTTAAGAAATACCTCTTTTTGGTTTCAAAAATTTAGCACCATTCAGCCAAAAGAAGCTTTTGAAAATGATGTCTAAAACATTCAATTTCGGAGCAAATTTGTAGCAGAGTTTAGTAGACCTCCATGTTTGATATGGTTTCCGATGGTTTTGTGCAAGGTTGGGTGCATAGATGTGCTTGATATAACCCGGTGATGGTGTAGCATCCTCTGAGTACTTCCCTCCATGCTTTGAGACCTCTAAAATGATTGTTATCAATTTACTATATAGCTTCAGAAATGGCTTCCTCTGACACTACAAATTCCATATCACCAATATTGACTTTATCTCTGAAATCCAGGGAAAAAATGTTTACAAGTTGCAAATTATGGCCATGAGTCTAGATTTTATCATAAAAATATATACACACAGTCTGTTCAAATTCCACTCTAATAGTTGGGTCAGAATTCACAAGGTCTAATATTATAGGTTTAATACACACCACTTATCCTCCTTTGGTTTTGATTTTTATAACATGGATTTCCATGTGGAATTTTAAAACCTAAAAAACATATCTTGACTATGTCTCATGGCACGCTAACTCTGTGGAATATTGAAAACACAAAATAAAAAGTGACAGCACAATACAAAGGTGTATGATAGGAATTTTTCACAAAGTTTATATGGATTTTCTTGTTGGTGCTCTGATAGTGTTTTTAAAGAATGTTGTGTATTTATCGTAATGTAGTATGTATGGGATAAATTTCGTAGAGGTCACTTAGAAATTTTATGAATCAACACATTTGACACTATATACACTTCACACCTAAACCCTAAGTCTACAATACTACCTCAAACTTTGACAAGAATGTAAACGAGCTTTGCGCAACGGTTGTGTAGCAGCACATTCAACAGTTATAAATCAACTTGTAATTGAGATTCAAAAGGAAAAATGATGCTAGAAGTGATGTATCCTACCCCTGAAAATAAGAAGAAATGACTTTCATCTATTTTTATTATCTTATCTCTAAGAGCAGGATTGGCTATGAGCTTGCTTCCTAGCCCGAGATTATTCTTTGGTCTCGTATGAGGCCTTTGAATGTATGGATTAGGAATGTATGAAGGCCTGATTCTTCCATGGATAACTCTTCTTCACCGCCCCTCTTCAAACTCTATTTTAGTAAACTCTGTTTCACTGATATCTTCCTTAAAAGATGAGTATTGGTGGATTATTTCTTTCTTTTTTCCTTTAGCTAATGAACTGAGAGATGGATACAACTAGTCTATAGTCGGTTCTTCTACTGTAGTCTTTGAAACTTTACTTTTCTCCCTAGCTGATGTTTTGAGAGAGGAAAATACATGTCCCAATTTTGGTTCCTTTGTTGTTGGAGTGGAATTGTCTTCTTCATTCTCATGTCTAGTCTCTAGAATAGGGCTTGGTGTTAATGCTTCAGGGGTGACTTCTACTGAAGATACCTCTATTAGAATAATTTTTCTTCTGCATGTATTCTTTGAAGAGGAAGCTACCTCTTCCATACCTTTAGACATAGCATTTTTTTCAGGTAAAGTAGCCTTTTGTTTAAAATTTCTTACATGCTCCTGCCTGAAATATTCCAAGGTTTGTGGCTCCTTAGGTAGTTAACTAGTTAACTGGTATGAAATTCCTTGGCTGGTTGCATCATAGATATAGGAATGGTGGTTTGAACTCTAGCTCTCCTAGCTAAGTTCCTTGTCTCTCTGCTTGATGGTGATGAAGATTGACCAGGTTTTGAAGGGGTCAATGTAGGTGTAGGGCTTAACTGTTCTTCTTGGGTCTTTTGTATTAAAGGCCCTCATACCCTTCTCCTTGAATTAACACTGTTGAAACCTTCATCTACTAGGAAATTTGTCCCATGTGGTTCTCTTCTTCTTCAAATGATAAACCACCAACATTTTGATTAAACCCCAGTGATAAATATTGTGACAAGAATAATCTGGGGTTATTTGTATTTTTTGAGACATTTTCAATAGACATTTATAGAGGAAAAATGGTAGCTTCATAGGTTTAGAGCCTGAAATATAAGCTAAAAACCTCATCTGATATTGATGCAGTGTGGAAAACCTGCCTTCACAGGTGATATAACGTTTCACTATGGTAATAAATTCTTGCCATTTAGGCCTAAAATAAGAAATGTGAATAGTAGGGGTCCAATATACATTTTCATGCTCAGGATTAAGATAGGGATTTAAATCTGCTTTAAGCAATTTTTTTCTCTTATACCAGGACTCGCCTGTATATGATAGCTAGGTAGCTCGTGCAATAATGGTCTCTATGATCCTGAAGGTCTGAGACCCAAGATTGACCTGGTATCCATTAAAAGACTCGGAAAATACCTGAGCAATTGTAACATTTTCTCTTGATAACTTCTTTAAAAATCGATACCATCCTACTTCTTGGAACTGTGGCTTTGCACAGTGATCAACGAAATGAGTATTGGCCAGTTCTGAATGGTTTACCTTACCACCCTTACCCATTCCTTTAAATTCTAACTCAACCGTTAATGAACACCTGTATAACTATGAACAACAACCCTCCACGAAGCCTTAAGTGTTGGAACAAGGTAACAAACTGCTTGCTAGAGGATAATAAACTATTTGTTGTAGATTTCTCGAGGGTAAGTGGAAATAGATCTCTACATGCCCTTAATCATGGTTAGGTTAAGTGACTCGAACTCAAATGATTTAAATTTTTGTGCCAACTCATTCCACCAAACATTTCACACCATTGAATAATTAAACTAATTTCTACTTGTAATTCAACTTTGATATATTTCACCTTTAATGAGTAGCATTAGATTTAAATAGCCTTAGCAAATAAAATAGCCAACCTCCTTTTAATGAATCCTCCAATTAGAAATAGCCACCGTTCAAAAGGGTAATCCCTCTTGTTTTAGCAGACCTTCAATTATTCCAAATAGCAGTGTCTTTTCTCCCGAGTAATGCCTCTTTTCCTCCTTGTACAAATTCTGAAGGAAATAGCTACTTTTTTTAGAAAGGTAGCTATTTCTGTGTTTCTTATGAAACCATATTTTTTGAATAAAATAGCTGCACTTTTAGAAAAGGTAGCTATTTCTGTGTTATTCCTAAAATAACTTATGACTCTAACATTTTTTCCTTAGCCTTGGATAGAAGATATCATTGTGAATAAATAATACTTCTCAAACTAAATCCATGACCTTAACTATTCAAAGTAGTTAAAAGACTTATTTAAAAGAAAATTTACCCTAATAACTCTAAGAGACAAACAAACTATTGGGCTAAAACCTTCTGTTGGGAAAAATACTGAGAGGGGGGGGGGGGGGGGGGGGTGAATTAGTATTTGGTGCAGAATTTGAAACTTTTTACTTTTTCTTTTCTTTCTTAAACTATGACACATTGCACGAACTCCAAGTTATGACATACACGTGGATATCCTCAATGAAACTCGTGTATTACCAGAGATCTTATTATGCATATAATTATTTACTTAGATCTTTGCATCATTCATTCATTAGATGTTTAGTAAGCAGTAAACATGTGCAGTAAGAATAGAATAAATCATCACACATAAGCAACACACATGAACACCAGAATTTAAGGTGGAAACCCAATTTGGGAGAAAACCACCGCTGTCGTTGTCTCAGTCTTCAATATTTATTATAAAGAAAACATCTTACAACATTGTGCTGGCGCAGACTCATACCAGCACGCAGGCACCCACCTATAGAAGGCTACAACCTTCTCTCGTTTACCAGACTCTCCTGGAAGGGAGCTACAACCCCCTGCTCTCATTTACCAGCCTCTCCTAGAAGGGAGCTACTACCCCCTGCTCTCGTTTACGAGCTACCACTGGAAGGAAGCTACTACCCCCTGCTCTCGTTTACCAGCTACCACTGGAAGGGAGCTACAACCCCCTCACTGAAGGCTTCGACCCTCAGCACCATCATGGACCATGTTTCATCAATTTTCATACTGGATCCAACAACTTCCATACAACATACCTTGTAGGAAACTTTTCATCATATTTTCAGACTGGACCCACTCCACACATTTAAGCTCAACATTCATCAAACTGAAACTTATAACCCCATTAATTCATTCATTGAATCATCAACCAATCAACCAACAACTTGATCTTTAATCAACAGCATAATCAACATTCAAAGAACCCAGATCTGTATAAATACATCATTGACAGATAGCAGTAAGACAGCAAAACAGATCAGACAATTCATTCCACATACTTTAGCAAACCCTAGATTCCATACGCGCTTTTACTTCACTAAACTTGCGTACATACGCGCTTTCATAGAGACAAACCTGCATATACATCAGTGCATTTTATTCTTTAGAAACCCTAACTGCCATACATGCTTTTCTTTAAGCGGACCCGCGTATACACATGCTTTTCATGAAACGAACATGCGTATAGATCAGAAACTTCTCAGGACTGTGCAGCTCTTCAGATCAGATAAACAACTCCGATTTCATCCTTTACTTCAGCAAAGATTCGCCAGATCACAGATCTAAACATTCCATAAACAGATCTAGAGTAGTCATTTCAAATCTAGAGATCCCTCTTCATCATTTTCTTCATAGGTGCATTATTAATTCAGATCAATTAATAAATTGTTACCCATTCCATACATATATACTTCAGAGTGAAGTATTCATTAAAACCCAGACACATGCACACACTTGCACTATGATCTTCTTCTCCTTATATAGATTTAGCTTTTGTCAATACCATGAGTCAAAACCACTCAACCGATGATGGTATTCCTAGACGAGATTAAATAGATAATACAGTGCTTAATACAGTGGGCCAATACCATGGTAATTCCCCTAGGTATCATAGTTTTTAGAGCGCAGAAGGCATACGCGACTTTGAGCGTGCATATCCGCGTGTATACACAAATTTGCCTCATAAAAACTGTGTATATGCTAACCCTGAATGTATACGCGGGTTCCCTTCACAAAAGTAGAGTATATACGTGGGTTTCCTTCACAGAAGTAGCGTATACATTGTGACATATTATATTTATCATTTTTCTGTCACTTACTGGAATTTTTTTTTGTCACATCTAAACTGATCTGTAGATACATCATTCTTACATCTTTAGCACATAGGTTTCTTATCATAGGCAACTCATCAAGTAGGTTTCCATCAAGGCCAACTTCATCAAGTAGGTTTCCATCAAGGACAACTTCATCAAGTAGGTTTCCATGAAGGACAACTTCATCAAGTAGGTTGCCACCAAGGACAACACATTGCATCATATTGCCAACAATCTCCACATCAGATTTATATCAATATGATATAGGTTGCTATCCAAAGACAACTTCATCAAGTAGGTTGCCATCAAGGACAACACTCTGCATCATATTGCCAACACCTTCTTTTGAATTTTGTTAAAAATGATAAAAACTAATACACATTTTAACCCTCCAGGGCCTTCAACCATATGCTAGGGGATAAGAGAGGATCAAAGACACAACTTACAATGATGACCATACTTTGAAAAATTGCAGTGCTAACAGTGGCTACCATTGGGGATGAATTCCTCCATGTGAGGCTTCAAGGACCATAGATTCATTGCCTTAAATTCTCAGGACTTTTGAATTTCAGAAGCTAATGATAGGAACTGACTTTTATTTACTGCACTCATGAATAACTCTATTTACAAATGAAAATACCATTTGGCATGGAGTTTTATTGAAACAACACTCTGGATATTTACAATGGAAATACTGACTGAATTATCAAACAATTTGTTTTTTGAGAAAATTACCACTGACTGGACCTCCAGTCAATTGATCATCATCTAAATGCTTAAGCAGAAATGTGTTATTTTCCAGAACTTGAGCAGTTTTGAATGGCCCAACCACAATTTTTCAAACTTACCATGCTTTCCATGGTCTTCTCTTCTTACATCCCAGCGCAATACCAAATCATTTTCTTGAAATACATGTCGGTTTTCGCTTTTGTGAAAAACAACTTTTAATTTGGCTTTGTATATCTGTGATTTTTCCATCAGGGATTCCTAGATTTGATGAGCTTCTATAAGTTGCAACATCCTTATCTGAATGTGATTTGAATCATCATTTTCATATTGTAAAAACTTCATAACAGGAAGGGTCAGCTGTAATGGCATCATAACATTAGTACCATAAACAAGTTGTAAGGGAGAAACTCCAATTGATCTCTTGTTACTCACCCTATCTGCCCAAAGAGCTTGAACTAGCTGAGTATCCCAATTTGTTTTGTTTTTTGGCATAATATTATTTATGATTCTTACCAGGATTTTATTTGATGACTCAACTAACCCATTACCTTGGGGGTAATAAGGTGTAGAATGAGCCAAATCAATGTTATATTTCTGACAGAAATTTTTCATCTTGGCATATTTAAAATCCATTTCATTTTCAGTCACCAAATTTTGCTAGCAACCAAATCTAGATATAATATTTCCAATAGAAATTTAATTATTACCACATCAATGGTATTTCTGGTTGGAATGGCCTCAATCCACTTGGTGAAATATTTCGTGGCTGTAAGAATCCACCTGTGCTGTCCTGATGATGGCAGATGAATCTCACCAATGAAGTCTAGCCCCCACTAATGGAAAGGAGCATCTGCTAAACTGGGAATGAGAGGTAGTGAAAGCAGCTTCTGCTTACCGGAAAACTTTTGACACTCAGTACAAGCCCTGAATTTAGCAAAAACATGAGAGAAAAGAGTTGGTCAATAATAGCCATCTCTTAGAATTTTATTTTCTGTAGATTTCCAGTATAAATTTCCACCACACACCCCTGCATGTATCTCTGACATAAATTTTTGTGACTCAACTTCATCTACACATCTCAAAAAAAATCCTACTAGGTTCTTCTAATAAAGATGATTTTCCATTATGCAATACTTAACAACCTTCAATTTAAATTTTCTTCTCTTTGATTTTTCCATTTATGGAGGACAACTGAAATTTGATAAAAAGTACATTATATCCTTATACCAGTTGGAATAATTGATTTTAGGATAATCAGATCTACCTTTTTTATCTGTTTCTTCAATTACTTCCATATTCAAATTCAGAGCTTTGCAATTTGATTCTGCCATCAAGCGGGCTAAACCGTGTCCCTTTATCAACTTAGTTGGTTCGATTTCAATGTCAAATTATAGAATCCTTGTTAACCATCTTCCCCTCCTACCATCTGTGTCTGGATGCAACAATACATTTTTGACAGCAATATTTGGCATAAAATCAATGAATTTTGAATGCAGAACATAAAATCTAAAAGACTTTAAAGCCTTTACCAATGCATATGCATGTTTTTCAATCAAGTTTTACTTTAACTCATCATCTCTTAATGCATGGCTAAAACAAGAAATAGGTTGCTCCAAGACTTCCTTGTTCTTTTGAAGTAAAACTGCTGCAATAGTTTCCTTAGAAGCATATGAAAAAAACAGAAAATCCTTCTAAAAATTAGGGTTTATTAACATCGAGGCTTCATTCAAGGCAGATTTTATTGCTATGAAAGATGTTTTTGATTCATCTTGCCACCTAAACTCTGCATATTTCTTCAACAAGACATCTATATGTTTGATTAGTTCTGCAAAGTTCGGGACAAAATGCCTCAGAAAATTAATTTTACCCAAAAATGATTGTAACTCTTTCTTATTTATGGGTAAACCAATTTTCTGTATAGCTTCAACTCTCTCTGGTTCAATGAAAATACCATTTTCTGTCACTACGTGCCCCAATAGTTTTCCTTCTTCAACAACAAAGCATGAATTCTATGGGTTTAAAGACAAACCAAATTTTCTGCACTTATTAAACTCTTGATGCAAATGTTTTAAATGATCCTCATCATATTTTTAAAATACTGTTATGTCATTCATATAAATGACTACAAATATGTCATTTCCCCCTGCAAAGGTAATTTCCATTGCCTGCTGAAATTTTGCACCTGTATTCATTAAACCAAAAGGCATCTTATTGTACATAAAATTTCCCGAGGGTGTAGTGAAAATTTTTTTCTCCTTGTCTTTTTTGTCAACTAAGATTATATTGTACCCTGAAAAACCATCTATTGCTGACAACCTCTTTAATCCTACAACCTTCTGCAAAATATGGTCCATTTTCGGTAAATGATAGTTATCCTTTAGCGAACGCCGGTTCAAATTGCGAAAATCAACAAAAATTCTAATCTCGCCATTCTTCTTTCGAACCAGGACAATATTAGCTACCCAATTGGAAAACCTTAATAGTAGAATTATTTTGGCTTCCTACTTTTTTCCTTATTTCCTTTTCAATAGTAGGGTGCAACATAGGATTAATATGACTTATCTTCTACACCATAGGCTTTGATTCTGATTTAAGAGGAATTTTATGTTCCATTATACTTCTGTCATATATGTTCAAGTCATTGTACGACCATGCAAAAATGTCTGCATATTGCTTCAACAAATTGACATATTTAGTTCTAGTTTATTGAGGAAGAAATTTAGAAACTTTAACATATCTAGGCTGATTTTATGTACCAATATTGTAGTCAACTGTACTCTCTCCATCTTTCTTACTATCAGGCTTTAAAAAAATGTCATTATTGTCAAACAACCTCTCTAAAGGAACCAAGCCTTTAGGAATGAAGTTTGTTTTCATATCAATAATGTCTTTTCCAGCTATAGTATTTTTGAATGGCTTGTTGTTCTGACTTTCAACTGTGTCTTGCTCATTATCAATATTAATGGCTGAAAATTCCTCTACACATTCCAACAATTTCTGAATTTCTTTATCATCTTCAAATACTTGCCAATATTTGATCTTGTCAGGAATGGAAGGTCTGTTTTTAATCTGAACATGATATGTTGCTTTAACATCAAGAGGAACATTAAAATTACTAGAACCTATCGCTAGTGAATATTCCATTTCATTTTCTTCTCTGGAAACAAAATTAAAATTGAATGTTGAAAAATAAAGTTCAGTTAAATCCCACTCTTCATTTCTATAATTATTCAATTTTAAAATTTTCACTTGATAATTATCTCTCACCTGTTGTACCACCAATTCTGAATCACCAAAAATGAGCAATTGTTCAACTCCCAAATATTTTGTTGCCTTCATACCCAAAATAAGTGTTTCATACTCAATAGCGTTATTTGTAGTGGGAAAATGTAATTTGTATGATAGAGTCACTACTTGATAAGTGGGAGAAATAAGAACTACACCAACCCTTGATCCCTCTCTTGAAGAGGCTCCATCAAAATATAATTTCCAGATCCGCCCTGCTTCTAAATTCTTCTCTTTTGTGACTTGAAAATGCTATTTTTTCCTAATTTTAGGCTGAAAATTGTTTTCATCAACAATAAGGTGTAATATGGATGACCCTAACTCCTTCTCCTCTTCATATATAGGATGATTTGAGGGATTTTGTTCATCACTTATGATATAAGACATTTTTGTTTCCTATACAACCTATTGAATTGTCCTCCAAATACTGGGATAGTGGCATATGTAATATCCATTTGAAAAGTGCCTCCCAAATTTTTGGACCAAGATTTGGAAAGAAGCATTCCAAATCTAGATGGTATGTCTGCAACTAGTGTTTCCATCACTAGACCTTTCATGGGAAGTTGGGTAAGATATATTACCAAATCTTTGGTCACTCTTAAACACTTAACCCTTTTGGAATCAAAAGTGTAACGTTAATGGTATTGTTTAGTGATTTCCAGTCCTAGCTCATCCATCACTTTCTTAGGCATTAGATTGCGAGAGGCCCCAACATCTAATAGGAAGTTATGCAGAAATTTGTTATGAATATTGAGTGAAAGATAAAAAGGTGGAGAATTATCCTCATTTTGATCTTGGACATGGTTGCCCAAGTATATGGTAGAATTTTCATCCTCTATATTGACTGAATCAGCAGTAGGAGATGGTTGTAACAGACTTTTACTGACTCTATGTGGTATGGCTTTTTCAACAATTCAAGAAGTGGAATCAGAATCTTGATTTTATTTAATTCTGACTTGAAACTAAAATTAAGAGGAGAGACATATTTATTTTTTGCAGCATTTTTAATGATTGGGGCAAGGTTAGGATATGGAGGAACATCATTAATTTTTTTTTTTTGTTCGGTGTCATGTTTTTCATAATATTGTTTTTGTTGGGGCTATTGGAGAGCCCCTTTAGACCTCAAACTATAATTTCTTGTGTGATTTTCAGCCTTCTTTTCTCATTTTGGAAAATAATATGAGCATCTTCATCGTCTGAAAATAGATTTATCCTAGACTGATATTCATACTCTTGCAAATTCAAACAAGTTCACTGTGATGTCTCCCCAACTAGATTTATATCTTCATATTCCTCTTATTGTTCTTTCGAATTTTCTTCAACAAAATTATTCAGTGGAGGATGAACATTTTGATCATTAGGATTTCTTCTTGGGTTTTGTAAAATTTGTTGAGGATAAAAGGGTACCCTTAAAGGAGCCTGATTTCTATTTACTTCATTTTGAATCGGTCTAACAACAGGCCTATTTTCTAACTCCAGTTTTTTCATTTTGGAAGCAAGATATTTAATCAAATTAGACATTTGATCAATATTTTCTTCAGCTGTGAAATTTTTAGAGGAAGAATATGGTTTCTCGTCTTTCATTTTCTTTTTATCCTTTGCTCCCTTCCCCTCTTCAATTTTCAGTTTATTTAAGGCCATAAGATTGGACTGCACTCCAATAGTAGCCTCCTACATACCTACCAATGTTTGTGGCTTCTCACATCTCAACCACAGTGAAAACTTGGATTCTAAGGCACTAGAAAAGGTTAACATAGCTATGGTTTTAGGAGTTTTGACTTCTACATGAAATTTTTGATAGAATTTATTGAATCTCTTTCTAAATTCTACCAATGATTCATCAATCCTCTTATTTAAAGCTCCAAACTCTGTAAGGTAATACAAGTAATCCTTACTGTCACCCCATCGTTTTACAAGCACTTCCTCTAAAGCATCCATTTCTGTTATTGAATTTGGTGGAAAATTTCTAGACCACTTACGAGCTTCTCCATCTAAGCTTTGAACAAACAGCCTTGACCAGAAAATTTCATGTTTAATTTTTTAGTTATCAACATAACTGTAAAAGGAAACTAAGTGTTCTTCAGAAAATACTCCTTCTCCCTATTGTATATTTGGAAAAATATTTCAGATAATCCCCTTGAGGAAGAGGATGCAAAGGTTGACGAAGAGTGAGTGGTGCATATCTTGTAGCAAGAATCTGTTGCATCCTTGTAGGAGGAGGCTGAGCCATGACTTGCTGAGGTAAAAATAGCGGAATAATTTCTTATGCAGATGTTTGAGTGCTAGAAATTATATTTTGTGGAGTTTGTATTTGTTTTGGAATAACAGAAGATTGAAGTCCTTGGGATGGTTCTTCAGGATTTTGAGCTGAAAATAATGAATTTTCAAAGAAATGAAAAATAGTGGTCTTTATTTCAACCTCTCCAGGAGAATCAGATTAGAATGTAGATTCTTGAAGGATTGGGGCAACTTCAACTTTGTTCTATTGAGCTAAAAATTCATAGATATTAAAGGTCAAATTTTCAGGAAGATCACCTTCTCTTTGATGAGAAGAGGATGAGCTAATAGATGGGTTTTGGAACAAAGGAAAATACTCCCTTTGTGGGCTAAGAGAGGACTGATATTCAGGATGAGTTTGAAGAAATATTAGAATTTTTTTAATATCTTCTTCAGTTAAAATAACCCTATCTAGGAAGGGTACAATTTCCAACACTTGTTCATTTCCATTCTATCAATCCAAAGGCTTTTGATTGCTGGTTTTCCTCGCTGACACCTAAAACCTCCGATTTTTCTTCTTTCACTGGAGTAATACTTGTCTCTTTGATTTAATAAATGATGACTGAGAGGTAATTTAAGCTAACATCATCTAATTTATCTTTTATAGAAGCAGTTTCAACTTGAAATATTTTAGTAGAGTCTTTTGAAATTGAAGCTTCATTAGATTTTAAGATAGATGTGGGTACCTTTTCTTTTGGAATATACTTTGAATGCACATTTTTCACTGAATGTGATGTAGCTTCAGCTGATTTCTGTTTCCCTCTTGCATCCTTTATGATATTTTCTGGGTCAGAGACTGGAGCCACAGGAGGTGATCTCTGATTTATTATTGTAGTAGGGGGTCTTGAAACCCGTTGTCCTCATTGTGGAGTCGCTGGGTGAACTAATTACAATCAGAAAAATGAATAGTTTTTATTTTCCCTAAAAAACTAGTTCTAGGCATTCATAAAAAATACTTCGGGAGAATACTAAGTTTAGAATCTTCATCTCTCGACAGACGCACCAAAATATGTTAGCACTGGAATCAACACTTGGATTGTAACAAGCACCTGACCAGACACATCTTAAGCTCAAGGGATTTTCTTATAGTTGGATTATGATTTGGAAAGTGGTTGAGATTCTCACACACACTGAAAAATTAAAGGGTTTCAAGCTAATAAATCACTCACACATACGAGGGCACTATTTTTTGATGTGGCAGTAAGGATAAGTTTGTATGTTAATGGTTAGGAGAGTGTGCGAGAATAGTGGGTCTAAAGAATAGAAGTCCACTGTCAAGAAGAAAATAAGACAAAATATTTCATACCTATAATGTATTGATGAAAGAAGGCTTCTTCAAGACTTACAAAAATCTCATCATACATTTAAATATTTCTGTAATAGGGAAAGCTTATGAATAATCTCACCATGCATATCTTATCCATAAATATTGTAAAAAAGTACTTACAAAATTAGATAATCATGTACATCTATACCACAAGAATAACAAAAACATGAAACATCATATGTAGATCATAATATGGAATGAAACTATAAAGTATGGAAACTCATTAGGAGATAGAAAATACACACATCAAACCTTTGATCAGTCCTCAAGAGTGTATTTGGATATTATAAGCTCCAAAATATACAACACAGGATGCAATGAGATGAAAAACCAATGAACCCTTTCTTCATTGCTTTAGATAGTATATATATAAAAAGGTGTTATGTTAATGCTTCCACAAAAGTGAAATTTTGTTGAAGGGAATTTATTACAATCTTCTACATTTATGAAATATTACCTTAAATGTAACAGAACATTTATCTGAAATACAAAATTTGGTTTACACATGCATGAAGATAACAAAGGACAATCATGGAGATCGAAATAGCTGAGTTGAGGTGGCTAACTTCTCCTCATTTCCTCGAAAAACATCCTCCACAAATAGTGCAATTTCCAACTGAAAAGGACACCTGAACCTTTATCCACAAAAGTGTAGGAGTAACCAACTGAAAATGACACTTGAAAGATAACTTCATTGGATGACACTTTAAAAAAACCATTACCACTGAGGTTGCATACACTTTATCACCACTTATTCATTCCTTGAAACCAGAACAAAAATCTACCTTTTCATCTTATTATAAAAATTATGAAAATAATAGCTACTTTTCTGGAAAAGGTAGTTATTTCTGATAATTCAGTAGATAGGACAAAAATGATATCATTATTCATATTTTCATTGTTTTAAGTATTCAATCATTAAAGGTCTAGTATAGAAGCAAAAATCCTAATATCTTTTGCCTTAGCGATCCTCTTATTTGGCTTTCTCTTTTGTACTTGCTTTTTCTTTTGAGCCTTCTTCTTCCCTAGATCATTTTCTAGACATTCATCTATGTTTATTATCTCATCTTTGAGAGCAGGATTGGCTATGAGCTTGCTTTATAGCCTGAGCTTATTCTTTCATCTGGTATGAGGACTTTGAATTTATGGATTAGGAATGTATGAAGGCCTCCTTATTCCATGGATAACTCTCCTTGATTTCCCCTTTTCAAACTCAGTTTCAGTAAACTCAGTTTCTCTGCTCTCTTCTTCAAAATATGAGTATGAGTGGATTATTTCTTTCCTTTTTCCTTTATTTTATGATCTGAGAGATGAATAAAGCTGGGCTATAGTTGGTTCTTCTGTTGTAGTATCTGAAACATTACTTTTCCCCTTAGATGATGCTTTGAGAGATGAAAAGACTTGTGCGAGTGTTGGTTCCTTTACTGCTGGAGTGACATTGTCTTCTTCATTC
Organism: Pinus albicaulis; assembly: GCA_034641835.2. Classification (NCBI taxonomy): domain Eukaryota; kingdom Viridiplantae; phylum Streptophyta; class Pinopsida; order Pinales; family Pinaceae; genus Pinus; species Pinus albicaulis. The sequence continues at coordinate 1,507,000,027 of CM076581.1, read as the reverse complement.
TCCTGTCTAGTCTCTAGAACAGGACTTGGTGTTAATGTTTCAGGGGTGACTTCTGCTAAATATCTTCTGTCAGAATAAGTTTTCTTCTGCATTTATTCTTTGAAGAGGAAGCTGCATCTTCCCTGCCTTTAGACGTAGCATTCTTTTCAGGAAGAGTAGCCTTTTTTTTAATCTTTCTTACATGCTCCTGCATGAAATAATACAAGTTTTGTGGCTCCTTAGGTAGTCTTATGGTATAAAATTCCTTGGCTGGTTGCATCATAGGTATAGGAGTGGTGGTTTGATCTCTAGCTCTCCTAGCAGAGTTCCTTGTTTGTCTACTTGATGGTGATGAAGATTGACCAGTTTGTGAAGGGGTTAATGTAGGTGCAGGGATTGATTGTTCCTCTTGGGTCTTTTGTCTTAAAGGCCTTCCTACCCTTCTACTTGAATTAACACTACTGAAACCTTCATCGGCTAGGAAATTTTCCCATGTGGTTCTCTTCTTCTTCAAATGATAAACCACCAGAATTTTTATTAAAACCCTGTGATAAAGATTGTGAAGAGAATAATCTAGGGTTATTTGTATTTTCTGAGACATTTTCAACAGATATATATAGAGGAAAAATGGTAGGTTCATAGGTTTGGAGCCTGAAATATGAGCTAAAAACCTCATATTATATTTATGCACTGTGGAAAACCTTCCTTCACAGGTGATATAACATTGCACTGTGGTAATAACATCTTTCCATTCAGGCCTAAAATAAGAAATGTGAATAGTAGGGGTCCAATCTTCATTTTCATCCTCCGACTTAAGATAGGGATTTAAATCTACTTTAAGAAAATTTCTTCTCTTATACCAGGACTCGCCTGTAGCTGACAGTTGGGTAGCTCGTGCAATAATGGTCTCTATGATCCTAAAGGTTCGAGACCCCAGCTTGACCTTCTCTCCATTGAAAGACTCGAGAAATGCTTGAGGAAATGTAACATTTTCTCCTAATAACTTCTTTAAAAACCAATACCATTCTGCTGCTTGAATTGTGGCTTTGCACAGTAATCAACGAAACGAGTATTGGTCGGTTTTGAACGGTTTACCTTACCACCCTTACCCATTCTGTTAACAGCTAACTCAACCATTAATGCACACGTGTAAAACTATGAACAACAACCCTCCACCAAGCCCTAAGTGCTGGCACAAGGTAAAAAACTACTTGTTGGAAGATAAGAAATTGTTTCTTGTAGCTTTCTTGGGGCTAAATGGAAACAAAGCTCTGCATGCCCTAATCATGGTGACGTTAAGTGACACGAACTCAAATGATTAACATTTTGGTGCCAACTCATTCCACCGAACATTTCACCCCATTGAATAACTAAACTAATTTCTACTCGTAATTCAACTTCGATACATTTCACCTTTAATGAGTAGCATTAGATTTAACTAGCCTTAGCAAATAAAATATCCAACCTCCTTTTAATGAATCCTCCAATTAGAAATAACCACCTTTCAAAAGGGTAATACCTGTTGTTTTACCACACCTTCGATTATTTGAAAGAGTAGTGTTTTTTCTCCTGAGTAATGCCTCTTTTCCTCCTTGTAAAAATTATGAAGGAAATAGATACTTTTTTTAAAAAGGTAGCTATTTATGTGTTTCTTGTGAAACCAGATTTTTCGAAGAAAATAGTGCATTTTTAGAAAAGGTAGTTATTTATTTGTTATTCCTAAAATAATTAATGACTCTGACATTTTGTCCTTGGCCTTGGATAAAAGATATCATTGTGAACAAATAATACTTCTCAAACTAAATACATGACCTTAACTACTCAAAGTAGTTAAAAGACTTATTTAAAGTAAAATTTACACTAATAAATCTAAGACACAAACAAACTATTGAACTCGAGCTTTTTTTTTGGATTTTATTAAAAATAATAAAAAATAATACACATTTTAACCCTCCAAGAACTTCAACCATAGGCTAGGAGACAATAGAGAATCAAAGACACAACTTATAATGATGACGAGACTTTGAAATAATCCAGTGCTAACATGTGCAACAATTGCGCAGCAAAATTTAAATTTCTACAATTTGGTTGTCTTTCCCGCTCCAAAAAAAAAACCAACAATTCATCACATATACCTTATGACTCCCAACATGCTTCCAACCTACCAAAATTATAATTTACAAATCGAATGTTAGAAATTTCAGAATTTTGTCAGCAAAATTTGAAATTTCAGAATTTTGTCAGCAAAATTTGAGGAAAAGGGTCTCCAAGCGATACCTGTAACTCCCAAACTGTACCACCTGTGTAAAAGATGAGATAGGTTTTTGTATATGAACTTGTTTTTGAGAGAAGCATCTCTCTGTTTCCTCAAAGGTTGCCCCATATGCTCAAAATATTTTCCCAAACTCATGGCTAAAACAGTAAATTTCAGAGTCTGAGAAAATAGGCTTTGAATATGCATTTGAATCTCCCAATATATGAAACTAGTGTAGAAACTAAAGGATTTTTTTTTTTTCTTTGGTATGTTCTTGAGAATAACCTCTATCATTTTTCCAAAATTCAGCTCAATTTGGTCAGAATAAAATTTTGAAAATTATTACTAAAATAGTCATTTTTGGAGCAAATTCGTAGGAGAGTGTAGCATACCTCCATGTTTGATATGGTTGAAGATGGTTTTGTGCAAGGATGAGTGCATATATGTGCTTCGAATTACCTAGAGATGATGTATAATCCTCTGAGTACTTCCCTCCATGCTTGCAAACCTCCAAAATTACTTTTCTACTGTGTAACTTCAGAAATGGTTTCCTTAAACACTAGAAATTCCAGATCAACAATCTTCACTTTATCTCTGAAATTAAGAAAAAAAATATTTACAAGATACAAATGATAGCCATGAATCTATATTTTCTCATAAAAATATATACACCTAGTCTGTTCAAATGGCACTCTAATGGTTCAGTCAGATTTCACAAGGTTTAGGCTTCTAGGTTCAATACACACCACTTCTCCTCCTTTGATTTTGATTTTGCTAGCAGGGCTTTCCATGTGGCCTCTTAAAACCTATAACACATATTTTTCATGTGTATCATGACACACTAACTCTGTGGAATATTGACAACACAAATGTCAAAGTGACAGCACAATACAAAGGTGTCCGATAGGACTTTTTCACAAAGTTTAAAGGGCTCTGCTTGCTGGTGCTCTATCAGTATTTTTAAACCACGTTCTGTATGAATTGAAATGTGGTATGTATGGGAGAATTTTAATAGAAGTCGCCTAGAAATTTTATTAATCAATTCATTTGACACTATATACACTTGACACGTAAACCCCAGGTCTGCAATATTATCTCAAACTTTGTCCAGGAAAAATGGTTTGCAGAACGGTTGTGTAGCATCACATTGAAACATTATCAAACGACTTGTAAATGAGCTTCAAAAGACAAACTGAGGCTATAATTTATGTATCCTACCTCTTAAATTAAGAAGAAATTATTTGTAGTTGTGTGTCACCTCTGCAAGGATTTGGAGATGGTTGTGCAACAATTGCATAACAACTGTGCAGTTACAGAATTTGTGTAGAGATTTCACAATATTCCTCCGTAATATTCTTGATATTAGCCTATGTAATGTGTATGTTGTCACTGCGCTTCTGAAATTACTCTAATGGAGAATGGAGAGTGAAATTAAGGCAGTAAGAAATAAATTTTGAATGCTCCCTTTCGTTTGCTTTGTCTTTTGTGTAGACTTATTACAACGGTGTTATGGGTATAATGGTTGTTAGGAGCATGAAATATTAATTATATTGATGAGTTTTGATGGTTTAGTTTTTATAATAATAATAGGTGAGTTTAGGAATATGAGTGATAATTATTAGAAATGGGTTTAGAAGGGAGGGGTGGATATATGCATATGAATGTGAGATGTAAATGTAAATTTCGAGGGCTAGTGTATGGAAGGGGTTTTATGAAATAAGGTATATGAAAGGATTGTAGGAATGGGAAGTATATGATAGGGATATATGAATGGAACCATGAATTATAAATGATAGAATAGGTTGGATGAATCAGACTTGTTGTTATTGGTTCTTACCAGTGACCGTTGATACATAGCCCTTTGAAGCCTAATTGAATTTTTATCAAAAGCTAACCTCATGACTCTCTCAAACTCACGCTCTCTTTAACTTTATCTTATCTTTATGAACCCTTTATGGAAATCCTCTAATGATGTGGGACAATGAATTTTTAGACTATGGCAACAACAACTCATAGGCTAAATTGTTGCACAAAATCCAAAATGAATGAATGAGACAAAGAAATTGACCTAGAAACCCTAAGACCCTAACAAAATGATCCAAGGGTTAAAAAATATACTCAAAAATTAAAGTGCTCAAAATCTCTTGAAACTGATGCCAAATAAAAAATCCCATCAATTTTATTGCAACCACACTTCAATCGCCTCAATTTGACATCGTACAAGGAAGTCATTGCATTCTGAAGTTTTTGGCAAACAACTAAAAAGTCAACTTGTAGGTGTTGGGTCTCCAAAATTTTATTCATTTCACCCTATTTTGTTTCACTTTGCTTCAGAATTATCCATATTGCGTAGCACCATAACCATGCACTAATACCATCTTCAAGATGAAATATGGGTTTAGACATATGATTTTCCAATACATTTATTGTGGTATTTTGAGAGAAATTATGGTTAAATATTAGAAACATAACATGAATTCACTTATATATAAAATTTGGATGAGCTTTGTGACATTTTTAGGCATATTTGAAGATTCCAGGACAGTCGTATTTGGCATACAAAACTTAAATTCAAATTTCCTCTTCAAAATCTTGAAGATTTGAGGAAGATTTGATATCATTGGTCAACACAATTCTTGGAGAAGAATCATGGAAATTTTCATAAGTGTCTCCTATCAAATCTAGGAGAGATTTTTGAGAGGATATGAATAGATGCTAATTGCTATATGTAAACACATGGTTCTAACCACATGAGATATTTGTGGACGTAGGAGACATTTGTGGATCTACATTTATGAGTTAGTTATATTACTTTTTGTATAAATAGAAGTGCCTACTCCTCTCCAAATTTGTGAAAAGTTTGGGGGTTATGCTCAAGATTCAATTTATAGTATTGGATGTTAAGGATTGACACTATGCTTATGATTGATGTAATGAATACCTGCATTATATTTCTCTTTGATATGGTTGTACCTTCATTTGGTATATTGACACTATGCTTATGATTGATGTAATGAATACGTGCATTATAGTTCACTTTGATATGGTTGTGCCTTCATTTGGTATTTTATCAATAGTTTTCTCAACTTTCTACCTCTCATGCACTTTGGGATGGCCACTTAATGAGTATGGGTTGTATTCTAATGTTTTATTTTTTTTATTTTATTTGCATTCATTTTAAGTCTTTTGATTAAATTCATTGTTTACATTTGTTCATACTCATTTAATTTATGTTCTTTTGCAGCTTAAGCATTATTGCTCTCATTTCTTAGATTCATTGCTTTTCAATTTGTTTGATAGATATTCTTGAATGATTCTAATTTGAAAATGAACACATTAGTAATTTCAATTGATCTCTCACAACTTTCAAAATAGGTTTCATTTAAATTTCGTAGTTTAAGAATTCAACGCTTTCTTAATATAAGACTTGTTGCTTTGTAGATTAAAATTTACTTTCAAGTCATTAGAATAGATTTAATTTCTTGTTGGTAAAATAGATTTACTTTTATGTCACTAGAATAGATTTATTTTCATGTCAATACAATAAGTGTAATTTCATGTCAATTTTCATTTCAATTTAATAGATTAAAATATTTCTTTCCATCTTCTGAATTTGAGACTTTTGAAAAATAAATTGTGTGCATACCCATCTTAGACATTTTTAATGCATAGTTTTTATTTTATTTTTTTGTTTTATTTCAATAATTTTGATTCCCTTTCGAAATTTAAATTCAATTCCTAGCATATATTATGAAAGTATACTTCAAAATTTCACGAACCTCATGTTTAACAATTTAATGAAAAGTAATTTAACTAACAGTTAAATTACCCAAAAACAGGGTTGACTCGGAAGTGTATAGATGCCATTTGGCAGTCTGTATGACGATGCCATGCTGACATCATCTATTGATCAACCATTACAAAAGACAATTGGAATTATCCATTTGGACCACTCTATTGATGACACTTGGCGCACTATTATTGGTTGAAGGCATTCAGGAATGGTCCAATCAAAGAGTGACATGTGACCCAATCCTAGGGCACCACATGGAACTCCAAATGGCACAAAATTTTGGTTCAATGGACCAACCAACCTCCATAGGATTCTAACTCCAATCCTCGTGCCTAACAATCCATTGTCGCACCGTTAGAAGACATGTGTTTGTTGTTATACAGTCATGGCGACATTATATTTAATGAATATGGTTTCAACATCTAGGGGGAGGGTCAAGCAGACAGACACACTCGAACAACCCAACCCTATGTTGTATGCCAAGAAATGTGGCCACAACAGAAAGGTTGGAAGAGCAGGGCACATGACACCCTACGCATGCCCCAGAGGATGGTTATGTTTACCGCAAAGATCATGGGCGGAGGTTACAGAGGAGCCATAGGAGAAGGAGCGAAGTTTAATGCCAAGCCCAAGTCACATGCACTTCAATGAGACAAGGAGCAGTTCCAACCCTCGGTCATCAGTGTTGACATATGACCAACATAAGGGGCATAGTTTTTGCAGAGGGGCTCAACCCATTAAAAAATAATTTATTATTTTAAACAAAACAATTCCCATTTAGCTAATAAGAGTGGATCACACACGATACCTCTAGGTTTTAATTTGGCCGCTCTACCAATATGTAAAAAGACATTTTTGTTGCTAGTTTTTGCAGAGGAGGGAGTTTTGTAGAGCGTTTTGGAAGAAGATTGAAGAATAAGGTCCATCTTGTTTATTTTCATCCTTTTTGAGCCCAAGAGGAGCCTACACATGGGTTTTGGGGAATTATGGACTAAATGGCAGTTTTATTTTTGAAATTTGATAATTTTGTGTTGATGTATTCGAACATTTAAGCATATAATAAAAAGGGCCACCATTGGAAGATAGACCCAAAGACGTAGGCCAAGAGGGGTGAACTCCATCATTAATTTTTTGTGTGTTGATGTTGCTTATTGTCCATTTTAACTATTAAAAATTTTCAAAATTTACTTTAGTTTTTGTTCTTTTTAAATCATGGTCCATTTCGTAAAATACTACCTTGTAAAACATTTCATGAAACCTTGATTTTAAATTTCACATTCTCACCGCATGTCCAACACCTCAGTGTCTCTTTTTCCTCAATCTTGTGCTAATCTCCTGTAGATGGTTGTGCATGAACTTTCTCCCCTTGACCACTTGTACGTTGAAATCAACCTTCACCAACTGAGGCAACACTTTCTTTCTTATCAGTGATATTTTTCGGCCACTTCATTTTGTCTTTCCAATTTCCTTTTATTTTCCAATTATTTTTATAATCGAGCCTCTTGTTTGGTTTCTCATAAATATGTTTGAATTTATTAGCAACATTATCCAAATTATGTGGCTCATAAAACTTTATGTGGTTTCTTAATGACATAGGGAACCCACTAATAAATCATTGAACCTTGTCCTTCTCATCTTTGAGATATGGCATATATCTCAATAGCTAAAGAAATAAGGTAATGCACTCTTCATTGTAACATTTGTCCCAACTTCACCTCATAAAAATCCTTTGATTTGTTGTCATAATATTTTTCTAATAAATATTTATGTCTCAAGAGATTTTCAAACTCATTCCAAGTCATTCTTTCTTCTTTTATGGAATTAACATTTTTCAAATCTTCCCACCATATGTTTTCTCTTCCTTTCAAGTTGTAGGTGGATATTTTTGCCTTTATGTTCTCGAAATAGTCATGAATTCTGAATAAAATATTCATCAAAAGCAACCAAGATTCTAAATTTTCATATTTCTTCACCTCCCCATCAAATGTAGGTGGCTTGGCCTTTTAAAATTATGTGGGAATATGGACCCTTCCCTTCCTTCTCTAATTATGATGATGAAAATGATGACAATGAGGACGAAAATGATGATAATAATGCCCCCTGGTAGTAGCACTAGAATGCCTACAAACATTATATCCATGAGTGTTGGTTATTCCTTCAGGGGTGCTTAATGGTGTGTTTTCCCTCATAGAATATTCACTTTCCCTTTTATGTCTCTTCCTGGACCTACTACCATCTATCTCATTTTTTCTTTCTTATGATTCTAAAAGGCTTAACTTGGCTCTATAGCTAGCCCCCAGCTCATGTTGCTTATGTATCTATAAGTCTAAGAGGCTTTGTAGTATGACTACATTTACCTCAACTTTCCTCTCTTGAGCCTTTACCAACCTTTCATTATCTACCTTGAAGCTTCTTTTCTCAACCTTCAAGATTCTGAAGGTATCCAAACATTCACGAGATTTGGCTCCTCCCTTATTTCCCATTGATCTTTATTCCTCATCCATGCCTTCCCATTCATATCCATCCCATGACATGTCAGATTTCTACTTGAACATTATTTTTCTCATCCTTTAATTCTTTTTTTATTTTGATGTGTTTTTAGTCACACACAACTTTTAGATTCATAAGATCATAATCAAATAAGAAAAATATTTACCTTTAACTTTCTCTCATGGAGCTACCATATTGGTCTCACATTAACAAAACAAACCATGTTAGCACATCAACATTGATTAGAATCAAACTACAAGCATTATTCCAGCTTCATGTGCAATCACCAAATATGTTTCTAGCACTCACTAAACAATAAAAATTCAAAGAGTCAGATGCCTATGTTTGTCAACAATTCTCATTAACATAAAGTCAAAAAAGAAACTCATAGGTATAATTATTTCCTAAGGACAAAGGGAAGGAATAACTCTCTAATGAGCAAGAAACTTACTGCCCTTGACACTATCAACCTCACTAGCTGAATCAAGGCTTCAACATCACTTACATATACACAAATTCAAGTAGAAAGAGTGTAACCACAAAGGTTTAAAACCACATGTTTACAACAACCCATGATGAGACTTAGATATCCCTTCAACATTTAATTATCACAAGATGACAAGCATTACACCGTGACCATTGAATTCACTATACAATTATTTCAGTAGTGCAACCCTAACACTATTATAGGGAAATACATCTCTGCAAAAACATATTAGTATAAGGCCATTCATTCCATGAAATAATTCATGCTCATTAACACATATTTGTATCGATAAGAATGAGAAATAAACACATTTACACAAGTGAACCAAGAATTGTCATGCATCCCATTAAAATATGAGTCATCCAAACTTAATATAAAATCCATACAGGATTATGTATAAGAAGATCTTATCTTAAAGTTCTATTGAATATGGGAGACTGAGTCTGAGACTACAAATCTTCACCTTACCATAGACAAGTTGTAACCAATATACTTGCATCTGTCACCCTCCAGCCATATTCAAAGGACTGATAGTGTCTTGTTCAAGGGAATAATCACCAGCTTCCAGCTACAACATGGACTTTAGAGGTCTGCATACCTCCACCCACCATCTTATCAGACATTTACTAATGCACATGGAATCTATATGCCTACGGCCTCCACCTGCAAGTTATCAACTAGCCACACACTCTCTAGGGAATCAAGAGGCTTCACCTCCATCCTAGAAGTATGAAACAAAGTGGTTCCACCTAATGAAGGGAATTAAGAGCACACTGCCAAAATTCAATAAACATGCATACAAAACTCTATAATTTCTTCACTAGGATTCCAAGGTCTAAACCTCTACCCCAATTTTTCAAGATACTATAGAGAATGCCATATCCACCCTCCAACCCCTTGAGGTATCCTGAGATTTAACCTCACCTAAAGGAGAATTCCTCACATACTCCTAATTCTCAACCAAAAGTATGATAATGTTCTAAGAGTGGTGAAATATCTAATGTTCTCCACACTGTTGTAGGTGTCACATATTCATTTTAATCATACATTATCCATGCCTCTATTATGAAAAATGAACAATTCATGCCCTCCTTAATGCACATGTGAAGTTCTTCAAAGTTGTTCCCCAAAAAATCCTGCACATCCTCTTCTTTTGTGCCTGGTGGAGAGAGTCCCTTTGGAAAAATCCTCAATAGTTTCTCTGTGTTCCCCTATGGCTTTCTCTAGAAACTAGTTACAATAATTTCTCCTTTTTTTTCCTTGATGTGTGTGCATGTTCCCTTTTCCTAATTATGTTGTTTGGTCCAAAAATTCTTCCCTCGACTAATGTTTGTAGATCCATCCCGCAACTCCATAGAATGATCACCCCTTTTCTAATCCCATGTTGAGTGTGTCTATGTTCTCCTACTTTCCATTCTGACTCCTCTTACCCCTTCTCTCTCCCAGGTTGACATCCAAGCTCTTTTACCATTGCACATGTAGGTATTGTGCATTAATTTGTTTGTCCTTTTTTTTTCACTAAGTATTCCCCAAGTTAGCATGGGCTTTGTTCCTTGATTTTAGCCCACAAATTTACAACACCATTCTCACTTAAAACACCATTCCAGTTCATTGATGTTCAACAAGAAACCTTCAATGTTTGTCCAAACAATCGATTTTCTCCCTTCAATAAGTAGCCTAAATTTCCCAAGAAATTTACCTCCCTCATTCCCTTTGGAATCTGTGTCGCTTAGTCAACCCATTTTAAACTTTTAAATTCAAATAGAGAAATAAAAATTTACATGGAAAGAAAAAACCAAGTATAATATGGGATATTACAAAGTTCCTTGGGGATATATATTGAGATATCCTCAATTCCTTTGATTACTATGATGGATCCTACTCCTACTACTTCTTTTACATCACCATTCTATCTTTCAGGCATACCACCAATTATGCCTGCAACCCCAATTAGTATTACCAGTATTTATGTGTCCCTAACTCATACTATATTTTTATTCAATATGGAGGCATGTTAGAGCTCACAACCCATAGTTGGGTGGTTCCCATATAGCTTGTCCCTACAATTAATACACCTTTTTCAAGCTTGGGACAATCATCTATGGGGAGTCTTCCATGGGGGTTTTCTTCTATTCCTAGTCATCAAGGTATTTTTTAACGATTCAAATATTATTCCTATTTATAGTATTATAAGTGGCTATTATGGTTTGAAAATTCATATATATAGAATGTAGGAAAATATTCAATGAAAGACTTGTTATTTACAATCTAAATTGGTAAATTTTTGGCGAATTTCATCCATTTAAACATCTATATGTAAAAAATAGGTGATTTTTTAACCAATTTGACAATTTTGTTTTTTCAAAAAAGTCCAAAAAATAGCCAATTAGCGAAATTTCACCCCTAAAATTTTCCCTACTAGTCACTGTAGGTGTAGTGGTGTTTTAAAAGGATCACCTAATCCTTGGGGTAGTATATCATCAAGAGGAATACCATTCCCTAACGACCCAAGTTCCTTTTAAGGGCCCCACTTGTATGGTGGTGATATCCCCACTCTTACCATATTCCCCTGAATATTACTACATATGGGGGTGATTTTTCATTAGGAAGTTATACTTTAGGAGATAAATATGGTCCCATTAGTAGTCATTTTTTTTTTATTTTCTTTTTTCCTACGGTAAATAATCATTTTCCCACCACATTTTGTTGAGGGCCTCAAAACCATAGGACTACTAATCCTTTTGGTAACCCGACTACCTCTAGAAACTATGTCATGGGAGGATTGCAAGTTCTGTCTAGAAATCTATCTCTTCCTCCAGATCTATTTGACAAAAATCACCTTCCATTTATTTCATCTCTTAATTTATTGAATCTATATACACTAACATAAGATACCATATTCCACAATCCATTTTAGCCACATATACCCATGGAGTCACCTTCAAACATCCCTAAAATAAATGGAAAGCTAGGAGAGAACCTTAAAATGCACATTAACACTTATCACCTATGGTATTCATCAAGCTCCTTGTTGGCTGATATTATTCTCTTGCATATTTTAAATCATTTCTTAGCTAATGATGCCACAAAATGATATATTGAACTCGACTAGGCATCATGTCATAATTATGCCACTCTGACACAAATGTGCATGAACCATTTCCAGTTCCCTTCACAAAAAGAGCTCGAAACTTATCTCCTATCTAACATTCAACAAAACACCCCCACTTATATTCCACATAATATTCATGAGTAGAGGTGATGTAAGCATTTGATTAGGACCAATATTGTTGATTGACTACTGAAATATTAGTTTCACATGATCCTTGCTACATCAAATTTCTAATGATGTTGTTATGGTTAAGGCTTCTACTAAGGAGTAGGAAATTCTAAGTCCCAATCATCTCAACATGATATATGCACAATGTGGTAGACTAGATTTTATTATTCCTAATGCTTCTCATATATGTAATGGAGTAGTGGATCTGACTATGAGAGTGAAAAACTATGAGACTCCTAAATTGTTTTTTTCTTCTAAGGACCTAGTGATCCCAAACTCATCCAATGTGCCTCATTCAGTAGATAAAACTTTAAGGTAATATTCCAAAATGGCATAATGCATTGATACACAAACATAATATTGGTAACACATAAAATGTATAGGTAAGTTTATGATCAACACAAATATAGACAGAATAGCTGAGACATTTTATTCATAGGATAAGATTTAGTTACAAAAGTGTAAAAAATATGAGGTAATCTAGCCAAAGAGATGGCCTAGAATGACCCTAAAAAGGTGCCAAAGTAGGCACTGCGTAACTAGAGAGCTATTGGAAGCAAATACTGCGTTATCCCTTCAGCAGATAATGAACATATGACTGTAGGCTGAAAAAAAAATGCATATCTACAGAAATTTGGAGCTCTGATGATGCCAAGATTCTAAATCTGGGCTCTATGATGGAAACCCAAGATAACCCAGAAAGGAAATTCCAGATCTATGAGATTGGAGATTTACCCTCTTAGGTTTTGATCCCTAGTTTGTTGGGTTATGCAGATCTGAAGCTAGATATGACAAATAGATGGCTGAAATATGTCAGAAGATCAAATCTAAGCTTGAAGGGCTGATCCATTCACTAGATCATCAAGCTAGAAGCTCAAGATCTAGCTCTTCAATCCTCCTTTGAAGATTGCAGTCGTTGCTACACAACTACTCATAAAACTATGTTGTAAAGGAAGGAGGCTCTTTAGCCTACTGCAGAATATGGCTATGAAGCTCAAGACTAATGGAAATAATTCATACAATGTGAAGGAATGGTCCTCGACTAGATTACTAGCCCAAATGCTAGCAACTTCCCTTCTCCCTTGGATCTACAAGAATGGACTGCAGAATTCCTGATGGAAATGTTGTTTTTGGGAGATGAATAATAGATGGCCTGATGCCTGATATGTATCTGAAGCAGTGGAAGGTTGATCTTGAATCTCAAGGTGATAGGATGAATCTTTCATCCATTCCTCAACTAAAATATTGAAGGACAACCTACTCCTCTCAAACTAATCTCCATAAATGTGTAATTTATGAATATGAATGTTCTGCAGAAGTAGGAACAATATGGCACCAATGCCTGATGATGAATGTAGTGCAAGCACTCTTCCTTGGAGATCACTCAAGGAAAGAGGTGGGATTCCAGCTCAGGAACACCCTGTTCTAAACAACACTGCAAACTTAGCAAAAGAGCATAAGATTGCATGCAATGTCAAATGATAAATCCAGATCTAAACAGATCATAAATCAATAATCTAAATTCTACCTTCTATGTTGCCTTCATCTTCATTATATAGTTTGTGAAACTTCTCATGCCTTGGCCTACCTCATAACTGCACTGTACATGTGGACGTAGGTCTCCATGTTGACGGTGTTGTCTCTCCATGATCTCCATCATGTGTGAATGTGATGATCACCCTCTCCATAATGTGTGCATTAATGCACCATTTCCTCCATCATCTCATCATAAATACTATGATCTTACATTTGATTCCTTTTAAGATCTTAGTTGATTGCTTCAACCTCCATGATGTTTCTCATTAATGAGACATGATCTCCACTCCTTTCACATTAATTAGCTGCTCCACTACTCCATTATGTAGATCTAGATCTAAAATATCCACATACACGTATCAAAAGTGGATTTTATTTATCTTTGGGGTTTGTGGGTCCTTCCACCCTCTTATTTACTTAATTAATTATGGAAATTAAGAACTCTAATATTCCAAATATCATGTCACAATTTAGGAATATTATAGTCCTCCCCGAAAAAATGTTTCTTGTCCTCAAGAAACTGCAAAAGTGGATGCTACAGCAAAAATCCTCCATCAAAATGGCATCCTCATGTGGAAGGCCTCCCCATATGTCATAATCTGTCATGCATGTCCAACTCCAAAGCTACCTCTCTAGAATGTCTAGAATGGCCTCCAACTGAAAAGTTATATACCCTTCCTCATAAATGAATCTCCAAGTGGCAACCTGTTGAGGCCTCGAAATTCATTGCAACAACATGGGGGATGACCACCCGGTCTAGGCCTTAAAGTAGTTCCTTTTCCGTTTGGAATGGTGGCTCCGACTGGTTTAACTAGGTCCAGTTACCTTCTCTCAATATCCATTGGTTTAAAATATGACTTTTATATATCAATGGGAAATAAACATCAGATCATTTTTCTTGCCGATTAGACAAGAAAGTGATCCTTAAGCTAATTTGGGCTTAGCCAAGGCACAACTAAATTTTTTTCTCTTTGGGAAGAGGAATTTTTAAGGATGCAAAGTTTAATCTAAATGAAAATTATTCTAAGATGAAAGCAAAAGAAACTATTTTAATCCTATCTCAATTAGGCAGATATATATCTATCCCAACTGAGAGCAAGATGTTTTAAATAATTGAGATTTAAATATTTTTTTTTTAAATGAATATCAAGCTAACGAAGTAGTTCAATTAATAGATATTATGAATACCTAACACATTCTATCTAGAGACCTCTTAACTGAAATAATCAATCAACAACACACAGGAAGTATTTCTCAAAATGATATTTATCATTTAATGAGTAACTTGAACAATTAAACAATAACATGGGGAAATAGTTCACAACATATCACTATTTGATAAATCAGTTTTATAAGATAGATTTCTATGTAAATAATTACAGAGAATAAAAATTCAACCCATAAGAGTAGAAACAAATAATAACATAAATTGAGGAAAAATACTCATACCGACAGAAGTGCACAAGTATGCGAGTAAATTGACACATTCCTGCATCATAAACTGAAACCAACATTTAAAATAATATAAATACCAATTTATTAAGTCCATTTCTCCAACTCTGGTCTCTAACAGTCTTTTACAATTCCTAAGCTTCTGCTTTCAAAATCAGAGCTACAGTAGTGCAAGATTCTGTTCATTATACATAACTCAGAATGTAAAAGAAAAACCTCAATAATCTCCAGACCTGAGATTCCTCTCCTCTCACCCTACACCTCTAAATCCTCTAGATAATAGTGCCATCAAGAATTCCAGAATTGCAGAGGAGAGAAGCCCTAATTACATTTTGATATCTGCTATTTATAAAATTTACAAAAGGATTTCTTCATAGGAAAGTTAGTTTGAAGGGTGGTTTTTCTCCATCAATTTTCATTGGTTCAAAATCATATTCTTCAATTGTTGCAGAATTATCATTGATTGAGATCTTCTTCTTCTCATCTCTTCAACTGTTTTCCTGCAAAACAAATCAAAAACAGAATTAAAATGGAAAAATAAAATCAAAATGTCAAATATAGAAATTAAAATAAATCCAATTGAAACTTAATTAATTAAACAATTGAAAAGAAAATATAAGGTTTATTTTGATTTTTGTTCTGATTTAATTTGTCAAGGATAACATAGACGAATGGATCTGAACTCATACGAAGTTGTAGCAAATTAAAATGAAAAAGATAAAATTCAGAAAATTAGTTTTGTTTAAAAATTTGGAGCCTGATCTTTTGCTGAATTTAGAGCCAATAAATGATCAAATCTGGAAATTAAACCTCTTCAGGAATAATCTCCATCATTTTATCTTTCCAATGAGCTATCTTGGGCTTCATTTGGCCAAGTAAAACTCCATTTATGAGCCTCTAAAGTTGGTATATTAAAATTGCCAAAAATCAGGAATTTTGTTGCTTGAGCTAAAAAAATCAAAATTTTAAACTAAATTCTAATCCTAAATTAGATTATGATATTTAATTAATTAATTCTAATTAATTGAAATTATATTATTCATATAATTTAGTTCTAATCTAATTATAAATTAAGTTTTAATTATCTATTAATTAATTATAATCACATTATTAATTTTAATAAAAACTAATTAAAAAATACAATTAAACTATTTAAAAAAATGATTTATTGATTAATTAAAATATTAAATTATTATATTAATATTATAATTTAAATTATATTATAATTAAAATATAATATTAATTTATAATATTATATAATAAAATTTATTTTAATTAATAATTCACAAAATATAAAAATGCACACCATGGGAGAGAGAGAGGAGGAGTGGTGTGAGAGTAATAGAGGGGGGACTGTCGGTAAAAGAAAGTGACGTAGTTGGTAGAGGTGAGGCAAATCGCAAATCGCAATGTCAAAACTTATCGCAAACTGCACTTGGAGATGGGTAGCGATGAATGTTCGGCAATAAAAAGTAAGATATGCGATGCACGATGGGAGTGAAGTGGCGATCAGAAGGTAAGGGTCCCACATAATATCGCGTTAACATTTCAAAAGGATAGCAGATGAATGTGGTGAATTTTTTGCGATGGACGATATGCGAAAAGGTAAGGGGTCCTACCAAAGGTTTCAAGCAGCAGTTAGTTAGATATAATGCGGTTGTTCGATGGGTTAAAAAGCTATAATATTAAAATTTCGGAATTAAAATAAGTGGGTTTTAAATATTGTTTAAGTTATGAAGTGTTTGGATATTGGGAAAAAAGTAAAAAAATAATAAAAATGAAGTGAGGTCAATATTTACAATAAATGACTATTTTATCTACAAGAATTAAAATATTGGTACACTTTATACACGTTTTAACCCAAGCGAGAAAATGATCAAAACTTCAAAGGAGTGTCATTTACAAGCCAATTGACCAAATGGAGTGAAACACGTATCGTTGGAAAGCTTATGAAAAACTGATTCAATAAAAAAATCAAAATAGAAATCCGATAAAAATGAAAAATGACAAAATTGCAAAATAATTAACTTAATCAAAATCCTAAAAGGTGTTTAGCCAAAATTTTTGTAGAAAGTGTTAGCACCTGATCTAAACCCCAGGTTAAAAAGGGAAAAATAGGGTAACAACAAACCACACTCAGCCTTGTAGCTAGCCCTACAAGGACAGGAGAGGGCTCTCTCTGTAAAAAGGATATTCAATAAAGTGCAATAACGAACTGATTTAGGCTAGGTATAATGATGGGAAATAATTTTAATAAATGAGATGAAATTTCAGGGATGTGTGGGATATAAAATAGGACAGTTGAGACTGGGGAATCAAAATCAGGACACAGGGTATTGGGGCAAGATAGGCAGGAAATTTTAGCAATTAAGGTTAAATAAGGATGGGATGGAAAGACTGGTGAGGAGCTGAAAAGGGCACAATAAATGGATCCTTTTCAAACAGAAGAAAAACATAGATTATGAATGGTTTCCCAAGGCAAAGCATATAAAATGGATTCTACCTTTCTATCTTGAAGCATTCAAAAGGACATGTTTATGGATGAGAGGTGGAACATAACAATTTACATATGAAACAAAGGAGAGAAACAAATGCTAAAACTCATACCACATGGATCCCACAAATCAGAGCTGCATCACTTTATTAATTCCCTGTCAAACTGTATAGTGGAGCGCAGAGTGTTCTTTCCACACTATTCGCCTACTGTTTATTTACCGACTTTAGACTCATTTACAATTACATTAAATACACAAGATTTGTGGGAACATAGACCCGCAGAAAAGGGAGATGTTTTGACAGCTCAAAAATTGAAACCTGAAGATAGAAAGAGAACCAATAATTTTCCTCTGAAAACAAGGAACAACAATACATTTTGACATTTGGGAAATTCGCTGTTATACTGAATGAAGGAAAAATAGGGAATCCGGAAATAGATTTCCTAATTTGATGCTGCGGTAACAATCTCGGTTTTAAATAAGCCTTCTCGGTCTTTGACTGTTGCTTTCCATATTCCATTTGAAGAAAACCAACTTTCATAAAATGTTTCAAATAATTCAAAATGAATTTTTGCCTTTGTGAAGGGAAAAAATAATTTTTGAATGGGAAAAAGAGAAGGGAAGGAGGTGGGGTCCATGTTATAATCGCAATCGGGATCGGATGGGAGGCGATATATAATAAAACATGGTGATATGCTTTGTTTGATAGTGCCATCACCAATCGGCGATCGGGGAATGGGGAGGATGGTATTTGAAACAAAAACCAAAACTTCCGATGCGATTCGGCATGGCCCAATGGGTAATGTCAAAAGGAAGCGGGGAAATCCCTTTGAAAATATAATTAAAATGGTTATTTATTATTTACAAAGGGAGGAAGGCATTTTGATATGAAAGAGTAGAGGAATTTTATGGTGGGACCGGGTATGTATAATCACAATCGGCATCGGGGAGTTGGGGCGAGTGCATAACACAGTGCAACTCTTCCGATGCGATGGGGAAAGGCCACTGTATAACAAAATAAAATTTAGAACTTACAAAGGCAAATACCCTTTGTATATATTAATGGACGGAAGATTCAAGTGGTGGGCCCATAATTCAATCGGCATCAGGGATCGGAGGAGAGCGGAGTAGGGTGGCATATGAAATCGCCAATGCGATGGGCGCGACGGGCTATGGGCCATCGGATTGGATTGGGAGATCGACGGCTAAGGGATAATCGAGAGCGGGCCATCGGCGGGATTCAATCGGAGGGGGATGATTGGATGCGCCGGTTGCAATGGAGCGATTGCATATGCCCCGTCTGATCATTGATCGGATCAACGGTCGGGATATACATCGGAGGGGTTCCATCAGGGGATTTGAAACAATCGCATCGGATTTTTTGGTAAGGGTCAATCGGAGTGCACTTGTTAACATTTGCGATGTTATGAAAGGGGAAGGGACTTGGATTATGTGGGGTTTATATAATATAAACCTTTTAAGTTTTATTATAAGGTTTCCATAGTATGGTGGGGAAGTGGTTTGGAACGGCGGGGGGGTATTTATACTATGAGACTTTAACTTTATTATAAAGTCTCAAGGGCATGAGGGGAAGTGGTTATATGTAAATCGCATATGTGTTTTAAATAATTTTATAATGTGATTTTATAATCAGAGGGAGGAAAAAGGGATTTTATAAGGAAAATTTTAAATTTTAAACATAAAGTTTAAGGGAAACATGGGAAATAGGGGAAGTGTAGGGAATAGGGGGACTTTTTACTTCACTTAGGCATAAATTTTAATCCAGGAGTTAGTGTAGTATACCGTTGGAAAGCTCTTCGCGGGCTCTTTCTGCTGGATCTACTTGGAACATGATTTGATGCTAAACATGCTACTGAAAACTTCTCTGAAGGCAGGGTGATGACTTTGTCGAGATAACAGCTTCTGAATTGTGACTTATTACATATGCTGACATAAAATTACATAAAAAATGATAATAAAGGCAAAGTATCATGTTTTCACATCAAAACATGGTTTTGAGGTGAAAATTACATCGAGCTAAATAAAATATTTCTTTGATCTTCCAGGTGTTGTGAATTTGGGTTTATTGACTTCCTCATGACCTTGCTGATATTTATTGACACTTGACTCATTAGTTTGACCATGGTGAGATCCTAGAACCTAATGAGACTCACCCTATGACTTAATGACATGATTTTGATAGTGAAAGTGACTCATGACTAAAGAACATAGAAAGGAGAATCAACAAGTACCTCATGAGGGAAAACTGGTGAAAAATCACTACCATCAATGAATCCATGACCTAGTAGAATGGTGACATTTATTGGTATGGGACTCCTAATATGCAAATGCAAAAGATCAATTTTGATCACTGATGGCAGTGTGACTAGATTGACACTAACATTGGCTACAATGGGGATGGTAGCTCCTTGGAGATGCCAAGAACACCATAGACCAAGTAGCCTTATCCATTGGGCATGGAGTCAAAAACATTAAAAACTGACACAATGCAGACTGACTCTGACTCAAGACTAAGACTAAAAACTGAAATAAAACCAAACCATACACATATCATCCAAGTTTTATAGCCTTCACCTCGGGCTCCAAACTTCAATGACTGTGTACTTGTACTTTGATAAAAAATAACATGGTATATACAATGATGATGACATAGATTCTGATCCATTGTCTTCAATAATGGTAGTGCTTCAAAAGCCTACCATTCACTGCTCCTCCAGGGAAATCTTGGCCATCCATTTCTGAAAGCCAGAAGGCATTCTATCCCCTGTATGATGAAATCTTGTATGGTCCTTTCCAATGGTTGTCAAACTTACTGTGCTTGCCTTTGTCCTCATTCCTTGCATCCCATCTCAACACTACATCATCCAGCTAAAAATTTTCTGCTTTGGTATTTCGTTCATAGATCATTTTAATCTTCTCCTGCAACTGAACAGCATTCTGTGACACTTCCTCTCTTGTTTGTTGAAGGTGGATCGTCTGATTGATCCTTTGCTGATTGTCATCATCTTCGCTGCCAACATCTTGTAATAATCTCATAACTAGAACTGTAAGATATGTAGGAAAAATAGCATCAGTACCATAAACCAGCTCAAAATGTGACATACCTATTGATTTCTTACTATTAACTCTGTCTGCCCATAATGCGTTGATGAGCTTGCGATGCCAGTTTCTTTTGTTTGCCTCTAGAATTTTCTTAATTATATTTACTAGTGATTTGTTCGATGATTTGGCCAGGTCATTCCCTTGTGGATAATACGTTGTTGAATGGCCCAGCACGATATTATAATTATCATAGAAATCAACCATCTTCTTGGATCGGAACGTTGTTGCGTTATCTGTTACAATTTTATATGAGCAGCAAAAATGAGATAAAATATTCGATTCAAAGAATTGAATAATTACCATGTTATTTTCTTGCCTTGCTAGGATGGCCTCGATCCATTTAGTAAAGTAATCCATACCTGTTAGGATCCATCAATGTTGTGCTGAGGATGTCGGATGGATTTCTCCTATGAAATCGAGTCCCCATTGCTGAAATGGAGCATTAACTGAAATTGGTTTTAAAGGCAGCGGAAGAAATTTCTTGTTCCCTTGGAAAATTTGACATTCATGACAATTCATCACACTTTTATATAAATCAAAAAATAATGTGGGCCAATAATACATTGCTCTCAATACCTTGTTAGTTGTATTCTTTCAAAACAAGTGACCCCCACAATCACCTTTGTGGAAATCATGCATTACCTTTTGAGCTTATTCTTCAACCAAACAATTGAGCAGAACACCTCCTGTATCTTTCCAATAGGGAGCATTGTTTAAAATGGAATATTTAGCAGATTTAAGTTTCAAAGATCTACCTTTACTCTTAGACATGCCTGGAGGAGGTGACAGATGCTGAAGAACATGAACAATATCTGAATACCAAGGAGACTGCAGAAAAATATCTGAAATTGGAACAAGAAAAGCTTCAACTTCATCCTCTGACATTGTTGTAATGATGTTTATATCTAAGGCACACAGATTCAATTGGGCCATCAATTTTTCCAAGCCTTGGCCTTTGATCAACTTCGTGGGCTTGATCTCCAAGTCATACTCCAACATAGCTACTATCCATTTACCTCTTCAACCTTCTGGATCAGTTTGCATCAACACATCATTCATTATTGCGTTAGGGACATATGCTATAGTATGTGAATGCAGAATATATACCCTAAAATCTTTCAATGCCTTTATAAGAGCCAATGCTTGCTTTTCAATAATATTATATCTTAAGGAAACACCTCTAATAGTTCTACTGAAAAAGGAAATTGTCTTTTCTACCTGATCTCTCTTTTGCATTAAAACAACAACCATATTATGCTCCGATGCAAATGAAAAAATAATAAAATCCTGAGTATAGTCGGGACTAATCAAAACTGGGGCATTAGAAAAAGAAAGCTTTACCAAATTGAATGACTTGATATCTTCTTCACTCCACTTGAAAATGCTATCCTTCTTCAAAATGTTAGTCATTTCTCTTAGATGTTCAGCCAGATTAGGTATAAATCAGCGCAAAAAGTTCATCTTACCATTAAAGCCCTGAATCTCGTTCTTATTTCGTGGAAGGTCTATGAGTTGAATTGCCTCCACTCTACCTGGATTGATGCGAATACCATCTTTAGAGATGATATTCCCTAGCAGATTGCCTTCATCCATGGAAAAAATACTCTTCTTGGGATTAAGAGAAATCCCAAACTTTCTGCATCGCTGAAAAACAACTCTCAAATGGTGCAAATGCTCATCATCTGAACCTGAAAATACTGTCAAATCATCCAAATAAACAACAAGAAAAACATTTTTTCATTGGCAAAAGCAATGTCCATTGCTCACTGGAAAGTGGCTCTAGCGTTCTTCAGTCCGAATGGCATCTTAGCATACTGGAAGGTCCCTCAGGGCGTTGTGAAGGAAGTTTTACCTTGGTCCTTCTCATGCAGCAATATTTGGTTGTAACATGAGTAGCCATCAAGTATTGACATCCTAGATGCTCCAACTACTCTCTACAGAATATGGTCCATTTTCGGAAGCGGATAATTATCCTTTAAGGATGCCTTATTCAAATTCTGAAAATCTATACACAATCTTATCTCTCCAGTCTTCTTACGCACTGGGACCAAATTTGAAATCCAATAAGAAAATCTAATAGGAACTATGATACCTACTTTGTACAACCTATTTACCTCTCTTTCAATGGATGGCAGCAGCTTCGGATTGATTCTTCTCAGCTTTTGTCTGAATGGCTTTTGATCTGGCTTGATAGGAATAGTATGTTGGATTATGTTTTTATCATACACCTTCAAATATGAATAATCCCATGAAAACACATTAGAAAATTCAGAAATCAACTTAACATACTTCTCCTTTACCTCCGGGGACAATGCCTTTGACAATTTCACAAACTTGGGCTTGTCAAGTGTTCCAAGATTCACATCTTCAACTCCTTTCTCAATAGGCACCAAGCTTGGATTCTTTGCAACATCGTCCTGATCAAAAATCTCCTCTAGAGGTATAATACCTCTAGTAATTACAATATCCTTTAGCTTCAATATGTCCATCTGGTTTTATTCCAACTCCTGATCATCAACCTCATACTCACCTTCTATTGGAGTATCTTTGAATTTTCCGTCACCCTGCAAAAATGCATTAATCTCATTATCATCCCAAAATACTTGCCAATACCTTAAATTTTCTAGAACAACAGGCCTATGTTTGACATAGATCTAAAACTTATTGTTGGAGTTCATTGGAATATTCAAGTTGCTGGCAGTAGTGGCAAGAGAATCAGCAATAAGATTCTGCATCCTAGGCACTAGTGTCAAAGTGTACTCTGGGAATGTCTTCAAAATGTCCAGGACTGCATTTCTGTATGCCCTCAATCTCAGATGTTTTTCTTGGTATTATCCTTTCACCTGCTTTATTATTAACTCAGAGTCACCATACACAGAAATCCTCTTTTCATTTAGCTTCTTCAAGATTTTAAGACCTGAAATCAAAGCTTCATATTCCGCTTCATTGTTAGAGCAATCAAAAGCCAACTTATAAGCACATACTCTAACATTGTTGGGAACCTTTTCAGGCTGGAAAACAGGGTTCCTAATCCATATTCCAATACCAGCTCCATCCTTACCAACAGCTCCATAAAAATCCATGCTCCACAGGCCTTCTTCTTCTTTTTGTAGATGCTAGAATTTTGTTTCTTTCTCTTCTTTACCTTGGTTGATTTCTGGTTGTTCACTATATTTTTGCTGCTGGCAGGTAGGAGACTCAGAATTTCTTGCTACTTTCTCTTTTTCCTGTTTAAGGACTTCTCTGAAATTCTCTGAAATCTTAGGTATTTCATCTATTTGTACCAACTGAACATTCTCATCATTTAAACCACCATCAGAATATAAGACAAAGGACTCTAAATCTGTGTGGACAGCATTAATGGGATGGTTTACTGGCTTCTCTTTGCTGGTAATAATATATTTCATTTTCTTTTCCCTATATATCTTTCTCAACTGGCCAAATACAGGGATAGTGGCATAAGAGAAGTCAAGCTACATGGTTCCCTTAAGTTTTTCACCCCAAGACCTAGATACAAGCATTCCAAACCTTGGTGGGACATCAGCAACAACTACATCCATCAAGAAATTTTTTGTTGGGATTTGATCTAAAGACACTACCAAATCTTTAATGAGACCAATACAATGAACCCTACCCGAGTCAAAGGAATACAAATCATGGTATTTTCGAGTAATATCCAGTCCTAAATTTTCCATGATGGCCTTGGGCATCGAATTATGTGAGGCCCCAGAGTCCAACATAGCATTATGCAAGATGAACTCATGTAATATAAGACTTAGGTAAAAGGGTGGGACTTGAATTTCTTCAGATTCTTCTATGGCTGGACCAAATATGAGTTCTGGATAGTTATCTTCTACATTCACCATATCAGAAACAGAGTCTATTTGCAAGATCCTAGACACCTGACCTTTATATGCACTATTTTTCACCAACTTAGTGAGGGGCATAGACACTTTCAGCTTAGAAATTTCATTTTCTAAATTAAAAGAATGATTTTTTTCTACGTCTTTAACTAGAGGGTCTTTCTTCTCTATTTTCTCCTTTGCTACGCTCTGCTGGTTCTTTTCATTTGTTGTATTAGTAGCTTTAGGTGCTTTGCTGGAGGAAGGATCGGTCAGCTCTTTTCCTTTCTTCTGTGCATCGTTATTCATTTGGAGTTATTTTCTTTTTGAATGCGACTGATTGGAACATCTCTGTTCCTCAAGGAATGTTTTTGTTGGGCCGATAGAGCGTTCATGTACCCTCTCTGGTAATCATCGAACTCTTCTTCCAACATTGCATCATTAGCAAAAATGAAATCTTCGTCTTTTTGAATGTCTGGAGTCACCAATGTGTATTCGTCATCTTCTGTGAGGAAAATTGGTGCACCATTAGCCGTGAAGAAATTATTGGCTTCAAACAAAGGATCATCATCATCTGAGTCGGTCCCTTGCACGTATTTCTACTGCAATGGACCTTTGATCTGCTGCTGTGGTGGCACCGCTTGGTCCTACGTTCTTTGTTCTCTTTTCTTGATTCTGAACTGTGGTTATTGCCCTCTGAAGTTCGGATTTCTTATCTGAGGTTTAGGTTTATCTGTAATGGTAAATCTATCAACCATCTTCTTGACTGTCCAAATCAGAGTGTCCATTTTGCTGTCTGAAGGAGAGGCCTCCTCTTTCACTATGACTCTCTTTTCAACTCTAGTTCTTGCTCTTTTAGCCAGCAGATTTGCTTCTACACTTAATGCTATCTGCTGCATGTCTTCCAGTGAGGAAGGATCTCTTTCCTGCAGCTGATATGCCATATCGGCATCAAAACCATCTGGAAATTTCAGTAATGCTAATCCCACAGGAGGTTTCAAGTTAGTTGGAATAGCATTATATATAGCATTAAATCTTAAACAATAGTCCTGCACAGTTTCACCCACATTTCTTTTGATATTCTCATACTCAGACAAAAACTGGAGTGGGTTATTTTTTACCTCCCACCGGTCTAAAAACTATGTGTGTAACTCCTGTAAAGTGTGAATAGAGCCTACTAGCAAGGCTCTAAAATACTTTCTAACTTCGCCTCCGAAGCTTTGAAAAAACAACCTGGTAGTTACATTCTCTGCTTCTACCTCATGTAGATCAAAAAAGTCATTCATTTTATCAATGTGCTGCTGAGCTATGATGCTATGGGTGGCATCAAAGATGGGAATTTTACTCTGATAATCAGCAGGCATGTAATTGAGAACCTGAGGCAAAACGAGGGGTGCATACCAGGCAGCCATGGCTCTAGGTGGATTTACAGCAGTGTTTGTGTTAGCAGGATTTAAGGGAGGTGTTGATCGAGGAGATGACAACTGAGATTTGACTGATGAGAATGTTGATGAACTGGGAGGAGGAACTGTTGTGCCTGATGATTCTGAAGGCTCAGGAATATTAGTTACAATGATAGATGACTGAGGAGAATTTAGAATATAATCATCAATGGAGGAATTTTCTCTTTGAACTTCAATATCTACAAGGAATTTCAAATCTAAAAATGTATCATCAATGTCAGTTTTAGACTTATTTCTAAAAAAAGAAAGCTCAAAACCTTCATCAAAGGAAATAACTTCTATAAAAAACCACTCACTAGGCCAATTATAGGATCTGAAGATAGGTCTAGGACTTAGTGATCCTTCTTGTCTTCTTACAATTCTTGGGATAAGATTGGGATTCTCAAACACAGGAGGAGGATTTGTATCTGGGTTAGCCCTTGTGTATCTTCTTGAAGTCGGTGTGGTCAAATTTCTATAGTACAAAATTTTTTTTTAGCCTAGAAAACTCTGAACATCATTATCTAGAGTCTAGGAATTTACAAGGAAAATGCTATTGGGGTGATGAATCTTCTGTGCTACAAAATTCCCTAGTATATTCACCAAAGATGTTAGCACCTGATCTGAACCCCAGGCTAAAAAGGAAAAAACAGGGTAAAAACTAAACCACACTCAGCCTTGTAGCAAGCCCTACAACGACAGCAGAGGGCTCTCTCCATAAAAAGGATATTCAATAAAGTGTAATAACGAACTGATTTAGGCTAGGTATAATGATGGGAAATAATTTTAATAAATGAGATGAAATTTCAGGGATGTGTGGGATATAAAATAGGACAGTTGAGACTGGGGAATCAAAATCAGGACACAGGGTCTTTTATGGGGCAAGATATGCAGGAAATTTTAGCAATTAAGGTTAAATAAGGATGCGATGGAAAGACTGGTGAGGAGCTGAAAAGGGCACAATAAATGGATCCTTTTCAAACAGAAGAAAAACACAGATTATGAATGGTTTCCCAATGCAAAGCATATAAAATGGATTCTACCTTTCTATCTTGAAAGCATTCAAAAGGAAATGTTTATGGATGATAGGTGGAACATAACAATTTACATATGAAACAAAGGAGAGAAACAAATGCTAAAACTCATACCACATGGATCCCACAAATCAAAGCTGCATCACTTTATTAATTCCCTATCAAATTGTACAATAGAGCGTAGAGTGTTATTTCCACACTATTCCCCTACTACTGATTTACCGACTTTAGACTCATTTACAATTACATTAAATACACAATATTTGTGGGAACATAGACCCGCAGAAAAGGGAGTTGTTTTGACAGCTCAAAATCTGAAATCTAAAGATAGAAAGAGAACCAAGAATTTACCTCTGAAAACAAGGAACATCAATACATTTTGACCCTTTGAAAATTTGCTATTATACTAAATGAAGGAAAAATAGGGAACTAGAAACAGATTTCCTACTTTGCTGCTGCAGTAACAATCTCTGTTTTAAATAAGCTTTCTTGGCCTTTGACTGTTGCTTTCCATATTTCGTTTGAAGAAAACCGACTTTTATAAAATGTTTGAAATAATTCAAAACAAATTTATGCCTTTGTGAAGGGAAAATTTAATTTTTGAATGGGAAAAAGGGAAGGGAAGGAGATGGGGTCCATGTTATAATCTCAATCGGGATCAGATGGGAGGCGATATATAATAAAACATGGTGATATGCTTTGTGCAATAGTGCCATCGCCAATCGGCGATTGGGGAATGGGGAGGATGTTATTTGAAACAAAAACCAAAACTTCCGATGCGATTTGGCAAGGCCCGATGGGTAATGTCAAAAGGAAGCGGTGAAATCCCTTTGAAAATATAATTAAAATGGTTATTCATTATTTACAAAGGGAGGAAGGCTTTTTTATATGAAAGAACAGAGGAATTTTATGGTGGAACTGGGTATGTATAATCGCAATCATCATCAGGGAGTTGGGGCGAGTGCATAACATAATGCAACTCTTCCGATGTGATGGGGAAAGGCCACTATATAACAAAATAAATTTTAAAACTTACAAAGGCAAAGACCCTTTGTATATATAAATGGGCGGAAGATTCGAGTGGTGGGCCCATAAGTCAAATGACATCGGGGATCGAAGGAGAGCAGAGCAGGGTGGCATATGAAATCGCCGATGCGATGGGCACGACGGACTATGGGCCGTCAGATTGGATTGGGAGATCGACAACTAAGGGATAATCGGGAGTGGGCCATCGACGGGAGTCAATCGGAGGGGGACGATCGGAGGTGCCAATTGCTATGGAGTGATTGCATACGGGCCATCCGATCGTCAATCGGATCAACGGTCGGGATATACATCGGAGGGGTTCCATCGGGGGATTTGAAACAATCGCATCGGAGTTTTTGGTAAGGTTCAATCGGAGCGCACTTGTTAACATTTGCGATGCGATGAAAGGGGAAGGGACTTGGTTTATGCGGGGTTTATATAATATAAACCTTTTAAGTTTTATTATAAGGTTTCCATAGTATGGTGGGGAAGTGGTTTGGAATGGCGAGGGGGGGTATTTATACTATGAGACTTTAATTTTATTATAAAGTCTCAAGGGCATGAGGGGAAGTGGTTATATGTAAATCGCATATGTGTTTTAAATAATTTTATAATGTGATTTTATAATCGGAGGGAGGAAAAGGGGATTTTATAAGGAAAATATTAAATTTTAAACATAAATTTTAAGGGAAACATGGGAAATAGGGGAAGTTTAGGGAATAGGGGGACTTTTTACTTCACTTAGGCATAAATTTCAATCCAGGAGTCAGTTTTGAGAGTGTAGTATACCGTTGGAAAGCTCTTACCAAACTCTTTCTACTGGATGTACTTGGAACATGATTCGACACTGAACATGCTGCTGAAAACTTCTCTGAAGGTAGGGTGCTGACTTTGTGGAGATAACAGATTCTGAATTGTGACTTATTACATATGCTGACATAAAATTACATAACGAATGATAATAAAGGAAAAGTATCATGTTTTCACCTCAAAACATGGTTTTGAGGTGAAAATTACATCGAGCTGAATAAAATATTTCTTTGATATTCCAGGTGTTGTGACTTTGATTTTATTGACTTCCTCATGATCTTGCTGATATTTATTGACACTTAACTCATTAGTTTGACCATGGTGAGATCCTAGAACCAAATGAGACTCACCCTATGACCTAATGACATGATTTTGATAGTGAAAGTGAATCATGACTAAATACCATAGAAAGGAAAATCAACAAGTAACTCATGAGGGAAAACTGGTGAAAAATCACTACCATCAATGAATCCATGACCTAGCGGAATGGTGAAATTTATTGGTATGGGACTCCTAATATGCAAATGCAAAAGAGAAATTTTGATCACTGACAGCAGTGTGACTAGACTGACACTAACAGAAATGGTCCCCATTATTTGAAGTACATAAGTAAAAAATTGGGGAGGGGGCCGGGGGAGGCAGATTTGTGTTTTACCACAACAATGGCGACATGCGGGAGAAGAACCAGTTATCTCTGATTAAAGATAATGAAATTAAATTTACCAAAAGGTTAAAAATAATGGAAATTACGAAATCGTTTAACAGTAAAACATTTCCATAGGTCTCACATAAATAGATTAAGAAATATTAATTTGTAAAGATTAGTACTTAAACAAGACTCGAGTAAAAGTGATTAATCCAAACTTGGGGAAAATTGTTTTTTAAATTTTCCTCATGTGAAAAATAAAAGAAGGTAGAGATAGGAGTTTTTTATAAAGCATATATCCATTTTGTGATTTTATCTGACATCGCTTTGCTACCAGCGAGCCTGAACAATACCTTGGTGAAGTTGTCTTTTATGACATACAAGCCTAGTCCCACTACCAACGAGTGTCCATAGCCTTGACAGGTTTACTTGTATTTCCCATGCTTCCTTTTTTTATCATTATTTTGATAAGCGCATTTGCAAGATTTTTATTTATGATGTATTTGACTGAAAGAGGTGGGATGGTAATATATATTTTATGTTTAATAGAAATAGCACTTTCATAATGTTTGCTTGAAATTCTTTCCCTGCAACTATCAATCAGAGATTTTTATGTGGAGGGGTGGGAGGGATTCATTGAATTAAACTCAAATCAGTTCTTTCCTTGAAAAGGTAAACTCAATCACTTAGAAAGGATGTGTGCTCCTCCATGGAAAATATTTTAAAGCAAGATGGCTTTATGGTTCCATAAAAATATGTCTTTAGTGATAAATGAAATTCACCTAAATTGATAGAATAAAATATTTTTCATGTATGTCAACAACTGTAAGGTAAGAAAAATTCCTTTCACATAAATCATGACAAAGTCACCAAAATCAAATCAAAATTGAAAACAAAAGGAAAATAATTCATAAACTAAAGTAAGAAAAGTAATCAACAAAATAAAAAATGAAGAAAGAAAAAATTGAAAGAAAAACAAAATTTAAAAGCTAAACTCTAACAAGATCACTTATATGAATTTCTCAACAAAGGATTATAAAAGAAAATAAACATATTTACATTCATTCCTATGTTGGGATTTTAATTTTTTTATCATGCAGAGTTATATATAAATGAGGCTCTCAAAATGCAGAAGGTGAATAGTAGTTATGATAGATAATATGTTGAATGAGAAGTTTCTATCTGTTGCAAATTTTCTTTTTCAAGGAAAAACCTACATAAAAGCATCTTAACTATTTCTAATAAAATTAATGCTTTAAAGAAACAGACTAAAGGTTCAGAAACTCCTCAGTCTAGCTGATTCGATGAGGATCATTACTTCTTCTCTCAAGAATCTAAAAGAGAAAAAAGAAATTTTTAAAACTGATTAGTTAGAGGTGCGAATGATTCATGAATACCTGTAGAAATAAAGTTCAAGATCAGCAAAGACTACAACAAAAATGAAGAAATGTGAATAAATTAAAGTGGGCACATGAAACTTACCATTGAAGAACTGCATTTAATCTTACCTAAGAAAGATGATTTTCTGCAACGCAAGTTAACTTCTTTCTTTAATTAGAATTAAAAGAATGAAGAATTTTTTTTGATCCAAAATCATTATTTATTAAATCTAAAGTAAAAAAATTAGTTAACTAAATGAAAGCAATGTTTCATGTTGAGAGATAAATCGAATCCATTAGAAATGAGGATGAATTTATGATTCTTTATGAATTGTAGCAACGAATGTTCTTTTTGTTTCTTTCATTCTGAATTTATATCAGCCACAAAGTATTGAAATTAATTCAGAATCCCAAATAACGTAATAGTATATAAATAGTAAATCTCTATATCACAAGTATGGAGAAAAAATCAGAATAAAAGAAAATTAAAAATAGGAATTAATCATCGGTACATTACCTTGCTAAATTTTTCGCATCACGAGATTATTTGCAATGCATAACTTAAAATCTGTGACTTACACTTTTTCAGATATGTGATTGAGTTCTTTCCATAATAATTTAAAATAAAATGGTAGAAAGTTAAATATCAAAGTTTATCGTATCAAAATATCTTGAAGACAAATTTCGCAATGCGATATAATTATCATGATGGAAATGTCGCAAGATGAGCATGTGCGATGGAAAATTTTAAAGGGATGAATGCGATATTAGAAAATAGTCATATCGGAAAATTAAAGCTTGTGAATGAAATGAAACGTCGATATTATTCTTGCGATAATGAAAATATGTTAAATGACTAATGCAACGTGACTGTAAATATCAAAATATATGTGCGGAACTTTGGTTTTGCAGTCCACACAAACGGTGACCAATCACGAACGTTTGCACTTCACATATTTTATAATTTACCTTCCCGCGGATTTCAAAACTTAACTCTTTTTCAAGTTTGCGATTTTGCGATTTCGCAATTTGCAGCGAACTCCACATCGCTCATTGCAAATTTTATCATTTAACATATTAATTATCTTGTACGATATGTGATATGTGTCTCATCGAATTGCAATGTCCTTACCTTGTCAATTATCGCATCACAACTAATATAACTTACCGGGTGAGATTTTAACAATAACCACTAAAATTGATGATATGCGAAATATAATTACATTGATGTGCTGATGCGCGATAAAGAATGGACACGATATTTTTATTATATGAATTTTAATTTCATATCGGATCCGAGACATTGGAACTTTTAAATATATGCCTCTACCAAATTTTTGATTTATAAACGGACGCGATATCTGTATATAAAGAGGTTTTAAATGTCATATCGGGTCAAGGTTATATGAACATCACAATTTTGGTGAAGTAATATTATCAAAAAATGAGCGAGAGTATTGAAATTGATTCATAAGATATGCATCAAAGGTTTCCTATTGGGAATTGTTAAGAGTTTTCTCTGATCAAATGTTGCGATACATATAATGTAACATCAGACGGAGAGATCATCAGAGTTTGGAGGGAATGAGAATATCGGGAGAATGGATATATTTAGTATATGTTCATTTCAGAGCCTCTGATATGTGATTTGCAATATATAATGAGCCATATGTGGGGTCGATGATTTCTTTAAATTATTCAATCCAAAAAGAAAGTGAGTGATTTAACTTTTCTTTATAATAAATAACCCTTTAATAGTTAAATTAAATGTCAAAAATTTTTATTGGAAATTAATTTTATCAAAACTTTCTTATAAAGAGAGTTTTGAAATAAAAAGATCTAATATGATTATTCTGAAAATTTATCAAGACTTATCAGGATTTCAATATAAGCATAATTTAGATATCCTTCAAATTCAAATGAAATAATAAATAGTTCCCTGAACATGTTGCAAATTTTGGAAACAAGGGTCAGCTGCTTTCTTATATCAGATCTATATAATCAAGTTAATGAAGACCTGCAAACAAAGAAAAATAGAAATAAGAAACAACTTTTGAAAGAAAAATAAATAATATGATGATGAACCTGTAAACACATACCTGTAACAATTTTGATTGTAAGTTTACCTCATGAATCTTCAAATTCTCCCAAATTTTCTCAAAATTTGCATAAGTTCAACACCAACTCCTTATTTTAATCTAAAAATGCTAAGTAATGAATTTTTTCAAATTACATCCTTTCTAAAATTAAATCAGAAGACAAGAGTGGTAAAAATGAGTTCTTAGAATTACTTGTGAACCAAAAATTTTCAAGTAGTAAAAAATTCTTGGAATTTTTTCATGTATGATCAATGTTATGAATTTTGAAAAACAAGAAAGTTGAAGGCTTGACACATAAGTATGATGACATAATTCAAGAGATTCTAAAATGCTCTAGGTTTCTTTTCTATAATTGAAATAGGATGACCAAAATAAATTTGATTCATTACTTGTTTTATTGAAAATCTGAAATAATGAAACACATGTAAACAGAAAAGAAAATTAATCTATTCCTATTTCTAACTTAATGAAGGAAATATGACTAGGTATAATCATACTTCCAATGAAACCATGTAAGAATTTTAATTCCTGCATGTATGTACATGTCAAACATTAGTAAAAATGCAAATATAATTAAACTACAAAAAATAAATTTGAAAGCAAAATGTATCTTTATTGTTAGTAGATTACTCACCGTTACCTTCTCTTGAAATGTCCTTTCCAGCTGAATTTCAATTGGGTCATAGAAATCTAGATGGATTTCTATTATTGAGTGGGATAGGTTTAAAAGAAAAGATGTCAGGCCAGGTTGTAGAAATGATCTTTCAGAAACAATGGCATGTGTGATTTTGTTAGTGTTATGATTAAGTGCTAAATTATTAACGATCTTCCGTGAAGAAAAACTTTCCAAATGTCTTTCAAATTGATTAATGAAAAATGGATGGAAGTCCGATAAATCCAACAGAATATTATTAATTGAATTAGATTTTTGGTCATAAAGTGAAAATACACTCTCTTTTTGGCACTGCTCTTGAGAAGTAAGAAGTAATTGATAAGGAATGAACATCAATTAAAATTGGAAATTTAATAACTTTTGATGTTCACAATTATAATTTCAATATTCATTTTTCCCTTGAGGTAACGCAACAATTGAGTGTTCAATATTGAGCTTCTTAATATGCCAACACAAAGTATCTAAAAATCTAGGACTAAAAACAGAAAATAAATCTGAAGTTAAAAATAAATGTTGAAATAATAATAAAATTAAATCATAGTTTACACTAGTGTTACAATTATTGTTACAACACAATTAGGAGTGACTTAAATTAATTTCCTCTTCACAAGAATTGGGAAAAATAATGCAATTAGAATGATTGTTGATACCCACTGGTGAATTAGAGAGAAGGATATGTCTTTGAATAGGAATGGGAGCTTGATCATCATATAAATGATAGATTGGAATGGTTTCTTGAATGTTGAAATCATAAGTACGATTATTTGTTTGAAAATGAGAACTCTTTCAAACAATTTCTAAATTAGATTGTTCTTCATTTTCACATGTGATTAGACGTTTATTATGAGGATTTAATTGTAAAGAAGACAAATCAATATCCTCAATGTCAAAGTAGCTATCATAAATGACCTCAAGACATTCATTAGAATTGCCTTCAATCTTATTCAATGTATCAAAACAAAAAGGAATATTAAGATCATGTTCATTAATGCCAGAAGAATGATCATTAATTAATTCTCTATCCTGATAAAAACTAATCAGTAATTCATTTAGATCAGCCTCTCTTTTTTCTGAAATATCTTTAACATGAAGAGAGGATACATTGTTATTAGAAAAATTATCAGGATAAAGGGAAAAATACGAATTTGAAATAATGTATTTCAAAATGTCTCTATTTGAAAAAAATTGTGCATTTTCTTCATTGCAAATTTCAGATTTAAGATCATTTACTTGGCTACTTATGCTTTATTGAAGAATGTTCCTTTGTTGATCTGAATTTGGAATTTTCTCATCATGAAATAATTCAGAAATTTTTACAGTAGATTGTGTATTATTGGAAAATTTAATCGCTACTAGTATTTTCTAGATTATGATCTGATTTTCTAATTCTAATGCATACTGATTTTCAAATTTCAAAGCGGTATCTTCTTCAATACTGCTGCTAATATTTTCTTGCAATTGATGAGTGAAATTTTCCAAACATCATGATTGAAATTCATTGACATGTAAAGGTGCACCTTGATCTTTCTCAATACTATAAGAAATGTACAGAAATTGAAGGAATTTATTATACAAAATAAAGGCCTCCTCATCATCATTTGTTGGTACCTCCATTTTGGAATTCTTACTTATGTCAATGAAATTAGAAGGATATTGATCAAAGTTTGAAATAATTTCGCATGGATTATGAATGGAAGGAAGGTTGCAAATATGTTCAAACCAATCTAATAATTCTTCTTTCGAAGGTTTATCTTCAATTTTAAATTTTAAAAAATTTAAACGAAACTTGATGGTAAAATCAATTAAAGGCTCACCTTCAAACCTTCGTAGATCTTCAAAATCGTCACATATTTGTTTGTAGATATATCCATCAAATTTACAAAGGAAGATTGTAATAAATTGTTCCCAAGTGTGGATTTAGGCAACTGGAAGTGATTGACACCAACTTCTAGCTTTTTTCAAGAATGTAAGAGTAAAAATCCTGCATAAAATACCTTTATCAATTTCATGGAAAACAGAATTTGAAAATTTTTAAATGAATTGTAAATCATGATTAAATGTGGAAGTATTCCTCTTACCATTAAAATTTACCTCAGACAAGAGTATTACTATTTCTGGTGGAGTATTGGAAGATGCTCGTCCAGAAATAGAACTCCAAATTGGAAGTTTTAAAGGAGCCATTGTAATAAAAATAAAATATTAGAATACAAATATTTCAAAGGAAAACAAGTCTCAGGCCCTCCTTCTAGTGCCAAAATGTTGAGGCCTCGAAATTCATTGCAACAACATGGGGGATGACCACCCGGTCCGGACCTTAAAGAATTTCCTTTTTCGTTTGGAATGGTGGCTCTAACTGGTTTAACTAGGTCTAGTTACCTTCTCTCAATCTCCATTGATTTAAAATATGACTTTTATATGTCAATGGGAAAGAGACATCAGATCAATTTTCCTGTTGATCAGACAAGAAAGTGATCCTTAAGCTAATTTGGGCTTAGCCAAGCCACAACTAAAGTTTTTCCTCTTTGGGAAGAGGACTTTTTAAGGATGTAGAATTTAATCTGAATGCAATATTACTCTAAGATGCAAGCAAAAGAAACTATTTTAATCCTATCTCAATTAGGCAGATATAGATCTATCCCAACTGAAAGCAAGATGTTTTAAATAATTGAGATTTAAATATGTTTTTTTTAAATTAATATCAAGCTAACGAAGTAGTTCAATTAACTGATATTGTGAATACCAAACACATTCTATCTAGAGACCTCTTAACTGAAATAATCAATCAACAACACTCAGAAAGTAGTTCTCAAAATGATATTGATCATTTAATGAGTAACTTGAACAATTAAACAATAACATGTGGAAATAGTTCACAACATATCACTATTCAATAAATCAGTTTTATAAGACATTTTTCTGAGTAAACAATTACTCAGAAATCAAAATTAAACCCATAAGAGAAGAGACAAATAATAACATAAATTGAGAAAAATTACTCATACCGACAAAAGTGCACAAGTATGCGAGTAAATTGACACATTCATGTTATCATAAAATGAAACCAGCATTTAAAATAATAATAAATACCAATTTATTAAGTCCATTTCTCCAACTCTAGTCTCTAATAGTCTTTTACAATGCCTGAACTTTTGCTTTCAAAATCAGAGCTACAATAGTGCAAGACTCTGTTCATTATACATAACTCAGAATGTAAAAGAAAAACCTCAATAATCTCTAGATATGAGATTCCTCTTCTCTCACCCTACACCTCTAAATCCTCTAGATAATAGTGCCATAAAGAATTCCAGAATTGTAGAGGAGAGAATCCCTGATTACACTTTCATATCTGCCATTTATAAAATTTACAAAAGGATTTCCTCATAGAAAGTTTGTTTGAAGAGTGGTTTTTCTCTATCAATTTTCATTGGTTCAAAACCATATTCTTTAATTTTTGGACTCTTCTCATTGATTGAGATCTTATTATTCTCATCTCTTCAACTGTTTTCCTGCAAAACAAATCAAAAACAAAATTAAAATGCAAAAATAAAATCAAAATGTCAAATCTAGAAATTAAAACAAATCCAATTGAAACTTAATTAATTAAATAATTGAAAAGGAAATATAAGCTTTCCTTTGATGTTTGTGCTGGTTTAATTGGTCAATGAGAACATAGACAAACGGATCTGCACTCATGAGAAGTTGTAGCAAATTAAAATGCAAAAGATAAAATTCAAAAAACTAGTTTTGTTTAAAAATTCGAAGCTTGATCTTTTGCTGAATTTTAAACCCAATAAATGATCAAATCTAGAAATGAAACCACTTCAGGAATAATCTCCATCATTTTATCTTTCCAATTATTTGTCTTGGGCCTCATTTGGCCAAGTAAAACTCCATTTATGAGCCTCTAAAGTTGGTATATTAAAATTGCCAAAAATCTGGAATTTTTGTTGCTTGGGCTAAAAAAATAAAATTTTAAATTAAATTCTAATCCTAAATTAGATTATGATATTTAATTAATTAATTCTAATTAATTGAAATTATATTATTCATCTAATTTAGTTATAATCTAATTCTAAATTAAGTTATAATTATCTATTAATTAATTATAATTACATTATTAATTTTAATAAAAGCAAATTAAAAAATATAATTAAACTAATTAAAAATGATTTATTGATTAATTAAAATATTAAAATATTATATTAATATTATAATTTAAATTATATTAAAATTATAACAAAAAATATTATATTTAAAATATAATATTATATAATAAAATTTATTTTAATTAATAATTCACAAAATAAAAAAATGCACACCATGAGAGAGAAAGAGGAGAAGTGGAGTGAGAGTAATAGCAGAGAGACTGTCAGTAAAAGAAAGTGACGTAGTTGGTAGAGGTGAGGCCAATCGCAAATCACAAAGTCAAAACTTATCGCAACCCGCACTTGGAGACGGGTAGCGATGAATGTTCGGCAATAAAAAATAAGATATGCGATGCACGATGGGAGTGAAGTAGAGATCGGAAGGTAAGAGTCCCACATAATATCACATCGGCATTTTAGAAGGATAGCACATGAATGTGGTGAAGTTTTTGTGATGGACGATATGCAAAAAGGTAAGGGGTCCTACCAAAGGTTTCAAGCAGCAGTTAGTTAGATATAATGCGGCTGTTTGATGGGTGGCAGAGCTATAATATTGAAATTTCAGAAGTTAAAATAAGTGGGTTTTAAATATTGTTTAAGTTATGAAGTTTTTGGATATTGGGAAAAAGGTAAAAAAATAATAAAAATGAACTGAGGTCAATATTTTCAATAAATGACTATTTTATCTACAAGAATTAAAATATTGGTACACTTTATATGTGTTTTAACCCAAGCGATAAAATGATCAAAACTTCAAAGGAGTTCCATTTACAAACCAGTTGACCAAATGGAGCGAAACACGTATCATTGGAAAGCTTATGAAAACTAGATTCAATAAAACAATCAAAATAGAAATCCGATAAAAATGAAAAATGACAAAATTTTCAAAATAATTAACTTAATCAAAATCCTAAAAGGTGTTTAGCCAAAAATTTTGTAGAAAGGGTCCCCATTATTTGAAGTACATAAGTAAAAAATTGGGGGGTTTGTGTTTTACCACAACACAACCATATGATGACCAAATATCTCCTCTACACATGAGATACACAAAATGAAGTGGTTCATTCCCAAAGTGGAAAGTCCCAACTCATGAACTATCTCTCCAAACCATGATACATAAGTAAATTGCATTTATCAATGCTCTCATCATTAGCCCTATTGGCCATGTATGAATCAAACATCAAATCAACATAGTGAAAAACAAGAAGTAGAGACATATGGGAAAACATGAACAATGTCAAACCATATTCTCCTAATAACAACCAACACAACAAATCCTTTTGTTGCCATGCTAGATCATCATGAAAGCAAAGAAGAGAGCCATATGCTCTCCAAAGAAGCCACCACAACAATGCTTCTTGTTTCCATGCCAAATTTGCATCAATATAGATATGAGAGCCATACTCTCTCAATAGAAGCCACCACAACAATGTCTCTTATTGCCATACCATATCATCATTGTACCAAATGTAGTGGCCATATTCTATCAAGAGAAGCCACCTTAACAAGGAATCTTGCTACCCCATCACATCATCATTATACCATGTACAATGATCATAATCCCCCAATAGAAGCCAACGTTGTAAGGCCTCCTACTGCCATCCTTCAACAATGCCATGCAATGTATGGGAATAATTCATTCCATACTCTCCCAATAGTAACCATAGCAACAAGGATTCTTGCTGCCTCCTTACATTATCATGGTGCAAGTCATGGAGCAACAATATATTAATGGACATGTGAAATGTCTCATCAACATAACACAAACAAGCTCCCTTATGCCCCTTCATGTGAGAGTTATACTTTCTCCCAACCCTAAGTACATAAGTGAACATGAGATATATCCCAAACAGAAATACATGTAAAGGCATGAGACATATCCCAAACAAGAGTAAATACAAGGAAATAAGATATATCATGTGATTTCAAAACTCTCTCATCAACAACCAAAGAAACCATGCCTTTTTATTTTGCATTCTTCCAGTGATGTGTAAGGCATGGATCAGAAAAATATGACCCATTTGGTGGTAACCATACTCACCCAAGAGCAACTAGCACATCCATGTTTCTTGTTTCCCTGTATCATAGATCTACAAGTGGTTTGGAAACCCCTTGCTCCACATCATCAACCATTCATCCCAATGAGGATGATGGATCTCATTCTACAAAACATGGTATCCTCCCATTGTATAATACCATCCACCTAAAACTGATGAAGAACTTTGCAGTCCATGATATGTTGAAGTGCACCTCCAATGATATCTCTCCATGAGATCTTCTTCTCATCAATGGCCCTCCAAAACCAATAAGGTTCTGGATCTACTACAGGTAGAAGTTTCTCATTGAGCTGTGAGATGCTCATTGAGAAAGAGTCATCTTGAAGAATAAAATATTCCTCATCTCAAAATGTCTACCATCTATCATCTTTTTCTCCATTGCTTCATGAATGAAGTTTCCATTTGATTGCTCCCATAAGGAATGGGTCCTCTTATTCTCACTGATGTTCATTAACAACGTTGTAGATCTGCAAGGTAAAGCATGTGCTATCTCAAAGAAAGGCACAATGCAGAACTCATATCCATCCATTTTACATAGGATCATACTCATCCCATCTTTTGAAACTCTACACTTCAACTCAAAGGGTTGAATGTAGCTCAACAGTGAAAAACTAGGATGGGTTTTCATCTCCTCCTTGATTAGATCAAGGGTCTTCTACGCAGTGATATGATGTTGCTTCAAATCAGCATGTTTTTCTAACCCTTGGTTATGCATTGGCTCTGATGGTGTGTCCCCATAAGTTTCAATAAGAAAAAAATATGAGATGAAAGTGGTTGCATACCTTGGATCAACTGATACTCAGAAACATCTTGCAAGATCACAAGAGTTTCCACTGCTAGTGCAATGATCTCTCCAACTGCTAGTAAGAGTGATGGTTGCACTTCTACAAGTGTACCAGTGTTGGTATCTGTCTCCTCCTCATCATGCATCTCATGAATAATGCATGGGGCTCCATATGTCATGAACTCAAGACCATCTTGAAAATATGCAAGTGATCCTCCTCTTGATGTAAGCACATCTGCAGATGGTCATGGTAGAGGCTCCTCCTCTTGAGTGATAATGAGAACATCTTATCTTGAATATTCATGCACTATCCCCTTGATTATAGGAGATGTCACTGGTCGTGGTAGAGGCTCCTCCTCTTGAGTGATAATGAGAACATCTTATATTGAATATTCATGCACTATCCCCTTGATGATAGGAGATGTCACTATGTGAGATGTCTCTGGTTTCTTTCTACCATATCTCTTCTTTGGCCTTTGCATAGAGTTTGCATAGGAAGACACTTTCATGTGTGACAAGTGACTGAACCACCAATTTCTTGCTTCACCTTCTAGGTGCAGTGTTGCAAACTATACAACCTCTCTTTCTGATATAGGATATTTCAGAAATAATGTAAATAATTCTTCCATCCAAGCCCTCAATGCGCTTGTGGAAGATCCACCAAATGTAGGAAGGAAGAATCTATGCCTCTTTCTTCTATTCCTGCTTCTGGATCTCCTCCCTTCTTTGAGTTGCAGAAGATTTTGGAGATAGATATTCTCCTTCAATGCTCTAGGTTGTGACTTGTATTCAAACAGATATTCA
This sequence comes from Pinus albicaulis, assembly GCA_034641835.2. NCBI lineage: Eukaryota > Viridiplantae > Streptophyta > Pinopsida > Pinales > Pinaceae > Pinus > Pinus albicaulis. Next base: position 1,506,958,397 of record CM076581.1, on the reverse strand, counting down.
CTTAGGGTCTCATGCCCCAAGCCTTCATCATATTCAAACCAGTCCTCTTTCTCAAAGAAAGTGTATCTAGTGGAATAATGTGAAGCTCTTTTCTTCTCTGGTCTTCTTTGTTGCTGAAAATAAGTGCTCGGACCTTCTTCATCTTTAGGCCTTCTTGAGGTTTCTCTTTGCCTTTCTATTCTTGTTTCATTGATCTCCATGGAGAGATCCTTCATACATCTAAAGGAAGATGAGGAAAAAATTAATCCCTCCATTATAGTAAATCTCTACTATATGATTTTCATATGTTGTCAAAATGTCCAGAAGCTGAGCCAAAGATGATGCTCTGATACCACTGTAATATCCCAAAATGGAATAATGCATTGATACACAAACATAATATTTGTAACACATAAAATGTACATGTAATTTTATGATCAACACAGATATAGACATAATAGCTGAGCCATTTTATTCATAGGAGAAGATTCAGTTACAACAATGTAAAAAATATGAGGTAATTTAGCCAAAGAGATGGCCTAGAATGACCCTGAAAAGATGCCAAAGTAGGCACTGCGTAACTAGAAAGCTACTGGAATAAAATACTACATTGTCCCTTCAGCAGATAATGAACATATGACTGTAGGTTGAAAATGGAAATGCAGATCTACAAAAATTTGGAGCTCTGATGATGCCAAGATTCTAGATCTGGGCTTTATGATGGAAACCCAAGATAACCCAGAAAGGAAATTACATATCTATGAGATTGGAAATTTACCCTCTTGGGGTTTGATCCCTGGTCTACTGGGTTATGCAGATCTGAAGCTAGATCTAACAAATAGATGGCTGAAATTTTTAGATGATCCAAATATCATAATGTAAAGTTAGGATAAAATATTTATTAAATTAGAATATTTAATAAATATTAGAGACACTTAGAAATAGAATATTATTAGAAAAGATAGGACTCTATATTAGAGTCGTATCTTAGGCTCTAAAATAGGAATAAAGTTAGTAGATTGGATAGAAGATAATTTATTGTAAATGGACACTTGTTGTTTTATCAAGTGGTCCATAACTAAATTAAATTAGGACATGTAGCTTATAAATAGGTTAGTTTCCTAATTGAAAATTAGTGGAAGTTTACGTTTGTAAACTCTATCAAAATCTATGTAATTTCCTTTCCATTATCAATAAAATTACATATATGAGGACACTTCTGTATTAATGTGGTATCAAAGCTTCACTAATACATCTGACGAGAGAAGGAGATTCTAGATCTATAAGCCTATGGAAAACTCCAGTAAATTGTTCATCAATTGAATGGGTATGCAAATTTAACAAATGTTTTTTTAGGGAAAAGAAATTTAATTGTTATTTGATTTTCGATTTTAAAATATGAATATAGAGATGAAAACACTATGTATTTTTTTTTAAATCGTACACTTCCCACCTACATTTCCCTCCAAATCTACATCAGCAAGCACTGCTTTGACAACAATCTCAGCTAGAATACGCCTGCGTACACCCTGCTCCTCCATAATTACAAAAAATATATGAAAAAAAAATTCCCAGACTAGTTAATACAAATCTAAAGTCAATACTGAAGTTAAATTACATCCAAGCCATAGAGACCTTCATAAGGAATGGTGGTGCCATGCTTTTTACAAACTTGGAATCTAGCATCGACTACGTCTCCCTTTCCTACGTCTAAATACACCAACTTCTAGCGTCCCAGGCCTCGAATTTAGACTTTTCGCTCTTGAAGCCATAGAAATTGATCCCGATTGTTCGAAGACTGTGCCATTCAAGAAAGAAGTCATATTTTGATATCCAGCTCCATCTCACATTGTCATAATCATTGGAAGTTAAGGTTGCACACCACCAGAAATTGCAATCTATAGCAATCTACAATAATTGAACTTGGTTTGGGAGACACTACACAACACCTGCAAGCACAGGAATGAAGATATGGAAAATAGTTTTTTCGTCAACGGCTTTGGCATCTTCATTCACCACTGGCTTAGCGGGACGGAATCTGCAAAAGGATCAATGGAAGCCATGAATTTAGCCAAATTACAAAGCACGGAAGCTCGATTTAGCTGGTCCAAGTACTTGATTTAATAGAAGCTCGATTTAACGGAGCTCTTCTATTCGAAACAGAAATCAACATTCAGGTACACAGATTATTTGCATGCTAGTATTCTACTCCTCCATCAATTGGTATTCTCATGCTGCAACATACGCAGATTCTCACTCAATTACATAAATATGTTAATGCCTTAATTACATAAAATTTGTTAAAGGAGTTGAACGTTGTACGCAAAATTATGAATAATTTGTTGAACGTGAGATTGGGGATTCAGTATTTGCATTCATTTCGTGAAACCAGAGTTTTAAGGTTTAGTTCAATTCCTTTTCTGGCTCGTTGGAGTCAAATGTGGCAGGTGAGCCTCTAATAGCTTTAATCTTATTCAATTCATAATCTTGTTAGAGGTTTTTCCATGATTTGGAATTTTATTTTAGCAGCGTTCATGGCATGATTATTTTGCTGGTTTAGCATTGAATATTATGAAGGGTTAATCTATTTAAAAGTTTATAGCTTCAGTTTTTAGAGTGGTCGCTTTGGTATCTCGTTTTTGGACAGCAACTTTGGTCATATTTGGGAAATAAGTGTTATTTTCAAATATTTGTAATGTAAGTGGGATATTTTTTTTGGGGTGATTATTTGATAAAATTTGTAAATTTGTGGAGTAATAAGAAGATGTCTTTCGTAATTTTATTTGGAGATATAAGGCTTTATTTGTAATATTATTAGAGAAAGATGATGTGAGAGGTTATTTGTAAATGTTTGGAGCATAAAATTTGTAAAAGTTTGGAGTAATAAGTAGATATTCTTTGTAATTTTTTATTTTGGAGAAATAAGGGCCATTATTTGTCACTCAAAGTAATTTTTTACTTTGAGGGGGGGTAAATTTTTTAAAAGGATATTTGTAAGGGCATTGTCAAGCGGTCAAATTCTGCAAATATTTCATTGTAAACACTCTACGAGAAATTGACTAGAGTCAAGTGCAAAGCTTAGTAATTTTTCTCCTTTTTTCAACGACTATACGAGGGTTAAGGCCAAGCCCCGATAGATCATTTTCTCTTTGCGTGGTGTGTGTGGTTTTTTGTATGGTGTGTTTCGTGTGACAAGTTGCTCATTTTTGCTTGTGTTTTATTATTTTTGGTGCACTACTTCAACAATGTCAAAGTTAATTAATCTGTTCTCTAATTCTGATAAGCCAGAAGGGGTGAAATATTATAAGACATGGAAACGTCTAATTGAAAGCCCTCTCATATATAATGAATTGTGGCATGAAATATGCAATGGAAATATTAATCCTAATAAACCAACAGATGCATCTTTACTTGCAAAATGGGAAATCAAAAATGCCAAGGCATTAGCTCTTATAAAGGCTTCAGTTAATAATGAAATGTACATTCATATTGAAAATGCCTCAGATGCATGCATTTCTTTGCATACATTCAAAGATCTCTTTGATACACAAATGTTGGACATGTTGTCATTGATGGCAAAGGAATTGGAAAAGACATGAGCAGCACCTAAACTTTTCATAAGGCAAAAGAGACAAGGTAATAAATTGAAGGATAAATTGAATATCTGGCCAAGATTTGTATATGTTAATAAAGAACTGTGGAATCCCCTGAACTTCTGTATGATTCTCTGCGTATGGAGTTAAAAATGAAACCTTGTTGAGGAATCATGGTGGTAGGATTCAAATTCCAGGATGAGACCTTCTTGTAATGAAGAACTGGCTTAGTTTGATATTTTCAGTCGTGGAAGTACTTGGTTGAATATATGAGGGGCTCTTGAGGCATTCAGTGTATCCATTGAAGAACTTATTGGTGGCAGAGATATGATGTTTTTGAATGTACAGGTGGAAGCAGAACTTTGACAGGATAGAACTCCGAAATGGAAGGTTGATATGTTATATATATCATAGCAGAATTGAAGAATGACATTGAATTGTAACGAGTTAATGTTTTTAAGGAAATCCCGTCGGAAGAGAACTACATTTTTTCGTTGATTATTGGAAATCCTGCCAAAAATAGACCAGAGTTATAGCGCAAACCCAGACTAACTCTTTGGAATCATGAACAGAACCTTGAGCGAAGGGCGGAACCACGAAGGAGGAACAATGAAGGCGGTTTATGGTTTTTATCGCACCGTTTTCAACGGGCAAGCGATATTCAATAGGTGGAGAGAAATTCCATACAACAAATGACACGCGTCCCTGTACGATTTTACAAAACCACTTTTCACTATGCGCCATCGCACATTATAGTTCGACCCAGGACGCCCAGCGATATCGTTGAGCGTCGTTGATCTGGGAAGGGGTCATCGGACAGTCGTCATTTGTTAAAGATGCGCGAATTTTAACATAGGTACGACGGACCATCACACGTTAACGTTCGGCATCAGAGGTCGAGCGATATGTATATACGTCATTGATCTGGAAGCTTGCTAATCTAACGGTGATTGAACGCTGGAGTTGCGCGAAGTTTATTTTGGGACGATGGGCATATTGGATTGGCTATTGACTATGTATGTGGGCTCGGGATCAAAGGTCTATCATAATATTAACTTATTTAGAAGCGTTGGATATTTCTATAAAATCCGAAGGGTTAATATTTAGACATAAGGCTTGGGAATTCAAAAGTTGTAAATATATTTATTTGTCAATTTCTTTAAAATTGATAAATAAAATTAAAAAGAGATCAAAAAAAGGCTCTGTGGGATAAACTAAAAGGAATACCATTAGCGGTTCGTGGTTTTGACTCAAGGTTTTAATAAAGGCAAAACTATATAAGGAGAAGAAAAAATAGAGAACAGTGGCCATTGTAAGGGTTGTGAATAAAATTTCTCCAAAAAGAATATTTGTATGGGCGAGCACTGTTCTTAACCGATAAATCTGAAACTACGATGCACCCATGAATATAATGATCTGACAACGATGAATCTCTGGTGTGAATAACAGACGAAATCGTGAAGAACTGGTTGAGGATACAGAAAATAAATAAATCTGGTGACCGACAAGATATGTTGTATGGAAACTGATGGATCCCGTATGAAAGTTGATGAAACGTGGTTTGCAGTGGTGCTGAGGGTCGAAGCCTTCAGAGAGGGGGTTGTAGCTCCCTTCCAGTGGTAGTTGGTAAACGAGAGCAGGGGGTAGTAGCTCCCTTCCAGGAGAGGCTGGTAAACGAGAGAAGGTTGTAGCTTTCTGCAGGTGGGTGCCTGCATGCTGGTATAAGTCTACACCAGCATATATTGTAAGAATTTTTCTCTATAATAAATATTGAAGACTGAGATTACAGCAGCAGTGGTTTTCTCCCGAATTGGGTTTCCACCTTAAATCCTGGTGTCCATATGTGTTGTTTACGTTTGATGGTTTGTTCTGTTATTTCTGTTCATGCTTAATGCTTATCTAATGCAATGCTCTAAGTAAATACATAATAAGATATCTAGACATAAATGTTGGATGTAGTACTGTAACATATGGTTTTGAGTGAAATAAAAGAAAAATTGTTCAGCCCTAAATACGGTTACCCCCCCCCTCTCAGTATTTTTCCCAACAATTGGTATAAGAGCAGGTCCTTCTGAAAAAGCTTAGCCGCTAGAAGGAAGATCAAGCAAGATGAGCAATCAATATGGAACAACATCTATCAGGCCTCCGCTCTGTAATGGAAAAAATTTAATCTTCTGGAAAACAAGGATGAGATCTTATCTCCAGTCTCTGGGAGCGGTGTGGGGAAGTGTTGGTGGGGACAACGGCAAAGGTAAAGGGTACCCGAAGATCCAACGGACAAAAATAATTATGAAACAAATGCAAAGGTGGTCAATGCTCTATTGGGAAGTCTAACTGAATCAAAATTTTTCAAAGTCATGCAGCTGGATATAACAGAGGCAATATGGGACAAAATCATTCTAAGTTATGAAGGTGATGCAAAGGTAAAAAGTGCTAAACTCCAAACTCTTAGAATTCAACATGAGAATCTAAAAATGGATAATGTGGAGAGCATTACCAATTTCTTTTTACGTCTTGATGATATTGTAAATAGTATGGGAAATCTGGGAGAAACTATAACCGAATCTACTTTGGTTGAGAAATTCTTAAGATCACTAACGAAAAAATTTGAGTCAAAAGTTTCTACTCTTGAAGAAAAGAAGATCTTCAAAATCTTACTGTGGTGCAACTTCATGGCATACTAACTGCATATGAAATGAGAAGAGGAGGACCATCTGAAGTCAAAGAAGCAGTCTTTAGAACTTCTACAAAAGGGAAGGAAGTACAAAAAACAGAAGAATCAGGATATATCTCGAGGAAGAAGATGAGATAAACTTTGTAAGCTTCAACAGCACGAGGACGTTTCGGAAGGTAAACTTCCTCCAAATGTTTTGATTGTGGAAAAGTTGGTCATTATCTTGCTAAATGTCCTTATAAAGAAATACATAAAAAGGGAAGGAAGTAGCAAAAAGGAATATGAATGGTTTTAACACTAGAAGTAGTTACTATACTCACTGTAGAAGATAGTGATGGGTTATCTAATAGTGAGGAAGAATGTGAACAAGATCTTAGACTTCTCATGGAATTTGAAAAAGAATATAGAGAAGAAAAGGATACTTTTGTGGATGCTCTAGAAGACAGTTATTTTCTTGATGAAAACAATAAACTCAAATTTTGCTTAGAAGAAAGTAAAATAACCATAGAAACTCTGAAAAATCAGCTTGAAGAAAAGGAGAAACACAATGAGAAATTAGAGTGTGAAGTAGTGAGTCTAAGAAAATAACTTGAGACAGTAAATACTCTGAATATTAGATTTGCTAAAGGATATAAAACCTTAGATGATATTATCAAGGTACAACATTCTCCTCTTATAAGAACAGGTCTTGTATATATCGGAGAATCTTCTCAGGCTTCAACACCAAATTATCTAAAAGCAGTTGCAACTGGTTTACAACATGCTGCCACTCAGCAAGGGAATAAATAATACTTACAAGTAAAGCATGATCATCTCAATTCAAATAACACTAACATGAATTTCTTTCAAAGAAACACCAATCAACAAGTAAATTCATATATAAGATTTTATGATCGCAGAAACTTCTTCTTCAATGGACAATGTTTCTCATGTCACAATTTTGGTCATAAATCTGTTCAATGTGTTGCATATAAAACCATCATGACAAGAGAAGCAAGAAAGAAAAGGATTGATATTGAAACAAAGAAGAATACCTATAACAAATTTTCTCCTCTTCAAAATGAAGTTGAATGTGCTTATTGCAATAACTTTGGCCATGAAGAATCTGAATGCAGGAGCAAAGTTCAGCGAAAAGAACATGTTCCTTCAAACTCCAAAGTATGGAAAAAGAAGGAATTATAGGTTGAAAATTGTGGCATAGCGTTATTTGCAGAAGGTGAAGAAAATCAATGGTACATTGATAGTGGATGCTCAAGACACATGACAGGTGACAAAAAAAAGCTTCTTGCATATAGTGCTCTAGATAAGGAAAAGAATGTTACATTTGGAAATGATACTCCTGCGGTCATTAAAGGAAAAGGTCTGTTTTCTAAAGGATAAGGTGAAAACTAATGAAGTCATGTATGTGGATGGATTAAAGCATAACTTGTTAAGTGTAAGTCAAATGTGTGATCAAGGAACTGAAGTTGTCTTTAGCTCAAAAGAATGTGTGGTACGTGATCTTGATACAGGTAAAGCAATTATAAAAGGAAAAAGAACTCCAAACAACCTGTATATATTGAAGAACTGCAAAGAACAATGTTATTTGAGTAAATCCTCAAAAAATTGGCTATGGCATAGAAGGTTGGGGCATCTGAGCTTCTCTCAAATCAACAAATCAAGCAGACTTAAAGTTGTTCGTGATCTTCCCAATATTACTCTACCTGAAAATATCATATGTAAACCTTGCCAATTCGGTAAGAAAACCAGAGTACAATTTAATGCCAAGGAAGGATCATCAAGTAAGCCTCTCGAACTCATTCATACTGACATATGTGGACCTATGAAGAAAAAATCACCACGTGGTGAAGAATACTATATCTTATTCATTGATTATTTCTCTAGAATGTGTTGGATTGGGCTGCTTAAACACAAAGATGAAGCATTTGAGAAATTTTATATCTTTAAAGCACTAGTTGAAAATGAATTAGATCTAAAAATCAAGTGTCTCAGATCTGATCGAGGAGGAGAATATACATCAAATGAATTCCTTTAATTTTGTGAACAACATGGCATAAAAAGACATTTTTTCTGTAGCTAGGACTCCACAACAAAATGGTGTTGCAGAAAGAATGAATAGAACAGTTCAACAAATGGCTAGAGCTATGCTTGATGATTTTGGAACACCTGACACATTTTGGGGAGAAACGCTTGATTATGATAAACGTTATAACTAACAGGCACATGTTCGTGTAAATAGTGATAAAACTCCATATGCTGAACTTTGGTATGGTAGTCACTCCCACTATAAAGCATTTTAGAATTTTTGGAAGAAAATGCTTTATCAAGAATAATGATGAAAAACTTGGCAAGTTTGAACCCAGAGCAGATGAAGGAATATTTCTTGGTTACTCCTTCAGGAGTAGGGCATATAAATGTTACAATAAAAGACTTCGGAAGATTTTTGAATGTATTGATGTTGTTGTTTATGAGTCTCCTGCAGTTCCAAAAGCAGAAAAGAAAACAACAAATGAAGATGATGATGACACATATCCTAATACATCAAATAAGGATGATATAGACAGTGAACTCAATGAACAACCCGAAGATGATTTATCTGAAAAAGATCCATCTAGATATGTTCAAAAGAATCATCCAGAATCTCAAATTTTGGGAGAAAAGGGATCAGATGTACGAGAAGGACTCTGAGTGGGATCTTCTAGCAATCTGGCATTCTATCCACCATTGAACCACACAATGTCAATCAAGCTAGCAAAGATGAATGTTGGGTTCAATCCATGAATGAAGAGCTTGATCAAATTGAAAAAAATGACACTTGGGAATTAGTACCAAGACCTCATAACAAAAATGTCATTGGAACTAAATGGATATTCAAAAACAAGTTAAATGAAAATGGGGATGTCATAAGAAATAAAGCTAGACTTGTTTGCAAAGGGTATACTCAACAAGAAGGTATAGACTTTGAAGAAAAATTTTCTCCTGTAGCTGGACTTGAAGCCATTAGAATGTTTCTTGCTTTTTCAAGTTTTCAACAAATCAAAGTTTATCAAATGGATGTTAAATACAGCACGCCTGATAGTGATTACAGAGAAAGTTTATATAGAACAACCAGAAGGATTCATTTTGGGAAATGATGAAAAACTTGTTTGTAGACTTAAAAAGGCTCTATATGGTCTCAAACAAGCCCCAAGGGCATGGTACTATCATCTTGAAAAATATTTTCATCAACAAGGATTTTCAAAGGGGTCTGCTGATAGCAACTTATACACAAAAACTAAAAATGAAAAACTGTTGATTGTGGTTGTATATGTTGATGATATCATTTTTGGAAGTAATGAAGAGTCTATGAGTCAGAAATTTTCTTCTAATATGCAGCAATAATTTGAAATGTCTTTACTTGGGGAACTAACATTCTTTCTTGGCTTGCAAGTGCAGCAAGCAACAGATGGTATATTCTTATCACAAGAAAAGTACCTCAATAAAATCCTGAAGAAGTATGGCATGGAAGATTGCAAACCTGTATGTACACCAATGATAACCGAATGTAATCTCATTTATAATGATGATTCCCCCACTGCTAATCAACCAGAATACAGATCTATGATAGGAAGTATACTTTATCTCACTGGGACAAGACCAGACATCATGCATGCAGTTGGGATTGTTGGACGATTCCAAGCTAATCCAAGAAAGTCTCATCTTCAGGCTGTGAAAATAATATTCAAATATCTACAAGGAACTCAAGACTTTGGACTATGGTATCCATAGAATGCTGATCTTACTCTTCATGCATACACTGATGCAGATTGGGCTGGAAGTGTTGATGATCGGAAAAGAACTAGTGGTGGTGCATTCTTTATGGGGCCTCGGTTAGTATCTTGGTTTAGCAAGAAGAAAAGCTCCATTGCCTTATCTACAGCGGAAGCAGAATATGTGGCTACAGCATCATGTTGCACTCAACTTATCTGGATGATGCAAACCCTACAAGACTTTCAAATCAAACGTTCACCTCCTATCTCCATTATGTGTGATAATATGAGTGCTATCAGTATCTCAAAGAATCCTGTTATGCATTCCAAGACCAAGCACATTCCCATCAAATATCACTTCTTACGTGAACAAGTGCTTGGAAAAAAGGTGAAATTGGAGTATGTTTCCTCCAAAGAACAAGTTGTTGATATATTTACCAAACCTCTACCCAGGGAAGCATTCGAATATCTCAGAAAGAAACTGGGAGTAGTCTCTGCCATGCAGAGGATCAGATCTACTTAAATACAGAAGATTAAATTGGTTGTGAAGTGCTCTAAATGCATAGGCTCAAGAGGAGCATTGGTCATATGAAAAGGATGAATTGTTGGTCATATTATGTTTGAAGATGCAGCATGATCTCAGGGGGAGCATGGCATTGTCGGTTCAAAGGATCTTGATCAAACTCTTTGCCATTGATGTCAAAGGGGGAGGAAAAGAAACAAAGGGATTCTAAGGGCTTCTATAAGGCCGTCAGAAGAAGAGTATTGCCATGAAAAGTAACAAAGGGCTTCTAAGGGCTTCTATAAGGCCATCAGAGGAAGAGTATTTCCATCAATTCCAAAGGGGGAGATTGTTGGACATGTTGTCATTGATGGAAAAGGAATTGGCAAAGACAAGAGCAGCACCTAAACTATCCATAAGGCAAAAGGGACAAGGTAATAGATTGACGGATAAATTGAATATCTAGCCAATATTTGTATATTTTAATAAAGAACTGTGGAATCCCCTGAACCTCTGTATGAGTCTTTGCGTATGGAGTTAAAAATGAAACCCTGTTGAGGAATCATGATGGTAGGATTCGAATTCCAGGATGAGACCTTCTTGTAATGAAGAACCTGCTTAATTTGATATTTGCAGTCGTGGAACTACTTGGTTGAATATATGAAGGGCTCTCGAGGCATTCAGTGTATCCATTGAAGAACTTATTGGTGGCAGAGATATGATGTTTTTGAATGTACAGGTGGAAGCGGAACTTTGACAGGATAGAACTCCGAAATGGAAGGTTGATATGTTATATATATCATAGTAGAATTGAAGAATGACATTGAATTGTAATGAGTTAATGTTTTTAAGGAAATCCCGTCGGAAGAGAACTACATTTGTTCATTGATTATTGGAAATCCTGCCAAAAATAGACCAGAGTTATAGCACAAACCCAGACTAACTCTTTGGAATCATGAACAAAACCTTTTGCGAAGGGCGGAACCACAAAGGAGGAACAGTGAAGGCGGTTTATGGTTTTTATCGCACTGTTTTCAACGAGCAAGCGGTATTCAAGAGGTGGAGAGCGATTCCATAGAACGAACGACACGCGTCCCTATACGATTTTACAAAACCGCTTTTCACTATGCGCCATCGCACGTTATAGTTCGACCCAGGACGCCCAGCGATATCGTTGAGCGCTGTTGATCTGGGAAGGGGTCATCGGACGATCGTCATTTGTTAAAGTTGCACGAAGTTTAACACAGGTACGGACCATCACACGTTAACGTTCGGCATCGAAGGTCAAGCGATATGTATATACGCCGTTGATCTGGAAGCTTGCTAATCTAACGGTGATCGAACGCTGGACTTGCGCGAATTTTACTGTGGTACGATGGGCATATTGGATTGGCTATTGACTATGTATGTGGGCCCGGGGTCAAAGGTCTATCGTAAGATTAAATTATTTAGAAGCGTTGGATATTTCTATAAAATCCGAAGGGTTAATCTTTAGACATAAGGCTTGGGAATTCAAAAGTTGTAAATATATTTATTTGTCAATTTCTTTAAAATTGATAAATAAAATTAAAAAGAGATCAAAAAAAGGCCCCGTGGGATAAACTAAAAGGAATACCATTAGCGGTTCGTCGTTTTGACTCAAGGTTTTAATAAAGGTAAAACTATATAAGGAGAAGAAAAAATAGAGAATGGTGGGCATTGTAAGGGTTGTGAATAAAATTTCTCCAAAAAGAATATCTATATGGGCGAGCTCTGTTCTTAACCGATAAATCTGAAACTATGATGCACCCATGAATATAATGATCTGACGACGATGAATCTATGGTGTGAATAACGGACGAAATCGTGAAGAACTGGTTGAGGATACAGAAAATAAATAAATCTCATGACCGACAAGATATGTCGTATGGAAACTGATGGATCCAGTATGAAAATTGATGAAACGTGGTCTGCAGTGGTGCTGAGGGTCGAAGCCTTCAGAAAGGGGGTTGTAGCTCCCTTCCAGTGGTAGCTGGTAAACGAGAGCAGGGGGTAGTAGCTCCCTTCCAGGAGAGGCTGGTAAACGAGAGAAGGTTGTAGCTTTCTGCAGGTGGGTGCCTGCGTGCTGGTATAAGTCTGCACCAGCATATATTGTAAGAAGTTTTCTCTATAATAAATATTGAAGACTGAGATTACAGCAGCGGTGATTTTCTCCTGAATTGGGTTTCCACCTTAAATCCTGGTTTTCATATGTGTTGTTTATGTTTGATGGTTTGTTCTGTTATTTCTGTTCATGCTTAATGCTTATCTAATGCAATGCTCTAAGTAAAGACATAATAAGATATCTCGACATACATATTGGATGTAGTACTGTAACATATGGTTTTGAGTGAAATAAAAGAAAAATTGTTGGTGACCCTAAATACGTTCACCCCCCCCTCTCAGTATTTTTCCCAACAACAACCTGAATCAAAGAAGGTTGATCTTCAATTAAAATTGTTTCAACAAAAATTAACTAAAGGTTGTGATGTTATTGAATATATTTCACGGCTTAAAAATATCAAGCTAGAAATAATAAATGTTGGTTTTCAAGTTGTCGATGAAATTTTCTTGACTGCAATTTTAATTGCTAGATTGCCTTCATCTTAGACACATTTTTTGGAAACTTTGCAAGTCACTGGAAGGTTCGAGAAGATATACTTTGATGAATTGAGTGATATGTTAGCCCAACATGACAAAAAATTTGGGAAGAAGAAACAGATTGGGGAATATGTCTTGTTCACAGAGGCTAGCACAAGTAATTCCTCAGATGATAGTTCAAGAAACTGAGGAAGAGGACATTTCAATAAAATTCAAGTAGCCCACAATGTACAAGGTCATGGTCGCATTCAAAGCAGAGGAAACAATTTCAACAGAGGCTACAATTCAGGCAAGAGCAATTTTCAAGGAAGAGGAGATAATTAAATAATAGGGTATAAGCAAGGAAGAGGCCAAAGTCCAGGTAGAGGACAAACTCAAAATAGAGGCCAAAGCAAGGGTAGAGGACAATATCAAGGCAGAGGCGGAGATTTTTCGTCAAATTGTTTGGAGGAGATGTAACAAAGTTGGACATTATGCTGAAGATTGTCCAACTGCTATTGATAAAATTCCCAAGTTTCATCCAAACTCTACACAATTTGAAAATTATTAATATGATCATGATGGTTCAGAATATGTCTTCACCAACACAGAATCAATAGCTTTACAGGTTTCAACCTTTCTTAGAATTGATTATGAAGATGCATGGATTATGGATATAGGAGCAACTCAACACATGAAATTTCGACGTGACTTCTTTTGGAGTTCCAACAATGCCATATAAATTCAATCTATCTTGATCATAAAAAAAAACATACTCCTTATGGAAAAGGTGTAGTTAAATTTTTTCTACCTGGAATTGGAGAAAGTATGATTTCAAATGTATGGTATGTCCCAACATTTAAGCAAATTTTTTTATCTTTAGTCACGATTCGACAAGTAGGACATATGGCGATTATGGAAGATGGCTTAGTTAAAATTAACTCAGTCAAATAGAACATGAAAATAGTGATAACAGGTTATGAATATGGAAAACTGTTAAGAATGAAAGGGATAATTATTCCAAGAAATTATGACTTTGCAGGAGCAGCAAGTACAGACATTTCAGTGATCAGATTGTGGCATGTAAGATATGGTCATCTCAACTTCGAAAGTCTCTCTTAGTTACAAAAAAAGGGAATGGTTAAGGGACTTCCAACCTTCAAAAGGGAAAATAAAAAATTTGAAGCTTGCATTTATGGAAAACAACATCGAGATACTTTTCCCACAAGTTCATGGTGAGAAAACATGTGTTTGCAATTGGTTCACAGTGATATTTGTGGGCCCTTACCAACTTCACTAGGAGGATGCAGATATTTCTTACTCTTTGTTGATGATTTTTGCAGGATGACTTGGGTATATTTTTTAAAGCAAAAGCCAGAAGCATTTGAAAATTTCAAAACTTTTCGCCAACTTATTGAAAATGAAGTAAAGCATAAGATTGGCACTCTTACAACCGACAATGGTGGACAATTCACTTCAAATGAATTCAAAATGTATTGCATGTATAATGGCATAAACTGGAATCTTACCAATGTCTACACTCCACAACCAAATGGAGTAGTAGAAAGAATGAACCGCACCTTGTTAGCAATGGCAAGATCTATGTTAACTTTCAAAAATTTAAGTCCTATATATTGGGCTGAAGCAATTCATACTGCTGTCTGCTTAAGGAGAAAATCTCCCACTGCTTCTTTAGACAGAATCACACCTTATGAAGCATGCTTTGGCTTCAAACCTCGGGTTAAACATCTCAGAGTTTTTGGATCAGTATGTTATGCCTTAGTTCCGAAGGAAAAACAAACTAAGCTTGACTCACGAAGCTTGAAGGGCACAATGAATGGGTATTCTAATGAGAAGAAAGGATATCGAATTTTTTTGAATGGGAAATTTATCGTAAGCAGAGATGTGATTTTTGATGAAAATGAGAGTAAAATTGCTGAAGAAGTAGAAAGTCTTCTTCAAAATTTAGAAAAAAAGGGTGATCAAAGAAAAGGAAATCTACAAAGTCAACCAAATTCACAAAATTGGTATGAACTCGAGTTTCCTTCATCTGAAAATGATTCATCCAATCCTTATTCTTCACCAATGTTGTCTAGGTCTTCTGGCAGTTCATCCAAATCTCCTAGCAGCATCAGTTCTTTTGACAATGACTCTCCACCCCTAGAACCCATAGTTGATCAACAAACATTTGCTTACATCAACCCTCCTTACAATGATGGTAATTGTTCAAAATCTCAAACCAGTGAACATCAATTGCCAAAATGGGCAGTTCAAATTTTGAAATATGTAAGGCCTAATGAATAGAATAAAATAGGAACAAGGGGATCACAAAGAAACGAAGGAAAATTTTCCTTGATAGCAAATGATTTTACTGAACCTTCTACTTATCAAGAGGCAATAAAACATAAAGAATGGAAACAGGCTATGTTTGTTGAATATCAGGTAGTTCAAGACAATAACACTTGGAAACTTGTTGATTTTCCTCAGAATATTAAACCCATCAGATGCAAATGGGTTTACCAAATTAAGTACAAGAAAAATGGTGATATTGACAAGTATAAAGAAAGACTTGTTGCTAAGGGTTTTTCACGGTAGGAAGGGATTGATTATGAGGAAACGTTTGCTTCTATAGCTAAATGGAACACCATCCGACTCACACTTGCCTTAGCAGATCAACAAGGATGGGAAGTTCATCAGATGGATGTAAAAATTTCTTTCCTCAACGGAGATTTACAGGAAGAAGTGTATATGACACAACCACCAAGTTTTGAAATTGAAGGACAAGAACATAAAATCTACAAACTAATAAAGGCTTTATATGGGTTAAAACAAGCTCCCCAAGCTTGGTATGCCAAAATGGACGAATACCTTTGGAAATTTGGTTTTCAACAAAGTGAATCTAATGATACCTTGTATGTATGCCAACAAGGTAAAAATCTGGTGATTTTGGTTATATATGTAGATGATTTGATTATCACTAGCAACAATGATGATCACATTGCATGGGTGAAAAAGGAGTTACATGTAGGTTTTAAGATGAAAAATTTGGGACTACTTCACTACTATCTTGGAGTTGAATTATTTCAACGTCAACATCATATCTTCATTTCTCAGAGTAAGTATGCAACAGAAATTCTTCAGCGATTTGGAATGCAGGATTGCAAGCCTATTCTTACACCCATGGAACAAAACTTGAAACTTTCAAAATTTGAAGGGGGGGGATGGTGGATAACACTATTTATTGACAGTTGATTGGCGGCTTGATTTATCGGACAACTACTCGACCAGATCTTTCTTATGCCGTCAGTATTCCTTCTCGCTTTATGCAGGAACCATGAGACAACCACTGGAATGTAGCCAAAAGATTTCTTTTTTATATCCAAGGAACAAAATATTTTTATCTTATTTACAAAAAGACTAAAAACTTTGTACTTTGTGGATTTTCAGATGCTGACTTTGCTAGCAGTATTGATGATAGGGCATCAACCTCAGGTTAGTTAATGAACATGGGGTTAGCTGTAGTGTCGTATAATTGCAAGAAGCAAGCTACAGTGGCCACTTCTTCAGCAGAATCATAGTACATATCAGCATGGGAAGCAACACGTGAGATTATTTGGTTGCATAGAGTTTTACAGGACTTGGGAATTCCTCTAGCAGAAGCTACATCATTATTCATCGACAACCAGTCAACAATAAAGCTTGCAAAGAATCAATTTTTTCATTCAAAGACAAAGCATGTGGACACCAAGTATCATCATATCATATCACTCATTTAAAATGATGTCATCAAGTCAATTTATTGTCCTTCAAAAGATCATACCTCCGATATCTTCACCAAACCTCTTGGCAGAATAAAATTTACTAAGTTCAGGGATGAACTTGGTATATGTTGTAATGTATATTTGGATCATAGGGGGGAATGTTAGATGATCCAAATATCATAATGTAAATTTAGGATAAAATATTTATTAAGTTATAATATTTAATAAATATTAGAGACACTTAGAAATAGAATATTGTTAGAAAAGATAGGACTCTAGAATAGAGTCGTATCTTAGGCTCTAAAATAGGAATAAAGTTAGTATATTGGATAGAATATAATTTATTGTAAATGGACACTTTTTGTTTTATCAAGTGGTCCATAACTAAATTAAGTTAGGACATGTAGCTTATAAATAGGTTAGTTTCCTAATTGCAAATTAGTGGAAGTTTACGTTTGTAAACTCTATCAAATTCTATGTAATTTCTTTTCCATTATCAATAAAATTATGTGTCTGAGGACACTTATGTATTAGAAATATGTCACAAGATCATATATAAGCTTGAAGGGCTGATCTCTTCACTATATCCTCAAGCTATAAGCTCAAGATCTAGGTCCTCAATCCTCCTCTAAAGATTGCAGTTGCTGCTACACAACTGCTCATAAAAATTGCACTGTAAAGGAATGAGGCTCTTTAGCCTGCTGCAAAATATGGCTATGAAGCTCAAGAATAATGGAAATAATGCATACAATGTGAAGGAATGCTCCTCCACTAGATTACTAGATGAAATTCTAGCAACTTCCTTTCTCCCTTGGATCTACAAGAATGGACTGCGCAATTCCTGATGGAAATGCTGCTGCTGGGAGATGAATAATAGATGGCCTGATGCTCGATATAGATTTGAAGCAATGGAAGGCTAATATTGAAGCTCAAGGTGATAGGATGAATCCTTCACCAGTTCCTCAACTGAAATATTGAAGGAAAATCTCCTCCTCTCAAACTGATCTTCAGAATTGTGCAATTTTTGAATATGGATGTTCTGCAGAAAGTAGGAACAATATGGCACCAATGTCTGATGATGAATGTAGTGCAAACACTCTTCCTTAAATATCACTCAAGGAAAGAGGTGGGATTCCTACACAGGAACAACCTATGCTAAAAAACATTGCAGACTTAGCTAAACAACATAAGAGTGCATGGAATGCCAAATGATAAATCCAGATCTAAACAGATCACAAATCAATAATCTAAAGCCTTCCTTCTATGTTTCCTTCATCTTATTATATATTTTTTGAACCTTCTCATGCCTTGGCCTACCTCATAAATTTGTTATACATGTGGAAATAGGTCTCCATGTTCACTGCGTTGTCTCTCCATGATCTCCATCATGTGTGAATGCGATGATCACCCTCTCCATCATGTGTGCATTAATGCACCACTTCCTCCATCATCTCATCATAAATTCTCTATGATATTAAATTTGATTCCTTCCAAGATCTTAGTTGACTTCTTCAACCTCCATGATATTTCTCATTAATGAGACATGATCTCCACTCCTTTCACATTAAGTAGCTGCTCCACTACTCCATTATGTAGATCTAGATCTGAAATATCTGTATACACACATCAAAAGTGGATTTTCTTTATCTTTGGGGTTTGTGGGTCCCTCCACCCTCTTATTTACTTAATTAATTATGGAAATTAAGAGCTCTAATATTCCAAATATCATGTGAAAATTTAGGAATATTACATTTAAAGAATATGATACACCAAATTGAGGGTGTTATTTGCTAGTAAAAGCACAATCCTGATGAATGGGATTCCTAAAAATAGAGTATTATTGTGGATTTAGTGCAAGTGCCATGTGCCATGTCTACTTTTGAGGTTTTACAAATATATTCCGTCTACCATATAGCCTTCTTATCTATGATTGAAGTTTTTGATCCTTTAGAGTCTAACCTTATTAAGTTTGATGTTTAGATGCAAGTTTATCTTGTTTATCCCATTATATAGCATTCCAAATCCACATTGATATACTTGTAAAGGATATTAATAATACACTTGTGGATGAGGGATCCTCCACTTGTATCATGAAATCATCAAATTGGTGGGTTATTATTTCCCCAAAACGTATTTAGTAAACTACAGTTCTCTAGGCCTTTAATGGCCACACTTTCCAACTGGAGGGTTTTCTACCAGTATTTTCCATTCAGCTTGGGGAAAAGTTATTACTATTGATGTTGAACTATTTAATGCCCCACTTGATTATATCATGCTCCTTGGGTGTAGTTTCTTTTATGCCATTTTAAATATCGTCCTCTATATATTCCATGTTTTTCATTTTCACCGTGAAGGAAAGATAGTTACTATCAGTAAGCTTATTTTTTACATAATAACAAATACAACCATTTTTGTTATTATCATACCTTTCATGGTGATATTCCTTCATACCATTTTAATGTCATCTTAGGAATGTTCAAAAAAATTTCGATCACTAACATTTTCCCATTTACTTCCATCGATACTTTTTTTGCACCCATTCATATGATCTCCTCCTCTGCCATTGGATCCTATTGTTCCTTTGACACTTGGGTGATTCCATCTACTTCAATTGTATATGATAATGGAGATAAAATGAAACTTAGGCTAGTTGATAGTTCCTATCAAGTGATCCAACCAACATCTAATTACATTATTTTGAGTATCACATGCCCACATGAGATGTTAATTTTCCATATTCCCATGACTTCCACAATATTGAACTTCCCATTAACAAAGCTATCATGGAGGTCATGTTGGCGCATGATCATCTGTAGGATAAACTTCACCATCATTCATTTTTTATTCCTTGTGTGGAAAAATTGGATGATCATAAAAAATGTCTTGGCTTCCTCTATCCTACTTGAGTGGTCCCAATCACCTATATTTTTTCATTATGTCTTATTATATGGTAATTTGGAAAAAATATAGAAAAAAATATAGCCATCAACATTTCTACAAAACTAGGTGTCATGGAACATATCCTAATAATTTCAAATTGTAGCTACTGAGAAGTTGAAATCTACATTGACCTATTCAAACAATTTTGTGATGTCTTCACTTGGAATTCTGAAAAATTGCTAGGGATGAAACCATAGATTGTGATGCAGGGTAAATCAGTCTCTAGATCAATATTGTTGTCTTCTTCTCTGTACAAAAAAAAAAGATATCTATACAGTGAGCCACTCTATGTGTCTAGACTACCTGTCTCCTCTCCTTTCACAACAGAAAACTAGAAGACGAACTCAGGTCAAAAACTTCTTTGTCCTACGGAAAACTACGGTTTCATGCACAATTATATTTATTAAAATGAAACGGGTCCAAATTTACAACATACAACCTTACATACCTCACTTCTTACCTCAATTTTGTTTTTTACTTACTGGAGTTTGGATTGATCAACCTATTTGTCGTTGAGGTGAGGTTTAGCTTGTAGGTGAAAACACAGCGATATAAACTATTGTTGTTGAAAAGGTAGCGTGTAAAGGTAGCGTACCACCACAATTGTATGAGTAGCACCTCAAAGGTGTTTGTGTAGCTTTTATGGTGTGTGTGAAACGTCTCCAACGAATACGTAGTGTCTTAAAGGTGTGCACAGCACATGCACAATGAATGCTTCATTCAAACTAGATATTGGTCTTCCATTTCCAGAAACACGTGAATGCTCCATTCAAATAACAGATTAAACTTTCATCACTGCAAAATCATTCTTTATGCCTTTATCAAATACTGGTGCTCTATGGAACCTTTTTCATCGATCTATCATAGAACTGGAGCTCCCTTCGAACTTCCCACCGAGTAGCTATCTTATCTCCCTTTCATAAGAGTTGCCTATCAAAATTTGCTCACAACTTCAATAAACTTTAATTTATGTATAACACGTTGCCATGAGCATGTTTATAAGTCTTAAGAATGGTGCTAATCTAACAAAGAATCTATCAGGAATCAATTACCTCTGACACTAACAATATAAAGGCTAGCTTGATTACAAGTGTATCCTTTGAGTTGAGCCCTTGCATGACATCCTTCCCTCTGTTTCGAAGAATACAACAAGATAATTTCAAGATATGAATGCCTCTACCTTTTTTTGGTAATGCAGTTCCATAAAATGCATTTCATCCCGTGTTCAAAGTTAAGCAGATCTTAACTTAAATCTACTTAAGACTATACCATCTTGACTTTTGCCTCAAATAAAGTTGCATCTGAGATTAATCATCCTTGAATGACCATTTGAAACACCCAATACACTCTCACAGAGAAACAACCTGAATCTAATTTTATTGGTAACATACATAGCACTAAAAATGACTTCTCGCATAGGCTAACAAATATGCATGAGAAGCAATGTCCATTTGGGGACTACACCATGTACTTATCCTCCTAAAAAGAATGATAAGATACAGTCTATACATAGGTAATTGAAATCCAATAAAATTCATAACAGAAAGCAGTACTAGTTCTGTCACTACTGTGTATACTCTATTATAACAAGAACCAAACAAACTTGATCTATTCATCACATTAATGGATGATACACCCAATCACACAAGACTAATTTCAATCAAGAAATTCAATAAAAATCTAATTATTTTACACCAAAAAGGGAGGATCAATACAATTAGAAATAATGTCACACTTCCCTCTCCTTTTGGTCTCATGGACCTTCTCTTACTCACACTTCTCACTCTCTTCCATTGACTATCTACCTCCTATCCAATCCAACTTCGAATGCCGTCAAAGAATATCATATTTACAATGAAATGATTCTAAACTAACTTTAGTTCAGATCCTATAAAATCTCCTCACCAAACTCCTAAAATCCCTCACTCAATCTCCAAGAGATATTTCAGCTCCATAAAATATGCATGGAACTTCTAACACCTAAGAACTCAAATGTTTTCACACATTCAATAATAATCACAAATTAATCATCATTTTCATCATTAAAACATTAGGGAATATCTCCCTTCATAAAATAAACATTCCCCTTATGTTTCTTCAAAAATGAATTTATGGAGTAGGATGCTCCTGCATCAAACTCCCAAGGAAAAAAATGTTCCATGATCTCCTAATCATGAATTTTTGTTGTCGAAGTCATCTTGGTTTCCAAACTTTATGTTGTTGCTCACAACTTTCTTTGCCATATTGTTGTTGTTTTATAGATGTACGCATTCCTCTGGATCCCAATTCTTAAATTGTCTTTGTTCAGTCATCTTGATCTTACTTGCATTAACAATTACTTACTTTTTGTTTCTTTTGTTCCCTATTATCCATTTGAAATATTTTTTTTCCAATTTTGTCTTCATTATATCTACCTTTTGTTGATTTATGCCTCTTCAAACTGAATAAATTACTCCTTCACAAGATATCTTACACTCAACTAATTTCTCTCTCAAGGTTTAAAAATATTTAAAACCTTGCTCAATACACCTTTTATCAATTGTTTTATCTTGTACTTCCACTATCAACATCATGGGTTGCCTCTAAGAGGTTATTTTTTGATCATGATGTATATAAATCGAAAATTCATTGGCAGAAGTTATAATATACCATTCCTTTGCTTCTCCCATTTTCCACACATCCAATGTTTTATGTGGAAGTCCATATTCAAACCCACTTGACTACTTGCTTGGTATGAAAACATAAAACCAATCTCTTGTATGTTGATTTTCAATTGTGAAAATTTTCCCTTGAATTTCTTCATCTTGCCAATTGATATTTGCATTCACATAATATTTATCTGCATTGTTAACTTCTACACCATCAAATCTCTGGTCTTCACCTCCTTTTGGACTTGTGAACAAATTTTGTTCAAATTCTGCCATTTTTCTCTCTCTACATTTTTCTTTGGCTTCAACAGTAACCTGCATAAGAGTTGTTAAAAATTTTCTTCCTTCATCCGAAATTTCATCATGTTGGAAACACTTCTCTTCATGCGAATCATCAACTAAATTTTGTTCTAAACCCTGAAAAAAATTAAAAATCAAATATTTCATGATCATCATGGTCATCTGGGAATGATCATACACAATTACATCTTCAAAATTCTGATATTCATGTTGCAACCAATTTAGAAATTTAAAATCTGAATTGTCTTCAAGCTTATCCCTTTGATCTCTGTCAATCTGCCAATAATTTCTTCCTTCATGTTGTACTATACAACAACACTCCCCATTTCTAAATTTTTAGAATAAATTTCATTTAGAAATAGGACCCCTTTTTTATCTTTCTTTATAGATAGAAATAAAAGATTTAGAAGCAACCCGATCATTTTTTGAATTAGAAAAAAGATTTCATTAATAAAAAGACATTTTGCATATCTTTATTAACAAGTGTGTATAAACAAATACAAAATTGAAAGAATTTACGATCCGATGTAATATAAAGAGTTTATCACATCAAAGTATTTAAATGAAAAAATTCCGATGTACAGTAATCGCAATCGGAAATCAGAGAGATCTTTAAGTTTTCATATTTGTTTTGCATACTTCTGATGCAATGCAATTCATCGCAATCACATTTCGGAGAATGATCTTTCATGGAATTGTTATAATAAAACTCCGATGTGATGATTCATATCACAGTCGCGAATCAAAAAAGTTTTAAGTGATCATATCTGCTTTGAAATACTCTGATGCGATGCAGTTCATCGCAATCGCATTGCGGAGAAACAAATGTTATATTTGTTTGATTGAAAGACTCCGACGCGGTGGACCCCACCTCATCACAATCGGAAATCGGAGAAAATAATTGATAATTTGCTCCATTTAAAAATCCCTGATGTGATCATCGCAATCGAAAATCGGCAGAAAACATATTATGTTATTTTGTGTACCTTTGAAAATTCCCGATGCGATTATTACTTAATGCTCATACACTATTTATTGATCGCATCACAAGAATTAAAAAGGTAATTTTATATTCTTATTTCAAAATATGTCGATCTCCGATTGTACGTTTACCATTAATTGAAAATCAAACGAATAATGACGATTTATTCTATTATGAATGCGTGAGTGTGACTCTTTAGAGGGCATTTAGTTTTAAACACGGAGATAATAAATAAAAATCAATGAATAGATTGTTTATACAGTTGTTCTCCTCATTTTCATTTTCACCATGATTGAGCTGTTTCTCCTTTGCAGAACCAAAGAACACCCAATCCTTTCATTCGCAGAGTGAGGGAAACATTACCGGATACCAAAATGTCAAAGAGATCCAGGAAAGAAAAATTTGTTGTCGCAGCAAAAGCCCCTGTTTTCACCATGGCACCTAAGGAGAAACCAGCTAAAATTAAGCTGGTTACAGACACGTCATTCCAAGGTCTTGGTAAATTATCCTGGGAACAGGTATATAACCTCATCGAAAGGGGAAAGCCTAAGGTCACTGTGGCGAAAGCAACAGTTCCTAATGAGGAAGATTCAGAGTCTGATTCGGAAACTTCCCTTCAAGCACTTGAAAATTCATTTCTGCACCGAATTGCAGCTCAGGCAAACATTTTTCCATATTATGATGTGATTTGGTGGGTGACTGACAATGTGGCCATCCAAAACAGAATGTTTGTTTTAGCTTCTCGAGAAACATTCAGGTCGTTCAAGCAAAGGACATTAAAGCAATTTACCACCTTCTGGACCCACAGAAAATATACAACAAAGATGTCATCAAGGAATTTGTTGCAAATAATGAAAATCAGTCAGAGCCGATTAGAGAATGGAGAAGAGCTCCCGAAAAGCACAAAAACGAGGCATTAGGTATGTACTCTGTGGAGTCTCTTTCACCTCCATACTGTTACGCCGCAGCAATGATGTGCAGATTGTTTGGGAATGATAATTCAGCTAGGTTTTCTATACAAATGGTGCCATTAATACACTCTACTGTAAATTCCGAAATAATGGACTGGGTTGTCATTCTTTCTGATAAGATAGCCAATAGGATTCTTGAGTATAGGAAGGACAAAAACACAGGAAATACTACTCCTTTTTACTTTTTTTCTTATATTCTAGTTGCCCTTTGTTTCAATTCTGAGTTTCCCATGTTAGGATGGAAATGGACCCCTAAAGATCCTGCTCCTATTCATATATATCACAAGTTCTTATGGAAGGGGAATTTTAAAAGCCATTTTTACATAGTTTTTCACAGTTTCCTCATCCTGGATTATCAAACTATTTTTGGCCAATTCCCTCCTAGGCTTTCTAAGAAGGCTAAAGTTGATTTATCCTCAATTGGGGATTGGTTCAAAGAAGAAATATTCACGTATATCAGAGTTTTTTGGAGTATTGTAGAACCACACGTTCTTCCTTTGTATGTTCCAGATAAACTGTTAGCACAGGAAATTTCATATCAGCTAATAGTAGAAGGCATGTCCAGGACTTTGAAGAAAAACAAGAAGCTAATGTGGCCTACTTTTCCTTTTAAATGTGGATATTACACTCTCAATAACTTTTTTCATGCTGAGAAAGAATTTGGCAAGATAACCAATCTCAAGCTTTCAGAAATCCCGGGGAGACAATATGACCCAAGGAAGGTGGCATTTGATTTTACCACTTATGTTTCAATTGCTCGATTTGAATAAGAACCAGATGTGTTCGATGATTTATTTGTTTCTATAGATAATTTTTCCCAAGTTTTTGATTTGGCTAAGTCTAAATTCCAGACTGAAGAGATGAATAAGTTTATGTTATTTAGAAGCCAGAGATTACTCAAAGCTCCTCTGGATCAATTAAGAGTTCCGATGCAGGAGAATGAGTCACAATAGAAGGAAAAAGAGGACACATCTGGCAAAAAAGTAACAGAAACATCTGCCAGCAAGGTCATCATACAGACACAGAAAGAAATAACAGGAACTAATCCTATTATACAAAAAGAAGACATTAGAAGAAAATTTGGTACTGGGAAGAAACAAATAGCTACTAAAATCGATGTACATACTGATCAGCAGTCTTCAGCTCAGACAAGAAAGGAAAGCACAGGTACTGATGCCAATGTGCATACTGAGAAAGGAGGCACAAATATTAAGGCTAATGAACAAGCACCAAAAGGAGATATAAGCAATAATCCAGATTCTCAACTTGGAAGAGAGGAAGCTACTGAAAAATTAGTTGAATCTGCTAAAATTATAGTTTCTCCTCATTTGCTGAGCCAATATGAACAATTTTCCTAGCAAATAGGACAATATAATAATTCCCAAGTTAATGTTCTGGAAGAACAAGATATGGAAGTTATTCCTGAACATCCCACAGGTGAAATTGTGTTGAAAATAGAAGAAATCCCTCCTTTGGATGTATTTTACAGTCCCAAACATAGGGCTGTTGTGAGAAAGCAGAGAAAGAGGAGGAGAACTTATCAGGATGCACTTTCAACTTCACAGGTGGATTTTGTGAATATTGTTTATAAATATGTTGAGGTGAATCCATCTGAGGATATCACTAAATTATCCCAATATGCAGGTGCCTATAGTGCTGCAACTATAGACAAAGCTTCTGAAGTCTCTCAGTTGATGAAACAAAAATACTTACAGATAGCTATGCTGGAAGAACAGGCCACAGAGAACCAACAAAATATTATTTAGCTAGAAATAAAATTGGAAGATCAAGAGCTCAGATCTAAACATCTAGAAGAGCAGCTCAACCTTGAAAAGAAGAATATTGATAAACAAACCTTGGAAAAACAGCGGCAGTTAAATCAAGAGTTATAAAAGCTACAAAATCTTCTTCAAAGTGAGAGAAATTCAAATATTGAACAAGAGAAAACGTTCCAATCAGCATTGGATAAGTTCAAGGATTATCCTATGTTAGCTCAATTCAAAACTGAAGCTCTTGAAATAAACAAAATGCTATATCTGTAATTAAATGAATTTTGTATTAAGTTGGCACAAGTTGAGCCTTTGTGCGAAATAGCATCATCTTTGATAGATGAACCAATCACTCTCAGGCAAGAAATTGATGATGCTGATGATAAAATTTCTGAGTTCCTTTCATGGCAGGATACAGAGCAGGGAAGAAAAGCTAGTCTTCCTAGAATTGAAGAAAGACACAAGGAAATTTTATTTATGGAATGGGAACAGTAGTTGATGAAATCAGAAAGAGCCATATCAAGGGCTAAAGGTTTAATTAATAATACAACACAATTGGTTAATGACATCTTGTACGCCACTAATTTGATCTCAGATTGTAACTTAGGAAAACTACCAAAAGTAAAAGAAGCTGATTCCAGGTGGAAGGAAGAGATAATTAATAAATATCAACAGATTAGCAAACTTCAAGGAATTTCATCGGATATTATGTGGACTTATCTGATCAAGCGACACAGACAATAGATGGCCATCAAATTCCTTTCGAATGCTATTCATTGTATCATTCCTGAATTCTCTGATGCGACGTACACAGGGAAGTTACATTCAAAAATGATTCGGCCAACAGAAGTCCAAGATATGCTCAAGATCTTCCATTTGGGCACAATAAACACAGGAGACAATCAATGAATCTGTTTCACTTTTAAGATCACAATTTTGTTTCTAGATTTTTGATTAGATAGATTTTAGGAATATTTTTAGTTATTTTGTTTTATGAAGTACCTATTTAAACCCCTTTCATGCATTTAGAAAGGGTTCCTAAATTTGTAATATTTTGACTTGGAGACTACATTTCTGTACTCCATTGACTCTTATATTTTTATAAAGAATCACATCTATGTTGGAATTTTTGCGCTAATAATTAAAGTTCCTATCAAAAGGCCCAACCCGGGGACACAACTAGCACACCAGATATCGAGACAAGTGCCTCTGCAGTTGACCGAGTTGACTGAGGGGACAACAGAGATGAATGGCAGAGATTGAGTGCCCAGGCACCAGCCAAAAATTTTCATTCGTACCGCGAGAGCCCCCACAGTGACGCAAGACGTTGAGTTGGTCATCCCTATCAGGTTCATCTAGCCATATCCCTCTTATGGATACTGAGAGGGATATTCAATATACCATGTGTTCTATTGTTGGCATTTCTGGTATCCTAGTATATTGAATTGATTGTCCTTGATGGCAACTCTCTGACAAAGGATGCAGATTGTATAAAGAACTCAGAAAACCATCAGCAGTTCTATACAAGCAGAATATACGACTAAATGTGAATTGAACAAAGCTCTGTAATTAATGGGAAATTTGATGTAAATAAGGACGAGTTAAATCACGTGTGAAGCTTTTATTGAATAATTTCGGTGTATGTATGGATCCTGATGGAGGATAAAGGAAATCCTGTGTATGATTGAGTTCTGGTGATACTCTGCTAGGTGGAGAATACCGAGAGTATTTGGGTATTGATTGGTTCAATTATCGTACAGAATGCCCTGAAACTCTGTGTGAAGTCATGTTGGGAGAGTGAGCCACGGACATGCTCTGTGTGTGCAGGGAACATAAGCTCTATCGGTCAAAGTAATAGTGCGTTCTGCATGTGTTAGACAATACAAATAAAGGTGTCCCTGTTGAATGCAAAAGAACCGAGTTGAATAGTCCATAAGGATTTCATCCGAGCTGCATAACAGTATTATGGTTATATGAACTGATAACGCGGAGGAAGAACAATTAAAACAAAGTTATGCTTTCGTAGAGAAACGTAGCAATGACGGAATAAAGACAGACGGAACCTTGAGTGAAGAAGAGGAACCACGAGCGGAATAAACAGTGAAGGAGGTTTCCGGTTTTCATCGCACCGCTCTCGACGGGTAAGCGGTATTCAAGAGGTTGGGAGCGATTCCATAGAACGAGTGACACGCGTCCCTGAGAATATTTACAAAATCACCATCACTGCGCGCCATCGCACGTTAACATTCGACCAAGGATGCCGCGCGATATTGTTGAGCACCGTCGATCTGGAGGGAAGCCATCGGACGGTGGTCATATGAGGAAGATGTGCGAAGTTTAACCAAAGTACGGTGGCCATTGCGCGTTATTGTTCGTGTGTCTTCGCTGAGCGATATCCGTTCGATCAAATAAGGCGGCGTGACGCGATAACAACCGTTGAATGGAGACGACCGTTAACGTTTGGGCCCATACGCATGTATTGAGGTTTGCGGGTTTAACCCAAAGTATTATGTCGTGTATTAAGGGTGTGGGACCCGATTTCCCTTCACATTATTAGTTCAATATACGTTGTTGTGTTATGCCGAGATCTTCACCCCCAAGTCGAAGATTAAATATTATTGAAGGGCCCGGAAGGTTATATGGATGTATATTACTGTTGGGTTTTTATATAAGTCAGCGGCACGTTAATGTTTGTAACAACTAAAGGGGGAATTGGATTAATATCTCAATCTTAGATTGAGATATTAAAAAGCCTTAGATTAATTAGTTTCCAGATCAAGAAAATAAAACAATGAAAAGTTGTTTGGGGCTTGGGTAGACCCTGCTAGATTACCTATTTTGATCCCATCCAAGAATACCATTAGCGGTTGAGTGGTTTTGACTCATGGTATTGATAAAGGCTAAACTATATAAGGAGAAGAGGATCATAATACAGTGCGTGCATGTGGAAGGGTTGTTAATAAATAAATCTCTTTAAGAGATATCTTCATATATGATGCACCTATGGATATGATCTATAAATGATGAATCTCTATGATGATCGACAAAAGAAATGATGAAGACCTGATGAAAGTCTGATGAAGAAATTGAAGAAATCTGGTGGATCTTAGGGTTGAAGCCTTCTGTATGAAAGTGGAAGTATCTTGCCAGTAGAAGCCGGTGTTAAAATCAGGGGGTTGGAGCTCCCTTCCAGTAGTGGCTGGAGAATGAGAGAAGGTTGTAGCCTTTCTACAGGTGGGTGCCTGCGTGCTGGTATGAGTCTGCGCCAGTATAAAATTGTAAGAAGGTTTCTTTATAATAAATATTAAAGACAGAGACGCAGCAGTAGCGGTTTTCGGTTTTCTCCCGAATTGGGTTTCCACCTTAAATACTGGTGTTCATGTGTGTTGCTTATGTGTGATGGTTTATTCTGTTATTACTGCACATGCTTACTGCTTACTAAACATCTGATGAATGAATGATGCAATGATCTAAGTAAATAATTAAACGTATAATAAGATCTCTGGACATATGCAAGTTTTCTTAAGGATATCCACATTTATATGCGAGTTGGGTTCAGTAAAGTAACGTATGGGTTTAAGAGAAACAAAAAGTGAAAATTTTTCAGTCAGCTCTAAATATTGATTCACCCCCCCTCTCAGTATTTTTCCCAACAATTGGAATCAGAGCAGGTCCTTCTGAAAAATCTTAGCCGCTAGAAGGAAGATCAATCAAGATGGAACAGTATCTATCAGGCCTCCGCTCTTCAACGGAAACAATTTAATCTTCTGGAAAACAAGGATGAGATCTTATCTTCAGTCTCTGGGAGTATATGTATGGGCTATTGTTGAAAGAGGATATCAATATCCAGTCACAGTACCAACAGATCCAATGGAAAGAAAGAATTATGAAAAAAATGCAAAAGCAGTCAATGCTCTATTGGGAAGTCTAACTGAATCAGAATTTTTCAAATTCATGCAGCTGAATACAGCAAAGGCCATATGGGACAAAATCATTCTAAGTTATGAAGGTGATGCAAAGGTAAAAAGTGCTAAACTCCAAACTCTCAGAATTCAATATGAGAATCTAAAAATGCATAATGAGGAGAGCATTGCCAATTTCTTTTTACGTCTTGATGATATTTTAAATCATATGAGAAATCTGGGAGAAACAATAACCGAATCTACTTTGGTTGAGAAATTTTTAAGATCACTAACGACAAAATTTGAGTCAAAAGTTTCTGCTCTTGAAGAAAAGCAGGATCTTCAAAATCTTACTGTGGTGCAACTTCATGGCATACTAACTGCATATGAAATGAGAAGAGGAGGACCATCTGAAGTCAAAGAAGTTGTCTTTAGAGCTTCTACAAAAGGGAAAGAAGTACAAGAAATAGAAGGATCAGGGTATATCTCAGAAGAAGATGAGGTAAATTTTGTAAAGAAACTCCAACTTGGTACAGGACGGTTTAGAGGTAAGATTCCTTTCAAATGTTTTGCTTGTGGAAGAGTTGGTCATTATGTTGCTAAGTGTCCTCACAAAGAAACACATGAAAAAGGAAAGGAAGTAGCAAGAAGGAATAAAAACCGGTTTAGCACTAGAAAAAGTTACTATACTCATGAAGACAGTGATGGGTTATCTAACAGTGAGGAAGAATGTGAACAAGATCTTAGACTTCTCATGGCATTTGAAAAAGAATCTAGAGAAGAAAAATATACTTTTATGGATGCTTTAGAGGACAATGATTTTCTTGATGAATTCAATCAACTCAAAATATGCTTAGAAGAAAGTAAAATATCCATAGAAACTCTAAAAAATCAGCTTGAAGAAAAGGAGAAACACAATGAAAAATTAGAATGTGAAATAGTAAGTCTAAGAAAAGAAATTGAGAAAGTGAAGACTTTGAATCTTAGATTTGCTAAAGGATTTGAAACCTTAGATGATATTATCAAGGTACAACATTCTCCTTTTATAAAGACAGGTCTTGGATATATCGGAGAATCTTCGCAGACTTCAACACCAAACTATCTAAAAGCAGCTACAGCCAGTATACAACATTCTGCCACTCAGCAAGGGAATAAAGAATCTTCATAGGTAAAGCATGACCAACTCAATTCAAATAACACTAACAAGAATACCTTTCAAAGAAACAAAAACCAACAGGTAAATTCAAGTAGAAGATTTCATGATCGTAGAAAATTCTTCTTCAATGGACAATTTTTCTCATGTCACAATTTTGGTCATAAAGTTGTTCAATGTGTTGCATACAAAACCATTATGACAAGAGAAGCAAGAAAGAAAAGGAGGGATATTGAAACAAAGAAGAATACCTATAACAACTTTTCTCCTCTTCAAAACGAAGTTGAATGTGCTTATTGCAATAACTTTGGCCATGAAGAATCTGAATGCAGGAGCAAAATCCAGCCAAAAGAGCAATTTCCTTCAAGCTCCAAAGTGTGGAAAAAGAAGGAATTACAGGTTGAAAATTGTGGCATAGATTTATTTGCAGAAGGTGAAGAAAATCAATGGTACATTGACAGTGGATGCTCTAAACAGATGACAGGTGACAAAAACAAACTTCTTGCATATAGTGCTCTAGAAAAAGAGAAGAATGTTACATTTGGAAATGATACTCCTGCTGTTATTAAGGGAAAAGGGTCTGTTTTTATAAAACCAAAAGGTGAAAGCTAATAATGTCATGTATGTAGATGGATTAAAGCATAACCTGTTAAGTGTAAGTCAAATGTGCTATCAAGGAACTGAAGTTGTCTTTAGTTCAAAAGAATGTGTGGTACGTGATCTTGATACAGGTAAAACAATTAGAAAAGGAAACAGAACTCTAAGCAATATGTATGTATTGAAGAACTTCAAAGAACAATGTTACTTGATTAAATCTTCAGAAAACTAGCTATGGCATAGAAGGTTGGGGCATTTGAGCTTCTCTCAAATCAACAAATCAAGCAGACTTAAAGCTGTTCGTGATCTTCCCAATATTACTCTACCTGAAAGTACCATATGCAAATCTTGCCAATTAGGTAAGCAGACCAGAGTGAAATTTAATGCCAATGAAGGATCATCAATTAAGCCTCTTGAACTCATTCATACCGACATATGTGGACCTGTGAAGAAAAAGTCACCACGCGGTGAACAATACTATATCTTCTTTATTGATGATTTCTCTACAATGTGTTGGATTGGGTTGCTTAAACACAAAGATGAAGCATTTGAGAAATTTCAGATCTTCAAAGCACTAGTTGAAAATGAATTAGATCTAAAAATCAAGTGTCTTAGATCTGATCGAGGAGGAGAATATACATCGGATGAATTCCTTGAATTTTGTGAACAACATGGTATAAAAAGACAGTTTTTGGTAGCAGGTACTCCACAACAAAATGGAGTAGCAGAAAGAATGAATATAACAGTTCAAGAAATGGCTAGAGCTATGCTTGATGATTCCGAAACACCTGACACATTTTGGGGAGAAGCAACACATACAATGGTAAATATTCTTAACAAGGAACATGTTCGTGTAAATAGTGATAAAACTCCATATGAACTATGGTATGGTAATCCTCCCACTGTGAAGCATTTTAGAGTTTTTGGAAGAAAATGATTTATCAAAAATAATGATGAAAAACTTGGCAAGTTTGAACCCAGAGCAGATGAAGGAATACTTTCTTGGTTACTCCTCTAGAAGTAGAGCATATAAATGTTACAATAAAATACTTCGGAAGATTGTTGAATGTATTTATGTTGTTATTGATGAGTCTCCTGCAGCTCCAAAAGAAGAAAAACAAACAACAGAAGATGATGATGACATACATCCTTCTACATCAAATGGGAATGATGTAGACAGTGAACCCAATGAAGAACCCGAAGATGATTTATCTGAAAAGGCTCCATCCAGATATGTTCAAAAGAATCATCTAGAATATCAAATTTTGGGAGAAAAGGGATCAGGTGTACAAACAAGAAGGACTCTTGTAGGATCTTCTAGCTATCTGGCATTTCTATCCACTATTGAACCACACAATTTCAATCAAGCTAGCAAAGATGAATGTTGGATTCAAGCCATGAATGAAGAGCTTGATAAAATTGAAAAGAATCACACTTGGGAATTAGTACCAAGACCTCATGACAAAAATGTCATTGGAACTAAATGGATATTCAAAAACAAGTTAAATGAGAATGGGGATGTTATAAGAAATAAAGCTAGACTTGTTTGCAAGGGGTATGCTCAATAAGAAAGTATAGACTTTGAAGAAACATTTGCTCCTGTAGCTAAACTTGAAGCCATAAGAATGTTTCTTGCTTTTTCAAGCTTCCAACAAATCAAAGTTTATCAAATGGATGTTAAATCTACTTTTCTCAATGGAGATCTAGAAGAAGAAGTTTATATAGAACAACCAGAAGGATTCATTTTGGGAAATGATGAAAATATTGTTTTTAGACTTAAAAAGACTCTATATGGTCTCAAACAAGCTCCAAGGGCATGGTATTATCGTCTTGACAAATATCTTCATCAACAAGGATTTTCAAAGGGGTCTCCTGATAGCAACTTATACACAAAAACTGAAAATGATAAACTATTGATTGTGGTTGTATATGTTGATGATATCATTTTTGGAAGTAATGAAGAGTCTATGAGTCAGAAATTTGCTTCTTCTATGCAGCAAGAATTTGAAATGTCTTTACTTGGAGAACTAACATTCTTTCTTGGCCTGCAAGTGCAACAAGCAACAGATGGCATATTCTTATCACAAACAAAATATCTTAAGCAAATTCTGAAGAAGTATGGCATGGAAGAGTGCAAACATGTAAGTACACCAATGATAACCGGATGTAATCTCAGTTCTCATGATGATTCTCCCACGGTGAATCAACCAGAATACAGATCTATGATAGGAAGTCTACTTTATCTCACTGGGACTAGACCAGACATTATGCATGCAGTTGGGATTTTTGGACGATTCCAAGCTAATCCAAAAGAGTCTCACCTTTAGGCTGTCAAAAGAATATTCAAATATCTACAAGGAACTCAAGACTTTGGACTATGGTATCCAAATAATGCTGATCTCACTCTTCATGCTTACACTGATGCAGATTGGGCTGGAAATGTTGATGATCGGAAAAGCACTAGTGGTGGTGCATTCTACATGGGGCCCCGGTTAGTATCTTGGTTCAGCAAGAAGAAAATCTCTATTTCCTTATCTACATCAGAAGCAGAATATGTGGCTGCTTCATCATGTTGCACTCAACTTCTCTGGATGATGCAAACCTTACAAGACTTTCAAATCAAATGTTCACCTCCTATATCCATTATGTGTGATAACACAAGTGCCATCAGTATCTCAAAGAATCCTGTTATGCATTCCAAGACCAAGAACATTCCCATCAAATATCACTTCTTACGTGAACAAGTGCTTGAACAAAAGGTGAAGTTGGAATATGTGCCCTCCAAAGAACAAGTTGCTTATATATTTACCAAACCTTTACCCAGGGAAGCGTTCGAATATCTCAGATAGAAGCTGGGAGTAGTCTCTTCCATGCAGAAGATCAGATCTACTTAAATACAGAAGATTAAATTGGATACGGGGATTTCCTGAAGGACAGAAAACCGCGTATGGGTAGTTGCTGACAAATTTTTTCTGGGTCAGCGTTCTTCAGCACAGCTGCAGTGTTTTTGGGTATATTTGGATGCACAAGTTAATGGGGAGCATTGGTCTTGTGGAAAGGATGCATTATTGGCATTCTAATTATGTTTGAAGATGCAGCATGATCTCAGGGGGAGCATGGTACTGTCGGTACAAAGAATATTGATCTATCATTTGCCCTTGATGTCAAAGGGGGAGAATATTGCTGAATGTATTTCTGGTCATGGTTTCCATCAAGTCCAAAGGGGGAGATTGTTGGCATTTCTGCGATGATAATTAAAGTTCCTATCAAAAGGCCCAACCCGCGGACACAACTAGTGCACTGAATATCGAGACAAGTGCCTCTGCAGTTGACCGAGTTGACTGCGGGGACAACAAAGATGAATGGCAG
This sequence comes from Pinus albicaulis, assembly GCA_034641835.2. Taxonomy (NCBI): domain Eukaryota; kingdom Viridiplantae; phylum Streptophyta; class Pinopsida; order Pinales; family Pinaceae; genus Pinus; species Pinus albicaulis. Next base: position 1,506,922,910 of record CM076581.1, on the reverse strand, counting down.
AGATTGAGTGCAGGGGCACTAGCCAAAAATTTTCATCCATACCTCGAGAGCCCCCGCAGTGACGCAAGACGCTGAGTTGGTCATCCCTATTAGGTTCATCTAGCCATATCCCTCTTATGGATACTGAGAGGGATATTCAATATACCATGTGTTCTATTGTTGGCATTTCTGGTATCCTAGTATATTGAATTGATTGTCCTTGATGGAAAATCTCTGACAAAGGATGTAGACTGTATAAAGAACTCAGAAAACCATCAGCAGTTCTATACAAGCAGAATATACGACTAAATTTGAATTGAACGAAGCTCTGTATTTAATGGGAAATTCGATGTAAATAAGGACGAGTTAAATCATGTGTGAAGATTTTCTTGAATAAGTTCGGTGTATGTATGCATCTTGATGGAGGATAAAGGAAATCTTGTGTATGATTGAGTTCTGGTGATACTCTGATAGGTGGAGAATACCGAGAGTATTTTGGTATTGATTGGTTCAATTATCGTACGGAATGCCCTGAAACTCTATGTGAAGTCCTGTTGGGAGAGTGAGCCACGAACGTGCTCTATGTGTGCAGGGCACATAAGCTCTATCGGTCAAAGTAATAGTACATTCCTCATGTGTTAGAAAATACAAAGAAAGGTGTCCCTGTTGAATGCAAAAGAATCGAGTCGAATAGTCCATAAGGATTTCATCGAAGCTGTATAACAGTATTATGGTTATATGAATTGATAACGCGGAGGAAGAACAATTAAAACAAAGTTATGCTTTTGTAGAGAAATGTAGCAATGACGAAATAAAGATGGACGAAACCTTGAGTGAAGGAGAGGAACCACGAGCGGAATAAACAGTGAAGGGGGTTTCCGGTTTTCATCGCACCGCTCTCGATGGGCAAGCGGTATTCAAGAGGTTGGGAGCGATTTCATAGAACGAGCGACATGCGTCCCTGAGCGTATTTACAAAACCGCCATCACTGCGCGCCATCGCACGTTAACGTTCGACCGAGGATGTCACGCAATATTGTTGAGCACCGTCGATCTGGAGGGAAGCCATCAGACGGTGGTCGTATGAGGAAGATGCGTGAAGGTTAACCAAAGTATGGCAGCCATCGCGCGTTATTGTTCGCGTGTCTTCGCCGAGCGATATCCGTCCGATCAAATGAGGTGGCGCGACATGATAACAACTGTCGAATGGAGACGACCATTAATGTTCAAGCCCATATGCATGTATGGAGGTTTGCGGGTTTAACCCAAAGTATTATGTCGTGTATTAAGGGTGTGGGACCCGATTTCCCTTCACATTATTGGTTCAATATACGTTGTTGTGTTATGCCGAGATCTTCACCCCTATGTCGAAGATTAAATATTATTGAAGGGCCCGAAAGGTTATATGGATATATATTACTTCTAGGTTTTTATATAAGTCAGCGGCACGTTAATGTTTGTAACAACTAAAGGGGGAATTGGATTAATATCTCAATCTCAGATTGAGATATTAAAAAGCCTTAGATTAATTAATTGCCAGATCAAGAAAATAAAACAATGAAAAGTTGTTTGAGGCTTGGTTAGACCCCACTAGATTACCTATTTTGATCCCGTCCAGGAATACCATTAGCGGTTGAGTGGTTTTGACTCATGGTATTGATAAAGGCTAAACTATATAAGGAGAAGAGGATCATAATACAGTGCATGCATGTGGAAGGGTTGTTAATAAATAAATCTCTTTAAGAGATATCTGCATATATGATGCATCTATGGATATGATCTAGAAATGATGAATCTCTACGATAGTCGGAAAAAGAAATGATGAAAACCTGACGGAAGTCTGATGAAGACATTGAAGAAATCTGGTGGATCTAAGGGTTGAAGCCTTCTGTATGAAAGTGGAAGTATCCTGCCAGTAGAAGCTGGTGTTAAAATCAGGGGGTTGGAGCTCCCTTCCAGTAGTGGCTGGAGAATGAGAGAAGGTTGTAGCCTTTCTGCAGGTGGGTGCCTGTGTGCTGGTATGAGTCTGCACCAGTACAAAATTATAAGAAGTTTTCTTTGTAATAAATTTTGAAGACAGAGACGACAACGGCGGTGGTTTTCTCCAAAATTGGGTTTCCACCTTAAATACTGGTGTTCATGTGTGTTCCTTATGTGTGATGGTTTATTCTGTTATTAATGCACATGCTTAATGCTTACTAAACATATGATGAATGAATGATGCAATGATCTAAGTAAAGAATTAAACATATAATAAGATCTCTGGACATATGCAAGATTTCTTAAGGATATCCACATTTATATGTGAGTTGGGTTCAGTAAAGTAACCTATGGGTTTAAGAGAAACAAAAAGTGAAAATTTTTCAGTCAGCTCTAAATACCGATTCACCCCCCCCTCTCAGTATTTTTCCCAACAATCTGGTGATTCTATGCAAAATTGCCTTTAAGAATTGCATTTCTGTATCTTGGAGTCTGTTTTACATTGAAGTTGCTGGATTTGGATATTGAATTGCATCAAAAAGTATCAAGATGGATATGGTATTTCTATCTATTCACTGTTAATTTCTTATGTTTTGAGATATTCTCTTTTAAATTGCTATCGTTTATGTGTACTCGTTTTACAATATTTCTTTATACATATCATTTCTGAGTGTGTAGAAATATTTATCTTTTTCAGTATATGCGAATGATATATTAAATGATGAATGCAATATGTTATTATAACTCTGTTAATTTCTCAAACATAGTTATCATTATTTGATACTGCATATTTCAGTTAAATTATAATACATTTTGATGGTTATATATTTTATTGAAACAATCTTTAAGTTGTATTCATATTTGATGCCCGGGTTAGTTTTAGAATTATTTATCAGTTATATATTAGATTAGATAGTTTTATTTCAGTCATTTAGTCCCATTTCCAATCACCAAATCATTCCATCACCAACCCACTTAAATTATTAGGAAATTGGTCCTATCAATCCAATCAGAGCCACCACACCAAATGGAAAAGGAGCTGTCCTAAGGTCCCGACCGGGTGGTTATCCCCCAATGTTTGAAGCAACAATTTTTTAGGCTTCAACACTTCCTCAAACCTAAATTTACAATTCTTGTCACCCTAAAGCAATATTTTCCATTCAACCATCAATGTTCCAACCTTGTACTATGAGAGAATTTCAAGAGTTTTCTCCCACTTTCCTTCATACACTTCCAAAGAATGTGATTCCCTTGACCATTCTCCTTTCAGCTGCTTCATGGAAGGCTGATTTCATCCATATTTTTTACCTTCACATTCAAACATTTTTTAGAAATTACATTCTTCATGACATTCCTTGGGCTCATGCTCAATTTCCAACATACATTTATCTTCTTTTTGGCTGCAATTTTCTATTACATGAGATTCTTCTTGTAATTCTTGTCTATCTTCTGCAGCTCTTTGATCACAATCAGCAATCTGATTTCTGTCCCAATTAATTATTGGTTCTTCATAAACCTCTTCATCACCTTTCAAAGCATAGCCCTGTTATGTCCTTCCTTGAGAAATTTCTACAAATTCTTCTCTATGATTGTCTTCATAAATTATTCTCCTTATTTTCCAGACTGCATGAGATAACAATATCTCTTCTTCCTCAGATCCTTGGTTGCTTCCTATTCTTTGAATATTTACAGTTTCTTTTCCATTGAAAAATTTATCTTGAGATGCACTCTCCTTATCATCTCTTCCTTTTCCATAATTGCACATCTACAAGACATACATTTTCTCCTCCTTTAATAGTTTCCAATATCTCTCACTCATACAAACAATTCCTTCATAGGTATTTAGATAAACACTCCATAAAAAAATGTAAAACCAACAAATTATACCTCCCATATTACTCTTCTTTTCACAAAATTGTGAAATTTTGATCTGATTTCTTTCATAACATTCTTCAAGGTTGCCTTCATGACACAAGGTTGAACTTCCTTCTTCTAAAATAGTCTTTGAAACTGTCCAAATCCAGAATCAGCTACCTCTTATTGTTCTTTATAAGCACATTCCATCTTCTTGTGGACTTTTGCTCCTTCCACCGTTTCTTGCATTTGTTCAGCTCCATTTTCTTGTGTTGTGTAGGTAAATCCCCTCTGCAGACAGAGGCGATCCCTCTAGCCCTAGGGTGGGTCTAGCAACAAGAGGACATTCTAATGTGTCAGCTCCTAGTTAACAAATGAAACAAGTTGGGATAGATTGTCCTACTTGTAATCCAATGCGGTTGTTGTAGCTACGGCAGAGGTCTCCCAATCCTTGTCCCGACATGTCGCGATCCTTCAGCAATGGTATTCGGGTGCCTGCAAAACTATCAAAGGAAAAAAGCAGCATACATAACAATAATTGCATTCATAACTAGCTAATTAGTCAAGGAAGATAAAATGTATTGCGTAAAATAAATCACATCAACACAAGAAGGGAACCAAAACATCAGTCATGTATATATTAAGAGAAAGAAAGAGATTACAATTGGAGCCTTGATGTCGCAGCCTCCCTTAGCGGGTCCATTCGAAGCGCATCTCGAACATTTGTCAGGGAATTTGGACGTGGTGAGGAAAAACTTAAGCTCTCTCTCGACAAGTGTCTCTCTCTCTGCTCTATCTCACCATTTATATCAGACTGTTTCAACAAAATGTTCAGTAATTCCTCTTCAGTTAGCTGCATCAAAGTGAGAGAGATTTATTTATAAAGGGAGAGGAGGAGGTTGGGACCCCTAAAATGGTGGAAGGGAGACCTTATCCTTTGGGAGGTTCCCCCAAAAGGTGGAAACAAGAGGCCAAAGGAAGGTGTTCATGGTTATGCAGTCGAACAACCCAAGCTGACTCACTCATGAAGTAGTTAGCATGGAAAATTCGCCTCTATATTTAAAAACGTTCCAAAAATAGCTTGGCACGGCTAGCTCACTGGGATAGAGCGCTAATGGGCACGGGGCTCAGTGTTAATTTCCTTCATCGGCATGAGGCCATGACGCTCTACCAGCGCCAACCCAAAAACATGTGTTTTTGATAGTCTGTTCAAGGAAAAGTCAATAGAGGAAATGTTTTTCTCATGGAAAGGGATGCAATGATAATTTTTGCAAGGCATGACACTTCATATTAGTCACATAAATTTCCTCTAATGTGCGAGATGGGGATTGCAGGGACAATGAAAAAAAAAATTGTAACATATGCCCCCTAAAGCATGAGGCCCGAGAGAGAGGGAGGAGTGAAATGCTTTACGAGAACGTGTTCAAACCAAACATCGCTGTCAGAAGACCTGAAAGTATAAAAACAACTGATATCTCTGATACATGAACATGTGGCATGGGCATAGCCATTCATAGTAGAGTACATAAAAACTAAGATCCAAGGTATGGACACAACCATCTAGCAATAAATATCAACAAATAGGATCAAGTATGATCGCAGCCATCCAATCAAAAGAGTCATGCATATAGTCATGATAAACCACAATATCCCGTAGCCTAGATCTTATTAGACAAAATCCAGGGTCTTATGCTCCATCTCGACCCGAACAAGTACAAATTCAAGCATGTGAATATGTGAGCTGAAGTCGCACATGCAAGAAAGTCACATGATTACCAGCCAATGATGAAAGCTATTAACAGGCACGAGAGAAACCACCAATAATGAAAATGGCTCTCAAGGTACATCAGGAACAATCCATGGAATTTGAATAGTGATATGGCATCGAACACCCGCAGAATCACTCGATCAAAGGCCAACGATGTGGACCTATCGTCAAATGCGAAGAACTTCCCATTGAGGCATGCAAGCTCCAAGGTACCGAAAGGGATTCTCTAGATCAACTTCCTGGATAATGAGCTGAAGTCGGCAGGAAGTAACCCAGTCGAAGGAGGGCAATAATGTTTCCCAAATCATCGACATGAGACAGAGGAACATGATGATAGTGAATCAAGAATAAACAAAGGATCAGAGAGAGGTTGAAAAATGCAATCGGAAACTTCTCTTGAACATATTAGTAACATGACTCTGGATTTGGCAGTATTTGACATCAAGGGATCTGAGGTCATGACGATGTGGAAAAGAGTAGATGAGAGGTCGAAACAGATTACCCAAACCCATGAAAGAAAAAATGACGAAATGAGATGTCCCCAACCCAACACTAATGCAGATGAGTGTCATGTTCAAGAGCAACATACTGCCGACACGACTGAGAACTGGTTCCATTTTCCCCCACCATTACTAGCTAGTACCCCAATTATTTCTAGAAACAAGCTTGAAGGGGATAGAATATGCTTGTCATGTAAGTTTTTCCTTCGGAAAAATCTATCCTAGTGCATTTTATGAGCCCTAGGAAGGAGGAACTCGGTCACGTCATGGTGACGATTTCCGATGTCATTTAGGTTTAATGAGTCTGACAAAGAAAGAACTCGGCATATTTTCATGTTTAGAGAGTTTGAAAAGAAGCAGAAAAGAAAAATCCAGCAGTCCCTTTTCGTAGATAGTCTCACAAATCCGAAAAGGTAGAAAACTGTGTCTGAGAAAACCTCTTAGTCGCGATAGTCTAAGGTATTCCTTTTTCGTAAATAATCTAGCCTAGCCCAAAAACGGGGTAAACGTATACTGGGTAGATATCGTTTCGAAACCATTTAATGAGTTCAAAAAGAAAAGAGTCTAGGCAATATTTTCATATTTAGAGAGTCAGAAAAGAGCTTGAAATATGACTCCAATAGTGATGTTTTCGTGTTTTTACCGAGTCCAAAAAAGTATAAAATACAACTCGTTACTCCATCACCATTACGTTAAAAACATGTCGCTGCACAAGAGACACACGTAAAACCCATTTCTAGAAATAACATGGCGAAATAATCAAAAAATATTCTTTAAAACCTAATTAGGGCTCTGAAAAGTTATAAAATGGCAAAAATGGTAAAAAAATAATTACTTTTCACTTTTACCTCTTGTGAGCAATTGTCACCCTTTTTGCGCTACGATTTTGTGGTGGCGACAACGGGCAATCCGGAAGACCAACCTCAAATCTGTCAGTTCCAGATAAGAGCTAACACCCTTCCCTGCATTTTGATTATATTTTCATTACCTGCAATCCTAAATTTGTGAATCTATGGGGGAATTTACAAAAACTAGGGTGCGGTGATTGGCGCGGGTATTGGGCACGGACCTACGCCAATCATTCGAAAATCTGAACTAGGGCGCTCCAGTTGGCACGACTGTTTCTAAAACAGTCGTGGAAACTACGAAAGTAAACTTTAGCATGTCACTGTAGAAAAGGAGGCCAAAATTAATGTTTCAAAATCTTGGAATGTGGCTAATGACAGTCATATGAATGTTTTTACAGGTGTGAAGCGGTAAAATGGTGATTGAATGGAAAGAACGAGAACATAGTGAAGAAGACGAACTTGCCATGGAAAATTCAATATACATGGAAGCTCTCGGAGTTTTTGGGCTCAAGAAATTCATCATGACACCATGTTTCAGATATCAACCAGAGCTCTTGCAGTACTTGATCAGTGTCTGGGACGTTAATCAGTGAAAACTCATCATTCATGATCAAGAACTTGAGATTGAAGTCTGATACGTTTATTTCATAACCAGACTGTCGCGGAGGGGGGAATTACCAATCATGACTGACACCCAGACCTCAATGGAGAGCATGATTATGGTTATTGACAGGGTGTGCCCAGGGGCAAGGAAAGGATCAAGAAGTGGAAAAGTGGATATCCAAACTATTCCAGACTTGGCACTAAAGGAAGTGTTGCACACCATCACACGAGTTGCAGGATCGTAGGCATCGCATGAGGCTACAAAGCCATAGCTACATCTTGTTTTAGATTGCATGGCAATGACCCTCTACAACTGGGCAGAGGTAGTGACAATCAACATGAATTTTCAACTGAAAAAATGTAAGAAAACCAAGCTGAAGCAGTTTGGTTACAGGTCCATTATGGTATCGTTCATCTTGGAATGAATACCAATCTTCCAGTGTCAGGAGGTGATAGTCCCGACACCACCACCACATGAGCCATGGATGGCCCTTTGGGCAACTTTGATGCCAAGGGAAGTGGGCGGTAAAAATATTTCCTAGTGTAATATTCCCAATTAGCCATGAGCTAGTTGGAATATTAAATTTTGTTTTGCTGCTTTGTTTAATGAATAAGAGGACAATGGAGGTCCATAATTCTTTTTAATAATGAATAAATCATTTCCAATGTGAAAGATATAGATCTTGGTAGCTTAATTGAGCACCCTTAGGTGTGAAAATGGGCTGGAACACCTTGACTGGGCCAACTTTGACCAAATCAACAACGCTGCATGGAGGAATGGTCATCAATGAGAGACAACAAAATTTTAGATGGAGATGATTTGCATGGAAGTAGTGCTATTATTGGTTGGGGCTTAGGGTTTGCAAGCTCATATCTTATTTAAGGAAGAGGATGGAATCCATATTGAGGAGGTTGATATATATGATATTTCTAAATATATGGTCTGCTTAGACATATATCTTTCTCTTGATATTTAGCTGAGATTGAGGGTTGGTTAGCACTGGTTGTTCCTGATCGGGAATCCCACCTCTTCCATTGAGAATCTCTTGGAAGAGTCTTGTACTACATTTTCCACTATCAGGCTTAAGGCCAATATCGACCTTTCAATTACAGCGCAGATCATGTTAAGGGTTGAGTTTTTTGTAGGTTGCAGTAGTGGAGACTAGATCTGGGTCATTTCATTGCTCATTTTCAGTGGAGAAGGCTTCCTTTCCATTGGGAGGACAATAAGGAAGGCCCTTGTGCATATTTTCAGATCTTGGCATCAGGCCAACTGTTTATTTGTCCCTACAGTGTAGTTTACTTCCAGATCTGCGTTATTTATGTCGGAGGAGTTGCAAGGTGGTTTGACACACCATTTGGAGAGTTATTTTCCTAGTGAAAGGGATCTTCCTTTCATTTAGAGGATCTATTGGAGGAGGCTATTTTATTGATCATATCAAATCAGCCACACTTTCTAGATCTGTATTTTGTAGTGGATCTTCAGCCCTAGGGCTTAGATCCCAATCTTGGACATGGTGTTTGTTGAAAACCCTTAAGGGGTACTTCAAAGGAGGTTGTATAGTGCTGAGACCTGTAGTAGGTCTATCTTTTGAGGCACATATCAGCCCTAGATCTATTTTATATTCATTTTCTGCAGCAGCGGCTTTCAAACAACATTGTAATAGTCTTCTAGCCTTTATTTATAGTAGCAACACCTCATTTTGATGGATTTTGTCCATTGGAGGCTTGTTATTTCTTCTTATACATCTTATGGCCCATTATTTATGCATATTTTGTTGTTGTTATAACATATGAAATGGTCTCCATATTGGCCTCTTTTTTTATATGATGATTTACACTATTGTTCCAACATTTTGCACTATATTCCTGATTTTTCCATTTGGGAATATTATAGTGGTATCAAAGAAAATTCTTGGCACAACTTGTGCATCTTGAAGGCCAATATGTCATCTGAAGAAGGAGAACCTCTTACTGATAGATATAAGAGGTATCAAATAAGAAGATACTGGAAGTTTGATTATACAAATGACAAAGAAAACAAGGATAAAACCACTTTATCTGGAGGAGAAGATGAAGAGAAGGATTTTCCCAAGATCCTCCTTAGAGCCATGAAAGACATTTCTAGAGAAATCATGGAGATGAGTATGGATAGATACAAGGAATCCCCTAAATTATTTCATCATGATGAAGGCTCTGACATTTCTCAACACTGGAGTGATCAACCTGTGCAGCAACAACAAGTTTCCCAACGCTCTACAATGCCTACATTCTTCGCTGTGGGAAATGAAGGGGTTCAAGAGAAAGAATCCCTTGAAGACTATTTTATGGAGTATGAGTCTCAAACTCAGAGATTCAAGCACCACTTGAGTTTTCAAGAATTTTTTCAAATGAAGGACAATAGGAGACCCAAGCATCACAATTGAAGTGATGGATTCATTCAGAATCATGATCTACACCGCGCTATGGGCATATTCTTTTTACCCAACTTTGATGGGTCATCTAAGTGCACTGCCAAATCATGGGTAGATAAGCTTGACATCTAGTTCCAGTTGAACAAAGTTACAGAAATGGAGGTCATTAAGATATCTGCGTTGCACCTTGAGGGTGAAGCACATGATTGGTGGTTCCATGGCTTGTCTACATTAGTTCATGCCAATGTGATTGCATATTTAGAGTTCACAAGGAGGCTAGTGGAGAGGTTTGATAGAATAGATCCTGAAGCACCATTAATGGGGCTTGCAAAGCTAAAACAATCAGGTAATCTAGAAACTTATATTTCTAAATTTTTGAGACTTTCTTTTGTTAGTATGAATCCTTTGTCGAAGTGTACGAAAAAAGACCACTTTAGCTACGCATAACTAATAGCCATAACATCAAATTTGGCTACCAATATCTTCAGATCTGTAGTTATTTGATCAAGACAAGAGCTGCAAAACACCAGATCTATGCATAGAAAGACATTAAGCAGTAAAAAGAAGGGTTTGCTCCATATATCCAATAGACAAGACAAGAACAATTTTTGAAAGAATTTTTTGTATTAAGGGCACCTGGGAGGAAAACAAGAAGATGTTTCCAATTCTCCTCAATGGGATGTGTTCTTGGAAGTCCTCAGCACTCCAGATCTAGAATCTCTCTCTCTTATTGGTGTAGAAAACCCAGACAAAGATAGAACTCAAAGGGAGCTCATACAGCAAATAATGGAAAATGTGACCAAGTGTATAGATCCAGAGTGATCCAATAGGCAACAAAAGGTGAAGAATGGTAGGAAAAACCCTCCTATTTATAACAAAATATGGGGTCATTCTAGATCTTGGTGCATGATTAAAATAACATTAACCAAATCTAGATCCACCTTTATTGGAATATTTTATTATATTTATTGGAGGGAAAAAGCATTTGACTTGGGTCAAATCCCTTTATTTGTCAATAATAAATAAATAAATGATTTATTTATCTTTTTAATGAAGTGGTTGAAGGATAATCAAATAAATAATGATTTATTTAATTATTTGTGGATGATTTGGTCATATTTAACAAGGAATAATATCTAAATAAGATTTAAATAATTATTCCTAGAAAATAATAAGATAAATAAAGGTTTATCTAATTAATTTATTTGTTTTGGGTTAAACATGACAAGGAATAATAATTAAATTATGGTTTAATTAATTATTCCATGAGGAAAATCAAACAAATATAGGTTTGTTTAATATTTCCTTTTGGGGTTTCCTGTTTAGACCATAAACAACCTAATACATGTGGTTTATTAAGTTATTTTACATAGTGAGATCAATTTTACTTAGGGTAAAATTGGTCTTACATGGTGTACTTGGGTCCATCTAATGATAGTAGGTTAGATGACCAAAAAATGGTGTAACAGATTGCCCCCCAGCGTGCGAGTGTTAGGAGCAAATCGTATGACCGAATTACGTTGTACGAACTCAATCACCAGACAACAAAAGGGAAGTCAGAGAGAGAAATGTAAGGGAGACTAATGTGCTGAAGAACTAGACCCTAAGGAGATGAGACTTGCAGGTGCAACAAGTCTCTTTTTATGAGAGGGTACCTGTGCTAAAGGCGGCGGGGGAGGCATACCTATGCCCGCCGAGACAAAGTACAAAAGAATAGTGTGTCCAGTAAACAAGGGACCGATCCATAAAGTACAGCCAGCATAAACATGAGCCAGATAAAAATATAATGAGGGATCCCACATACATGCTGTGCCTGGGATAACAGCCAGGACTTATACAATAATATCTGAGTACATGAGATACAAATACAACCCAAAAGCCCCCTATAAGCGGGGAAGGGATCACAAAATCTGACTGATACATGCAAATCAAAGAGGTGCTGCAAGCGGCTAAGGCCGACATCATCAAATATATGGAGCTGCATCGAGGGCTGCAATGAAGAGGTCATCCGGGCATGTGGGGGGCTACCTGTAGGGCCACCCCCTCATGAGGGCTGAGACATCTCACACACACCCAAGAATCAGCAATAGTTGCTGCTGCATCACTGAACCATCAAGTATACGGATCTCGATCATGCTGAAAGGAGCTGGAGTGGAGAAAAAATCAAGTCAAAGGGAAATGAGAGATCCCTTTTCTTGATCCGAGGCACCGAAAAAGAGTGGAAGCTGGAACCAAGGTACACCGCCCTCTAGACCTGTCTTCTGGAATGAAGGAGCTGATGTCAACAGAAGGAGGTCCGCCATAGGTGAGGCAATGGGAGGTCCTCAACTAAGGCACGAGAGAAAATAGTAGAGCGACGGACAGACTAATACCAATGATGATGGTGGAATGGAGGGGACTGAGTAGCGAATGGAAGACTTCCCTTGCTAGAGCATAAAGGGCATGAATGACATGGCAGCGACTGACACAATATCATCAGGGATAAGGGACAGTGGGACTGAAGGCCATAATGTGTGACACAAGAGAGAAACCAAGCAATGAGGGATGGAGGACTATAACGGGGTACAAAGGGACTCGGGATAGACTCCATGAATGCGACGATGACTCCACTTGGATGCTCTAAACAAGGGCGAATCGATGGTGCTGCCACACAGTAAAGGTCCAATGGGGGACTATGAAAACATGAGTACAATATGGTAACTCACAACGAAAATCAACACGAACAAAGACAAGTAAGGAGGCAAAGTGGTGCCCCAAGTACAAGTGTTGTAAGTGAAGAAATGCGATTTTAAGGAGAGGTGAAGTGACCCATCTTGGACAAAATGTGTCCTGGTGAAGTATCAAATCACAAAAACGAAAAAGATGTTGGCTATCGAAAATAAAATAAAACGTGCATTTCAGAAGGGAAATGCTAAGGGTAATATTTCTTAAGATAGAGTGCATTGCGAGGATTAGGAAGGGGATTGCCTTCGAAATCCTCTAAGAGGTATGCCCCTTTACCGAGATCCTTACTAATGATGTAAGGGCCTAGCAATAATGAGTCGAACTTCTCGTGTCCAAGGACATCATGGGCCTGGTCATAAACTAGAACAAGGTCGCCTTCATGAAAAGTACGAGGCTGGACTTTTCTGTCATACTGAGCTTTGGTGCGTGTCTTGGCCGCTTCCATGGTTTGCAAGGAAACACGACGGTCTTCGGAGGCATGCTCAAGCATGATAAGTCGTTGTTCTAGAGGTTGGGTGTCAGGGAGAAGTTTAACGGCCAGATGCAGGGAAGGAATTTCACACTCGATCGGTAAGACTACCTCCTCTCCAAAAACGAGGTGGAAAGGAGTAAACCCGGTGGCGGTTTTAACAGAAGTTCGATAGGCCCACAAAGCGGGGAAGAGCATAAGATGCCAGTTGGTTTTGTGCTTATTCACCGTTCATTGAAGCATAGTCTTGAGGATTTTGTTGACTGCTTCAACTTGGCCATTACCTTGGGGGTAATAGGTGGAGGAATATTGGTGCTCAAAACCCAACAGTGAGGATAACTCACGCCATATCTCATCTTCAAAATGTTGGTCGTGGTCAGGGACCAGTTGTTTTGGAACCCCAAATCGAGCGATAACGTGGTTAAATTAAAAGAGGGCTGCGGTAGCTGCCGTGTTGTTAAATTTTGGGAGAGCCTCTGCCCATTTTGTGAAATAGTCGACTGCCACGATGATATATTTATGGTTACCAGTGGATGGCAGGCGACACTCCATAAAGTCGATGGCCCATTTACAAAAGGGACCAGTTGAGACGAGCGGATGGAGGGGAGCTGGGGGAGCTCGCGCCTTAGGGGCGAAATGCTGGCAATTGGAACAGTGTTTGACTGCTTCAATGCAATCACCGAAGAGGGAAGGCCAGAAATACCCAGCGCGCATGAATTTTTGGGCAGTGGCAAGACCGGAGAGGTGGCCACCGCAAGCGCCGCTATGGCAGGCATTGAGGACTTGTTCAGCTTCAGCGTGCGTGAGATAACGACAAAGGACAATATCTATACCGCGACAATAGAGGCCGTCACCGATAATAAGGTAGCGAGGAGCCTGGTGTCGGATACGTCGTCGAGCGTCACGATCAAGGTGAACAGCGAACTTTTGGGTTCGCAAGTAAGTGAGGATATCGCCGTACCAAGGATCGTCCGAAGTAATGGTGAAGAAGTGCTCATCAGGGAATTCATCATTAACTGGAGGATCTTGTGTTCTGGTAGGTAATTCAGAAATGAGTTTAGCAAGAGCTAAACCTTTCTTACTTTTTGGTGTGACAAATTCGAGGTCGAATTCTTGAAGGATGACGACCCAATGGGCGTACTTCCCAGTGAGGATGTGGCGACTCAATAGGAAGGCCATGGGGTTGGAATTATTCACAACCTTGGTGGAACGCATGAGGATGTAATGACGAAGTTTTTGGACTGAGAACACAACAGCCAGCGCTAGTTTTTCTTCATGTGAGTAGGAAACAAGAGGCCCTACTAGGTTCTTACTGACGTAGTAGATCACATGCTCGATACCATTTTCATCTTCTTGGATAAGAACTCCAGCGACCAAATAGGTGGAAGCGGAGATGTACAGGATGAAGTCCCTATCAAAGTCAGGAGGGCGGATCAAGGGAGCGGATGTGAGAGCCTTCTTGAGGGCATCGAAAGACTCATGAGCATAGGTATCCCAAAAAAATGGGATATTTGATTGGAGGAGTCTAAGGAACCCATGTGCGGTGGTGGCATAGTCAGGGACGAACCGACGAAGAAAATTAGCTTTGCCTTGGAGACTTTGGAGCTGGCATAGGGTACGTGGAATGGGAAGTTCAAGAATGGCTTGAACTTTCAAACGGTCAAGAGTGATACCATCCTTAGACACTATGAAGCCTAAGAGACGGCCGGCGGGTACGCAAAAGATGCATTTCAACGGGTTAAGGCGGATATTATACTTGCGACATTGGAGAAAGACGGTACGCAGATCATGTAGGTGTTGTGCCCGATGCTTAGAACGCGCAGTGAGGTCGTCTAAATAAGCAAGGATAATATGAGCTAAGTCATGGAAACAATAAGACATGGCCCGCTAAAAAGTGGCGCCGACATTTTTAAGGCCGAAAGGCATGACCCGGTAAGCAAAAGTTCCCCACGGAGTGATGAACGCAGTTTTAAGTTGGTCAGCGGGACGGATAACGATTTGGTTGTATCCGGAGAAACCATCCATAAAGGATAGAACCTCATGCCTCACACACTCATCAATGATTTGGTCAATAAATGGTGTGGGGAAGTTGTCTTTGGGACAAGCTTTGTTCAAGTTGCGAAAGTCCGTGCAGACACAGATGGTGCCTTGTTTCTTGAGGACGGGAACTGGGTTGGACACCCAAGTGGTGTATTCAATAGGATAAATGAAACCAGTCTGCTTGAGCTTATCGATTTCGGCTTTGATAGCATCACGTCTAGAAGGATTAATGGGTCTCAACTTTTGTTGGACTGGGTTGGCATCGGGCCACGTGTCGATATGATGCTCGACGATGGTGGGATCGAGCCCAGGCATTTCGGAGTAGGACCAGGCGAAAATATCGCGGAATTCTTTGAAAAGCTTAGTCTAAGCTTCGATTTCTTTCGGGGTGCATTGGGCGCCCAAGGTGATATATTCTTCGATTCCTGGTTTGACCGAAATGTCAATTGTAATGGTAGGAGAGATGTTGGCCATGTTTCCTTCTTTGAAAGCATCAGGTGCAGGGTTGGGATTTTTGAACCAATCGACTGCATTGGGAATGAAGTCTTTAGTTTCCATAGCATACTGGTCATGGTACTGCTGTGGGAGGAAGTATGCGCGATGGTGCATATCATCTCACGGAAAGTCAGGGTTTGTCATGGCTTCCATAATGTCTTCATCGGACTGGAAGATGGGAAGACTGGAGGAAGGAGGATCACCCGATGATGTAGTAATTTCCGACTGGTCATCTTGTGGAGAAAGGCTCACATGTGTAACGTCAGCAGATCCATGGTCGAGAGTTTCCGCAGGTAGGAGGTTAAGCGAATCAGTTCTCAAGGAGGAGGATAGGTATAAGATGGTGGTTGAAGGCTCAGTCGGGTTGACGATGGGAGGAGGAATGGGAGTAGGAAGATCCTCGAGTCCTACCGAAGTAGAACTGGAAAACAAGTGAGAAGGGCTCTTGTCATGCGGAGCCTTGAAGTGGCGGTACGTGTCTAAGGAGGACTGATACTCATCAAGGCGGGGACAGAGGTGGGTGTAATGGCCATGGAAATCGCACAAAGCACAAGGGTGATTTGTGCGCAAGGTTTTGAGTTTCGGGATAGAATCTCGGATAGTGATGTAGACTTCGGGGATATCAGATTCGGGAAACTTCTCGTTGACCAGGATCTTAAGGTGTGGAAATTCAGGACACGTATGGGTGGCGTGACCGAAAATATCGCACAAAGCGTATTGGATATCGTGCTTTGGTGGTTGAGGAGGGGTAGGGTTCATGGGGGCGACTTGTTCCTGATTGGGTGCCCCCTTGCGAGCTTTGCCTGTCTTTCCTGGAGCTGTCACCACAGGGGCATGGTCCTGGGGAGGTGCGGGGGGCCTGGTGGCGACGGCGGAAGCGAGGGGGACTGGTTGAACCGGTGTCAAAGCAAGATAAGGTTTGGGGTGACCGGGTGGGGTAGCGGCTGCAGGGTCAAGGTACCAGACGGGTAAACCCAGGGTCAGGTTGGGGAGAGAGAGGGTGGCCATGACGGGGACCATATAGACTCTGGGAGGGGGAGCCAGGAAAGGTATTTGACCAGCGGGATAATGACCGGGAGGGACGGCTCCGAGATGGTTGAGGCCTGGGGGAACCGACCCAGGAGGATAGAGGGGTTCAGGGATACCAGATGTAGGAGGCGGGCCAGAAGGAGGAGGTCCGGCTGGCTGAGATGAATGGCTAGGAGAGGGTTGTGGTGAGCGAGGTTGAGTCGAAGGTTGCTGACTAGCCAGAGTGGGTTGTTGAAGGGCAGCCCGAGACGATTGCATCATGCAAACATTCGATAAGCTAGGATCAGAGATATGAGGAGGGGGCAGACTAGGAAAAGTTCCAAGCAAAGAGGAGTCTTTATAGACGCTGGGAGAGACACTGGTCAAGGAATCGACGGTTTGCTTATTGGCTACAGAAGAGATGGTCATCTCAGGGGAGGTCTGAGACTGTGGATCATGATAAGTCAACTGGTCGATGGTGACTATCTTTCCATTGTGAGGAAAAGACATCTTGCGAAAAACCGCGGATGGGACAACAGACATGGCATAAGTGTAGCTTCGCCCCAATAGAATGTTGTAGTCTATAGGGGTGTTGATGACTTCGATGTCAACGCAAACAGTCTTACCGGCAAGGGTGATAGGACAATTACGAAAAAGGCCAATGGGCTGGGAGGCGTGGCCGTCCCACGCTCGAAGGGTGATCATGGAAGGGGCCAAGTCAGGAGATCCGAGTTGCTTCCAAACCGAAGCGGACATCACACAGGTGGATGCCCCCTCATCAATTATACACTGAGGAACGTTGGCATTCCGGATTTTGACTGGGATTTGGAAGGCGACGCTAGCAGGAAGAGGAGGATGTTCTGATTTGGCCCCTTCCACGATCACCCTTCGAGCGTGGGACGACCACGCCTCCCAGCCCATTGGCCTTTTTCATAATTGTCCTATCACCCAGTGGAGTCGCCAATTGTTAGTATGAATCCTTTGTCGAAGTGTACGAAAAAATACCACTTTAGCTACGCATAACTAATAGCCCTAACATCAAATGTGGCTGCCAATATCTTCAGATCTGCAGTTAGTTGATCAAGAGAACAGCTGCAAAAAACCAGATCTATGCATAGAAAGACATTAAGCAGTAAAAAGAAGGGTTTGCTCCATATATCCAATAGACAAGACAAGAACAATTTTTGAAAGAATTTTTTGTATTAAGGGCACCTGGGAGGAAAACAAGAAGATGTTTCAAATTCTCCTCAATGGGATGGGTTCTTGGAAGTCCTCAGCACTTCAGATCTAGCATTTCTCTCTCCTGTTGGTGTAGAAAACCCAGACAAAGATAGAACTCAAAGGGAGCTCACACAGCAAATAATGGAAAATATGACAATGACAATGGCTCAAAGTCAGACCAAGAGTTTAGATCTAGAGTGATCTAATAGGCAACAAAAGGTGAAGAATGGTAGGAAAACCCTCCTATTTATAACAAAATATTGGGTCATTCTAGATCTTGGTGCATGATTAAAATAATGTTAACCAAATCTAGATCCACCTTTTATGGAATATTTTATTATATTTGTTGGAGGGAAAAAGCATTTGACTTGGGTCAAATCCCTTTATTTGTCAATAATAAATAAATAAATTATTTATTTATCTTTTTAAGGAAGTGGTTGAAGGATAATCAAATAAATAATGATTTATTTAATTATTTGTGGATGATTTGGTCATATTTAACAAGGAATAATATCTAAATAAGATTTAAATAATTATTCCTAGAAAATAATAATATAAATAAAGGTTTATCTAATTAATTTCTTTGTTTTGGGTTAAACATGACTAGGAATAATAATTAAATTATGGTTTAATTATTTATTCCATGAGGAAAATCAAACAAATATAGGTTTGTTTAATATTTCCTTTTGGGTTTTCCTGTTTAGACCATAAACAACCTAATAAATGTGGTTTATTAAGTTATTTTACATAGTGAGAGAAATTTTACTTAGGGTAAAATTGGTCTTACATGGTGTACTTGGGTCCATCTAATGATAGTAGGTTAGATGACCAAAAAATGGTGTAACATCTTTTATGGTTCCTGATTTATCTGTAGCAAGAAGCGTCTATATGTTCATTGATGGGTTAGATGAACCACTTAATGGGTTGGATAAGTATACCAATCCCACTACCCTTCAAGTTGCCATTTAAAGGGCTAGAGATCTTCAAGATGCCTTGCCAAAAGCAAAGGCAACATTTCAACATAAGCCCTCTTTCCCTTCAAAGGGAAAATATGAGAAGGCTCCTCTTTCAAAGGAGAGCCAAAATAAAAAACCTCTTGATGATGATGTCTGAAGAGATTTGAGGAGGAGGAAGATTTGCTTCACATGCCAAAAATCTTGGGCAGCCGGACATAGATGTGCAGTAGGGAAGGCACACTACATAGAGGTCTTCTCAGATGATGAGCAGGGAATATTTTAGGGGCTAATATTTGCGGGTGGGATAATTTTACATGCTTTTCCCAAAAAAAAGATTCACCATTTTCCATTTACTTGAAAATTAATTCGCCCAAATTTTATAGTATAAAATTATTTTGCCTAAAAATGGCCAAAATTTTATATACACTAATATAAAATAATTAAAAACCTAAATATTTTTACAAAAATATCATTAAAAGTTTTACAATTGACATAATGGGGACTAGTAAGATTCACCAAGGTTTATAAACTTTAAGATAAACTTTCATCCTTAAAATTTTCCCTGATGATGAGGAGGAAGAAGAAGATGAACCAAGAAGAGGTCATAGCACTGACACAGCAGCATATGAACCAACACCATCACGAGATGAGAATGGGGCATTTTCTCCAATTGGAGGGGCTCTTGCATCATTGAGAGGAGTACCTAAGTACTTGATCTTGAGGGTTGGAGGTTCCATCTTAGATCAAAGGGTTTCTGTTTTGGTTGACAGTGGGGCTACCCACAATTTTATTGATGCCAAACTAGTGCAAAGGATGGAAATGCCCATTGATGCTTTTGAGGGATTTTCTATTTTGGTCCCAAGAGATAGAACTATGCAATGCATGCATTATGTTCCATCCTTATTAGTCACCATGGGTACATAAACATTGACTGATCATTTCTTTGTGGTTGACATACCTGATACCAATGTGATATTGGGTGTGCAATGGTTGATTACTTTGAGAAAAGTCACCAAAGATTGGGAGACTTTGCAGATGGAATCGGTGGATAGAAAGAGTGGAAAAAATCAAATGATTAAAGGCATGCACACATATCCCTCACATAAAAATTCCACACATAAATCAAAGATGGATTTGCGCAGTGGAAGCAAGGACCTAACAATCCCATCTATCATGCCTATGAGATTGGTTCATGGGACATTATTATTTTGTGGCAAACCACCTCAGAGGCCACCTGATCCAGATTTGGTGAGAGATATCTCACAACATGATGCTCCAAGCATAGATCCAGGAGGGATGGGAGAATTAGAAGGCCATAATACAGCACTGAGAGTCTTGGGTAGACTCAAGGAGGAGGGAGATATTCTCCCAACATCATCATTACCCACTGTCATTTCAGATTTTTCCCTGTGGGAGGAGAAGCATGGGAGGAATAGCAACCTTCCAACATGTACCATTGGCATGGGAGATTTCAAGGAGGAGAGCAGCCATATTACATATATTCTTTGTGATAGATCATCAGCACTATCACTATGGAAGATTGATCCATATTGGAAATCCGAATTGTTGGTGGATTATTCCAAGGATCTTTTCACATACATGATACTTGATGACCAGATATATGAAGAGGGCTATTCAATCCAAGAATAATTCATCTACTGTCATGGTAGGATATTCTTATCTAGAGCCTCCAAGCTCATGGAGAAGTTTCTACAAAGGGCTTATGAAGAGTTCTTTTTCAACCATACTTATTCCATGAGGGCCTACAACACTATCATGGAGAGATACACTTGGGAAGGCTTTGAAGAGGAACTATGTCAGCATTTTCAAATATTCATGAACCATGTGGAGTTGGAAGAGAGACATGAGTCAATAAAGGAGTTATTACAGCCACCTATTTCCTCGTTTGGAATGAGAGGGGATTCATCTATGAGCCACTCCATTTGTATGAACAGAAATTTTGGTAAAGAACATGCTTATGTACATATTTTTTTATTTGATGATTATTTGCATTATTTTACCATGTATATGCAGGCCATAGCTCCAAGGAGGAGCATTATTCCATATAAACTTCATGGCCAACTTTGGGCCATAAACATTTTTGAACATGGCCACTCCCTTGGAGGACATAGGGAGATGTTCTATCATTGTGGGTGCACTCCAAAAGCACCAAACATATCTCACACTTTCAGCCATTGTGAGAAGACTTGGGTAGAAAGTAAGTGGTGGGGAAACCACTTACCACATCATTATCTGATGCAATCAGGATATATATTGTGTTGGTTCCACATGTGGGACTATGACCCACCTCCATTTGTACAAATTTATGTTTGCATGTACTTAGTCTTGATCCCATACATTGATGATGTACTTATACTTTTTATGGGAATGTTTGAAGGGAGGATGGGAGGAATGTATGTGCCCTATGGGAGAGAGATTCAAAATTTTCATTATGCTACATGTTTTAGGGAGAACATTGGGAAAACCATGTTTGTTTCATTTGAACTATTGTCTCCTTGTGGGATGAATTATTTGCATCTCATGAGAACTTTGGAGGAGAAATTCATGGAGGGATCGATTGGTGGACACTTAGCTTATGAGGGAAGCTTATCACATGTTGGTGTCACCCATGGTGGAGAGTTGCAGCACTCACCTTGTCAGTTGCTTGATGATAACCAACATTTTGAAAGGGAGGACTGTAATATTCCCAATTAGCCATGAGCTAGTTGGAATATAAATTTATTTTTTTTTCCTTTGTTTAATGAATAAGAGGACAATGGAGGTCCATAATTCTCCTTAATAATTAATAAATCATTGCCAATGTGAAATAGATAGATCTTGGTAGCTTAATTGAGCACCCTTATGTGTGAAAAGGGGTCGGAACACCTTGATTGGGTCAACTTTGACCAAATCAATAGCGATGCCATGGAGGAGTGGTCATCAATGATTTTTATAAATTACACAAATGTCTATCTAATACAATGTTAGCTATTGTATCGGTTAATTCATTCATTCGTCTAGGAATATGTTGATATGTAATGTAATCAAAATGTATTTCCAGTAAATGAACATGCAAATACAACCTTAATATGTGAGGGTTTCCAACTGAATAATGTCCATTAAGTTGAAGAACAACAAGCTATGAGTCTAGGTTAATAATAAATGCACGAATTTCGAGGGTAATCACCTCCATTAGTGGTTTAATAACAACACTATATTCAGCGACATTGTTTGTAGTTCGTCCTAGATAGATACCTTAAAGTTCTATCAACTCACCAGCAGGATCATAAATCACCCAGGCTGCTGAAGACAGGTTCTGGGTAATGTGGGAAGCACCATCCACAAAACCGACATAAGGGGTAATAGACATTTGCATAATAAGAAACACTCCAATAAGCTGGAAAATGCTCGCAAAGCACACAAAGCCAAAAATGTACAAAAATGAAAACAACACCTATGTACAAAAAACATGTACGAATGACTCATGCATAATATTTTTTAAGATACAACCCATTTTTGGGTTGATCCAGAGGATGAGCTTCATAATCAATAAGCTGATAGGCCCTATTCCACAAAACATGTTTAACAATGTAGGGCCCATGCCACATGGGTTGAATTTTCCTGCCTCCAGCTTGTCATGAGCTTGGTCGTACAGGAGGATGAGGTCTCCTTCTATGAAGGAACGAGGGGAAACTGACTGGTCAAAATGAGCTTTAACCCACTTTTTTTGTGCTTCAATGACCATAGCAGCAAAGCGGCGAGTTTCATCCAGCCTTTCTAAGTAGATAAGATGCTCTTCTTCTGGAAAAGTATTCGGCAGCAATTCAACAACTATATTAAGCGAAGGTATTTCACATTCAATTGGAAGGGTAGCTTCCAGACCATAAACAAGCTAAAATTGAGTAAATATGGTCGCATCCTTAACTGAGGTTCGGTATGCCCAAAGAGCCGAAAATAACATAAGATGCCAGTTTCATTTCTGCATCCCAATCGTACGTTGAAGCATAGTGACAAGAACTTTATTCACACTTCAACTTGGCCATTGGCCTTAGGAGAGTACGACGTTGAGCAATCGTGATGCAGACCCAACTTGGAAGTCAACTCCACCACCATGTAATGCCGAACATGGGAACCATGATCGGTAACTATGGCTTGAGGGACACCAAACCTATAAATGATATGATTGAATATAATTTGAGTTGTTGTCTTACCGTCAGCCGTAAGTGTAGGCACTGCTTCGGCCCATTTGGTGAAGTAGTCAATGGCTACGATGATATAAGCATGCCCCCCGGCCGAGTGAGGGTTACACATCATAAAATTGATGACCCACTTTGCAAAGGGACCAACAGTAATGACAAGGTGAAGATGGGAAGGTGGCGCACGCATATTGCGCTGATAGACCTAGAAATCATGGCACTTACAGACAAAAACAATGCAGTCCTTAAAGACAGTGGGCTAGAAATACCCAACACAAAGAATTTTCTGTGCAATAGCATAACCAAACATGTGACCTCCACAGGCGCCACCATGACAATCATACATCACTTTCTCAGCCTCCTCGAGAGTCAAACACTGGCAGAGAACGGAATCAACTTCGATGTCGTAGAGTGTATCTCTGACTATACGATAGGGTTGCGATTGATGAAGGATGCATCGGCAAGCATCCTTTATCAACTGAGATCGGAAGGTAGAAGTCTGAAGATATATGATGATATCACCGTACCAAGGATCGAGGGTGCTAATTAGAAAAAGTGTGTTGTTCAGAATGCGTTCCTCGGAACCAGACGGTGCAGAGTAGGAATGGAGAGAGCAGATTAAATCGGCGAATACTAATGACTTCTTCGACTTGGCAGTAGTGAACTCCAAATCAAACTCTTGGAGGATGAATATCCACTTCGAGTACTTGCCTCCCAGCAATTGACGAGACAGTATGTAGGTCATAGGGTTGCAGTCAGAAATCACAGTCACTCTACGCAATAGAATGTAGTGAAAAAATGTTGAACGACTTGAAGATCAGCCAATGCCAACTTCTCGACATGTGCATATCGTGTTTTAGTATCAAGAAGGTTCCAAGATAGATATTAAATGAGATGCTCATCACCATCATCATCATCTTGTACCAAAACCATGGCAATCGTGCTGAAAGTGGCGGCAAAATAGCGGGAACAATTGTGATGATAATTCAGAGGACGCAATAGAGGAACGTTGACAAGCAACGTCTTCAGTGCATCGAAGGACTTCTGGGTGATCTCATCACAAAGGAATGGGAATCCCTGCTTCAGTAATTACGTAAATCCTTTAGGCACTTCGGCATAATTAGGTATAAAATGACTTAAGAAGTTAGCCTTTCCCTGCAGACTCTACAGCTGATGTAATGAGGATGGAGAGGGGAGATTAATAATAGCTTCAACTTTGAGAGAATCGAGACGAATCCCATCTTTGGAAACAATAAACCCTAAGAGTCCACCCAAGTCAATGCAAAAGACGCACTTATGCGGATTCAGCCGGATATTATGCCGTCAACATGGAAGAAAAATCTGACGGAGATGGTCAGGATGATCTTTACGGTTAGTTGAATGAGCCGGAAGGTCATCCAGATAAGGGTGAACAATGTGCTTGATATCGTGGAAAGCATATGACATTGCTCGTTGAAATGTAGCCCCAAAACTTTTTAGATCGAAAGCGAGCTTTTTATAAGTGAAAGTACCCCAAGGACAAATGAAGGTGGTCTTATGTTGATCATTTGGAAGAATGTTAATCTGGTTGTAACCAGAAAAACCGTCCATAAGGGAAAAAATCCCACTTCCAGCACACACATCAATCATTTTATCAATAAAGGGAGTAGGATAATTATCCTTAGGGCAAGAATGATTAATGTCACGGTAATCAATGCAGACACGAATGGTATCATATTTATTATCTACAGGAAGAATATTGGAAACCAATTCTATCAAGGGAATTGGATAGATAAAACAAGCTTTAAGAATTTTTTCAACTTATCCCTTAATAGCTGTTAGTATGAATCTTTTGTCGAAGCGTACGAAAAAATACCACTTTAGCTACGCATAACTTATAGCCCTAACATCAAATGTGGCTGCTAACATCTTCAGATCTGTAGTTAGTTGATCAAGACAAGTGTTGCAAAAAACCAGATCTATGCATAGAAAGACATTAAGCAGTAAAATCAAGAATTTTCTCCATACATCCAATAGACAAGACAAGAACAATGCTTTTTGAAATAATTTTTTTATTAAGGGCACCTGGGAGGAAAAAAAGAAGGTGTATCCAATTCTCCTCAATGGGATGGGTTCTTGGAAGTCCTCAGCACTTCAGATCTAGAATCTCTCTCTCTTGTTGGTGTAGAAAACCCAGACAAAGATAGAACTCAAAGGGAGCTCACACAACAAATAATGTAGAATTTGACCAAGTGTATAGATCCATAGTGATCTAATAGGCAACAAAAGGTGAAGAATGGTAGGGGAAAACCCTCCTATTTATAACAAAATATTGGGTCATTCTAGATCTTGGTGTATGATTAAAATAACGTTAACCAAATCTAGATCCACCTTTTATGGAATATTTTATTATATTTGTTGGAGGGAAAAAGTATTTGACTTGGGTCAAATCCCTTTATTTTTCAATAATAAATAAATAAATGATTTATTTATCATTTTAAGGAAGTGGTTGAAAGATAATCAAATAAATAATGATTTATTTAATTATTTATGGGTGATTTAGTCATATTTAACACGGAATATTATTTAAATAAGATTTAAATAATTATTCCTAAAAAATAATAAGATAAATAAAGATTTATCTAATTAATTTCTTTGTTTTGGGTTAAACATGACCAGGAATAATAATTAAATTATTGTTTAATTAATTATTCCTCGTGGAAAATCAAACAAATATAGGTTTGTTTAATATTTCCTTTTGGGGTTTCCTGTTTAGACCATAAACAACCTAATAAATGTGTTTTATTAAGTTATTTTACATAGTGAAAGAAATTTTACTTCGGGTAAAATTGGTCTTACATGGTGTACTTGGGTCCATCTAGTGATAATAGGTTAGATGACCAAAAAATGGTGTAGCAGATTGCCCCCCAGCGTGCGAGTGTTAGGAGAAAATCGTATGACCGAAGTACGTTGTAAGAACTCAATCACCAGACATCAAAAGGGAAGTCAGAGAGAGAAATATGGGGGAGACTGATGTGCTGAAGAACTAGACCCTGAGGAGACGAGACTTACAGGTGCAACAAGTCTCTTTTTATGAGAGGGTACCTGTGCTAAAGGTGGCGGGGGAGGCATACCTATGCCCGCCGAGAAAAAGTACAAAAGAATAGTGTGTCCAGTAAACAAGGGACCGAACCATAAAGTACAGCCGGCATAAACATGAGCCAGATAGAAATACAATGAGGGATCCCATATACATGCTGTGCCTGGGATAACAACCAGGACTTATACAATAATATCTGAGTACATGAGATACAAATACAACCCAAATTCCCCTACAAGCGGGGAAGGGCTCACAAAATCTGACTAATACATGCAAATCAAAGAGGCGCTGCAAGCGGCTAAGGCCGACATCATCAAATATATGGAGATGCATCGAAGGCTACAATGAAGAGGTCATCCGGGCATGTGGGGGGCTACCTGCAGGGCCACCCCCTCATGAGGGCTGAGACATCTCACACACACCCGGGCATCACCAATAGCTGCTGCTGCATCACTGGACCATCAAGCATACGGATCTTGATCATGCTGAAAGGAGCTGGAGTGGAGAAACAATCAAGTCAAAGGGAAATGAGAGATCCCTTTGCCTGATCCGAGGCACCGAACAAGAGTGGAAGCTGGAACCAAGGTACACCGCCCTCTAGACCCAGCTTCTGGAATGAATGAGCTGATGTCGACAGAAGGAGGCCCGCCATAAGTGAGGCAATGAGAGATCCTCACCTAAGGCATGAGAGACAATAGTAGAGCGACGGACAGACTGACACTAATGATGATGGTGAAATGGAAAGGACTGAGTAGCGAATGGACGACTTCCCTTGTTAGAGCATAAAGGGCATGAATGACATGGCAGCGACTGACACAATATCATAAGGGATAGGGGATAGTGGGACTGAAGGCCATAATGTGCGACACAAGAGAGAGACCAAACAATGAAGGATGGAGGACTATAGCGGGGTACAAAGGGACTCGGGATAGACTCCATGAATGCGATGATGACTCAACTTGGATGCTCTAAACAAGGGCGACTTGATGGTGCTGGCACACAGTAAAGGTCCAATGGGGGACCATGAAAACATGAGTACAAGATGGGAACTCACAACAAACATCAACACGAGCATGGATAAGTATGGAGGCCAAATGGTGCCCCTAGTATGAGTGTTAAAAGTGAAGAAATTCGATTTTGAGGAGGGTTATGGTTGAGGGGAATAGGTGTCCCCAAGCATGGTGTGGTCATGCCAAAATGTATTTGGAAAAAGGGGAATCTAAACACAGTTTAATGATGTGGTGTGCCATTTGTTTTCGTTATGGTTATGCAGTTTGAGAAAGAAAATGAAGGATTACCAATCTCTTTTAGTACTGCATATATGAAGCAAATGGACTTTAAGTTGGCGGGTTGGCATATCTTGTGTCACTATCCCAAAGAGAGGATTTGGAGATAATGAACTGATGCTCATGTAGAAAACCCATAGGTTGGTCAACAACAATGTCTAAGAGATTGGGTTGCTGAGGGAAGATGAGGGAACGATAAGGGGTATCATCCCTAGAGTGATCTGAAGTGATATGGGACTCTAGAGGTTGTTCTAAATGTGGAATAATAATGGTACTAAAGTCAACACGACCAGATACACTAGGAGAGTTGTGGAGAATTTCTTCTCTTGGTCTCTCAAATGTGGGTGCCCCCTTACCCAAACATTGGGTTTCAATGTAATGGCCACACGGTGTATGTGGTGTGAACGCATGGGTTCGATGTAAGGGGGAATAGATAAAGTCAGGGGTGGGGATTTTTTCCATAATGTCATCATCGTGATAGAAGATGGGGTGACTGGTGGAAGAAAGACCACCTGACGTGGCGAAGCGACCTGAATCATCATCATGAGAAGAGAGGTTCACATGCGTATCATCACAAGGGGTGACAGAAGAGTAAGTAGATAAAGGATCTACCGATGTTGAGCCCAAGGTGATCGCTGAAGTAAGGTCAAGCGAAACAACAGGGGAGGGTTCAAAGGGAATGTTCCCCGAGGGTCTCATGGAT
This sequence comes from Pinus albicaulis, assembly GCA_034641835.2. Classification (NCBI taxonomy): domain Eukaryota; kingdom Viridiplantae; phylum Streptophyta; class Pinopsida; order Pinales; family Pinaceae; genus Pinus; species Pinus albicaulis. The sequence continues at coordinate 1,506,894,788 of CM076581.1, read as the reverse complement.
GATGATAGGTAGAAAATGTTGGACGAAGGCTCCGTCATCTCGACATCAGGAGGGGGGATGTCAATGGGAGCAGTCATGTCTGGTAGTTCTGCCAAAGAAAAATGCGCAAATAGGGGAGAGGTGGACTCATTGCGCTTGGCCTCGAATTGGTGGACCGCGGCTAGAGAGGTGCGGAAGTCCTCGAGGCGGGGACAAAGATGGGTGTAATGGCCATGGAGATCACACAAAGCATAGGGGTGGTTGGTGTGAATAGTCTTGGGGTTCTTGATCGCGGTCATGGAAGGAATAGAGGTTTCCGGGACCGTGGACTCAGGGAACGCGACATTAACCATGGGCTTGAGATGAAGCAATTCAGGAAAGGTATGGGTGGCGTGACCGACAACATCACACAAAACACACTGGATGGTATTCTTTGGAGGCCTAGGAGGGGAAGGGTTTGTCGAGGAAGCCTTGTCCTTTGATGCCCCCTTGCGAGCTTTTCCCTTCTTACCCGAAGCGGTCGCAACAGGAGGTGGTTCCTGTTGAGGTGACTGAGGCACTGTTGCAGCGGGAGAAGTCTTGGGGACCGATTGAACCGAGGTCAAAGCAAGATAAGGTTTGGGTTGACCAGGCAAGGTTGGGGCTGGAGGATCAAGGTACCAGACGGGAATCCCAAGGGTCAGGTTAGGAAGAGAGAGGGTGGCCATGACAGGTACCGTGTACACTCCTGGTGGGGGAGCTAGGAACAGTATCTGACCAGAGGGGTAATGGCCAGGTGGGACGGCTCCTAAAGGGCTAAGGCTTGGAGGAACCGTTCTAGGAGGGTAAAGAGGCTCATGAATACCAACTGCAGGTGAAGGGCTAGGAGCAGGTTGCAGAGAGCACGGTTGCTGACTAGCCGAAGCAGGTTGCTTGAGAGCAGCCCGAGACGATTGCATCATGCAAACATTCGATGAGCTGGGGTCGGAGACAGGAGGAGGAGGAAGACCAGGGAAGGTTCCAAGCAAAGAGGAGTCTTTGTAGACGCCGGGAGAGACACTGGTCAAAGAATCGACGGTTTTCTTATTGGCTACAGAGGAGATGGTCGTCTCAGGGGAGGTCTGAGACTTTGGCTCATGATAAGTCAACTGGTCGATGGTGAATATCTTTCCATTGTGAGGAAAAGACATCTTGAGAAAAACTACGGATGGGACAGCAGACATGGCATAGGTGTAGCTTCGCCCCAATAGAATGTTGTAGTCTAGAGGGGCGTCGATGACTTCAACGTCGACGCAAACAGTCTTACCGGCAAAGGTGATAGGACAATTACGAAAAAGGCCAATGGGCTGGGAGGCGTGGCCGTCCCACGCTTGAAGGGTGATCGTGGAAGGGGCCAAGTCAGGAGATCCAAGCTTCTTCCAAACCGAAGCGGACATCACACAGGTGGATGCCCCCTCATCAATTATACACCGAGAAACGTTGGCATTCCGGATTTTGACCGGGATTTGGAAGGCGACAGAAGTAGGAAGAGGAGGATGTTCTGATTGATGGGCATCTAAAACAATCATTTGGTCATCAGCAGGATCTACAGTGCCCATGGCAGATAGCAGAGCCTTCTTTTGGGAAGGGCACGACTGGAGGAGTTCCAATGTGGAAATGGCAGCAGGAGATTGCGCCAAATCATCTACTATGCTATATGAATGAGCAGCTCGACCAGAAGTAGCATTTCGACGTAATGGTCCCTTAGGAATCTTGGTATGACCCTCAAATTTGGGTTGAGGGATATGTAAGGGGCCATTGGATGTCGAAAGAGGCTCTGTAGAACCGGAAGAAGGGGACTCGGGGGCAGACTAAGCGGGAGGCTTGGGGTACTGGCGAGACCGAGTTTGAAGGTGAAGGTCGAAGGTTGGGGATGGATCAGAGTTCATCATGAGGATCTGGTAATCGGAGGAACCAGAAGGGGAAGGTTGAGTGGCGACCTATCCATCAGGTGGTTGGGCAGCCACGAATCCTTGCTGAGGGAAAGGATCAGTAAACACAGCTGGTTGAGTAGTGGCCACATTAGGGGGAGCATGAGGGGAGGCATGTTGTCCTCGCAATGTGGCTCGAGACTCCCACATCTGCCGCATCTGTGGTAAGAGGGGACAATCGTGGGTGTAATGACCATAAACACCGCAACACGAACAAGGCTTATTTGTGCGAAGAGGCCTGTCCGGCTTGGGCTGAGTGCCCTGTTGCTGGTTAGCGTGTTAGGGTCAATACCTTGAGGATTGGGTCCACGAGTACCAGGGGAAAATTGGTTTGGATTGCCTCTCCGCCTTCTTTGAGAAGAAGGGGGATTAGTCGCGCCCTGCTGTGCAAATACTTTCCCTGGAGGGGGTTGTAGGTGTTGTTGCGGGGTTGGAGGAGACAAGGGAGGTGGAAGCGCATATGCTAGAGGAGCTGGGGCACCAGGATACGGATAAGGGTAATGGTTAGGTTGGGAAACATTGAGGTAAGCAGGAGGTTGGGCAAAAGGATGAGGCATGTCGTATCCTGGGTACATGCTACCTGGAGGGGGAAAAGTGCTAGAGGTGTTGGCCCCTCCCTGAGGGAGACCATAGCCCATAGGAGGTTGAGCATACGGATGAGAGAGGGCTCCAACGATACCGTTGGCGGAATGAGATGCCCCCAGGGCGTTAGCGCCTCCGAGCCTAGGGAGGTCAGGAAGGACGGTATAAACATAACCAGACTGCGCGTAGATCAGGTCATATTTCAAGGCTATTTGGAGGGCGGCTTCTTCGGTTTGGGGGAAATGGGAGGCGACATCTTTGCCAATGGGAGCTAAGAGAGTGCGAAGGAACTAGTCCATATACACCCGACCTTCGAAAGGGGGAGCTCGACATAAGCTCCGTCTTCTTCTCCATTCCTGGACATGAGTGGAGAGGCGGGTCGAAGAGGTTTTCTTGAAAGAGGTCAAAAGCTCCGTACCAATATCGTATCAGAGAGGGAGCTGGAAAGAAGATAAAAAGGCTTGGGCAATGGTCACAAAGGTGGTATGGGAAGAGGTGGCTTGGTCGACATACCATTTAGAAGCTTCGCCTGTAAGCGTGTGTTGGAACAACCGAAGACGGATGGAATCATCGGTAATGGAATTGGAGGAACACCACATGTGGAAAGATCGGACATGGTTGGTTGGATCTTCTCCAGAAAGGCCTTCAAACTTAGGGATGTCGGAGGGGAGCTTGGTTGGCATAGCAGGCCAACCAACATCGTGGCGGATAGGGTCATTGATCAACTAATTGAAATCAGGGAGGTTGAGGCCTACGATGTACGGTAGCAAGGGTGCGGCCGAGGTAGTTCCTGTGGCGGTTCCGCTAGTAGTAGTTCCGGCATTAGGGCCGGGATTATCGCTAGCGTTAGGCCCTAGACCAGACATAGTGAAGGTGACAGGGGGAGAACGAGAAGTAAAAGGAGAACCCAATGAATCAGAAGAGGAGTCGGAATGCGGACTCGAAGGAGGACTGGCTCGACGACGGCGGGACGGAGCAGGTCGACCGACCGGAAACTGAGGGTGAAGGCCAAGAAGTCTCCGGGAGGCGCGCCTTGGGGGCGCAAAGGTGAAAACACAAACACGCCATGAGGGGAAGAAGAATGACCGACAAAGGCAGGGAGGTGCAGAATCAAGTGATTACAATGTCGAAACAAGGGCAAAAAAGGTGCAGTGTCAATTGATTTTAAAGTCTTTGCCTGGCGGTGTAAACCAAGCTCTTCTTCGCTTAGGGTGAGTGTGTGGCGTGCGTTAATTTTAATTTTTAAACCCTTTTCGTTTTGAGAGCAAGAGAAAAAGTGTGCTGCGTGACTGAAAATAATGCTGCAAAAACAGTATATAATGCTGAAATAACAGAAAATTAACAGCTACTAGTGCATCGATTCAACCCAAAAAGGCGGGTCTCTCAAAACTAATCTAAAAGAGGGAAAAAATCTAGTCAAAACACACTAAAAAGAGGCCAATATATCTAGGGTCGAAAGGGACAGGGATCTAAAGGAGAAAGCTGCTGAAAAGAGGTGCAGATCACAGCCAAGAGGCAGAGGCAAGGTGGCTGGAAAAAAGGAGGAAATCAGCAAAAAGTAGAGAGGACAGGGAGGAGGTCCTATAGGGAGGTCCCAACAAAGCTACAAGAGGTGGTTTGAAAGGAAGAAGCGCTGATTTAAATGGATCTGAGAATGAGGTATCAGATCTGAAAAAAAGGAAGGCTGAAACTTTGAAAAATCAGACACCTGAAACAGCTAAAACTCTTCCACCAAAAATGGAGGGTACTGAAGCCCTAGGGGGCTAGGTTCCCACTTTATATGAGCAAAACAGATCACAAACAGGTCCAAACGGGCGGAGACAGAGGCTGGAAAACCATGACAGAAGCTTCAGCAAAACCCAGAAAAATTGCAGAAAAAAGCACAAGTCGCAGGTTCTGACCTGTTTTCCTGTTCAGGTCGCAGAAAAGGGGCTGAAAAGTGCAACCTGGAGTCCATGTTGCATTTTTTGGGCTAAAAGTGCGACCTTCAACTCCGGTTGTCCCGGCGGAAGATTTGCGGAAAAGTTGTCGTCTCAGTTGCGGCTGATGTCTGTCACCTACATAATAGGGCCAGAAACACGCGGAAGTTAGAAATTTTAATGTTTTAGGGTTTTATAGGTGAAAAATAACATGAAAATAGGAAAAAAAAAAGCTGAAAAGAAACCCTAGGGTCTGAAGTAGCTGGATATGCAGGAATATGAAAAACGACAGTGGTCGTAATTGAGAACCCGTGTGGAGTCGCCAATTGTTAGTATGAATCTTTTGTCGAAGCGTACGAAAAAAGACCACTTTAGCTACGCATAACTTATAGCCCTAACATCAAATGTGGCTGCTAACATCTTCAGATCTGCAGTTAGTTGATCAAGACAAGTGCTGCAAAAAACTAGATCTATGCATAGAAAGACATTAAGCAGTAAAATCAAGAGTTTGCTCCATACATCCAATAGACAAGACAAGAACAATGTTTTTTGAAAGAATTTTTGTATTAAGGGCACTTGGGAGGAAAACAAGAAGGTGTATCCAATTATCCTCAATGGGATGGGTTCTTGGAAGTCCTCAGCACTTCAGATCTAGAATCTCTCTCTCTTGTTGGTGTAGAAAACCCAGACAAAGATAGAACTCAAAGGGAGCTCACACAGCAAATAATGTAGAATGTGACCAAGTGTATAGATCCAGAGTGATCTAACAGGCAAAAAAAGGTGAAGAATGGTAGGGGAAAACCCTCCTATTTATAACAAAATATTGGGTCATTCTAGATCTTGGTGTATGATTAAAATAACATTAACCAAATCTAGATCCACCTTTTATGGAATATTTTATTATATTTGTTGGAGGGAAAAAGTATTTGACTTGGGTCAAATCCCTTTATTTATGAATAATAAATAAATAAATGATTTATTTATCATTTTAAGGAGGTGGTTAAAAGATAATCAAATAAATAATGATTTATTTAATTATTTATGGGTGATTTAGTCATATTTAATAAGGAATATTATTTAAATAAGATTTAAACAATTATTCCTAGAAAATAATAAGATAAATAAGGATTTATCTAATTAATTTCTTTGTTTTGGGTTAAACATGACCAGGAATAATAATTAAATTATTGTTTAATTAATTATTCCTTGAGAAAAATCAAACAAATATAGGTTTGTTTAATATTTCCTTTTGGGGTTTCCTGTTTAGACCATAAACAACCTAATAAATGTGTTTTATTAAGTTATTTTACATAGTGAAAGAAATTTTACTTAGGGTAAAATTGGTCTTACATGGTGTACTTGGGTCCATCTAGTGATAATAGGTTAGATGACCAAAAAATGGTGTAACAATAGCGGCAGCCTTTCTAGGGTGCACACGATGAAGACGTTGGCGAACAGGCTTCGCACCATGATAGGTAGGAATCTCATGCACCACTATACTTGGATCAATGTCATGCATATCTTCGTAAGACCATGCAAAGACATTGCAAAACTCACGGAAAAGGCTAGTATAGACCTAAACCTCATCAGAAGAACAAGTGACCCCAATATAGATCTTCTCAACGATTCCTAGTTTGATGGAAATGTAGATAGGCATCATTTGTGTGATATTACTCAACTTACCTTCTGTAAAAAATTTGTGTGCCAGAATAGGCATTTCAAGTGGAGGAGAAGGAACTTGAGAAGAAAACCTCTCAAGACACATAGACATGGCCCCAAGGCCAGGCATGAACGAGGAATGATGATGACTATCGTCCCAAAGAGGATCCTCGAGAGACATAGTTTCCACGATGGCTTCATCGGAGGGTAATATATCTTTCAAGGGATCGGGCGAATCTGAATCACCGAGCTAGGGGGATTGAGAATAAGCATCAAGAGACATGCCCAAAGGATCATGATCAGGAGGCGGAGGATCCGAAGCTGAAACAAGTTAACAATAGTCAATCTCGATCAGACTTAATGGCATCGAATCTCCAAATGAATCAATTTGCTCAGGCGAAGGGATGATCCACGAGTCGTCAGACTAGGAGATCATATTAATATGAACAATTTTGTGTGGAGAAAAAGGAAGAATACACATGAGGGTAGGATATTTGAAAAGATACGGCCCTATGCTCTCGTAAGGAGTAGGAATTTGATCTACATATGGAACATTGTTCTTATAAGAAGAAGTGAAGAATGACAATTGATCGACAGTAATGATCTTTCCTTCATGCAGAAATTGAAAAACATGAAACAGAGTGGACAGAACGCATAGCATGGCATGGGTCAAACTGCAACCGAGGAGAATATTGTAATTGAGCTTGGCATCAACTACTTCAACCTCGATGTTGACCATCTTCCCTTCTAGAGTAATCGGTAATTTAACTAGTGAGAACAACAAGAGGTTTATATTCCCTTCCATCAAATGCTTCTAGATCATTTGGAGATGAATTCAAAGCTCGAGAACCAATGACGCATGTAGATGCACCATCATCCACGACCGCTCAATGGATATTCAGTCCATTAATGCCAACTTGTATGATGAGCGCAAGCTGGTGAGGGATACCTGGGACAAAATTCTCCAAGTAAAAATTGATAAGGCTCAAATCAGCGGGATCAACCCCATCGATCACAGATAGAAAAAATTTCCGTTGAGACAGACAAATTTGAATTACTTCTAATGTAGACATCATAGATGACGCCTGAGCCAAATCCTCAAAAATATCGTAATGTTGAGCAGCACGGGCGTTAGGATTCTAAGAAGGCTTACGAAGTACACATTTCGAAGGTGGTCGTACAATGGGCTCAATACTGGGCCTTTCAATCTGAAGAGGGCCAGAGGAAAGCAGAGGGGGAGGACCATCAACGATGTCTTTCCCCACTGCCTGACACGGTTCAGTATAATCTTTCGACTGGGTAGCTATGGAAACGGATGCAGAACGGTTCATCATGAAAACCTGAGAGCCAAATGGGGTAGAGAAATGAGGTTTCTCTACCAACTGAGTCTGTTGTGACGGAAAGGGTTCTTGTAGAATATTCAGAGTTCTTTGGGTGCCTTTTAGCAATTGATTCACTTCGGCCCGTCGAGGACAGTCCTTGGTGTAGTTCTCTTCGTCACAAATCAAGCTAGGATACTTTGGTTTACACTGGGAATGATCATCATCACGAGATTTCTGAGAATCCTGTTTCAGGGTATCAGCTTTAGCCTTACCTTTACCCTTATGTTTTCCCTTGGAATTTTTATCCACTGGATTGGCCTGAACGACATTGACTTCCACAGTTTTACCAGAATTCAGGGTTGGCTGAGAAGCAGTATCAATGGAAGGAGTATATTTTTGCTACCCAAGATTCGGAGGAGAAGACTTCTGAGAAGTCTGAGACACGGAACCGATGATACCGTCAACGGATGGGGTCGTCGGTGCTTTGGAAGTTCTAGGTCTAGGAGCATCAAGAAAGAGATCGTACAATGTACCAGACTGAGAGCACACAAGATCAAGGTACTGTGCACAAGCAATGAATTGTTCCTCAATGACGCATGCCCCATAGAAATGTCCTTAGAAATAGGACTAATGAAAGTGGTAGTACACCAATCAGTTAGGAGTTGATCAGGAATCTCAAACTTGATCAGACAACGATGACGCCTCCATTCATGAATATGATTTGAGATATGAGTAGCTTGATCTTGCTTCAAGGATGTGAGGAGGTGCATCCCAATTTCATACTGAACCAGTGATTGAAAGTGCGTGAGAAACACCATGGCTAAATAATTGAAATCATGAAATATGCCACTAGATAACTCAATGTACCACTTAGTAGCGGCACTAGTCCATTGGAAAAGACAGAGTCGGATAGAATTGTCAACCCAAGAGTTAGAGGAACACCAAAGATGGTATGTCATAACGTGTGCTTGGGGGTCTTCTCTGGACTTGCCCTCAAACTTAGGACAATCACCAGGAATTTTGGTTGGAACTGGAGGCCAATACGAGCTATGAAGGATTGGATTGTTCATCAACTTTGACACATCAGGCAGTTCCAACATAGCAAGAAATGAAAATTGAGGATTAAAAGGAATTGGAGGTCATTGATAAGGACCAGTGTTAGCATTCCACCCAGGTTGAGAGAAATTCTACCCCCATATGTTTTTTCCCGGAGGATTCTGTCCATAGGGGTTATAAGCCTGATAGTTCTGCCCATACTGGGGTTGAGGACCGGGATACTGATTCTGAGCATACCATTGAGGTCCTTGCTGAGCAACATATGGATTCCACTGTGAAATGTAAGCATTTCCTTAAGGTGGATTATATACCATATGGGATTGACCTTGAGGGTAATAGGTGAAACCTTGGGGTGCACTATATACAACCTGAAATTGACCTTGAGGAGGGTAAGTAGTGCCTTGAGGTTGAGCAAGTTATCCCTGCGGAGAAGGTTGAACGGGATGCTAAGTTGGTTGAACAGGTTGAACCAACTGCTGAGCAGGTTGAAAAGGCTAAACCGGATGCTAAGCAGGTTGAGCAGTTTGGATCAGTTGCTAAGGTTGGGTAGGCTATCCCTGCAGAGTAGGTTGGCCTGGATACTGAGGGCAATCGGGTTGCCCTTTTGGAAGAGGTTTTCCTGATGGTTGAGATGGACCAAGTTGCCCTTGAAAACTAGGTTGACCCGAAGCAGGACCGTAGGGTTGTCCTTGCTGTACAAAAGATTGCCCTTGTGGAATGTAAGGTTGTTGTTGTTGCACAAAAGGTTGTTCTTTTGGTGGATACATTTGCCCCCTAGGAACATAAGATGCTCTTGGTTGAAACTGAGGTTGACCAGACGGACCGTAGGGTTTTCCTTGTTGTACCAAAGGTTGTCCCTGTAAGGGTTGTCCTTGCAGACCGTAGGGTTGTCCCTGAGGACCAAAGGGTTTTCCCTCCTCGACCAAAGGTTTTTCCTATAAGGGTTGTCCTTGTAGACCCGACGGTTGTCCCTGTAGTAATGGCCCTTGATGAGAAATGGTATGATATGTATTTTCCAGAGGCAAATAAACTGCTTGATTAGGATTGATGGGAGGAAAATATATGGGATTACCGTAGACATCATAGTGATGGGAAGTATTTCCAGGAGCTTGTGGCTATTGAGAACCCTGAGGTGTGGAACTCTATGGCTGACAATCGGGAGAGGGAGCATACCATCACTAAATATCTAATAGATAGTCATCGAATGTATAAGTAGAAACCATAGGTGTGGTAGAAGTAGACAGGGTTTCCACAGCGCGAGGTTTTGATCCACTCACGGCCCGCCTAACAGGCAATGTGGGATTGATAAAGATAGACCTGCGAACAATAACAGACCCTAACGACAGAGTTGTGCTAAGAATTGGTGCAGATGAAGCCACAAAAACGGTAGGTTGAACCGGGATAGATGTAACAGTAGCCAACGAGATAGGTGTCGAAGGCGACATTCCTAATGTAGGAAAAGTCGAGCTTCCAGTGGGAGCCACTGTACTTGATTGTGCTACGGATGCCACACCAGATATGATCTGAGCCAAAGTACGATAATCGGGTGGAAGAGACACCGATTAGGGGGAAGTTTGACTAGAGACATACAGGAATTATTCTGTGAAAAGATGATATTCCCCTGTAGAAGCATGCAGCTCTTCACTGCCAACAGGACTGGAAGAATCCATATCTAACGAGGTAGTAAGATAGTCGAAAAGATGATGAGGACTAGGGGGTATAGAAGCAACTAATAATGGTGATCCAGAAGTGAGAGGAGGGATTTCTTCCTCATTCCCAAAACTATACCAAGCACCTTGAGGTGACGAATTGAAATCAACCGACCCCTCAGGAGGAGACCGGGTAGCGAGAGGTAAGACACTCGAGAGAATAGGCTACGAAAACTCGGTATACCTAGTGGACTAAGGTATTTCCAAAGAAATGTCAAGAAAAAGAACACCACTGGGAGACAGTGGAGAAGACGATGAAACAGGTGGTTCTGCCAATGTGACAATACTTCAACACAGGAAGAAAAACGAGATAGCCTATTCGAGGCTTCAAGATCAAGCTCTAAGGAACTACAAAAACAAGCCAAGCAGAAAAATATTAACGGGCGTGTGATCGTAGGAAGTTAATTTTATGACATTGAAACAAAACTTTGTTGTTTCATGTTTTAAAAGTTGATAAATGGGAAAAATATGACTCTAGTCGCTTTCATATTGAACAGGCGTGAAAGGACAAGTGATCGATGATCTTTTCACTTTTTAAGGAGTCATGAAAAGATCAAAATTACTACTTAGGTAACCTAAGCAATAGGGTGTACCAAGTTCTTGTGAACTGCAAAATACAACTTGGTGATCAAATGAAAGAGAAATGACCAAGGACTTAACGTACATGCAAGTACTCTCCCTGAATGTTGTGTTTGGTGTATCACGGTTACAGGGTGGAAGACTCGGCTTCCTATGGATAAAGGATTTGAACCTATGAGGGTCTCCCTTTATATACGTGACAGTACGGGGAGCACAAGTCCGTTCTAGCACTATCTAAAGCCAGGTGGTGAATGACATCTACTCGATTTAACGACGTCGGAACACATCACTAGCCTAGACGTCTAAAATATTCACGTTAGGTTTCAATGCTTCCTTAGATTGATGAACTGATTTTAAGGTTGATCTTGAATTAATGTTGCAATTTCAAGGCCCTACCAAATGTGATCTCGAATTTCTAAATGCACACTACATGTGAAAGAACATCATTTATGTTTGATAAATGATAACTAAGAGAAGGATAGGAATCTTGAACAAAGTAGCAATCAATGAAAACACAAGAATAATTTCACTAATGAATCTAATACAACCAATCGAGAAAACGAAAACTCTTTCCTAGTTCAGTAAGAGCTAGTTATCCAAAATAACTTTTCATTTTCAATCCAAACAAAATAATGTAATGTTTTTTTTCGTTTTTAGATGAATAAAGAACACAATGCAACATTGCACTAAAAAGAAAATAAAACACTAGTTTTGAGCACTTTGAGTGTAGAGATCTAAAATGAATAACTCAAAAGCAATAAAATCATAAAAACGCATGCAAAATATTGATGCACTCCTCCAAGCAAACAAAAATATTTCAAAACAATCCCATGAGCAATGTGATCTATGCTCGAAGTGACGAAATGAAGAGTTAAATGAAAAAAAAGTGATCATCCAACAAACCAAAGACACGAAGGATCGAGAAAGACTAACGCAATCGACTAGCGAATTGAAATGAAAGAGATCAAAGTGACTCTAATTCAAATCAGAAGGCTCAATGAGAAAAAGACACCAAGAAACCTTAGGGCTACAAACTTCACTGACGAGACAATAGACAAACACCTAAGAAGACCAAGGCTACAGAGTCAAAACAACTTCAAAATACCAATTGCAAAGCAAAGAAACAATCCAGAGTCAAGAACTAATGACAAAAACTCAGGAATAAGGTCAAACCAAATCCTACAGGATTCGACACGGCTATTAGGTTGTAATCCATGCCTAACAGGGGTTGGCGCACCTATAACAAAAGCAACAAGTGCCAATTGGCGTGACTGTTTAAAGAAAAAACGTGCCAAGCTAGAAAAATGTAGTAAAAGGATAAAACCAGTGAGCAGAGGTCAGACTTGAAACTCTGGAACTGAACAGGAGGATTCCAAATAGTCAGGCAAGGCAGAAAAGCAATCAAACGACCGAAGTCGACTCGACAAGTTAAACTCTCAAAAAACGACAAGACAACAAACACACACTGATCCCCAGTGGAGTCTCCAACTTGTTGTGTAGGTAAATCCCCTCTACGGATAGAGGTGATCCCTCTAGCCCTAGGGTGGGTCTAGCAGCAAGAGGACATGCTAATGTGTCAATTCCTGGTTAACGAATGAAACGAGTTGGGATAGATTGTCCTACTTGTAATCCAACACGGTTGTTGTAGCTACAACAGAGGTCTCCCGATCCTTGTCCCGAAAAAGTGTTGCGATCCTTCAACAATGGTATTCGGGTGCCTGCACAAAGATAAAAGGACAAAATCAACATACATAACAATAATTTCATTCATAACTAGCTAATCAGTCAAGGAAGATCAAACATATTGCGTAAAATAAATCACATCAACACAAGAAAGGAACCAAAACATCAGTCATGTATATATTAAGAGAAAGAAAGAGATTACAACTAGAGCCTTGATGTCATAGCCTCCTTCAGCGAGTTGAGTCAAAGCATGTCTCGAGCATTAGTCAAGGAATTTGGACATGGTGAGGAAAAATTTAAGCTCTCTCTCGACAACGGTCTCTCTCTCTCTACTCTATCTCACCAGCTATATCAGATTGTTTCAGCAAAATGTTTAGAAATTTCTCTTCAGCTAGCTACATCAATGTGAGAGAGGTTTATTTATAGAGGGAGAGGATGAGGTTGGGATCCCTAAAATTTTTTAAAGGAGACCTTATCCTTTTGGAGGTTCCCCCAAAAGGTGGAAACAAGAGGCCAAAGGAAGGTGTTCATGGTTATGCAGTCGAACAACCCAAGCTGACTTGCTCATGAAGTAGTTAGCATGGAAACTTCGCCTCTATATTTAAAAGACATTCCAAAAATAGATTGTTGTAGGAAGCTCACTGGGACAGAGCGCTATTGGGCACAGGGCTCAGTGTTAATTTCTTTCATCGGGGCAAGGCCATGGTGGTCTACCAGCACCAACCCAAAAGCATGTGTTTTTGATGGTCTATTCAAGGAAAAGTCAACAGAGGAAATGTTATTCTCATGGAAAGGGATGCAATGATACTTTTTTCAAGGCATGACACTTCATATAAGTCACAAAAATGGTCCTCCGGTGTGAGGGATGGGGATTGCAGGGAAGGTGACAAAATGATGTGTAACAATTTGATCTTTAGTACCTGCAATTTCACACTCATACAAACAATTAGTTTGAAATACATTACAATTTTTCTTCTTCACTTGATGCCATCGACATCTCCTTTTTGTGTTTCTCCAAGCAATCCATCATCCCATCACTCTCATCATCATCCTCTTATAGGATTGATCCTTCTCCAGGTTTACAAAAGCTAACTTCTTCTCTATGTTCACTTCTACTAGTTTTATTTTCCTTCTTCATCCAAATCTTCAATTTTGCATCAAATTCTTAGAAAATAACCTCATAACAGGCCACTTGACTCTTTTCCTCACATTTAATCCATATTTCATATCCTCTCTAATCACCTTTTGTAGCAGTTGTTCCAAATGATTGAGTTGTGCCCTTAACTCAACCATCTCTCTATCAAATTCTTCATCATATAATCTCCTTCTGCCATTTGTTTTGGAATCCTCTTTCCTCTTTTTATGGCTTGCTTCTAAGTCTTTCCTCTGATTTTCTGGAGTCTGTTTCACCTTTCCTCTTGTGAAATTTACCATGTCCACTTGGGAGCTACACTAAAGCCTCTCCCTTGTAGCCAGTATCAATTACTGCTACACAATCCCCTATCAAGCTTCCCTCTTGTGCTTGATCTCCTGGGATCACTTGGTTCTCTTTCCTCTAGAACCCTTTTGAGTATTCCCTTTCTCTTCTATGGCTTCTACATTTCTGCTCCCTTTCTTTTTCTTATAATTGTATGGCTGCAGTAATTCCCTTGTCTGCTGCTACCTGCATATACACATCAGTATTCATCAAAATTGACCACCTAACAATACCTTCTATCCATGATTCTGTATTTTTCTCACTCTTCCCTTATACGAAATGATTTCAAGTTGTACTTCTCCTCAGTCATCAGGTACCTTTTGCTAACTCTCCTCTATAATGCACTACACTCTTATGAAATTCCACTGCTAGACATTCACCTATGCACTAAAAATTCAATATCCATGCACAATTTTCACTTATGCTACCTCAAAGAGCATTACAAGCTCTGACCCCAATTCAAATCTCTTCCTCTCTCAATATTGTTGTATTCTTTCCATTCTCCTGATCTTATTTAAACCTGCAGCATATAAAAATATGTGTCCCTCAATTTCAAAATGAGATGAATTGAGCCTACTTTATCATATTTTAGAGCAAATCCTGCTCTGATACCAAATGATACATGGTAAATCAATCTCTAGATTAGTACTTTTGTCCTCTTCTCTATACAAAATAAAAAATTAATTTCTCTGTACACTGAGCCTCTCTACGTATCAAGACTACCTGTCTCCTGTTAAGTCCCTATATTAATAGTGTAGCCCCTTATTATGTTAGTGTATCCCCCTTTATTGTTATTATTGTACCCCTGTAACCCCCATATTGTTATTATTGTGCCCTTACATTATTATTGTTAGGTCGGCTAGGATTACATTGTGGCCCCACTAGGATTATATTATGGCCCCATGGACTCCTATATATAGAAGAAGGTTTTGTTCATTTGTATCATCCAAGAATTGTTCATTTATGTAATGTATTGGAGGTTTCCCCCTCGAAGTGGCTCATTTCTAAGGCGTTTATATCTATTTTCTTCTCTTTTTGGAGCTAGTTACACAACATTTGGTATCAGAGCTTGGGATTCTAGGGTTTTGCTGCTCCAAACAGGTCATCGTGGAATTCTCGCTATAAATTTTTTTCTACGAAGTTTCAGAAGCTGAAATGTTTAGGGTACGAAGCTGAAATCCTGAGGCAGATTTTCTAAAAATTTCAGAGCTTGGTTCGCAATATTTTCGGAGATATCATCTGTGGAAGTTAGGTATTTTTTCAAGATCCTAAACAGGTCATTGTGGAATTTTCGCTATAAATATTTTTCTACGAAGGTTTAGAATCTGAAATTCATATGGTACGAAGCTGAAATCCTGAGGAAATTCTTCAAAAAATTTCAGAGCTTGGTTCGCAATATTTTTGGAGATATGATCTGTGGAAGGTAGTGCTTTTTCAAGCTCCTAAATTTCATCTCAAATAGGTGCTCCTGGGAAAAGTTCAATAACTCTCTCTCTGGGCAGTGGATTTGAGTACCGTAAAAAGTGGTTGCAAGTACATAGACTGCAGTTTTGTGGCTATCAATTTTAGAGACAAAGGACAAAACAGTGACACGTGGCAAGTCGTACAAGTTCGCTCTACTGAACCAGTCCATAATTAGGTCATTGTGGGAGATTGGACACAACTTTGTCTTGGAGAATCCAAATCAGGTCAGACCTGTGGAATTCAAAAGAGAATTAAGAGGGCTATTTCATTGCTGAATTTTAGATATTGAAGAATTTCAATCACAGAGAAAATCTAATTCCAATATCGAGCTCTTCAAAAGCAATTAAAAGAAATCTATACGATGATGCATGAAGTGGAAGAATTGCAGTATGAGATATCAAAATTACGGTACCAAGTGCAACAAATTTCGATCTTACGAAGAGCAGCCGAAGCTGACATAGATGGTTTAAAAGAAGAAATGGAGGCTAAGTTGGATGGTTTGAAGGATAAAATAATAGATAATATGGATGATAAATTATTGGAAGATGACATCGAGCATCAACAACAAGTTCTCCAACTCTCAAAGGATAACCTAACTTTGGTGCAGAATCTAATGAAACAACAGGAAGATCAACATGACATCGAAAGAAGTTATGAAGCAGTCATAGAAACAAGAACTCGAAAAGTAAGATCAATTTCAGAGTATCTCAGCAAGTGGAAGAACTTTCCTGTAGAAGATTTCACATGGGAGGATGAGAATTTTATACAGAAGCATCAAGAAATAATCAAGCGTTGAGGACAACACGTGTTTGAAGGAGAGGGGCATGTTAAGTCCCTATATTAATACTGTAGCCCCTTATTATGTTAGTGTATCCCCCCTTATTGTTATTATTGTACCCCTGTAACCCCCATATTGTTATTATTGTGCCCTTACATTATTATTGTTAGGTCGGCTACGATTACATTGTGGCCCCACTAGGATTATATTATGGCCCCATGGACTCCTATATATAGAAGGAGGTTTTTTTCATTTGTATCATCCAAGAATTGTTCATTTATGTAATGTATTGGAGGTTTCCCCCTCGAAGTGGCTCATTTCTAAGGCGTTTATATCTCTTTTCTTCTCTTTTTGGAGCTGGTTACACAACATCTCCTGTCCTTTCACAATAACAAACTAGAAGACAAAATATGGTCAAAAACTTCTCTTTCCTTTGGAAAACTATGGTTTCATGCGCATATTTGTTTATTAAAATGAAATGGGTCCAAATTTACAGCATACAACCTTCCATACCTTACTCCTTACCTTAAATCCATTTTTTTACCTTACTCGAGCTTGGATTGATAAACATTTTCATTGTTGACGTGAGGTTTAGCTTGCAGGTGAAAACACAGTGATAAAAACTACTATTGGTGAAAATGTAGCATGTGAAGGTAGCATAGAACCGCAATTGTATGTGTAGCACCTCAAAGGTGTTTTCGTAGCATTTCTGGTTTATGCACAATGTCTCCAATGAATATGTAGTGTCTTAAAGGTGTGCGTAGCACATGCACAATGAATGCTTTATTAAAACTAGAGTTTGGCCTTCCACATCCGGAAACACGTGAATGCTCCATTAAAACAACATATTAAACTTTCATCACTGCAAAATAATTCTTTATGCCTTTATCAAAGACTGGTGCTCTCTGGAACCTTTACCATCGATCTATCACAGAACTGGAGCTCCCTTGGAACTTCCCATCGAGTAGCTATCTTATCTCTCTTTCATAAGAGTTTCCTATCACAATTTCCTCACAACTTCAAGAAAATTTAATTTATGTGTAACACATTACCACAAGCATGTTTATAAATCTTAAGAATGGCAATGACCTAACAAAGAATCTCTCAGGAATCAATTACGTCTGGAAGTAAGAATGTAAAGGTCAACTTGATGACAAGTGTCTCCTTTGAGCTGAGTCCCCTGTATGACATCCTTCCCTTTGTTACGAATAATACAACAAGCTAATTTCAAGATGTGAATGCCTCTACTTTTTTTTGGCAATGCAGTTCCATAAAATGCATCTCATCACGTCTTCAAAGTTAAGAAGATCTTAAATTAAATCTACTAAGTACTATACCATCTTGAATTTTTCCTCAAATATAGTTGCATCTAATATTAATCATCCTTGGATGACCATTTGAAACACCCAATACACTCTCATCATAGAAGAAATCTGAATATGATTTTATTGGCAGCATACATGGCACTAAAATTGACATCTTGCATAGGCTAACAGATATGCATGAGAAGCATTGTCCCTTTGGGGACTATACCATGTACTTATTCTCCTAAAAATAATTAGAATATATAATCTATACATAGTTAATTGAACTCCAATCAAATTCATAACAAAAACCAATACTAGTCCTGTCACTACTATGTATACTCTATTATAACAAGAACCAAAAAAACTTGATTTGTTCATCACATTAACGGATCATACACCCAATCACACCAGAGTAATTTCAATCAATAAATTAAATAAAACTATGATTATTTTACACCAAAAAGGGAGGATCAATACAATTATCAATAATGTCACACTTACCTCTCCTTTTGGTCTCATGGACCTTCTCTTACTCACACTTCTCACTCTCTTCCACTCACCATATACCTCTTATCCAATCCATCTTCGAATGCCTTCAAGGCATATCATATTTACACTGAAAATATTCTAAACTAATTTTAGTTCAGATCCTATAAAATCTCCTCACCAAACTCCTAAAATCCCTCACTCAATCTCCAAGAGATATTTCAGCTCCATAAAATATGAATGGAACTTCTAACACCTAAGACCTCAAATGTTCTCACACATTCGAGAATAATCACAAATTAATCATGATTTTAATAATTAAAACATTGGGGAATCTCTCCCTTCATAAAATAAACATTCCCCTTAGGTTTCTTCAAAAATGAATTTATGGAGTAGGATGTTCCTACATCAAATTGTTTAACACGAGTTTAAGATGTATGACTAAGCCAGACCAATTTGGTAGTGCCTCAGGTCAATGAACATATGTAAGGATATTACTATTAAATAAACGGTTGGATTTTTTTTGAATGCTAGGTTCATCTATTCAATTACCTTGAATAAATGGTTATCTAACAACATTCCCATCATAAATATATAAGGTACAATTTTCATTTGTGTTTATTATAAGGATTTGAACAAGGAATTTCCTAAGGAGAATTATCCAACCAAAATAATCAACAAAATCATTTGTGAGGGATAGTAGTGAAATATTCATAGTTATGGATGGTTTCTTTGGTTATGGTAAGATAGAAATAAAACCACAAGATACTGTTAAGTATAATTTCATCTATTCTTGTGGCATGTTCACTTATAAGAAGTTTCCATTTCATCATAAAAATGTTGGGGCCACATAGTGGAGGCATATCTATACAACCTTATTTCTTGTTCTCAATGACATGGGGATCATCATTCCCATCTAAAGGTAATATTTCTTTGATGCCACTTCTATAACATTCATTTTAGCCTACTATTGTGCTATACAACAACCCCCATTTATTTTAATAAACGAGGACCCTTTAGAAATAATTAGGAAATCCATTTTCATTTATTTTTAGCTTTAAAACAAAAAACTTAGGAAATAAAGTTTTCTTTGTACTTAAAACCCAAAAGACTTGCAATTCATTAAGTCATGTGAGCTATGAAATGTGCTAAGCCTTTTCTGAAATTATTTTAAAAACTTGAAGATGTTTGAATCATCGTTATATTTTGTTTATTGCATCACACCTCATTTAAAATGATTGACTTATAAAGCAATTCGGTATAAGTTTCAATTACGCGGACTCGAGGAGCCAACAAAGAAATAAATATAATGCTCTAAAGTCCCATAAAGTGCGACCACTTGACTTCTTGAATGCGTAATTCGCATTTCACACAACTTAACCAAAATAAAATTTGTTTACCGCATAAGAATTGCGATGTGAGATTTGCGCAGATTGCATTTTAGAGAATTTATGGGTAAACATCATAAACGCTAAAAGTTATAAGTTGTGATATGCGAACTAATGGCATTTAATTACTCAAGCATAAAAAATGACTTATGTCATATCAAATAGAAATCTGAGATTTAACGTCTTAAGTTGATTAATAGATATTTCATGCTAAGGTGTAAGAGATTTGATTTTGAAATGATTATCGATGATTAATATCATATTTAATAGATTCATAAATAATCATGCATGTTTTATTTAAACAACGTATTTGTCTCTCTGTTCTCTATACTTTTAAAGTTGTCTTTGTTTACTTGAAATCAAGAAACCATTTAATGGAGTGAGGAATATTGAAATGAACAAAAAAGGCAAAGAGATTGCTCAAACACTGTCTACTAAAGACTCAGACATGTCTCCCCTATTCTCAGACACCACCTACAACAAGGATTGCGGCAGTTAATCACGGGAGGCAATGTATAAGCTTTTCGCAGACGAAAATCCAACAGCAATAACCAAAGTTGCTACAATAGGCACGAAAGTTACTTCAGACGCGACGTACTTTGATGTTGCATGTTCATTCGTCCACAAGGTAGCCGCAAGGCCAAAAATTATCCCTTACACAGACATGGTCAAGTGGGTAATTGACCACTTAAACATAGGAGAAATAACATTCAAATATTCGAAGGGAGAAAATATAGGGTCATTCAGGGAAGAATATTTACAAGAAATGTACCATCTACCCTCCCTGCAGCAGAAATATGACAAAGATTTTCTGCAAACCTTTAGAGAAAAGCACCCAGACCTCATGAATGTCATAAAAGAATGGAAGGAAAACCAAGGAAAGTTGAAGCGAGAAAAAATTTGGATGTACTCAATTTCCCAAATTCCTTACCCTTACTCAGCTATGTTGCCGGTGTGTTGTGTAGATTTTTTTTGAAACCTAATACCACTAGGTTTTCAGTAGATTGGGTCCCATTAATTGACACAATCATCAATTCCTTAATTATGAATTGGGAAAATATCCTATCTGACTATTTAGACAAACATATCATGGATTATAAGAATAAAATGAGTGTTCCATTTATAGAAATACCTCCCTTTTATATGAGTGCCTATGTCATGGACGCAATCTACTTTTATTCTAGTTTTCCTACCATGGGATGGAAATGGACTACCCAAGACCCTACCCCAATCCACATTTACCACAAAACCCTTTGGAATTTAGACTTCCATCTACATTTTTATAAAAATTTCCATGGAGTCATGTTGCCTATGCACCAAATTATATTCAATGAGAAATCCCCTAGGGCTTCCAAAGAAGCTAGTAAAGATATTCTTTCTGTGGCTAGATGGTTTGCAGAGGATAATTTTACATATGTCAGAGTATTTGGGAGTTATGATTCTTCCCATGTCCTACCATATTATGTTCCTGATAAGTTACTTGCATGAGAGATAACCTACCAGCTTGTTAATGGTATTACTAAATAGCTGAAAGATGCTAAGAAGGCTGTTTGGCCTAATTTTCCTTTACAATGCGGTACTTTTGAACTTTTTTATATTGGCCATACCTACAAGGAGGTTTCAAAGATTAATCTATTGAATTTGGCAGTAATTCCAAAGAGGTTGTATGATCCAAAGGATGTAATTAAAAACTACATCACAAAGCTCAAAATGATGCCTTTTGTAAAGGAAATAGATGGATTTGATGATTTCTTCCAAGGCATGGAAAATTTTTCAGATATAATTAAGTTTGTAGCTATTCAACTTAGCCAAGATTATTTGGAAGCCTTCCAAATATATAGAAATAAGAAACTGGATAGAGTTCCTCTCAACTTGTTAACTATTTAAGATGTCAACAGACCTACTCCAAGTATTAACTTTGATAATGAAGCAAAAGACATGTCTAAGGATGAGTCGGGTCAATCAGAGCATCAATATCACAATTAGGATCATTTTGAAAATGAATCCAAATTCAGAAAGGATAGCCCACAAAAGATAATTGATCAGGTAATCAAAGAGAGAGAGATGCAGGAGAAAGAGAAAGTAATGGAACAAAATCAACTTCTCAAGAAGTTTAGCACAGTCATGACACACTTGATCAGTTAGAAAATTCCCAAACAAATAATTTTAGTGAATGGGATGAGTTTTATGAAGAAATAAAAACTCCCAAATCTAATCCCAATGCTGATCAAGTAACTAGTTTTCAAACACCTGAAAATTCCCATAAGATAGTGGAAATTGTTAATCCACTACAACAAGTTCCAGAAACTCATGATCGAGAGATCATACCGACCTACCCTATAGAAAAAATAGTTTTACAAATTGAGGAAACTCCTTCACTAGACATCTTCCACAGTCCTAGCCATAAGGTTGTAGTCAAGAGAAATAAAAGGAGAAGAATTGATGAAATAGTGTCAAACCTCACAAATGAATCTGTTGACGTTTTGTGGAAGGAACCCTTAGCTAATCCTACTGAACATTTAACTAAATTATCATAATATGGAGGGGAATATGCTACTTCCACTGTTGATAAAGCTATTGAGGTTAAAATGTTGTTGAAGTAGAAGGAAGATAGAATACAAGAACTAGAGAGACTGTTAGATGAATAAAAATCTAACTCTAATGAGAAAATCAAATCAAAGATGGCCCGATTTCAAAAATATTTCGAGAGTCTTAAATTGCAGCATCAAGAAAAAATCACTAAGAATCAAGCACAACTAGAAGTAGCAATTACTAGGTTACAAAGCTAACCACAATTAGAGCAATTCATAAAAGAAGCATTGGATGTAAATGCTAAGTTAAAGCAACAACAGGAAGTATTTTTCCAACAAGCTTCTATTATTGACTCTTATTGTGAATCGAATGAAATATTGATCAAACAAGTAGCTATCCAGAAACTTGGATGTGAGAAACTCAAGAATAAAATCAATGAACACATTCAATGGAAAGCATCAGACTCAGGCAAGGAAGCTAATCTACCCTAGGTATATAAGTTCCACGAGGAGATATTATTCAAATATTGGGAAGCACAAATAAATCAGGAAGAGAAAGAAGCAGCGAAAACATCAAGATTATCAAAGGAAATTATTGAATATTCATGTGAACAGCTGGTGAAAGTAGAACATATCAAAGAGTACAAGTCTGAAGTGTTCTCAGAAGTCAAACAGCTAGAAACACAGTGGAAGAGAAAGGAAAAAACAGAGAATGAAATAATTAAAAAGATAAATAAGTTTGATCAAGAAAATTATTGGAATTTTCTAATCAAACCTTATTATCAATACCAGATCCTGCATTCTTTAACAGATTCAACAAGAAGATCGCGTCCAGTACTCTCAAATGCAGTATTCAAGGGACAGATCAGATCGAAGATTTCGTAGTCATCTCGGCTCAAGCCCATGCTGGATATTTGTCAACTTCATGACCAAATCCAAAAGAAAGGGCATAATTCATAAATCATACTGTTACTTTATTTTCCTAGATTACAGTTTAAGTTAGTCTTACGAGGACGATTGTTTGAAACATTTTCTATATTTTTGTAAAAATATATTTTAGAACATAGTTATTTTAGTATTTAAACCCCTCTCATGAATTTAGAGAAGAGTCCATAAATTTTTCAAAAACATTTGCAAAGAATGCACTATTGTAAGTTTGTGAATGCTTTGATGAATTAATGGAACACATATGTTATCTTTTGACAATTAAAGTTATTTAACTTATGTTGCACTACTGTACTCTTTAAATTGCTTGAAAGTGAAGAGGAGCAGATCAATTATTGGCAGTTTACATGAGTAGAACTTCGTACATATGGTACTTCTATTCACTTGTATTAAGTCTTACTTTATAGATTGATAGTCATATTTTTATTGCATTATGTATTTGAAACGTTATTATAAATGAATGTTACATGCACTTCTATTCTAATATTTGTCTGTGATTTCTTATTAAATATATAATGACACATATGAATGTGAAATATTTTTCACAATTCTTCTAGTCAAAATACTTTTTTAGAAGAATCATCTTACATAATTTTCATCCCTTTCAACTATTAAATGATCTATATTACTAATATTTGAAGGATATCTCTTTAGATCGCATAAAGGAAGAAACACCCCGGGCATATAATAGAATAGATAGTTTCGATAGATGCATGTGATAGATTAGAATCATTTTCCATTGGATGTTGTATAATAAAAAAAACACCCCAAAATCATCCTTATTGGGAAATTGGTCCCATTATCCCTAGTCAGAGCCACTACACCAAACGGAAAAGGAGCTTCTTCTGAGGTCCAGATCGGGTGGTTTTCCCCCATGTTTTGGAAGTGGAATTCCAAGGCCTCAACATTCTGGAGCTAAAAGGAGGGCCTTGTGAATGGAAAAAAGATATGATCAATCTAAAGGTCAATCTAAGAGTCTCTCTCCCTCTAGATCCCCATAAACTTACAGAAAATTATCTAGATCCTCATATTTAAAATCTGAAGTTGATCATCCTTCTCCTAAGTCTCCTAGTGATACTCAACCCATACTATATCTTGATTCCCATCAAGCTTCCCCGGAATTTCAGTCTTTGATAGAAAAGTTAGAGAGAGTAACCATTTCTTCTGAAAAGCCTAAATCTTCTCAAATAACGGATATCAGTATTTTGTCTTCTTTACAACCTCAAAGAATATTAACTCGATCAGAAAGTCAAAAGACAGGAATTCTTCCTTTTGAATTTCCCATTGATAGTACTTGAAAGAAACTAAAGAGGACTCAATCAGAGTCAATCGCCAGCGATATTTTATCCCATTCACCTTCATTACCTCCACTCACTTCCACAACTTCCATTCCAACAATTAGTGTTACTTTGACTAGTTCTGGTACTCAAACTACTATCCCTTCAACTAGTCCTAGCACTCAGCCCACCTCTTATTCAACTCAAAATCCACCCATCCAACCAATTGAAAATACAATGGCAGGCCTAATACCTCCACCAAATGTATGTCCATGGAACAATCTGGGGGTTGTAAAATATGCCCGCTCCTCTTCATGCTTTACCAAAATCACCTGAAATATGGTTACCTAAATTCAATCTTGATGATGGTCTTCCAACAAAAGGACACACTCACAATTTTATGTTAGTCGTCAATATAAATGGAGTAGTTGAAGAGGATTGTGTTGTAATATTATTTCCATATACTCTAATAGGATCCACAGGATACTGGTATTTTTCACTTCCCGCCCACTCTATAACTAGCTTAAATATGTTCAAAGAACAATTTATAGCTATGTTTGGGGATGACAAGACCACTTCTACACTCATCAATTATTTGTCAAATATAAAGCTAAAACAGGTGAGAAGATGTATAGCATAATTTATCACCATCATATACTTGATGATTTATACATTGGCCTTGGGAAACCCTTCACTTCAGACTTGGACACATTTCTCAAAAAACAATTTCTTAAAACCTATACGCAACCCTGGCCATACTTTTCTACGTATACACGTGAGTCCATATGTAGAGAACCGCGTATGCCTCTTTAAAAAATATATAATTTCCTTATTTTAGAGGTGAGGTTTACGGTTTTTCCTATAACTTAACTACCCCAGCCCATAGCCTAACTGTTCCCAACTGCAAAAAACTAATTTGAGGGAGTATAAAAGCCCCTCAAGGGAATGGCCTAATGGAGGAAGAGAGAGAGAAATATAGATATTATACGATGTTGGAGCCCTATCCAAGTCTGAGA
Source organism: Pinus albicaulis (assembly GCA_034641835.2). Lineage (NCBI taxonomy): Eukaryota > Viridiplantae > Streptophyta > Pinopsida > Pinales > Pinaceae > Pinus > Pinus albicaulis. The sequence continues at coordinate 1,506,869,682 of CM076581.1, read as the reverse complement.
TATTCCCTGTGCCCCCTGCACTTCCCAGATATTTTCAGGAAACCCTTGTTTCCTTGAGATTTTCACTCACCCTATGTGACATCCAGTGTGCACTACTCTTGGAAGAAGTTTTGTGAGGCTAGGACTAGACGGATCCAGAGGATGGTATGCTTGAAGGCCATGGCAGATTTCAGGTGATCTCTCCACATTTTTTTACAGTACATGCCATTAATAAAAGAAGTACCATCTTGTTCCTGATGTTTACGTGTCATCTATCTCTTATACATGTATAATGATCCTAAATTATTCATTTAATATTGTTTTTATGAGATTATGCATGCTTTTCAATAACATATAGAACATATATATGTTTTAAAACTAGGTTTTTGTGTTTTTTCTTTGATGGTTTGCAGGTTATAAAGCACAAAGAGTTGCAGGGGGTTTTCACCTCGTGGGATCTACTACAACCGAAGGATATACGGGTAAGATCTGCAACCTTTAGTTTCTAGTTTTGAACATAGAAGTTGGTTAAGTAAGTCCTTCTTGTAATGGCATGCCCCTGATCTGTGAAGTTTTATCAACCCAAGAACTTAAGGTAAGATTACCCGCAATGGAACTGGTGACTCCACTAGGGATTACATCCATGTAATTCCTAGTAAGGGTTGTTTTATCTGTCTTGTAGGTTCCCTCATAGGTTTATCATTTTTTAGAGTCTAGTAATTATTTTGTTAGTCAGACAGAAGACCTGGTCCCTTGATCAGGCTTGAATTTTTTTTCCTTATCTTTATTTCCATATGCAGCTTAGTATTTTAATAGTCGCGTATACCTCCTATATTTTCCAAAGGGACCCACGTATACATGATTTTCCTTGGTTACAGTCACGTATACACACTTGTTGCATACTGCGAAATCACGTCTGCCTGGAAAATTTTGAAAATTTGAGTTTCCAGCCTCTGTAGTCTTTTCTGTCTGTGGTGAACCATTCCTGTGGTGTATTTAAGGTGTCTGGACTATGTTTATGGTGATTGCATATACATTTCTCTCTTGTTCTTGTGAAAACCTATCCATTTGGTGAATTTCTTTTTTTGTGTGTTTGCAATTGCAGCTGAAGCACCAAGATATTTTTCTGAAGTTCTTGGATGTTCCAACCATTCAGAATAGTGTGCCTCTGCTTGTTTGCTCTTCGTAGCCTTATGCATTGCTTCCCTTTTTGTTTTTTCCCTTTTGGACTATCTTGGTTTTCTTGATTTCTTGGACTAGCCTTGTTGCGAATCTTGGAGAATCTCTTTTTGGTTTTTTAAGTCATTTTTCACTGAAAGATTGTGCTACTGTAACGAATCAATTATTTGAGTTTTGAGTTTTTTTTTTTCGCTCATTTGAGTCCTGCTACGAAAGTAGCATAGTTGGCTTGAGCACTTTGAAGCCTTTTTGAGACTCGTTTTGCTTGATTTTGGTTCTTGGGTAGTTTATGCTTGTCTTCTCGAAATTTTTTTCCTTTCATTATAAGTTAAAAGCCCAAAAAAAATTTGTGTTTTCCTTAGCTTTTGCTTTGAGTTTGTTTTTACGATTTCATCATATCTTTTGAAGCTTTTTGTTGGTTTATAGTCTTTGGTTATTGTCTTGATTTTGAAGGAAGTATTTTCTTGATTTCTCTCTTTTGTATCAAGTACATTTTGGCATTCTTATGCATAGAAGTTTAGTTTGGAACTAGCCTTATTTTTTTGTCAAAAAGTGATCGAACAACTGTCTTTCTAGTGACTCTTTTTTCGCTTCTTTAGAGTTAGCATCTTAGGATTTGCATATCATTGGTAGTTTTCATTAAGCGCATTTGAGCATTTTTAGTCTTTTTCATAGTTTTCTGGATCATATGAAGTATGAGTAACTGAAAATAAAAAATGAAGTTTTTCCTTAATTAGTTTCGTAGAACCCATGTAGAGATCTCTTTTCATCAAAGGGAAATTGTTTCATTTGCATGTAACTAGGTTTTTATTGATTTCTTCTGCATCATTAAACACCATCAGTTTCACTTCCATATACCCTTGACTTAAGTAACATCCAATTTTTAAAAAGTGATATAATTAAAAGAAACTAGAAGTTTTTGTATCATTGTCATTAATAATACACCAACTAGCTAGGTTGTAGGGCCTTAGATTAGGTGAGTGGAGAGTTAACTCTCCAAGGCCGCTCAAACTATTAAACATAGAAACTTTTCTTAAGAGCGAAATACTACACCATTAAGTGGACCGAGAAATCTCTCCTCTAGAGAGTCAAGCGCGAGGGTTAGTACAGGCAGAGAAGAGAGATACCCCCTCTCCTATTTGTTGAATCTTGACCTAAGATCGTTCCACTCGGCTACCGATACGGATTGTTGCCCTTAATTTCCTATCCTAGGGACCACATAGGTGACTGCAGGGGGGGATACCTATGGTACCTGAGACAAACGTTGCATCATTTCCATCAGTACTTCTGGAGGCTTCCCTTGCGAAGCTTGAGGACTTACACTGACAAAGTTTGTTTTTAGGAGGTCAGCATAACTGTTTCTGTTACCTTCACTATTAGGAATGGGGCGTGATTACCCCAAACTATTTTCAGAAGGTCCTATTATTTCGCTTTCTTTCATTTTGGTGTCTGGTCCTCATCACCCAGAGCGAAAATACCTAAGAGCTACTTGTCTGACTATATCTTAGGAACTTTTTAGAGTGTGCTCTTTTCTCCTAGATTACTTAGCTTCTTATATTTTTTTTTAATCTAAAATTGATATCTTAAAGTGGTTGATTGATCGCCTCGTCGATCAAGGAGGATTCGTGGGCTTTCTCCCATTAGTGCTGAGCCTCATTGACGAAGGCGTAGGAGTAATTCAGTGGGTGATTTTCACCTGGTGGTTTCGAACGCAGCCGAGAGTGATCCTCCATTGGGGGTTGTTGTTTCTGTGGGTAGTTCTAGTGTCAGTGTCAATGTAGAGAGGAGTTCTTTGTTGGAAATATTGTCATTGATGGCAAAGGATATGGAAAAGGATGTGGTAAAGGAATTGGAAAAGCCTTGGGCAGAAGGAGAAACAAGTACAACGCAGCAGAAATAGAGTTTTGAGTGCACAACACTTTGTATTGAAGAAGCTTGGAGAAATCCGTATGAAGGAGAATTAAATCTTGATGGGCCACAGCCACAAATGACAGAAGAGAATTAACAGGTGATGGGCGTAGCCGTTGTGCAGGAGGAATGAAGATTTCATGTAGATATGAACTACGGAGGAGCAAATTTGTTAAAGATAGTCATCTCGTGCTTTTAAAGCCCTCAACAACCAGAATGGGAAATTTGTTTAATCAGGCGGAAGTCGTTTTTATTTCTGAATTGGCGGGACAAGTGATCCCCACCATTTATATGCCAATCGGAATAGCAAAGTTATTTTGGTGCAGTGTCTTGTTGATATGAAGATTTGCGATGCGATCCAATCGCAATCGCCAATCACAATAATCAAATGTCTTGTGGATGTGTAGAGTTCCGCAATGGAACGGCTGTATATAAAACATACCACCAAACCTTATTTAATTTGCCCCCACCACAACAGCGAAGGCCCGTGGCTCCACTTGACCACGTGGCGATGTTTTAATGAAATCACAAGTCTTGAATCACAAGGTTCAATCAGCGGAGCTTTGTTATGTGCTCCGATCAAAGGCCGGACCCGATCGAGTTATATGCCACAGCTTATTACTAATCGCATCCGAGTTCCCAATCGCAATCGAAAGATCTTAAGTGTTGGGCCCGATTTCATCCTGAAATTGGCGGACCTGATGGCGTTATACGATGGAGTTAATAGGTTCAATCGCGTCTGGGATCTTAATCACAATTGGAACTTTCCGATTGTTCATACGCCTTTTGTAATACGCTGCGATTGAAGTGGCGGACCCGATCCTATTATATGTCGTAGTTAATATGTGCCAATCGCATCCGTGTCCTGATCGCAATCGGAACTTTTCTATTGTGTGCCCCGATTTCATTTGTTCAAAGTTCGGACCCGATTGTGCTATGAGCCATGTTTTATGTGGTCGTCGCATCTGGTTGATCAATCGCAATCGCGAGTTTTGTTTGACACCGCCGATCCGCCGACTGCGATGTGGGCCCGGGGTCAAAGAATGAAAATTGGTTCAAAGTTTTGTTAAGATATTAAACTATTAGCAAGCGTTGAATATTATTTATTCCGAAGGGTTATACATAAGGGGTTAAATCGCTGTAAACACGTTTTTTAATCACTTGATAAATAAATTAATAAGAAATAAAAACCCCGAGGGCAAATCTATTGGAAAATTTGTAAAAGGAATACCATTAGCGGTTCGTGGTTTTGACTCATGGTTTTAATATAGGCGAGAACTATATAAAGTGATGAGAATGATGAAGAAGGCGGGTGAGAGGTTTGATAAAAAAAAAAAAAAAGAGTCTCCTTTGGAGAGATCTGTATGAATAAACCCTGAGATATCTGAATCGATGGTGCACCTGTAAATATGATGATCAGATCGACTAACGCAATTATGAAGAACATGTGCATGCATAAGGGTAATGAATGAATGAAGCTCTTGAAGGAATGTCTGGATGAGGGAACTCTGTTCTTAACTGAAAAATCTGAATGAACCTCTGGTCTTGAACGACGGATGAAGAAACGATGAAGAGTGAGCGCATGACTGCTGAAGAAAACATATGAATCCGGTGAGTCTGAGGGTTGGAGCCTTCATTTTGGAAGTAAAATTTTTCTGCCAGTAGAAACTGGTGTTATGTTCAGGGGGTTGAAGCTCCCTTTCAGGAAAGGCTGGTAAACGAGAGAAGGTTGTTGCCTTCTGCAAGTGGGTGCTTGTGTGCTGGTATGAGTCTTCACCAGCATATATTGTAAAAGGTTTTCTCTATAATAAAATATTGAAGACTGAGATTACAGCAGCGGTGTTTTTCTCCCGAATTGGGTTTCCACCTTAAATCCTGGTGTCCATATGTGTTGTTCATGGTTAATGGTTTGTTCTGTTATTTCTGTTCATGCTTAATGCTTATCTGATGCAATTCTCTAAGTAAAGACATAATAAGATATCTGGACATACATGTTGAATGTAGCACTGAAACATATGTTTTTGAGAAAGGAAATATTATTGTTCAGCCTTAAATACTAATTCACCCCCCCCCCTCTCAGTATTTTTTCCCAACAATTGGAATCAGAGCAGGTCCTTCTGAAAAATCTTAGCCGCTAAAAGGAAGATCATTCAAGATGAGCAATCAAGAAGGAACAACATCTATCAGGCCTCCACTCTTCAACGGAAACAACTTAATCTTTTGGAAAACAAGGATGAGATCCTATCTTCAGTCTTTGGGAGCAGATGTATGGGCTATTTTTGAAGGAGGATATCAATATCCAGCCTCAGTACCAACAGATCCAACGAAAAGAAAGAATTATGAAACAAATGCAAAGGCAGTCAATGCTCTATTCGGAAGTCTAACTGAATTAGAATTTGTCAAAGTCATGCAGCTCAATACAGCGAAGGCAATATGGGACAAAATCATTCTAAGCTATGAAGGTGATGCAAAGTTAAAAAGTGCTAAATCTAAAACTCTCAGAATCCAATATGAGAATCTAAAAATGCTTAATGAATAAAGCATTGCAAATTTCTTTGTACGTCTTGATGATATTGTAAATCGCATGAGAAATTTGGGAGAAACAATTAGCGAATCCACTTTGGTTGAGAAAATTTTAAGATCTCTAACAGCAAAATTTGAGTCAAAAGTTTCAGCTCTTGAAGAAAAGCAGGATCTTCAAAATCTTACTGTGGTACAACTTCATGGCATACTAACTGCATATGAAATGAGAAGAGGAGGACCATCTAAAGTCAAAGAAGCAGTCTTTAGAACTTCTACAAAAGGAAAGGAAGTACAAATAACAGAAGTATCAGGATATATCTCAGAAGAAGATGAGATAAACTTCGTAAAGGAACTTCAACTTGGCACATGACGATTCAGAGGTAAGCTTCCTTTCAAATGTTTTGATTGTGGAAGAGTTGGTCATTATGCTGCTAAGTTTCCGTATAAAGAAACACATAAAAAGGGGAAGGAAGTAGCAAGAAGGAATAAGAATCATATTAGCTCGAAAAGGAGTTACTATACTCATGAAGATAGTGATCGGTTATCTGATAGTGAGGAAGAATGTGAACAAGATCTGAGACTTCTCATGGCATTTAAAAAAGAATCTAGAGAAGAAGAGGATACTTTTGTGGATGCTCTAGAAGACAGTGATTTTCTCAATGAAAACAATAAACTCAAAATCTGCTTAGAAGAGAGCAAAATAATCATAGAAACTCTGAAAAATCAGCTTGAAGTTAAAGAGAAACACAATGAGAAATTAGAATGTGAAGTAGTAGATCTAAGAAAAGAACTTGGGAAAGTAAAGACTCTGAATCTTAGATTTGCTAAAGGGTCTGAAACCTTAGATGAGATTATCAAGGTACAACATTCTCCTCTTATAAAGACAGGTCTTGGATATATTGGAGAATCTTCTCAGGCATCAGCACCAAATTATCTAAAAGCAGTTACAGCTGGTTTACAACATGCTGCCACTCAGCAAGGGAATAAAGAATCTTTACAGGTAAATCATGATCATTTCAATTCAAGAAACACTAACAGGAATTTCTTTCAAAGAAACACAAATCAACAGATAAATTCATATAAAAGATCTTATGATTGCAGAAATTTCTTCTTCAATGGACAATGTTTCTCATGTCACAATTTTTGTCATAAATATATTCGGTGTGTAGCATATAAAACTATTATGACAAGACAAGCAAGAAAGAAAAGGACTGATATTGAAGCAAAGAAGAATACTTATAAAAACATTTCTCCTCTTCAAAATGAAGTTGAATGCACTTATTGCAATAACTTTGGCCATAAAGAATCTGAATGCAGGAGAAAAGTTCAGCCAAAAGAACATGTTCCTTCAAGATAAAAAGTATGGAAAAAGAAGGAGTTACAGGTTGAAAATTGTGGCATAGCGTTATTTGCAGAAGATGAAGAGAACCAATGGTACATTGATAGTGGATGCTCAAGACACATGACAGGTGATAAAGAAAAATTTCTTGCATATAGTGCTCTAGAAAAGGAGAAGAATGTTACATTTGGAAATGATACTCCTGCGGTAATTAAAGGTAAAGGGTCTGTTTTCCTAAAGGATAAGGTAAAAGCTAATGAAGTCATGTATGTGGATGGATTAAAGCATAACTTGGTAAGTGTAAGTCAAATGTGTGATCAAGGAACTGAAGTTGTCTTCAGTTCAAAAGAATGTGTTGTACATGATCTTGATACAGGTAAAGCAATTATAAAAGGAAAAAGAACTCCAAACAACCTGTATATATTGAAGAACCCCAAAGAACAATGTTATTTGAGTAAATCTTCAGAAAATTGGCTATGGCATGAAGGTTGGGGCATCTGAGCTTCTCTCAAATCAACAAATCACGCAGACTTAAAGCTGTTCGTGATCTTCCCAATATTACTCTACCTGAAAATATCATATGCAAATCTTGCCAATTCAGTAAGCAAACCAGGGTACAATTTAATGCCAAGGAAGGATCATCAAGTAAGCCTCTTGAACTCATTCATACTGACATATGTGGACCTATGAGGAAAAATTCACCCCGTGGTGAAGAATACTATATCTTATTCATTGATGATTTCTCTAGAATGTGTTGGATTGGGCTGCTTAAACACAAAGATGAAGCATTTGAGAAATTTCAGATTTTCAAAGCACTAGTGGATAATGAATTAGAATTAAAAATCAAGTGTCTTAGATCTGATCGAGGAGGAGAATATACATCCAAAGAATTTCTTGAATTCTGTGAACAACACGGCATAAAAAGACAGTTCTTTGTAGCTGGCACTCCACAACAGAATGGTGTTGCAGAGAGAATGAACAGAACAATTCAACAAATGGCTAGAGCTATGCTTGATGATTCCGGAACACCTGACACATTTTGGGGAGAAGAAGCACATACAGCAGCAAACATTCTTAACAAAGCACATGTTTGTGTAAATAGTGATAAAACTCCATATGAACTCTGGTATGGTAATCCTCCCACTATAAAGCATTTTAGAATTTTCGGGAGCAAATGCTTTATCAAAAATAATGATGAAAAACTTGGCAAGTTTGAACCCAGAGCTGATGAGGGAATATTTCTTGGTTACTCCTCTAGGAGTAAGGCATATAAATGTTACAATAAAAGACTTTGAAAGATTGTTGAATGTATTGATGTTTTTATTGATGAGTCTACTGTAGCCCCAAAAGAAGAAAAGCAAACAACAGATGAAGATGATGAGGACACATATCCTTCTACATTGAACAGTAATGATGCAAACAGTACACCCAGTGAAGAACCTGAAGAAGAGCTGTCTGAAAAGGCTCCATCTAGATATGTTCAAAATAATCATCCAGAATCTCAAATTTTGGGAGAAAAGGAATCAGGTGTACAAACAAGAAGGACTCTTGTGGGATCTTCTAGCAATCTGGAATTTCTGTCCATGGTTGAACCTCACAGTGTCAGTCAAGCTAGCAAAGATGAATGTTGGATTCAAGCCATGAATGAAGAGCTTGATCAAATTGAAAAGAATCACACTTGGGAGTTAGTACCAAGGCCTCATGACAGAAATGTCATTGGAACTAAATGTATATTCAAAAACAAGTTAAATGAGAATGGGGATGTTATAATAAATAAAGCTAGACTTGTGTGCAAAGGGTATGCTCAACAAGAAGGTATATAATTTGAAGAAACCTTTGCTCCTGTAGCCAGACTTGAAGCCATAATAATGTTTCTTGCGTTTTCAAGCTTCCAACAAATCAAAGTTTATCAAATGGATGTTAAATCTGCTTTTCTCAATGGTGATCTAGAAGAAGAAGTTTATATAGAACAACCAGAAGGATTAATTTTGGGAAATGATGAAAAACTTGTTTGTAGACTTAAAAAGGCTCTATATGGTCTCAAACAAGCTCCAAGAGCATGGTACTATCGTCTTGACAAATATCTTCATCAACAAGGATTTTCAAAGGGGTCTGCTGATAGCAACTTGTACACAAAAACTGAAAATGACAAACTGCTGATTGTGGTTGTATATGTCGATGATATCATTTTTGGAAGTAATAAAGAGTCTATGAGTCAGAAATTTGCTTCTGATATGCAGCAAGAATTTGAAATGTCTTTACTCGGAGAACTAACATTTTTTCTTGGCCTACAAGTGCAACAAGCAACAAATGGTATATTCTTATCACAAGCAAAGTATCTCAAGAAAATCCTGAAGAAGTACGGCATGGAAGATTGCAAACCTGTAAGTACACCAATGATAACCGGATGAAATATCAGTTCTAATGTTGATTCCCCCACCGTAAATCAACCAGAATACAGATCTATGATAGGAAGTCTACTTTATCTCACGGGGACAAGACCAGACATCATGCATGCAGTTGGGATTTTTGGACGATTTCAAGCCAATCCAAAAGAGTCTCATCTTCAAGATGTGAAAAGAATATTCAAATATCTATAGGGAACTCAAGACTTTGGACTATGGTATCCAAAGAATACTGATCTTACTCTTCATGCATACACTGATGCAGATTGGGCTAGAAGTGTTGATGATCGAAAAAGCACTAGTGGTGGTGCATTCTTTATGGGTCCTCAGTTAGTATCTTGGTTCAGCAAGAAGCAAAGCTCCATTGCCTTGTCTATAGCAGAAGCTGAATATGTAGCTGCAGCATCATGCTGCACTCAACTTCTTTGTATGATGCAAACCCTACAAGATTTTCAAATCAAATGTTCATCCCCTATCTCCATTATGTGTGATAATACAAGTGCCATAAGTATCTCAAAGAATCCTGTTATGCATTCCAAAACCAAGCACATTCCCATCAAATATCACTTCTTACGAGAACAAGTGCTTGAGAAAAAGGTGAAATTAGAATATGTTTCCTCCAAAGAACAAGTTGCGGATATATTTACCAAAGCTCTACCCAGGGAAGCGTTCGAATATCTCAGACTGAAACTGGGAGTAGTCTCTGCCATGCAGAGGATCAGGTCTACTTAATTACAGAAGACTAAATTGGTTTCACGATGCAGTTGGGCATCTCTGATTGCGCAGGCTAGGGGGGAGCATTGGTCATCTGAAAAGGATGCACTATTGGCCTTGCTATACTATATGATCTCAGGGGGAGCATGGAAATGTCAACTCTTTGCCATTGATGCCAAAGGGGGAGGAAAAGCAACAAAGGGCTTCTATAAGACAATCAGCAGAAGAATATTGCCATCAATGCCAAAGGGGGAGATTGTTGGAAATATTGTCATTGATGGCAAAGGATATGGCAAAGGATGTGGTAAAGGAATTGGCAAAGCCTTGGGCAGAAGGAGAAACAAGTACAACGCAGCAGAATCAGAGTTTTGAGTGCAGAACACTCTGTATTGAAGAAGCTTGGAGAAATCCGTATGAAGGAGAATTAAATATTGATGGGCCGCAGCCACAAATGACAGAAGAGAATTAACAGGTGATGGGCGTAGTCGTTGTGCAAGAGGAATGAAGATTTCCCGTAGATCTGAACTACGGAGGAGCAGATTTATTAAAGACAGTCATCTCGGGATTTTAAAGCCCTCAAAAACCAGAATGGGAAATTTTTTTAATCAGGCGGAAGTCCTTTTTATTTCTGAATTGGTGGGACAAGTGATCCCCACCATTTATATGCCAATCGGAATAGCAAAGTTATTTTGGTGCAGTGTCTTTTTGATATGAATATTTGCGATGCGATCCAATCGCAATCTCCAATCGCAATAATCAAATGTCTTGTGGATGTGTAGAGTTCCGCAATGGAACGGCTGTATATAAAACATACCACCAAACCTTATTTAATTCGCCCCCACCACAGCAGCGAAGGCCCGTGGCTCCACTTGACCACGTGGCAATGTTTTAATGAAATTGCAAGTCTTGAATTGCAAGGTTCAATCGGCGGAGCTTTGTTATGTGCTTCGATCAAAGGCCGGACCCGATCGAGTTATATGCCACAGCTTATTACTAATCGCATCTGAGTTCCCAATCGCAATCGGAAGATCTTAAGTGTTGGGCCCGATTGCATCCTGAAATTGGCGGACCCGATGGCGTTATACGATGGAGATAATAGGTTCAATCGCGTCCGGGATCTTAATCGCAATTGGAACTTTCCGATTGATCGCATGCCTTTTGTAATACGCTGCGATTGAAGTGGCGAACCCGATCTTGTTATATGCCTGAGTTAATATGTGCCAATCGCATCCGTGTCCTGATCGCAATCGGAACTTTTCTATTGTGTGACCCGATTGCATTTGTTCAAAGTTCGGACCCGATTGCACTATGAGCCATGTTTTATGTGGTCATCGCATCCGGTTGATCAATCGCAATCGCAAGTTTTGTTTGACACCGCCGATCCGCTGACTGCGATGTGGGCCCAGGGTCAAAGAATGAAAATTGGTTCAAAGTTTTATTAAGATATTAAACTATTAGCAAGCGTTGAATATTATTTATTCCAAAGGGTTATACATAAGGGGTTAAATCGCTATAAATACATTTGTTTATCACTTGATAAATAAATTAATAAGAAATAAAAAGCTCGAGGGCAAATCTATTGGAAAATTTGTAAAAGGAATACCATTAGCGGTTCGTGGTTTTGACTCATGGTTTTAATATAGGCGAGAACTATATAAAGTGATGAGAATGATGAAGAAGGCGGGTGAGAGGGTTGATTAAAAAAAAAAATGAGTCTCCTTTGGAGAGATCTGTATGAATAAACCCTGAGATATCTGAATCGATGGTGTGCCTGTAAATATGATGATCAGATCGACTAACGCAATTATGAATAACATGTGAATGCATAAGGGTAATGAATGAATGAAGCTCTCAAAGGAATGTCTGGATGAGTGAACTCTGTTCTTAACTGAAAAATCTGAATGAACCTCTAGTCTTGAATGACGGATGAAGAAACAATGAAGAGCGAGCGCATGAATGCTGAAGAAAACATATGAATCTGGTGAGTCTGAGGGTTGGAGCCTTCATTTTGGAAGTAGAATTTTTCTGCCAGTAGAAACTGGTGTTATGTTCAGGGGGTTGAAGCTCCCTTCCAGGAAAGGCTAGTAAACAAGAGAAGGTTGTTGCCTTCTGCAAGTGGGTGCTTGCGTGCTGGTATGAGTCTGCACCAGCATATATTGTAAAAGGTTTTCTCTATAATAAAATATTGAAGACTGAGATTACAGCAGCGGTGGTTTTCTCCCGAATTGGGTTTCCACCTTAAATCCTGGTGTCCATATGTGTTGTTCATGGTTAATGGTTTGTTCTGTTATTTATGTTCATGCTTAATGCTTATCTGATGCAATTATCTAAGTAAAGACATAATAAGATATCTGGACAGACATGTTGAATGCAGCACTGAAACATATGTTTTTGAGAAAGGAAAGATTATTGTTCAGCCTTAAATACTGATTCACCCCCCCCTCTCAGTATTTTTTCCCAACATTCTCCACTCATCTCTAGATTTTTATTTCTAGTAGAAGAAGTTGAAGTAGAGGAAGTTCCTCAGCCTACTGAGTCTCCTCCATATCCTCTTCCTGTTATTTTTCCTAACGTTCTTCTGTACATCGGGCCCGAATCTCAGACACTGGTTAGTCCTTTTCCATCATATCCCTTTCTTTCGATGGCCACGATTGGGAACACAGTTTTGGCTGTGAACACTGCAAGTGTTCAGACTCCTCTTTCAGTTGAAGGAGGAGGAACTATTTTCATATCGACAATCACTTCTAGTGTTGTTGTGCTTAGCTCTGGAAACACCCAAGCACATGCTTCTCAATCTAGTCCCTTTTCTTATGGAATGCCCACTAGTGAAATTCCTTCTTTCTCCTTTTATGCTGCTTTAGCTGTCTTCGCACCCATACCTTCTATGACTAGTGGATCAGCTTCCTTTCAAAGGTTCCCCTTTGGAAGTGGGCATATCTCTCAGTCAAACCCTTCCGTAGGATCCATGCCTTTCACCTCTCAGATTCAAGGTTTTAATCATTTTTCTGGAGGTCAAAGCTCTAATGTTTTTTCAGGATGGAACCCTGCTTTTATAGGATTAGGAGGAGGGAGTCCGTTCTTCACTGTTCATCAAGGGAATGTTCCTTTCCCTTCATCAAGTACTTCTCAGGCTTTTTCTCCATTTGAAAATTCTTGGAATCCTTACCGAGGGGTTTCTTCTTCATTCAATACATCGGTTGGAGGGAATGTTCCTATGTATAGTTACTTCATGTTGGGAGGGGGTCCTTCTCTGAATGTTGAGTCACAATGATTTTCTTATGGCCCACCATTTTCTATGAACAACATCTGGCAATCTCGTGCCTCAAAAAATCCAGGTTATTATTTTCATAATGTGGGGATAAATTCCTATGGGGGATGGAATTCCTAGGCTCCTCCACGCTTACCATTTTTGGCAACGTTAAACTTTCCATATCTATCGAAATTGGCTAATGATCCTATTCAGTATAGTCTAGGTTGGCCTCCAGTCCCCACCAAGCTCCCCTCAGTCATTAAAAAGTTTGAAGGGAAGACTAGTGAGGATCTGGCATACCATACCACCACTTTCCATTTATGGTGTCCATCGAACTCCCTAATCAATGACTAGATTAGTTTGAGATTATTTCAACGAACCTTAACTGGAAATGTGGCCAAATGGTACATTGAGTTAACTGGGGGTAGTTTTGATACTTTTGGAGAGTTGTCTACCATGTTCTTAAATCATTTTTAGTTACCTGTCCGTTATAACGCTGGGACTGACCTCCAAGCCAATTTTCAGTAGGACAAGGAAACCCACATTTATGATCATATTTAGGAAAGGAAAAGAAGGAAGAGGCTCATCAAAGCCCAAATTTTGAATGAATTCCTTCTTGAATGGTTTTTTGAAATATTTACAGCTAGAAAATTCTAAGGATGTATCCCTTTCAGGGGTATTTTCTGAAGAGCAGGCTATTTTTAGGGCTCAGCCGCTAGAACTGATTTATTCTCAGTCTGGAGTCCTTAATAAAAATTTGTTGGATGCTCCTCACTCGAAATTGGATTTAGCCAAAAATAAACCTGGTCCTCATGTTGATGGGCTTATCGGTTCGATTGATAGTGGTACGGCTAACCTATTAAGTCAATTGCAGCAGTTGTCTATACAATCTGCTTCTTCTGGTTAGGTTGTGCCTTCAGTGTCAACTCCTTCCAAATCCTTGGCAATTAATGTTGTTCAAACTTCTAACCCCAAAGGAAATCAACAATCCGATTGGAATAAGAAATTATGGAATAACAAGAAAAAGGACAAGGATGGGAAGGGGAATGTGAACAAATCCAAAAATCATGTTGAAGAGGGTAAAAAGGATAACAAAAAGAAAGTGAAGTTTCCATGCAAGTTGTGCTTTGGAGACCATCTTATGCACCTTTGCCATAAAATTCAAGATGTGTAGCACTTGTTAGCTCAATAGGGTTCTTATAGCTCCCAAGCTATGATAACAGACCCTTTTTCCCAAGGGCGGCAATTACTTGCTGGCGCGAACCCAAATACTGGGGCTCCCTTTGGGGGCAACCAGGAAGGGGAAAATACATCAAACATATACATGATGAGTGCTCACGTTGATATCACTATGAGATCTCATGATTATAGTGAAGTTGAGTCTTTGAAAGCTAAGGGTGCTCCCAATAGTTCTGATCTACTCCATATTGAGAGGCTTGCAGTTGAGTCTATACCTCGGATGCCGAAAGGGTCCTTAAAGAATACGATGATCAATCCTAATGCCAAGGCTGCCCAAAACTACTCAATTGTAGAATATCTGGCTCAAATTCCTTGTGCCATGTCTATGTTAGAGGTGCTCCAGTATTTTCCTGCATAATGAAGTTCTTTACTCGCTGCTATTGGGGCTGTTGATCCAAATAATTCTCTGATGATCACATTTGACATGTTGAATTTTAAAAAGAGACTTATTCATCATATGGATTTCCATATTACGTCAACTTATCAAAAATTCAATATCTTTTTAATGGTTATTGATGAGGGTGATTCCACGTGTGTACTATTTTTTGCATGCTGGAAGGGTATTGGATCTCCCACAGCTGTTCCTTCAGCCATTTTTATGATTGTGTTTGATGGTCATTCTCACAAGCCGCATGGTATTGTTCCAGCTTTTCCCATCTGCGTTGGGGGAAAAACTATTAATATCGAAGTTGAGATAGTTGATGCAAGCTTAGACTATAACCTTCTGTTGGGACAAAACTGGATCTATGAGATGGATGCCATTAAATCCTCATTATTTCATATTGTTTGTTTCCCTCACGGAGGGAGAATCATCATAGTTGACGAACTGGATTGTTCTCCTATAGATCTGAATGCATCTTTTGACTCAACCATTCCTTTGGTGAAGGATACCAAGCAACCTGTTGAGAATCTGGGGGTTGTAATTTACACATCCTTGATGGGTACTTTTGATCTTCCACCTCCTTCGGTTCATATCAATTCTATTTCATCCTCCAGGGTTCCTATTTGGAGAGAGTTATTCAGAACTCATTATTTTTCAGACCCTTGGACCTTACCTTCTCCTTCCTCCACATTAGAAGAAGGTCAAGTGGGTGGAATGGAATCTCCTATGTCTACAGTAGAGATTTCTTATAGACCTATTGTTGACTCTGTAGATTCCATTCCAGTTTCTCTTTCACCGGAGAAATTGGATGGAGATGTGGCTCTGGCTTGGAATCTCAGTTCATCTTCTGCTCAGGATTACCTTGATACCACTCTTCCATCTGAAGAGTCTATCCTCAAAGCAATGACTGGTGTATAAATACTTTGGGATGATTTGCATCATCGTTCTTACTTTCTACCAGACTTGTGAGAAGCTAAATTAATTTTCCCTAGCCCTCAGTCTTCTGGACCTATTTACCCAGTCCTGAACCCTTTAGCACCAGCACAAGTTTTTGCTGAAGGGAACATGGTTGTTATTTCTAATACTACCCTGGTGAAAATATCTGGAGATCCCAACATCATAGAGTGTCTTCATTGGATCCGAGTGTTCCCCTGAAGAGATTTAGACTTAAACCGATCTCTTTCGAGAATTTTGGGATGTGTTTGCTTGGTCTTATGAGGAAATGCCTGGTATAGCTCCATCTATTTTCCAGCATGAGATCAAGATATATGAAAATTCTTAGCCTATCAGGCAAAAGCTTCATCCGTTCAACCCTAGGAAGGTAGCAACTATCAAAGTTGAGGTGGAGAAGCTGCTTAAGGTGGGTTTCATTTACCCCATTCCTTTAACTGAGTGGGTTTCAAATCTAGTTCTCGTGGACAAGTAACAAGGAACGATTCAAGTTTGCATCGATTTCCGAGACTTAAATAAAGCATGTCCTAAAGATAATTACCCCACACCATTTATAGATTATATCATCGATGAGTGTGCGGGGAATGAGATTTTCTCCTTCATGGATGGTTTCTTTGGATATAATAAAATCACTATCCATCCTAAAGATCAGCATAATACTGCATTTATTTTTCCTTGGGGTACCTTTGCTTACAAGAAAATGCCTTTTGGCCTCAAAAATGCTGGAGCTACTTTTTAGTGGGCCATGTCTCATGCCTTCCATGACTTCAAACATATTATCGAGACATATTTGGATGATTTAGTTTCTTGTTCTTGCAAGAGAATCGGTCATCCTTCGCACCTTCGTCATGTTTTTGAACGATGTCGGCATCAAAAAATCTGGTTGAACCCAAACAAGTGTGTTTTCACTATCACATCTGGTCGGTTGTTGGGATTCATCGTGTCTACAGAAGGGATTCGGGTAGATCCCTTCAAGGTTGAGGCAATACTTCAGTTGCCTCCCCCATCTTCAATTTTTCAACTTCAAAGTCTGCAAGGAAAAGCTAATTTCTTGTGGAGATTCATTGTAAATTATGCCGAGATTAAAAAGGGATTTATGAGATTATTAAAGAAAGGAGTTCCATTATTTTGGGATGACTTTTCTCAACGCTCATTCGATGCTTCGAAAAAATCATTGACCTCAACTCCTTTACTGAGTCCACCTAATTATAGCAAGGATTTCCTATTATATATCGTGGCAGCAGAATCTACCATTGGTATGGTTATGGTTCGGGAAGATGATGCCCTTTTTGAGCATGTTATATACTACCTTATACGAGGCTTGGTAGGTCTTGAACTCTAGTATTCTCCAATAGAGAAACTTGCTTTAGCAGTTGTTCATGTTATTCAGGAGCTCAGACATTATACTCTCCTTCGCAAAACATATGTTTTGGTAGTGCTCAATACATTTCAATTTTTTCTCAGTAGGCGAGTGATTGGGGGAAAAATACAATCGATGGTTTGTGATTTTGCAAGAATTTGATCTTGAGTTTATGGCCGCCAAGTCTAAGAAATAATTATTTTTTGCGGAATTGATTTATGAGTTGCCTAATGGAGAAGAGATTGTTTATGACGAATCATTTCTTGATGAACATATTTTTCTCATTTCTTCACAAGATCCTTGGTATGGGGATCTCATAGGTTATCTCTAGACTGCGATGTTTCCCCAGACTTTTTCAAAAGATGAGCGCCAAAAGTTACGTCACTTAGCAAAAAATTATTTGATTATTGGTGACACTTTATATTGTCGCGGGGTTGATTCGATCCTTAGATGCTTCTTACCTCTCGAAGAAGCCGAGGTTGTGATTAATGATTGCCACAGTGGAGCTTGTGGTGGTCATTTATCTCGGCTTGCTACAACCCAAAAAATATTTCGTGCAGGATACTTTTGGCCTTTGATTTTCAAATATTGTATTGAATCGGTCAAAAATTGTCATCTGTGTTAGGTTTATACTCGAAATATGCGTGCTCATCCATCTCCTCTCTTTCCTGTCATCATTGTCGTCCCCTTTACAAAGTGGGGTATTGATTATACTACGTGTAACCCGCCTTCAGCTAAAGGTCACAAGTACATTATCGTAGCTGTAGACTACTTCACAAAGTGGGTTGAGGCTATGCCTACTTTTGGGAATAATGGTGAGACAACAACTTTGTTCATCTTCAATCGATTCATTTCTCGCTTTGGTATCCCTAAAGAGATTGTCACTGGCTATGGCAGTCAATTTCAGAACAGCATGATGGCTAAATTGGCTCTGAAATTAGGTTTTCGATAGGAGCATTCATCTCCTTATTATCCTCAGGCCAATGGGAAAGTTGAAACCGTGAAAAAATCCTTGAAGGCAATTCTTCAACGGAAAATTGATAAAGCCAGATCTAATTGTCATATTATGTTGTATCCTACACTTTGGGCATACCAGATGTCAGTCAAAACTGCAACCGATTTTACTCTGTTTCAACTAGCTTATGGGTTGGAGTCTATATTTCCTATTGAATGCAAAATTCCCTCTCTTGAGTTAGTTTTTGAGCTTCTTCCTAACACTTCCAGTCTCGAAGAATGCCTTCTTCATTTGGAACATCTTGATGAGCAGTGTCGAGATGCAGCTATGATGAATGAGGCACATAAGAAACGAGTAAAGGTTTAGTACGATAAGGCAGTCAAACCTAGGGTTTTCTCTGAAGGTGACCTTGTCTTGGTTTATGCCCAAGACAAGGATGCCTTGGGGGCATGCAAGTTCAAATCTATGTGGTATGGCCCCTTTATCGTCAAAAAGGTCCTAAAGAAAGTAGCCTATGCTTTGATTGACTGTTAGGGAAACGAGTTGGTGGAGCCCAAAAATGGGCTCTATTTGAAAAAGTATTATGCCTAGGCTTAGGCCTAGCATCTTTATTTGTTTTATATTTTTTTTTTTGTACATATCTAGGTTTTGATTTTTGGTGTGATTTTGATGAATTTGATCTGCTTTGGAAGGTAATATTGGATGACATGAGTCACTTTGGTTTCGCAGATGGTGCTAGTAGACATACTCAGAACTTGGCTTCCGTGGCTTGGGCACTCCATTATCCATCCAGTCAATTGTTAGTTTCAAGACGTGTCTACATTGGTCCTAGTTCGAACAATGTAGAAAAATACACTGTAGTGGTCAACCTACTCTTAGAGACAATATCTTTGAGTGTTGATTCATTAGTAGTTTTCTTTGATTCATAGCTGGTGGTTTCCCAGTTGAACAACACATATCGTGTCCGAGACCCATTTTTACATTGATTTTTTTTTAGGGTACATTTGTTACAACAGTCATTCCAATTTATTACATTCATTCATATTCCTCGATTTGAAAATTGGACGGTAGAATTATTATCTAATCAAGCAATTGATTGGCATATTAATCATTCAATACATTAAAAAATATATCAAATACATCATTCATTATCATACATTTGAGTCATCACATTATATAAATTGTTGTACATATATATATATATATATATATATATTGGTCAAAGTGTTTGAAAATATACAAAATCTGGACCATCATATCCTACCAAATTGGGGCTTATGCCAGATAATGTCTATCATCAGAAAATATTACAGTCATCTGATCATATCTATAATCTACTCCTGAGGTCCCTGCCCAACATTTTTGTTCCTATAGAACACAATGGCAGTCGCTACATGGCGAAATAACCGCACCCAGTCTCATGGTACTCTTACCACCCGTCTCGGGACAGCCTCTAGTAGGTCCTCTATAGCGGCCATAGGCACTTGGCGAGACAAACTCTCCAAGTTTCTCTCTACTGCATGGAGTGTCCTGCCAGGGTCTTTTGCATCTGCCTCACCTCTGCGGCGCTTGTGCCTTGGGTACCCCACCGGCCTGACTGATCCCATGTCTGCATCATCATCATCATAATTTTTTAAGTCATTTAGTCCAATCAAAAATATTTTTCCATTTTTATACTTTGAAAAAATCAGAAAAAATCATATAATCAAAAATCACAAAATTCAATCTCACCAATTGCACCCCATGTTGCATCGAGTGGTAGGACTAGATCTGGATCTGCACGAAAGTCCATCCCAGCATAGGGATAATCTTCCACTGCGATGACTTGTTCTTCCCACCATTGGAAAAACTCATCATCCCAAGTGGTTTGGGGAACTTCACTTCCCCCAATCTCTTCATAAGATCTACCCATTGGGCTATTCTTAGATCTCTCGGGCCACTAATATCTGAGATGACCTTGGGCCGAAGCCCTGGGACCCTCTCAAAGAATAATGTTATCAAGATTGTACCATACCCAAATTGTTTAGTCTTTTATTTCAGAATTGAAGTCAATTTATTTTTCATATTGCTCAGCAAGGTTATGCACCAATAAAAGAGATGAATCAGGCATTCTACTGCTATGCTCATTTGTTTCCTTGAAGCCCGATCCAGAGAAGCTGATCCTACTACTCTGCCAATGGTAAAGAGAAGGATCTTGATGTATAAATACTTCAGATCTCTGATAGGAAATTGAGTTCCTACCTTCTGTGCATTGTCTACGCAATAGACTTGGACATAATCCTCTATAGTAAGCCCTCCAACTGGCTTTCCATGCAATTCTACTGGGTCTACCCTTTGAGAGAGTCCATTAATGAAGTATATATCTTCCACTTCTATGAGTAGTGGCATCTGATAAATTATGAAACAATATTCTTGCCGTTCCCAATGATCAACCAGCATTTAAAGCAGATGAACATTTCTTTTCATATTGGGCATTTTAAAAAATTTGAGCAACCCACAATTCTAAAGAATATCTAAGGAAGCTTGACCCTCCATCACCTCATTGTCAATTGCACTATGCTCGCACTCTCTCCAGATGATGGACATCCTAGGCAAAAGCATTAAATGGCTGATTAGATATAAGTTTTAAATTTTCACTTTGCGCATACGTGACCTCGCTTGTACACAATCACACATCATACACAGGGTCATCCAGATGAACCCGCATATGCACAGAGGGTTTCAATAAAAATATCTTTTCTACGGTCAAAATTCCAAAATTTTGCTTCAAACAAGAATGAAATTGACGAATAAGATGAGTTTAAAGCTTACTTGACTGATTTGGTGTGATTTGATGGCCAATTGCTCCATATTTGAGAAGAGGAATTTTTGACCCAAAGCTCTTTCTCCACTTCTGCAATGTGAAAATTATCAAAATGTGATTCAAATTGTGTATTTATGCCCAAAATTTGAAATTTTTTCACAAATTTCGTTTGTGCTTATTTTTTTAATTTGACTAAAGCTGTATAACCATTTGGCTTGTAAGCGTTGGGAAAGGTATTTTTCAGGTAAATTTTGCTGAATTCGATATTTTCCTAGTTTTTCTTCGGATCCATGACCGCTAACCTATCATGGCAGGTATTTGATTTCGAACTGGCATATAGGTTCGAGAATTCACTTTATGTTGCATCATTTCATACTAGCCTCTATTATGATCACTTTCCATAGGGTCAATCCCATCATGTCATGAGTACTTAATATATTTCACTCGCTTATTTTTTAATCATGATTTGGTGGTAGAGCCATCCTTTACATGGGCTTCCTAGTTAGTTCCTCGCTAGCATTTGTTTCCCATGTTGTAATTTATGTAGATTCGGGAGTCCTCTTTAGTCCCACCGTGACTTATGCATTGAATCTTCATTCTTATTCTTCTTCACTATGATTATTCTAGCCATTTACCCTAGAGGCTCCCTTATGTTGTCGAGTTGTATTGTTGCATTGCATATTGACTACTTGTTTATCTTGGCCTTTAGCCAGCTTCATTTGGACTCATTTTTAAGCCATCTTTTGACCATGTATTTCGTACATGTTAACCATGGAATCACTTAGCTTTTGTGACTTGACACCTTTACCCATGGATGGAACATTCCTTTGAGTGTCACTTACCAGTTTTCGCCACCTTGCGTTGCGCATAGGATTGTTCCTATCCCAGGAACTAATGCATTTTTTTCATGGCACTCGTTATATCCATTATACTATAGCATTATTTTATTCTTTTTTAGGCTTTGAATATGAAAAAGACAAAAAAAAAAAATATTTTGAAAAAGAGTGGGAACAGGATATTACTTCCATACTTGATGGCAGCTACAGTGTCAGTTGTATCACCCTTTAACAAAGCACAAAAAAAGCTAAGTCTTTTCTCCATTTGGGATGGTTTTAGTTTTTGACTTAGGAGAAGCCATAACCTTGTTTCATGAGTCAGTTCTCCCCCGGTTGGTTATCTATTCCAATCATATGGAGGGTGTTGATCATAATTCATTTCCTATAAAATTTCACAGGCAATCTAGCCCAAAGCTCTCAAATTCCCCCTTTCAGCCTTGGAAAATCATTCTCATGCCCATCGTTACCATTTCCCGCCTCCAAAACACCTCATAAAAGGCTGAAAATCCATATTTGAAATATTTAAAGCGTAGCTTCTTCGGCCCTAGCCCCTCTGTCTTTTCCTCCATGTAACCCGGACGCTAGACCAGGCGCTAGTCTGATGGGCGCTTATCCAATATATATCGAGTGCATCATGAGCCGTCGATCTGTGCAGATCGAACAACATTTGCTCATCTCCGTCGTGCCCGTAGCCTACCTATTCACCATCCGATCAAATCATAAATCAACGGTTCCCTGCCCATCCGCCCTGGTGAACCCCGCGCCCAACAACACCTTCTGAAACATGTGGTTTATATCGTACACTTTTCAGTGGTAGGCAGTATTCTTCAAAACAGAGCGATTCCACACATTCCCCACCGCGTGTCCCCGCATACGGCCCCAAAACCTCTCTCCATCGCGCATTATTGTTCGGTTAAAGTCATGCAGCGACATTCATCATAGCCGTCCAATCTGAGAGCCTTCATCCGACGATCATCGCGCTCCGAAGGTGCACAGGATTTAATGCAGGAAAATCACACCCTGGGCCCACTTTCCATCGTCCCCGACGCTCTTTCAACCGTCGATCTCCTCCTGAGATCGGACGGCCAAGATTTCATCATCCCCGCTATTGACCCAGTCTTCCTCCACGTCATCATCCCACGTGTTTATCGCATTTCTTCCTCCGTCAATTATACATTACATTCATAGGTTTATTTTAATGTTCCACGTTATAAACTCTGGCCAGCCCTTCCGCCATTATTTCCACTGCATTTTCTTCGTCACCACCCTGCATTTTTCCATCGCTTCATCACGTCGCTCCGTTACACAGTCGCTTCCATCGCATTGTCGTCCTCCATGCGTTTGCATCCTTCACAACTTTGTGTGTTTTGCAGGTTCACAGTGACAGGGAACTATCATCATTTGCAGCGTCCATTACAAAAGCCGAGAACACGTCAAAGGACCAATTTTTCAGAGGCATAATTCATGAAGAAAGTCCTGGGTAGCCACCGTGACATGACATCCATTAAAGAAATAGGGTTACACTGTGACAAGCTTCCCAGCGTCATTCAAGGCGCCGATTTCATAGATGAGAACATTAATGAAACAACAGAGGAAGATCAGTGGATGGTGGAGGAATTCAGCATTCGTTGTTGAATATTTTAAAGCTTAAATCACGATTGGGAAGGAAAAGGGTACGAGACGCCAAAAACAATGCCCTCCAGGTTTTATTTTAGCAAGATTTTCTTTCAGGAAAGGACAGAATGTTGGTATGGTTATCCCTATACTGTGTTCCTGAAGAGATTTTCACCCAAAAAATTTATTTCAGTTAGCAGGCCATAGAGTACAAACAGCACAGCATAGTCATTCAGCAGTATGGGCGTGAATGTTTCCGCCATTTTCTCTTAATTATGCAAATTAAATGTTCATCACCTACCTCTTTTACTAGGTTTTGGTTTCTCCTATAAAAACCATGAAGAAACGCATTGTAAGGGTTCCAGATTTTTATCAGAAAATTATGCAGTGAAAGGATTTTTGCATACATTTTGTAAAATTCTTGTATGAAGGCTCAGAGCCCATAGGGTCCCAGTGAGGAGGAGTTCTATCTGTCAAAGAGGATTCTGGTCTTTGGTATTTCACAGTCTGTAACTCTCTTTATTGTGTTATATTAATAGAACATTTCATTTCATCCATCTTTCTTGTATCATGTTTTGGAATGTGAGTGGCTCACTGATTTCTGGTATGGATTCATCCTAGTTTATGCCCATGCTCGGATCAGTCAAGTGCTTTAAATATGGCTCATGCATGATATTCTATTACATTACTCATCTAAACCATACTTCTGCTATATTAGTTGCTTTGGGAGGGTGCTTTTAAAATTCTATTATCATGTATGGATTCTTAGATTGGTAAGCCCATGCATGGTGGTATTGTATATCTGGGTATCAGCTCAATGTTAACTAGTATCTTCTTAATACTTCTTTCACTACATACACCTTCTGATAATTTATGTCTGTGAAGTATTTCTGAATTGGCCTGCTTTGCAGTAAACTGCCTCTGAATTGTCTGTTGCTTTTGTATTATAGTTTTGCATCTTGCCTCTACAGTATCTCTTTTCCTGTGTTAGTTTCTGAGAGTTTGGTCCCATTCTATTTCATTTCCCTATTTACAGAAGATAGCATGTGAGCTGAAGCTGAAAATTTCCTACATTATATTATATGCTCCTTGCTATGCTAAGATGTCCTAAGCACTAGTCTATCACAACTCTAGATTGTCTTTAGGAGCGACAACATCTTTCTGGAACCATTGCCAAGGACGAATTTAAGAAAATCAGAATCCCTAGGCCTCGAAAAAAAATTATTCACTCTTCAAGTAGGTGAGCACGGAGAGTTGAGAGTTGTAGATCCCTCACCTTGCCGACTCCACATTTGATATTTGATATATCCATTTGCAGTCCTGGCTCCTCGTAATCCACACCTGAGGTCAGATACGTCTAAGCCAAAACACCTTCAGTGTCTAACCCTGACCAGATTATACATAGAAGAAATTGGAGGGAGAGGAAATCAACCCGTTCCCAAATTCCTGAAGTGTCTACAGAAGACTTTCCATCCTCTTCTTCTCAAGAAACTCAAGTGCCAAATCCCGACTCCACTGTAGGAGATATTTATTATTATTATTCAGATAGTCCACCCCGAGAGGGTATCAGAAATAAAAATAGTCTTCATCCTACTCCTGAGGTTGAAGAGTTCAAGGAAGTAACCGAAGTATCTGCAGTTAACAGACCTTTGTTCCCCTCAACCCCTCAAGCTGCAGTTGAATATATTTCTATTATTATTCATACTCCACTTCCTCCTCCTCTTCCTCCTCTTACTCATAAAACTATTGCACTACCTCCTCCTCCTCCAATGGCTAATGTTCCAGCCTTCTTGATGAATAAATATGCTCCCCTGGCATTACCCCAAGTGTTGAATGATATGCCCCAATATTATCTGAAGGTCTTGCCCAGATTCAATGGGGAAAACGAGATTGATGCCCAAAAACACCTTGATACTTTCTGCTCCTTTGCAGAGAACTTTAATTTTGAACATTTAGATGTGGTCTTAAGATTGTTTGTGCAATATTTAGATGGTGAAGCTCGAAAATGGTTTAAGACATTGGCTGGTCGTTCTATTACCACTTGGGATAACATGGAAGACACTTTTCTCAGGAAATGGGGAGTGAAAAAGGATCATGGAAATTGTCTCATTGATTTCAATACACTTAATAAAAGGCACAATGAAGGAGTGTCAGAATTTATCAAGAGATTTAATAAATTATATCTGAGTCTCCCTGCTGACATGAAACCCCATCAAACTGCTGCTAAAGTTGGTTTTGTGGTAGCCTTTGATTTAGATTTTTGTTTCTCTCTCAGAGAAAGAAAGCCTGCTACTCTGGATGATGCTCAGGCAGATGCACTAGAGTTGGAGGCAAACTATGCCTCCACTGGCAAAACAAAATGAAGGCCCAAACAAGATAGCAAAAGAAGGGGCAAAGAGGAGGCATCTACTTCTAACCAAGACAGAGACTTAGCCAATGACAAAATGGAAGAAATGAGAAAATTGATTAAGAAAATGGTCAAGCTTGAACTGGAAGCCAAGAATTCAGCCTTCAGGAATTTTCAGAATGCTCCAAACAGAGGTTACAATCCTCAATATAGGAAACCACCCTTGCAAATATTGCCAAGGGAAGCAAAGGAGCAACAAGATCAAGTGCCACACCCATTGTACTTGGAAGGTCCAGTAGATGACTCTACTGAGGACACTGCCTATAGACTGGAGGATGCAAATATTTCCTTTTCAAATAATGATGGAGAGGAATGCCCTTTACAAGGGAATGATGAAGTTGGGTGCTCATTGCAAAAAGAAGAAAAGATCAGAGACGCTGAAGAAGCAGAATTTGATCATTATTGTAAACAATTTGATGATTTCATACAAGCACATTTCAATAGAAGATATGATCTCAGATCTTCTAGGAAGAGGACTCATACCCAAGAGAAATAAGAAGAGTTGCCCCATAAGGAAGCACCTGCTCAGGAGGAATCAACAATGCAGAAAGCTACAGATAAAGGTAAGAAACCTCTAAACAAACCTTTGCATTCTAATGATCAAATTCCTTCTTCTTCAAAAGTGGTTACACCCCATAATGGCAAACCAGTGTCAAAATTAGTCAAGCCCCCGTTGAAAATAAAGATCCCAAAGAGACTGTGATAGAAAAATCCCCTCCTACTTTCAGTCTGCAAAAAGAACTTGAAAAGGTAAAAATCCCAGTCCCCTTGACTGAACTATTGAAACAGCCACCATATCAATCTCAAGTCACCTCTTTCATGCTCCCTCCAGAAGCACCAATCATCCCAGATATTCTCAACCTTCAAGAAGAGAGACCCATGGTAGTTTTTGGCCCACATGTCGAGGAGATAGATCCCTCTATTCCTCCCTTCTATTTGTCTCTAGTAATCCATGACCTGCTATTACATAACTGTATGCTAGATTCTGGAGCTTCCCACAATCTTATGCCTCTGTCAGTCATGGAACAACTAGGTTTACAAATCATGCGTCCATATAAAGACCTCTATTCATTTGATTCCAAAAGAGTTAAATGCTTGGGGATGATCAAGGATTTGGTGGTTAATTTGGCCCAAATACCAGCAAAAAGTGTGGTCATGGATATTGTGGTGGCTGACATCCCAGCTCGCTTTGGTATGTTGCTGTCAAGGTCCTGGGGAACGAAGATTGGTAGGTCAATCAAGTTGGATTTAACATATGCCACTATCCCAGTTTTCAGTGGCCAAGAGAGGAGGTTATACAGGGAGACTAGATTTGTCAAGATGGTGACTAAGGCTGACAATTCTGTAAATTCACCAGTCTACAGTAAGGAAGGAGATTTTTCATGCTTGATGATAGAAGAAGATCAAGATTATGCTCATGAACCATCCTTCTTACAGATCAAAAGTGAGCATCCCTCAAAGAACATGGAAGCAGGAATAGGGACACTACATTTTGATGGAGCAAATTCAAAAGAAGGAAATGGAGCTGGAGTGCTATTGATTTCTCCTGCAGGAAAATGGATCCCACTGTCTTTCAAATTAGAATATGAAGCCACCAATAATGTGGCTAAATATGAAGCACTTCTGCTAGGATTGAAAACAGCCAGGAATATGAACATACGAAACTTAAAAGTTCTGGGAGATTCAGAACTGGTGATCAGGCAAGTCAAGAATCATTGTCAGACCAAACATCCTAGG
Source organism: Pinus albicaulis (assembly GCA_034641835.2). Lineage (NCBI taxonomy): Eukaryota > Viridiplantae > Streptophyta > Pinopsida > Pinales > Pinaceae > Pinus > Pinus albicaulis. The sequence continues at coordinate 1,506,842,101 of CM076581.1, read as the reverse complement.
CTAAGGGCTTATAGGAATGAAGTTTGGGATATGGTAGAGAATTTCTTCTTGGCATTCAATATCCAGTTCATGCCCCGAGAACAGAATAGGATGGCTGATTCCCTTGCTGTGGCTGCTAGCACATTTCGACCACCTCAGAACCATATTTTAAGATATGAAGTAGAGGTGCGTTATCGGCCTTCAATCCCAGATAACATCAAGCACTGGCAGGTATTTGAAGATGAAGAAAAAATGAAGAGATTCCTGGAAACAGTGGGATAATTCTCCAATATGGAGATTGATGATGAAGAAGAGGTAGAATCTGAAGATATTTCAAAAAGAAATTGGGAGGAAAAAGTGGCAGGTAACAAAGTGTTGCAGTTAAAGGGAAACATAATACCTAGAGGACTGGTGCCTCTAGAAATATTATTTGACAATAATGATGTCTCATTGCAGCCGAGAAAAGTGGTAGAAGAGAATCAGGTAGAAGACCTGAATTTGGGTACTGAGGCTGACCCCAAAATTGTAAAACTGTCCAAGAAGATCCCTGGAGAATATAAAGAGCTATATCAGAAATTATTTCAATCTTACAAATATTTGTTTGCATGGTCCTATCAGGATTTGAAAACTTTTGATATGCAGCACAAAATTCCATTGAAGGTAGATGCAAAGCCCCATAAGCAGAAGCTCAGACAAGTAAATCCCCTGCTGTTGCCTTCTATTGAGAAAGAAATTAAGAAGCTGTTGAAAGCCAAAATAATTGTACCTTTGAGGTACTCTGAATGGGTGGCAAACCTTGTCCCTGTACGAAAGAAGAATGGAGAAATAAGGCTGTGTGTGGATTTTAGAAATTTAAACAGAGCATCCTTAAAGGATAATTATCCGCTGCCTAAAATGGACCACATCTTGCAGAAAGTATTTGGAGCTTCTAGGATGTCAATGATGGATGGATTCTCTGGTTATAACCAGGTGGCTGTACTTCCATAGGATCAAAAGAAGAATTCTTTCACCACACCATGGGGTACATTTATGTATGCCAGGATACCTTTTGGGCTGATTAATGCAGGGGCCACTTTTCAGAGGGAAATGGACATTGCTTTTGTTGGGGAGAAAGATAAATTCCTGGTGGTCTACCTCGATGATATCACTGTATTTTCCAAAAATGATGCTGAGCACATTGAACATCTGCGGAGAACTTTTGAGAAATGCAGAAGGTATGGTCTCTCTCTGAATCCTCAGAAGTCTTTATTTTCATTAGAAGAGGGAAAGCTTTTGGGCCATATCATGACTAAAGATGGGGTGAAGATAGATCCTAAGAGGGTAGAGGTTATAAACGGTATTGCTTTTCCCAGGAATAAGAAAGAAGTACAAGTATTCCTAGGGCGCATTAATTTCTTGAGAAGGTTTATCCCTAACTATGTTGAGATAGTTAGGCATGTAACAGATATGCTGAAGAAGAATAATGAGGTAAAGTGGTCACAAGAATCACGGGAAGCATTTACCAGGATAAAGAATGCTTTTGCAGAAGCGCCTGTGCTGGCTGGACCAGATTATGATAAACCTTTCATGATTTTTTCTTTTGCATCACGTCATACAATAGCAGGAGTTTTATTGCAGAAAAATGAAGAAGGGTATGAGTAGCCTATTGCCTTTTTCAGTCAGGTGCTTTGTGATGCAGAGTTAAAATACAACATATTGGAAAAGCAAGCATACGCCCTAGTGAAATCCCTCAAAGCATTCAGTGTATATATTTTACAGTCCCACATCACTACATTTGTACCTGCAACTATTGTAAAAGATATTCTTATTCAGGGGGATAGTGAAGAAAAAAGGGGGAGGTGGATTGTCAAAGTACAGGAGTATGACTTAGACATCTGCCTTACTAAGCTAATCAAAGGACAGGGGCTTGCCAAAATGTTATCTGAATCAAACTATCAAGCTCTGGGCATAAATTTGTCCATTATAGCAGGCGAAGAATCTGAGGATAAAGAAGAATGACATGGGATTGGAGTAGCTACTCTAGAAACACATATAAAGTACCTTACCAGTCAGTGGTATAAAGAGATAGTGGAATATCTCCTTACACTCAGTTGCCCTCCAAGTTGTGATAAAGTTAAATACAAAGCATTACGATTGAAATCGCAGAAGTACATAGTCACAAATGGCCGGCTATACTGGCGAGATCCCTCAGGCATCTTACTCCTGTGTCTCACAGAAAATGAAGTAGAGAGCATTATTGCAGAATTTCATGAAGGGATCTGTGGAGGTCATTATAGCTGGAGGGCCACAACTCATAAAGTTCTGAAAGCTGGCTTCTATTAGCCAAATATTTTTGGAGATGTTTTTGCCAGGGTAAGAGCATGTGATAAATGTTAGAAATTTGCTGAGAGACATAAATCAGCACCATTTCCCTTGATTCCAGTGCATGTGGATGAACCATTCAAACAATGGTGTATTGATTTTATAGGTGAGATACATCCTCCATCGAGTGGACAACATAAGTGGATTTTAACGGCCACTGATTATTTCACTAAATGGGTGGAAGCCATACCTGCAAGGAATGCTACAGATAGTGTGATCATAAAGTTCATGGAGGAAAACATCATATCCAGGTTTGGTTGTCCTACTAGGATAGTGACTGATAATGCACAGGCCTTCAAGTCTACAAAATTTATGTATTTCTTCCAGCAATACAATATCATATTGAGTCACTCTACTGCTTACTATCCACAAGGAAATGTCTTGGCAGAGTCTTCAAATAAGACTCTGGTGAGGGCCTTGAAGAAGACTATCAATGAAAATCAGTATAACTGGGATTCCCAATTGAAATTTTCTCTATGGGCTAATAGAATCACCAGCAAGAGAGCAACTGGAAAATCTCCCTATGAATTGGTATATGGACGAGCAGCAGTTTTTCCTGTACAGTTGGATTTACCAGTGGCCCGCTTCATGCAAGAAAGCCACGAGGAACCTGATGATATGATCGGGAAAATCAATCAATTAGTGGAATTAGAAGAAACACGGGGTCAGGTGAATCAGAGGTTAATAGAATATCAAGAGAAAATGAAACACATTTTTGATCAGCACGCAAAAGACAGGAAACTACAGATTGGTGATTTGGTGCTCAGATGGGATATCCGGAGAGCTGAGAAGAGAAAACATGGTAAATTCGACCCCCTCTGGTATGGTCCTTTCAAAATTGTGGAACAAAAGGGCAATAATACTTTCAGGTTGGAGAATTTATAGGGCGACTTGCTGGATGCCCCTGTAAATGGTCAATTTCTTAAACCCTATTTCCAGTTCCTAATCCAGCAGGGATAGCCTGATGTACTATACCGTATTTTAGTTTTTGTTTTATCTTTGTTCGAATAATGTTGGTGTTGTGATAAATTATGAAAATGGAGGTACGGGAGAGCGTAGTCCGTATACGGTGGATGAGATCAAGGGTCCGCAAGTTCTCGACACGTACGTGATGAACATGTCGTCCCTGTGTGGAGCCGATGTTGATCATAATTCATTTCCTATAAAATTTCACAGGAAATCTGGCCCAGAGCTCTCAAATTCCCCCCTTCAGCCTTGGAAAATCATTCTCACGCCCATCGTTACCATTTCCCACTTCCAAAACACCTCATAAAAGGCTGAAAATCCATATTTGAAATATTTAAAGCGTAGCTCCTTCGGCCCTAGCCCCTCTGTCTTTTCCTCCATGTAACCTGGACGCTAGACCAGGCGCTAGTCCGACGGGCACTTATCCAATATATATCGGGCGCATCCTAAGCCATCGATCTGTGCAGATCGAATGGCATTTGCTCATCTCTGTCGTGCCCATAGCCTACCTATTCACTGTCCGATCAAATCATAAATCAATGGTTCGCCGCCCATCCGCCCTGGTGGACCCCGCGCCCAACAACACCTTCTGAAACAGGTGGTTTATATCGCATCGCTTTTCAGCGGCAGGCGATATTCTTCAAAACTAAGCGATTCCACTCATTCCAAGTCACGTGTCCTCGCGTACGGCCCAAAAACCGCTCTCCATCGCGCATTATTGTTCGGTCAAAGTCATGTAGCGATATTCATCACAGTCGTCCGATCTGAGGGCCTTCATCCGACGATCGTCGCGCTCTGAATCTGCATGGGATTTAATGCAGGAAAATCACACCCCGGGCCAACTGTCCATCGTCCCCGACGCTCTTTCAACCGTCGATCTCCTCCTGAGATCGGACAGCCAAGATTTCATCATCCACACTGTTGACCCGGTCTTCCTCCACGTCATCATCCCACGTGTTTATCGCATTTCTTCCTCCGTCATTTATACATTACATTCATAGGTTTATTTTAATGTTCCGCATTATAAACTCTGGCCAGCCCTTCCGCCATTATTTCCACTGCATTTTCTTCGTCACCACCCTGCATGTTTCTGCCGCTTCATCACGTCGCTCTGTTACACAGTCGCTTCCATCGCATTGCCATCCTCCATGCGTTTGCGTCCTTCACAAATTTGTGTGTTTTGCAGGTTCACAGTGACAGGGAACTATCATCATTTTCAGCATCGATTACAAAAGCCGAAAACATGTCAAAGCACCAATTTTTCAGAGGCAGAATTCATGAAGAAAGTCCTGGGTAGCTACCGTGACATGACATCCATTAAAGAAACAGGGTTACACTTTGGCAAGCTTCCCAGCGTCATTCAAGGCACCGATTTCACAGATGAGAACATTAATGAAACAGCAGAGGAATATCAATGGATGGTGGAGGAATTCAGCGTTCGGCGTTGAATATTTTAAAGCTTAAATCAGGATTAGGAAGGCAAAGGGTACGAGACACAAAAAACAATGCCCTCCAGGTTTTATTTTAGCAAGATTTTCTTTCAGGAAAGGACAGAATGTTGATATGGTTATCCCTATACCGTGTTCCCGAAGAGATTTTCACCTAGAACATTTAAGTCAATTAGCAAAGCCACAGACTGGAATTGGGAAACAAGGACACAACATAGTCATTCAACAGTATTGGTGCAAATGTTTCCGCCATTTTGTTTTAATTATGCAAATTAAATGTTCATCACCTACCTCTTTTACTAGGTTTTGGTTTCTTCTATAAAAACGATGAAGAAACGCATTGTAGGGGTTCCAGATTTTTATCAGAAAATTATGCAGTGAAAGGATTTTTGCATACATTTTTTAAAATTCTTGTATGAAGGCTGAGATCCCATAGGGTCTCAGTGAGAAGGAGTTCTATCTGTCAAAGAGGATTCTGGTCTTTGGTATTTCACAGTCTGTAACTCTCTTTATTGTGTTATATTAATAGAACATTTCATTTCATCCATATTTCTTGTATCATGGTTTGGAATGCGAGTGGCTCACTGATTTCTGGTATGGATTCATCCTATTTGATGCCCATGCTCGGATCAGTCAAGCGCTTTAAATATGGCTCATGCATGATATTCTGTTCCATTACTCATCTAAACCGTGTTTTTGCTATATTAGTTGCTTTGGGAGGGTGCTTTTAAAATGCTATTATCATGTATGGATTCTTAGATTGGTAAGCCCATGCATGATGGTATTGTATATCTAGGTATCAGCTTAATGTTAACTAGTATCTTCTCAATATTTCTTTCACTGCATACACCTTCTGATAATTTATGTTTGTGAAGTATTTCTGAATCGGTCCTCTTTGCAATAAACTGTCTCTGAATCGTCTGTTGCTTTTGTATTAGAGTTCTGCATCTTTCCTCTCCAGTGTCTCTTTTCCTGTGTCAGTTTCTGAGAGTTTGGTCCCATTCTATTTTATTTCCCTGTTTACAGGAGATAGCATGTGAGCTGAAGCTGACAAGTTCACACATTATATTATATGCTCCTTGCTATGCTAAGATGTCCTAGGCACTGGTCTATCACAACTCTAGGCTGTCTCTAGGAGCTACAACAAGGGGTTTGTTTATGCCTCCTGCATTAAAAACTTATACAAAGTTATCATTTCCTGCCATAGTCAACATGAGTCGTGCTTTTTTTCAAGAGAATTTAACCTGAGTCGGCCTTTTTGCGGTGTCTCTTAACTCATTTTTCACTCGGCCTTCCCAATATTTTCAGTAGCTTGTTCTATCACATTAGATATTTTGGTCCTTTTCTCGTACTAGTTAGAGAAGGTCTCCACTGAATTCTTGCTGGTGGTTTTTTCTCTTATCGACCACGACATATTCCTCTGAGATTAAACCTATAGGCACACTCTAGCCCTATTTACATCATTGATAGGTGACCTTGCTCTCATCATTTGATGATCATCATGGGTCTTTGACTGAGTGTTTTCCCTTGTGTTCAACATCAGCTTACATTATCACACCTGGGATACGTGCAGTAACTTGATTTCCATTTGACCCTATTGGTGGATATCTCACCTCTTTGTTAGATTTCATTATTGGTTGGTTCATAGGGTTTCTGTCGTGAGCTAGCTTCATCTTGTGCATGTCGAAAACATACTTCGGGTTGGTTACTTCACTTTACTTCGTCTAATTCCTTCCAAATATTGGCCTGTGGGTTACACTCGCGCTAGAATGATGCGGGATGCCATAATTCCTTCCTTCCAACATATCTTTTCCCATCGACTCTGGCTCATTACTCTGGAAATAAGTTCTAGAGCCCTTTTTGTCAGTACCTTAGGGTTTGCAGTCATCAGTGGCAGACTCTTCGCTATCGACAGTGAGGATACATCATTTCCTCCTGATTGATAGATTCTTTCAATTGTTTGACTTCAAATCATTCATTCGCACTTGCTAGACTGGACTGGGGCACCTTGAAACTCATTATCATTATCGGTGGGTTGTCTCGCATTTATTAACGGTATACATCAATGACCGGTAATCAAATGATTTCTCACATGGTCGACTTCAGCTCATTTATTCCCATTGTGTAGAATTGTGCCATGGTGATCAGTGATGACCTCAGGTTTGCATCAGCGTTTTTGGTTCACTTTGACAGCTCCTTCGGTTTTTTGCTAGTGACACCATCCACCCTTATATGTTGTAGTTTCATCACAGCAGCATCTTATATGTTGGCTCTCGAGTTACATGTTGTACCATTTTTTCCACCTCTTATGATTTGGTACTTGGAGATTCTGTTGTGACTTTTGTGATCAGATATATGTTGCAACATCATTGATCAGTCTTCTATATGTGATACTTGGACCTGATTTTTGACTTATACTTCCGGGCAGTGATCAAATGATTCACTATGTACTTTACATTTCAGCTATAATTGTATCCATATTGGATCCGCTCTATACTTCATATGTAGACATGTTTTTCTTTCACTAAGCATGTGTATGCCCGCCTCATACATGAGCTATCTTTCTGATCTCTCTCACTGGTTTTTTTGCAGGCTGAAATCTGGTGAAGTCCTCTCTAGTCCTTGCAAGGTTCTTTCTATGAAAATAATACATTTCGGCCATCATGTACCCCTTTTGACCTCATATACTAGGGGGAACCTATTATAGCATCATTTATCACCATCATATACTTGATGACTTATACATTGGAATTGGGCAACTCTTCCCTTCATACTTGGACATATTTCTCATAAAATATTTTCTTAAAACCTAGACGTGACTCTGCAAAGACTTTTCTGCATATACACGTGAGTCCATACATAGAGAACCACATATGCCTTTTTAAAAATTAAAAATATATATTATTTCCCTATTTTGGAGGCGTGGTTTACGGTTGTTCCTATAACTTAACTACCCCATCACGTGGCCTAATTGTTCCCAATTGCAAAAAAATAATTTGAGGCAGTATAAAAGCCCCTCAAGGTAATGGCCTAATGTAGGAAGAGAGGGAGAAATATAGATATTATATGTTATTGGAGCCCTATCCAAGTCTGATATATTCCCTGTGGCTCCTGCACTTCCTAGATATTTTTAGGAAACCCTTGTTTCCTTGAAATGTTCACTCACCATATGTTAAATCCAGTGTGCACTAATATTGGAAGAAGTTTTGTGAGGTTATGAATGGACAAATCCAGAGGATGGTATGCTTGAAGTCCGTGGAAGATTTCAAGTGATCTCTCCACATTTGTTTATTTTACATGTCATTAATAAAAGAAGTGCCATCTTGTTCCTAATGTTTACGTGTCATTAATCTCTTATACATGTATAATGATCCTAAATTGGTCATTTATTATTGTTTTTATGAGATTATGCATTCTTTTCACTAACATCTAGAACATATATATGTTGTAAAACTAGGATTTTGTGTTTGTTCTTTTCTAGTTTGCAAGTTTTGAAGCACAAAGAGTTGCAAGGGGTTTGCACCCCACGGGATCTACTACAACCGAAGGATATATAGGTAAGGTCTGCAACCTTTAGTTTCTAGTTTAAAGTATAGAAGTTGGTTAAGTGAGTCCTTCTTGTAATTGCATGCCCCTGATCTATGAAGGTGTATCAACCCAAGAACTTAGGGTAACATTACCCGCAATCGAAGATAAAATATTTCAATTCAAGATTTAATAAATTGCTCAATAAAATTCCTGCTACAATAGTTCCTGGTGCAGAAGTTCAAATTGAGTGGTATATTTCATCTCTTCCATCTAATATAGCTATTTTTGTTGATAGAGAAAAAATGGAAACACTTGCAGAAAATATGAAAGAATCTCTATTTGTAGAGAAACGAATAACCACTCTTGAGAAAAAGAATTATCAAGAAGATCGAAAATCAAAGAAGGTATCTTTCAAATATTATTATAAAACAAAGCTGCCAAAAGATCCTTTTGACGTAGAAGGTCTTCAAAAAGTTTTGAAGACAATGAAAAACGAGATGGAAGATATCAAGAAACAAGTCGCTGAAAATGCTAGCTCAAAAAATACTTTCAGAAACTTTAAGAAAGGTCAGTCCTCTAATACTCAACCTCCAAATATCATATCTAATGTTGAATCTTATCCAGAAACAGAGGAAGAGAAAACAGAGCAAGAAGAAGATGAATAAGAAGAAGAAGTTGAACTAAATGGAATGTGGGATTTCATCCTACCAAATGAAGAACAACATGAAGCTTTACCTGTGAGCACAAGGAGCAAAAATACTACTGAAGCAACGCAGAAAAATCAACAGCAAAAGATTTCATCTCCTGCTAAGGATAAATCAAGAAGGTATTAGGGGAATTTTGAGGTCTAAAATGGGCCTCCTAAGAAAAATGTATAACCAAAAGAAAATTTGTAAGAACCAATAGGATTCAAGATGATGATGTCAACCATGTGGAATGATTCACCATTTTTTAAGTAAAAGGGTAAAAAGCTTAAAAAATAATAAAATAATAAAACTTCTTTTTCAACTTTTATTTTCAAATTATTCTAAAAGTTTTTACTCAAATTTCAAGCGGGAGTACTCATTGGATGAAAAATTTAATTCCTCATCGAAGGAGTACCCATGATGCATACTTTCAATGGACCCTGCGATGCGAAAAATGAGAAATAAATGAAAAAATGTGATTGCAATCATGTTTTTCATCTATTTCTCTGTTTTCGTGTAGCAAGGTCCATTGAAAGTATGAAACATGGTTACTCATTAGAGGAGGAATTAAATTTTACATCCAATGAGTACTCCCGCTTGAAATTTGAGTAAAAAATTTGGGAGATAAGTTGAAAATACGAGTTGAAAAATTAGTTTGTTCTTTTTTCCCTCTAAAATTTGATTATGTCATTAAATCTTATTTTATTATTTCCACTATTATTTTATAATTTCCTTACGAGGCCCATTTTATACCTCAAAATTCCTCTAATGGACTTCAAAGGCTACACAAATAAGTCTCGTTACTTCATATACTCTACCTGCATCTAAGACAATGGTAGTCTCAGACACTATTGAGTATAATGTAGTTGAAGATATGAAGAAAACCAGGGTCGACATTTCAATTCACGAGCTTACTAAATTAAAACCGCAACATAAAATCTTACTTAGAGACTTAAATGTGGTTCCTACTTCAACCTTACCTGCTTCAGCAATAGTACAATCTGCTAATGAAATGGGTAAGCCAGCTTCCCCTTCAACTAAAATAGATGCTACAAAATTGATTATGATAGGTAAACAATCCATCTCTCATACTCTCCCATTTCTCTTAACCTATGAGATCTATAATAAAAATGGTCATAATTGTTTAATAGATTCAGGGGCTTTCTCTAATATAATGCCAAAATCGGTCTGTGCTAAGTTGAACATAACTCCTTAGATTTCCCTTGTTCATATAGTACAAGTTGATAGAACCAGAGTAGAGGTGGTAGGCGAAATAAATTATGCTTCCATCAGATTTTCATCAAATCCCAAGGTTACTCAAATAATTAATATATTGGTGGCTGATATTCCTGAGTTTTACGGTTTAGATTTAAGTCAAGATTGGTCTGAAAAACTTCATGGGTATTTTTCAATAGACTGGTCGCATATATGGCTACCATATAATGGAAAGCCAAATCAAATTTGGGTAGACCGTGAAAAGTTCATGAAGCATACAGTCACCGATCTTGAAGGAGTAAATGAGTCAGTAGCATTCAATAAAAACATTATTGGAAACTACTCAGCAGATTTATTTTTTGGAAACTTCAATGCTCAACCATCACCTTTATTTGATAATGCAGTTGTTTCTCAGATCGAAATCTTTTCCCAAACAGATAATTCCAAATATATAAATTTGGTAGATAGAACAGTAGTTAATTCTTTATTTTGAACTCTTTATTTTGACGGTTCTAAATCTGAATATGGTGCAGGCACAGGCTGTATTTTAATAAACCCAACAAGAGAAAAAACCATGTTAGCCTATAGACTAGAATTCAATTGTACAAACAATATAGCTAAATACAAAGCATTATTCCAATGTCCGTACAAAGCCATTGATCTTAATATCAAATATCTGAAAGTCCTAGGAGATTCAAAAATCATTGTTAGATAGGTAAGAGATACCATTCATTGTAATTCTATACATTTAAAGCATTATCAATCATTACTCCAAGAATTAACCATTCATTTCTTAGCCTTTAACATTTCTTCTGTACCTAGAATGTTGAATGCTAGTGTAGATCTACTGGCTAACATAGCATCAAAGTTAATTACATCTCAAGAATTTAGTCCCAATAGATTTTCAATTGAAATAATTTTTAGACCATTTGTTCCTAATAATATTACCAATTGGAGAGTATTCAATGATGATTCAGATATCATAGATTTCTTAACATCTGAAGGATCTTATGATAGCCAAATTTTGGATGAAAATGAACATGACATTCAGAATAAGAAAGAACAAGATGAAAATCCTATTCCTAAATCTATTGTCAAGTTAGAAGATCTATATGATCTAAAAGATAGGTTTAAAATAATTACTAACTCAAAAACACAAAGCTCTACCTTAAGATTTGAGTTAGTAAATCTAGGAACTGATGAAAAACCTCAAAATGTCAATCTAGGTCTTGGTCTATCTTCCGAAGAAATATTATCATTTATCAGATTGTTTAGAATGTACAAAAGTGTCTTTTCTTGGGATTACACTGATCTTAAAACATATGAAACTTATGTGATTCAACACACAATTCCTATGATCTCAGAAGAAAAACCTATACAGCAGAAATGGAGGAAGATTCATCCAAATATGGAAAATCAAATCTAAACATAGCTGAACAAACTCCTCAAGGAAAAAGTCATCTTTCCAGTCAGGCATGCTAAATGGGTATCAAATTTGGTACATGTCAAGAAGAATAATGGCGATATTAGAATTTTCATTGATTTTAGGAATTTAAATCAAGCTTGTTAGAAGGACAACTTTCCATTACCAACCATGGAACAAGTACTGCAGAAAATAGCTGGTTCTGAACTTATGTCCTTTCTAGATGGATTCTCGGGATATAACCAAATTCTCGTACATCCAAATGACAGATTGAAAACTACGTTTAGGACTAAATGGGGAACTTACGCCTATCAAAAGATGCCATTTGGATTAATTAATGCAGGTGCCACCTTTTAGAGAGCTATGGACAGAGGTTTTAGGGGGCTCATAAATAAATCAGTGGTTATTTATTTAGTTCACATTACATCATTTTCTAAACAAGTAACCAATCATATGAATTACTTAAAGCAAGTCTTCGAGCATTGTAAAATGTATGGCATATCATTAAACCCAAACAAACCATTTTTGCATTAGATGAAGGAAAACTTTAAGGACTAATTGTGTTGAAAAGAGGAATCTATATTGATCCTAAAAGGATTGACAAAATTAAAAGAATTCCTTTCCCTCATAACAATAAAGCTATGCAGTCGTTTCTTGGGAAAATTAATTTTGTTAAAAGGTTTGTCCCTAACTTTTCACAAATATTTTTACCATTACAGAACATGATTAATAAAAAAATATATCTTTAAATGGGGACATAATGAAAGAGAAGAATTTGATTTAATTAAACAATCCATTGTCAATGCCCCATTCCTGACTACCCCCAGTTTTCTTAACCCTTTTACTTTATACACTTTTTCATCAAATGCATCATAATTTGTTGTTTTAACACAGCTTAATGACCAACAAATTGAAGCACCAATATCATTTTTCAGTTCCAATTTTCAAGGTGTAGAACTAAATTACACATCTGTCGAAAAGAAAGCATTTGTTATCTTTAAGGCTCTAAAGCATTTTAGGCAATTTCTCCTAAAAATCACACCAAAATCATAGCTCCATTCTCTGTAGTGAGACAACTATTGATGCAAAGAGAATTAGGGGAGAAAAGGGATATCTAGGTTACTTCTTTACAAGAATACAATGTAGAAATTAGACCCTCTAAAATTATTAGAGGGCAAGGTTTTTGCAGAATTCTTACAGGAGCATCTCATCTATCATCAGAAAAAGATTCAGGTAACAATGTGCAAATATCATAGGTAAGCCTCAACGATGCACAGTATCAATACATTGATCTCATATTTTATTTGAAGAATGGATATGCTCCGAATCAACTCAATTACAAAACAAAACGGGCTTTGAGATTAAAGGCCAAGCAATATGAATTAATCAACGATGTATTGTTTAGGAGAAATTTTGATACTGTACTACTAAGATTCTTAGAAAATCTGAAACAGAGAAAGTCTTGCAAGAACTCCATGATGGAGCAGCTGGAGGACATTCTGGAGGAAATACGACAGCACACAAAATCCTGAATGTAGTTTACTATTGGCCTACACTTTTCAAAGATGCTCATGAATATGCAAGAAAATGCAAAGTGTGTCAAATTTCATCTGGAAGACAAAGGAAGCCAGCATTCCCATTACAACCAATCAATATAAAACAACCTTTTGAACAATGGGGATTAGACATAATCGTTGGGATTGTTCCTAACTCTTCCAAACAGCATAGATATATTCTCACAGCTACAGATTACTTTACCAAATGGGTGGAAGAAATTCCATTAAAGGTAGCCAACTCTGAGAATATCATTGATTTCATCGACCAAAATATCATAACTAGGTTTGGCTTTCCTACTTCTTCAATGTTTGATAATTCATATTAATTCTTAGGAACTGCTATGATGGAATTTGCAATCAAAAGAGGTTTTAAACTTAAGTATTTTGTGAATTATTATCCGCAAGGAAATGGTTTAGCAGAATCTACAAATAAGAACTTGATTACAATAATCAAAAGAGTTGTTGATCGAAACCAACGAAATTGGCACAAGTCATTAATCTTTTCTCTTTGGGCAAATCGAATAACTCAAAAATATTCTATTGGCACTTCTCCATTCAATCTTGTTTATGGAAAAGAAGCTGTACTTCCTACCAACGTAGTTATTCCCTCTCTTTCCTTAGTAAAATTTATTGATGAATCTCCTGCTTCTTCTTTACAAATTAGACAATGTCCAATTCTTAAGTTAGAAGAAGAAAGAGAAAAATCTAAACATACTCATGAACATCATCAACAAATAGTAAAAGCCTCATTTGATTCAACTTTTCTTACTCCAAAAAAATTTCAAATTGGTGATCTAGTATTGAAATGGGGCAAAGCGCATGAGGAAAAAGGTAAACACACGAAGTTTCAAAAACTTTGGCTAGGTCCATTTCAAATAATTGAAGAAATATGCCCATTGACATTCTTATTGCAATATCTATCAAGCAAAAGACATTATTTTCCTGTTAATGGGCATATTTTTAAAAAATACTTTTCATAGGAGGTAACCCCTTCTATTCCTTGTATACTAGTGTCTTTTTCTTTTCCTTAGAAAAATAAAAGTTTCTTAGTATAAATTTTTGGCTTTTCAAAATAAAATCTTAGATGATCCATTTTGATTTATCGCTTATAGAAATAAGAAGTGTTAAGGAAACAATCAAAATATTTGAAAGACTAAAAGATTTTATTTCTACTTAAAGATGCAATTTCACTGAACTTATTTATTCTTTGATGAACTCTCATCCTTATATAGCATGATTATTATGTCATCAGTCAAGAAAAGAATCTTCAACATAGTAAAGAATCTTTTACAGAAAAGCAATCTAAAACTCAACATTATCATCCAGAATCCTCAAAAGGACCAATGATTCACCCCATCCGGGAAAAATTATTAATTTTTGAAAGGAATTCAAAAAATATTATAACTAGAAAAGATTAAAAGATAATAAGTCTCATCACGAGCTTGTTTACCATGTTCATAGGGAAATAGTTAAACTGGCATTACCAATATTGCCCACCAAAATAGGGTAATGACTTGAGATTATATCAAAAGGAAAAGGGGTCTCATCAAGAGCCAGTTTGATTAGTTTAATTACAACTAGTGAATGGCATTGTCATCATTTCGTTACCAAGCCAAGAAAATGGCTTTTAAGTAAATAAAAATATGATACAAAAATAAAAGTTTCAAAAAATTAGAATTTGTTTTTGGAAATTGTAAGAAACACTGGATGGAATAGAGAATCATTGTTGGATAAAAGGTAACCCTGCGAAAAGCCTAAATTGCTTATTGGAATAGAGGCTCCACCTGTGATAAAAGAGTAAATATTTATAAAGTTGATCTGTAAGAGCCACCTGCTTTATCTTTTTAAACTAAGTAATGACTGATATAGATAATCATACATATATCTTTAAAACTGGGATTCTTGTGAATTGTAAATAAGAGAAATTTAATTTCTTAGTAAGATATTATTTGTTTGAAATGCCTTCCTACAACTATTTTTATTTCAAAAAAGGTCTAGAAATTTCAAAAAGTTAGTCAGAGATAGCTGGTTCTCCCAAGTGAATTTCCAATTGTTGTGTTATACAACACCCCCCATTTATTTTAATAAATGGGGACCCTTTAGAAATAATTAGGAAATCCATTTTCATTTATTTTTAGCTTTAAAACAAAAACAAAAAATAGGAAATAAAGTTTTCTTTGTACTTTTCCGCTTTAGTGCATCGCAAAACGCATAGCTTACAACCCAAAAGACTTGCAATCCATTAAGTCACGCGAGCTACAAAACGTGCTAAGCCTTTTCGGAAGTTATTTTAAAAACTTGCAAATTCTTCAATCATCGTTATATTTTTTTATCTCATCGCACCTCATTTAAAACGATCAAATTATAAAGCAATTCAGTATAAGTTTCGATTATGCGGACCCTATGAGCCAAAAAAACAATAAATATAAATCTCTAAAGTCCCATAAATCATGGCCACTTGACTTCTTGAATGTGTAATTTTCATTTCGCACAACTTAACCAAAACCAAATTCGTTTACCACATAAGAATTGAGATGTGTGATTTGCACAGATCGCATTTCGTAGAATTTATGGGTAAACAGCATAAATGATAAAAGTTATAAGTTGTGATATGCGAACTAATGGAATTTAATTACTCAAGCATGTGAAATGACTTATGTTGTATCAAACTGAAATCTGAGATTTAACGTCTTAAGTTGATTGATAGCTACATGCGAAGGTGTAAGAGATTTGATTTTGAAATTATAATCGATGATTAATATCATATTTAATAGATTCATATCTCTTCGTGCATGTTTGATTTAAACTATGGATTTGTCTCTTTGTTCTCTATACTTTTAATGTTCTCTCTGTTTACTTGAAATTAGGAAACCATTTAATGGAGTGAGGAAGATTGTAATGAATAAAAAAGGAAAAGAGATTGCTCAAACGCTGACTACTGAAGACTCAGACATGTCTCCCCTATTTTCAGACACCACCTGCAACAAGGATTATGGAAGTTCATAATGGGAGGAAATGCATAAGATTTTCTAAGACGAAAATCCAAGGTTAATAACCAAAGTCACTACAACAAGCACGACAGTTACTTCAGATGCGACGTACTTCGATGCTGCATGTTCATTCGTCCACAAGGTAGCCACAAGGCAAAAAATTCTCCCTTATATAGACATGGTTAAGTGGGAAATTGACCACTTAAACATAGAAGACAGAACATTTAAATATTCGAAGGGAGAAAATATAGGGCCATTCAAGGCAGAATATTTGCAAGCAATGTACCATCTACCCTCCTTGCAGCAGAAATATGAAAAAGCTTTTTTGCAAATCTTTAGAGCAGAGCACCCATACCTCATGAAAGTCATAAAAGAATGGAAGGAAGACTAGAGAAAGCTAAAGTGAGATAAACTCAGTACGTACTCAATTTCCCAAATTCCTTACCCTTACTGCTATGTTGCTGGTATGTTGTGTAGATTGTTTTCAAAACCGGATACCAATAGGTTTTCAGGTGATTGGGTCCCATTAATTGATGCAATCATCAATTCCTTAATTTTGAATTGGGAAAATATCCTATCTGACAATTTAGCCAGACATATCATGGAGTATAGGAATAAAAGGAGTGTTTCATCTAGAGAAATACCTCCCTTTTATATGGGTGCCTACGTCATGGACGCAATATGCTTTTCTTCTAGTTTTCCTACCATGGGATGGAAATGGACTACCCAAGACTGTAATATTCCCAATTAGCCCAAGCTAATGGGAATATTAATTTTTGTTTTACTTCTCTGTTTCATGAATAAATGTGTAAAGGAGGATTATAAAAACTCCTAAAACAACAAATAAATCAATGCCACATGTGAACAAAGCTAAATCTGGGCTATGTAAATAAACACCCTTATGTGTGAAAGGGATTGAATCATTTGACTGGGTCAACCATGACCAAATCAACAACGTTGTCTAGAAGGAGTGATCCTCATTGAGGCACAGCGCAGTTTTAGTTGGAGGTGGCTCATGTGAAAGGAGCTATTTCAATGAGATGGTTTAGGGTTTTGCAAGCCCTCAAACTTATAAAAGGAAGGGGAGGACAACAAGAGAGGGGTTTTTGATGTGATTACATTTTTCAGAGTTTATTGTTTGTTTAGACATATCTCATTCTCCTTGCTGTTTAGCAGAGAATAGTCATGTTTAGCACAAGGATTTCCTATTTAGGAATCCCATCTCTTTCCTTAAGAGGCCTCTAGGAAAGGATTTGAATTTCTTTTTCACTATTAGGCTGAAGGCCAAGCTTCTACTTCCAACTACAATGCAGATCTTGTTTAGTGTTTGGTTGTCTTTGTAAGCTACAGCAAGTGGAGGCTATATCTACTCAGATCTAGGCCAATCTGGTGCCTCTTTTCAGTGGGAAAGTCTTATATTCCATTGGAAAGAGTGTATTGGATCATTGAAGCATCAGATCCACATATTGGCATCAGGCCAAACTTATCTTAAACCATACAAGTAGTTTTTCTTCCATACCTGCGTTTTTCTGCAGGTGTTGTTGCAGGGACTTTTGGCATAACATTTTGGAGGAGTGTTTGTCATGTGTTGGGGATCTTCCCTTCACCTTTGACATCCATTGTAGAGGGTTAAGATATTGTATACATCAGATCATATATGAATATTCCTGTAAATATGAAGATTTATGCAAATCTGCAGCTTTAGATCTCAGATCTACTCCATGTGCTTCATGTATTGCTGAAAACCCCAAGGGGTATTTGAACTAGAGACTTTATAGTGTATGGATATGTCATAGATCTGAATTTTCATGCATTATTTTTCTCTAGATATAAGTTTTAATCAACAGTTGTTGCAACATAAAAAAAAATAACACTGTCAAGGCAGTTTCTGCTCATTTGTATGGTTGATGCAACTCTTTTTGAGGATATTTCTTCATTGGAGACTTCTATTTGTTGTTCTACATTATATGTGCTTCATTATACATCTAATTTGTTGTTATAAATGCTAAAGAAGGGTCTCCATATTGGCCTCTTGCAAATATCTTGATGATTTGCATTATTTTAATGCTTAACTATTTAGTATTGTTGCATGTTCCCTTTTGGGATATTACAGTGGTATCAAAGCGTCATATTGGCACAACCTGTGAATTTGGAGAAGCCAATATGTCTTTTCAAATGAAGGAGAGATAGAAGAAGAATATTTATTACAATGAAGACAAAGAAGACAATGGTAAACCCCTTTTTCTGGAAGAATGAAAGGGAAAGAGTTCTCAAAAACTCTATTCCAAACTATGCATGAGATGAAGAGTGAAATTAGGGGAATGAGGAATGAAAGACATGAAGATCCTTTGGAGAGATTTGCACATGAAGGAAGCCCCAGTTCTTCACATTATGTGTGTGAGCATTAAACCACACAATCAGATCTACAACGTTGTAGCATGCCTACATTTCTAGAAAGAGAAGAAGCAGAAGGAGAGACACCGAAAGAGGAGAAACTTGGCAAAAATCTCCAAGAATATGAATCTCAATCTAAAATATTCAAAGACAATATAAGATTCCTAGATTTTTTTCAACTTAAATAAGAGAGAAGATCCAGCAGATTCATGAGAAGAAGAGGATGCATGCAGCACACTTTGGGTAGAACCTTTCTACCTACATTTGATGGATCACCTGAGAGCTTAGCCAAGTCTTGGGTAAAGAAGCTAGACACATATTTCTAGTTGCATCACGTTTAAGAAGAAGAAGCCATAAGAGTAGTAGCACTACACCTCCAAGGTAAGGCTTATGCCTAGTGGTTATTTGAATCATCTTCATTGAGAAATGTAAATATCTCTACTTATGCAAAGTTCACTAGGAGGTTAGTGAAAAGATTTGATTTTAAGCCATCTGAAATTTCTTTGGGTGAGAAAACTAAGCCCAAGAATTCAGAACCTCTGCATGAGGTGGAGGGATCCATGAAGAAAAATCCATTCCAGAACATTGTTGAGGGGGTTAAATATATGCTACATGATGTGCCAAGGGAAAAGACCCCACTTTAGCAAGAACATTCTTCTCAATAAGAAGACATGAGTGTTCCTTTTTCAAGGAGAGATCAAGAGAAAGGATCTCTTGTTGATGAGGTATGCTCCATTGATGAGGAGAAGAAATAAGAAGAGATAGAAAGATCCTCTAGCGTTGTGACAACAAAAGGAGATCTATTTTTATTGGGAGATGGAGATAAAGAAATTTCTTCCACTAGGAGGGATCTTGTATCTTTGCAAGAAGGCCCCAAGGATCTTACACATGAAGAGAATGAGCAGCATGTGTCTATGATGATAGACAATGCGGCAAAACAATGGAGGTAATGTGCTCCAACATTGCATACAGTTTTGGGAACACACACTGTGACAGATCAACCCTTTGTGATCAAGACACTTGACACAAAGGGATGATGGGTGTTCATGAGTTAACTACATCCAAAGGAGGCACCTTAGACTGTGAGGTCTTGTAGAAGGTAGGGGAAGAAGAACATAGGAAGGATCGCAACGTTGTTATGATAGGAGGCGATCCTCTATTACATAGAGAATAAGATGGGGAAATTTCTCCAATTAGAAGCACTCTTACATCCATAAGAGTGATGCCCCATTATTATTAGACTTCCACACAAAAATCAGAGATGGATTTGTGCAATGGAAGTATTCATAAGATGTTCCCATCTATTGTTCACATGGGAATAAGCCATGAGACATCATTATCTTGTGGTATACCACCTGATTCAGATTTGGTGAAAGATGTTTCATGCATTGATGCTCCTTTCATAGATCCAAGGAGGAAGGGAGCACTAGAAGACCACACAACAACGTTGAGAGGTTGGGGAAAGCTCAAAGAGGGAAAGTATTTTTCCCTTATCACCATTATCCATTCTCTCATCTCATACTACGCTAAGAAAAGATGCTGCAAGGATGAAGAATGACACCATCATGGAGTAAGGAAGGCAATCCTTGACTATGGATAATCAGGAGACAAACTTGTTTGTAGAGCACTCTTCCATACATGAAGAGAGATGGTGGTCACACATGCATACTTTGGCAAAGCCAAATATGTTTTGGATAGATGATAGCCTTCCATGGGATACTAACTTCCAAGAACTTCCATTTTCTTTTGAGCATGTGCATGTGCAAGGAGGGCAGCAAGGAAGGGATGGCAACCTTCCACCTTATACCTTTGGCATGGGAAATGTCAAGGAGGAGAAAAATGGGAGGCATGACCTTCCAAAATACACCTTTGACATGGGAAATGTCAAGGAGGAGAGCAACAACATGGCAGACATTTCAGATGACACATTATCAGTGTTGTAATACTTGGGAAAATTAGATCCATATTGGAAATCCCAACTGTTGGTGGAATATTCCAAGGATCTTCACATTTGCATGGTTATTGATGACTTGGTACATGATGAAAGCTATTCAATACTAGATGGATTCATCTATAATCATGGTAGGATATTCTTGTCTAGAGCCTCCAAGCTCAAGAAGAAATTACTACAAAGGGCTTATGAAGAGTTTTATTTCAGCCACACATATTCCATGAAGCTCAACAACATCATATTGAGGAGCTACTATTGGGAGGGATTTGAGAAATAACTATATCATCATTGTCAAAGATGCATCAACCTTGTGGAGATGGATCAGCAACATAAATCTATGAGAGAGTTAAATCAGCCCTCTCTTTATCTCTTTGAGGAAGAGGATAGATCTATGCATCACTCCATTGATATGAGGAGGATTGTTGGTGAAGAACATGCTCTTGTTACACATGTTTTATATTCTAATTTCATGCATTCTTCCACCATGTTTATACTGGCCATGACTCCAAGGAGGAGTATTATATCTTGTAAGCCTCATGGCCAATATTGGGGCACAAAAATTTCTGAATTTGGCCACTCCCTTAGAGGAAAAAGGGAGATTTTGCAACATGATGGGTGCTTCCCCAAGGCACCAAATATATCTCACACTTTCAGCCATGGTGATATGGTATGGGCAGCAAGTAAATGGTGCGAAAACCACTTACCACATCTAGATCTGATGCAGGCAAGAGATGCTATGTGCTGGTTCTACATGTGAGACTATGACCCAACTCCATATGCACAATTTTCTGTTTGTATGAACATTGTTTTGATCCCGTATATTGATGATGTACTTGTACTTTTTATGGGGATGTATGGAGGAAGGAGGGAAGGTATGCATGTTCCCTATGGGATGGCTACTCTCCATATACTTTATGTTTCATATTTCAGGGAGAGAATTGGGAAAACCATGTTTGTTTCATGTGATCTATTGTCTCCTTATGGGATGAGTTATTTGCATCTCATGAGAAATTTGGAGGAGAAAGTAATGGATGGATGGTTTGGTGAACACTTGGCTTATGGAGGAAGCTTAACTCATGTTGGTGTCACCAATGGAGGAGGAGATGAGTTGCAGCACTCACCTTATCAGTTGCTTGAGGACAAGAAACATTTTGGAGGGGAGGACTGTAATATTCCCAATTAGCCCAAGCTAATGGGAATCTTCATTTTTGTTTTAATTTTCTGTTTCATGAATAAAAGTGTAAAGGAGGATTATAAAAACTCCTAAAACAACAAATAAATCAATGCCACATGTGAACAAAGCTAAATCTGGGTTATGTAAATAAACACCCTTATGTGTGAAAGGGACTGAATCATTTGACTGGGTCAACCATGACCAAATCAACAGTGTTGTCTAGAAGGAGTGATCCTCATTGAGGCACAACGCAGTTTTAGTTGGAGGTGGCTCATGTGAAAGGAGATATTTCAATGAGATGGTTTAGGGTTTTGCAAGCCCTCAAACTTATAAAAGGAAGGGGAGGACAACAAGAGAGGGGTTGTTGATGTGATTACATTTTTCAGAGTTTATTGTCTGTGTTATAGGTCAATTTGGGCACCATTCCCAATGACTTGGTTAATTGGAAATCATCTCCAGGACCAATGATCAAGGCTCTAGCATTCCCTATCATTTCAGTTGCTACATTCCCTAAGACAAGAAACAAGACAAATCAAGCAAGACTTTCATCAAGCAAAGGTTTCCATGGTTTGAAGCTTATTATTTAGCATATGAGAGCTCACCAACGTAGGCTCTAAGGGGCCTAAGTGCATTACATATGCAGGGAGCCCCATGCAAGGCTACTTTGCAAAGCACTTCCCGACATTCATAGGTGCATTGGTCACATTGGGAGTGAAATTATCATATTGTTCCAGAATCTCCACTTAGCCAATGCCTTCTAGAAGAGTTCACATGTGTCAAGCTTTGGATCCAAGTGTCCATTTGACATCTACATGAATGGAAACATGTATTGCCTATTTTATGAAAGCTATTGATTGCAAAACAACCT
The DNA here is from genome assembly GCA_034641835.2 of Pinus albicaulis. NCBI lineage: Eukaryota > Viridiplantae > Streptophyta > Pinopsida > Pinales > Pinaceae > Pinus > Pinus albicaulis. Next base: position 1,506,819,562 of record CM076581.1, on the reverse strand, counting down.
ACAGTTCATCTATAAATTGAACACAGATCTAAGTGTTTGAGAAGGAATAATTTGAGTAGAGAAATGCTGGAGAATTTTCAATTGAGAGCTTGGTTTGTGAAGCTATTGTTGGAGAGATTTATGCTATGATGAGACTTGGGAACTTTGTTGGAAGGTCACTTCAAATCAGTCACTAGGTTGTAATCTCTCCTTCTATCATCAATAAATAGTACTACTTATTTTTCCCTATATGCATCTGTATTGGCTTTGATTTTCCATATTGAAAGATCTTGGTTGATGTATATGGTTTATGCTTTACTGATTTAGCTAAATAGCTTGAATAGATATCTATATTATTGCATATTTTTCCGTTTCAGTGTTCTTTCTTGCAGGAAGCATTCAGCCCAAAAAACCGTTTCAATTTGAAGCTGCAACAGAAGCGACAAAAGGAGCCATTTGGAAGCGACTGAACAAGCCTCCAATCCTCTCTGTGTATCTATTCTGAGTTAGGAAAAATAGTCGTATAGTCTTTCACCTATTGTTCTAGAATAGCACCTATCTAGGGAAGCATGATTTATCCGTAATTCACAATTATGGCCCAACTGTTTAGACATATCTCATTCTTCTTGTTGTTTAGAAGAGAATAGTGTTGTTTAGCACAAGGATTTCCTATTTAGGAATCCCATCTCTTTCCTTGAGAGGCCTCTAGGAAGAGCTTTTCATTTCTTGTCCACTATCAGGATGAAGGCGAAGATTCTACTTCCAACTACAATGCAGATCCTGTTGAGGGTTTGGTTGTCTTTGTAAGCTGCAGCAATTGGAGGCTAGATCTACTCAGATATAGGCCAATTTAGTGCCTCTTTCTAGTGGGAAAATATTATATTCCATTGGCAAGAGTGTATTGGATCATTGGAGCATCAGATCCACATCGTGGAATCAGGCCAAACATATCTTAAACCCTACGACGCATTTTTTCTTCCAGATCTGAGTTTTTATGTAGGTGATGTTGGAGGGAATTTTGGCATAACATTTTGGAGGAGTGTTTCTCATGTGTTGGGGATCTTCCCTTTACCTTTGGGATCCATTTCATAGGGTCAATATATAGTATACATAAGATCATATCTGAATATTCCTGTAAATTTGAATATTTCTACAGATCTGCAGCTTTAGATCTCAGATCTACTCCATGTCATTCATTTATTTTTGAAAACCCCAAGGGATATTTGAAGTAGAGACTCTATAGTGTATGGATCTGTCATATATCTGAATATTCATGCATTATTTTTCTCTAGATCTAAGTTGTAATCAACAGCTATTGCAGCATAATAAAAATAATGTTGTGAAGGTAGTTTCTGCTCATTTGTATGTTTCCTGCACCTATTTTTGAGGATATTTCTTCATTGGAGACTTCTATTTCCTGTTCTACATTGTGTGGGCTTAATTATACATCTGATTTGCTTTTATAAATGCTAAATAAGGGTCTCCATATTGGCCTCTTGCAAATATGTTGATGATCCGTGTTATTTTAATGCTTAACTATTTATTATTGCTGCATGTTCCTTTTTGGGATATTACAAAGACCCTAGCCAAATCCACATTTACCATAGAGCCCTTTGGGATTTTGACTTTCATCTGCATTTTTATAAAATTTTCCATGGAGTCATGTTGCCTATGCACCAAATTATATTCAATGATAAAGCCTCCAAAGAAGCTAGTACAGATATTCTTTCTGTGACTAGATGGTTTGTAAAGGAGAATTTTACATATATCAGAGTATTTGGGAGTTATGCTTCTCCCCACATCCTACCATATTATGTTCCTGATAAGTTACTTGCAAGAGAGATAGCCTACCAAACCTTTGGTGCCAGGTATTAGTAAACAACTGAAAGATGCTAAGAAGGTCGTTTGGCCTAATTTTCCTTTACAGTGTTGTACTTTTGCACTTTTTTATATTGGCCATACCTACAAGGAGGTTTCAAATATTAATCTATTGAATTTGGTAGTAATTCCAAAGAGGTTGTATGATCCACATAATGTAATTAAAAATTACATCACATAGCTCAAAATGAAGCCTTTCGTAAAGGAAATAGACGGATTTGATGATCTCTTCCAAGGCATGGAAAAGTTTTCAGATATAATTAAGTTTGCAGCCAATCAACTTAGCCAAGATGATTTGGAATCCTTCCAAATATAAAGAAATAAGAGATTGGAGAGATTTCCTCTCAACTTGTTAACTATTAAGGATGTCAAAAGACCTACTCCAAGTATTAACTTGGATAATGAAGCAAAAGACATGTCGAAGGATGAGTCGGGTCAATCAGAGCATTAATCTCACAATTCAAATCATTATGAAAATGAAAATGAATCCAGAAAGGATAGCCTTGAAAAGATAATTGATCAGGTAATCCAGGAGATAGAGATGCAGGAGAAAAGAGAAAGTAATGGAACAGAGTTGAATTCTCATGAAGTTCAGCACAGTCATGACACACTTGATCAGTTAGTAAAGTCCCAAACAAAGAATTTGATTAGTGAATGGGATGAGTTTTTTGAAGCAATAAAAACTCCCAAAGCCAATCCCAATGTTGATCAAGTAACTAGTTTTCAAACACCTAAACATTCCCAGAAGATAGTGGAAATTGTTAATCCACTACAGCAAGTTCCAGAAACTCATGATCGAGAGATCATACCGGCCTACCCTACAGAACAAATAGTTTTACAAATTGAGTAAATTCCTTCACTAGACATATTCAACAGTCCTAGCCATAAGGTTGTAGTCAATATAAATAAAAGGAGAAGAATTGATGAAACAGTCTCAAACCTCTTAAAGGAATTTGTTGACGTTTAAAGATGGGATCCTACTGTCCTCGAACATTTAACTAAATTATCACAGTATGCAGGGGAATACGCTATTTCCATTATTGATAAAGCTACCGAGGTTAAAATGTTGTTGAAGCAAAAGGAAGACAAAATACAAGAATTAGAGAGACTGTTAGATGAATAAAATTCTAACTCCAATGAGAAAATGAAATCAAATATGGCCCGATTTCAAAAAGATTTCGAGAGTCTTAAATTGTAGCATCAAGAAAAAATCACTGAGAAGCAAGCACAACTGGAAGCAACAATGACCAGGTTACAAAGGCAATCGCAATTAGAGCAATTCATAAAAGAAGCATTGGATGTAAATGCTAAGTTAAAGCAGCAACATGAAATATTTTTCCAACAAGCTTCTATTATTGACTCTTATTGCGACTCAAATGAAATATTGATCCAACAAGTAGCTATCCAAAAACTTGAATGTGAGAAGCTCGAGAAGAAAATCAATGAACACATTCAATGGCAAGCATCAGACTCAGGAAAGGAAGCTAATCTACCCCAGGTAGATAAGTTCCATAAGGATATCTTATTCAAAGACTGGGAAGCACAAAGAAAGTAGGCAAAGAAAGCAGCAACGAAAACATCAAGATTATCAAAGGAAATTATTGAATCTGTATATGAACAGCTGGTGAAAGCAGAACTTTTCAAAAAGTACACATCTGAAGTGTTCTCAGAAGTAAAAAAACTAGAAACACAGTGGAAGCAAAAGGCAGAAACGCAGGATGAAACAATTAAAAAGGTAAATAAGTTTGATCAAGAAAATTATTGGAATTTTCTTATCAAACCTTATCATCAGTACCAAATCCTACAGTGTTTAACAGATTCAACCAAAAGATCGCAGCCAGTACTATCAAAAACAGTATTCAAGGGACAGATTAGATCGAGGATTTCGCAGCCAGCTCAGCTCAAGCCCATGCTGGATATTTATCAACTTCATGACCAAATCCAAAAGAAAGGGTGGAATTCATAAATCATATTGTTACTTTATTTTCCTAGATTGTAGTTTAAGTTAGTCTTACAAGGATGGTTGTTTAAAACCTCCTCTATATTTTTGTAATAATCTATTTTAGAACGTAGTTAGTTTAGTATTTAAACCCCTCTCATGCACTTAGAGAAGGGTCCATAAATTTGTCAAAAGCATTTGCAAAGAATGCACTATTGTAATTTGTGAATGCTTTGATGAATTAATGGAACACATCTGTTATCCTTTGACAATTAAAGTTGTTTAATTGATGTTGCACTACTGTGCTTTTTAAATTTCTTGAAAGTGAAGAGGATCAGATCAATTACTGTTATAGTTTACATGAGTAGAACTTCGTACATATGTTACTTTTATTCACTTGTATTAAGTCTTACTTTATAGATTGACAGTCATCTTTTTATTGCATTATATATTTGAAACGTTATTACAGATGAATGTTACATGCGCTTCTGTTCTAATATTTGTCTGTAATTGATTATTAAATATATAATCACACATATGAATGTGATATATTTTTCACAATTCTTCTAGTCAAACTACTTTGGTAGAAGAATCATCTTACATAATTTTCATCTCTTTCGACTGTTAATTGATCTATATTACTAATAGTTGAAGGATATCTCTTTAGATCGCATAAAGGAAAAAACACCCTGGGTATATAATAGAATATATAGTTTAGATAGATGCATGTGATATATTAGAATCAATTTCCATTGCATGTTGTATAATAAAAAACACACCCCAAAATCATCCTTATTGGGAAACTGGTCCCATTATCCCTAGTCGGAGCCACTACACCAAACGAAAAAGGAGCTACTTTAAGGTCCAGACCGGGTGGTTTTCCCCCATGTTTTGGCAGCAGAATTCTGAGGCCTCAACACCTACATAAGTATGTCTCTTGCATTGTTTCTAGATGGTAACTTGGGTTCATCATGTCCAAGCATAAGATCATGCTTTGAGGTGATCATGAACTTGCCTCCTCGTCATACTCTCATCAACTTCAAAGTTTTCAAGTGAAGTAAAATTTATACATAGATTTGTTGCTAACTTTTCCGAGATAATGAAAGGCTAAACACAATTATTGAAAAATGGTGCACCTTTCATGTGGGATGACCAAGAACAAAGAGATTTCAACACTTTAAAGAAATCACTAATGTATGCCCCACAATTTCTCCCTCCTGATTCTAATTGGGAATTTATTTTCTATATCGTGGCCATTGAATTAACCATTGGTGTGGTTCTTTCCCAAGATGATGAGGCACATAGAGAGAAATGAATCAATTATTACCTTAGCAATGGCTTTATGCACCAAAAATTTGGTACTCTCATGTTCAAAATTTGGCCTTAGTAGCCATCTATGTTATCCAATGTTTGTGCATTACATACTCTTGTGAAAGAAAACTATTATCATATATTCAAACCCCAATCAACACATTCTTAGTCATCACATGATTGGAGGGAAATAGTCAAAATGGGTCATCTTACTACAAGAGTTCAATTTGGAATTTCCCACTTCAAAATCAAATAATTCATTATACTTTGAAGAGTTACAAATTTATCTTCACTGAGCTTCTAAGGAAAATATTGGTGATGATTCATTTCCAAATGAGTCATTATTCCTTATTATCTCAACTAATCCTTGGTATGGAGATGTATTATTATATCTTCAAACTCGATGATTTTGGACTCAAGTATTTTTTTTATAAGCATCGAAATATATATCATCGGGCTACACAATATTTTATTATCAATGATACTCTTTATCACCACAAAGTTTATTTCGTCTTGCATTGGTATCTTTCGCATGAGGAAACTAAATGAGCCTTCAATGATTGCCATGAAAGAGCATATGGCATTCATTTATCTAGGTTGAGCACAACCCAAAATAACTTGTGTCTTAGTTACTTTTGGCCCTCAACCTCTAAATATTGTATCATTTTAGTCTAAAAATTCCACTGTGTCATGAATTTTCCAAGAAGATGATGTGTGCTCATCTCGCTTCATTTCATCATATGCTTGTTTTTGGATGCTTTTTTAAATGGGATATTGATTTCATGTAGTGCAATACTACCTCAACCAATGGACATGGCTACATCATAATGGTCAAGGGATACTTTACTAAGTGGGTTTAATCCATTCCCACCTTCTCTGGAAACATCACAACTGTGACACTTTTTTTGTTTAAACACATCAGTGCATGGTTTGTTGTAACTAAGAAAATTATTACATACCTTGGAATCCCACTTTTAGAAAAATTGATGATGGAAATGGTAGCCAAGCTGGTATTTTGTCATGAACACCCAGAAATTTACTATCCTTAAGCTAAAATTTAAGTATATACCATCAATTTCATCTTTAAAAAAATGATGCAATAGATGGTAGGTAATTTCAAGAGAATATCAGCCATGCAATTGAAAAGGAATTTTAAAACATGGTGCCAAATTTATGAAACTAACATGGAATAGGTAGCTAAGTACAAGGTATGAATCATTGGATATAATTGGTTACTTGAGGAATTTGAAGATGTATTTTATAAAACCTTGGGTCTACCACCTAAAATGTATATGGACCTTCCCATAGATTGGTACCTGGATTTGCTTAGTGTCAAAGACACCATACAAGATGAGCACACCAAATATTAAGGAATTATGAATGCAGTTGGAAGAACATTTGAAGAAGTAGTAGATACACCAAAGTGTGTCACCATGGGGTATCCTTGTGTTATTTATTAAAATTAAAGATGACACATTAATGTTATGTATAAATTTTAAGTAGTTGAACAAGGTAAGAATGAAGAAAAAGTATTGCATGCCATAAATAGATGACTCATTTAATCTACTAATGGGAGATAATTGAGTTTTGGGTACCATAAACTAATATTAAAGGAGGAGAACATTGTAAAGAAAAATTTTAGAATTCAAAATGCACACTTTTAGTTCACATTTGTGCCATTTGGACTATCCAATGCACTGGGTGTTTTTATGTGCCTCTTGAATGACATTTTCTACAATTAATTTGTACATGATTGTTATTATCCTTTTGTATGAAATCATAGTGTACCAAAAATATAAAGAAGAATATGAACAACATTATTGGATGTTATTACAGGTACCGAGAGATGATTAGCTTTATTCCAAAATGAGTAAATATTCATTTTACCAAAATCAGACATTATTTCAAGGCATATCATCTAAAAAAAAGAGTGGCAATAGACACAGATAAAATCAAAGGAATAAAATAATGGCGAACACCAAAAAATATGATAGAGCTAATATCCTTCATGGGGTTATTAGGCTACTACCGGAAATTTATTTAGGCATCATCAAAAATAGCAAATCCTATCACTTCTTTGAAAAATAAAGGTGTGAAAATTGAGTTGTCTAAAAAATGTGAAGATGTATTTGAACATTTGAAGATGTGATTAGTGAGTGCAACAATACTAAGAATAGAAAATCCAAAAGAATATTTTAGTGTGTGCATTGATGCATGCAAGGAAGGTTTAGAAGGAGTGTTAGAAGGAGTCTTCATGCAAAATGGGCATGTAATATGTTATAATTCAAGAAAGTTAAAGGACCGTGAGAGGAATTATGCCACTCATGATTTAGAGTTGGAAACCATCATACATTCCTTGAAAATGTTGAGGCATCACCTCATGGAAAAATGGTTTGAAATGAGAACAAACCATAGTGTTTTGAAGCACATATTTGGACAAGTAACTTTCAATGTTAGACAAATTATATGGATAGAATTTATGTCTAATTAATTTTGAAATAAAGAATATAAAAGGAAATGAGAATTAGGTGGTTGATGTCCTCCACAAAAGGTTGCACAAAATTCATGTTACAACCATAAGTATATGCAAATCCTATTTGAAGAACAAAATCTTAGAGGCAACAAATTTGGATCAACAATACATGAAGATAAAAGAATAGATATACCAAGGTAACTTATAGCCAAAGTATAAAAATTATGAGCTAAAAGAGGATGTAATCCTCATGTAGAAAGGTATAAATTATGTGCCAAATTCTCAAGGTTTCAAATTATAGTGTTGAGTGAGATGTACAAGGTGTCTTATACTAGATACCCAATGTGCCATTAAAAATTTTCAACAATAAAGGTCAATACTTTTGGATAGGTATGAAAAGGGAAGTAGTTGATTTTATAAACAAGTGTTGGGAATGCGAAAATTTTAAGGTTGGGATTAGAAACTCAACTGGATTTCTAATTTCAATACTCATTCCTAAGTGGAAATGGAAAATTTCTTGTATCAATTTTAATACAATTTTTCCCAAAACTGTGAGGCAACATGATTCCATCATCGTAGTGGTGGATAGGCTTACTCATTCTACCCATTTCACTCTAGTGAATTAAACACACAAGAAATAAAATATTGTTGAATTTATTTGAAGGAAATTGCTAGGCTACACGGCATGCCTAAGGAATCACTTTGGATATGGATATGAAGCTTATGTCAAACTTTTGGAAATATTTATTCAAGGGATTTGAAACTAATTTGAATTATAGTACATCGTATGATATAGAATAATAGAATATATGTGATGGAAATCCCATATAAACTAGACAATAATTTGCACTTGGTGGAGTTTGCATATAACAAGGGATATTGAGCATCTTTGAAAATGGGCCCATTCGAGGATTTGTATGGTAGAAAATTCAATACACATGTGAGTTGGGACAAATTAGTAGATAGGGCCATTTTCGGTCCATTTTTCCTTAGAGAAATGGAAGAGAAAGTGATACAAATCCAACAGAAATTAAATGTTTCCCATGATAAGCAGATAAGAAGTTCATGACTGTGTCTTTTTGAAAGTGAAGGCCAAGAAAATCTCACTAAAATTGGGAAGTTGTTAAAAGTTGGTATATATAATTTGTGTGCCAAATATTTGAGAGTCTTGGCCAAATTCAATATAGGATTGCATTTTTTGTATCAATGCATATTCATAATGTGTTTCATGTGTCATTACTGAAAAAAGTATGTTCTTAATGCTAATCATGCAATTGGTTGGAATATGATTCATGTGGATCCCAAGGGAGACTTTCTAGTTTATCCAATGACAATTATTGACCAAGAAGGTCAAGGTGCTATAGAATTGAGTTGCCACCTTTGTAAATGTTGAAAAATGCAGCAAGAGATCCTCAATTTGAATTTGCCTTGATCAAATTGAGAAAAGTTTAATTTCCACATCAACAAACAACTTGGATGCAGTTAACTTGTGTGACATGGCTTGTGTCACCCAGTTTACTCAATAAATTTGAGTTGGAGGAGTTAGAGTTCAGTTAAGCATGTGTGATTACTAATTTGTAGCAATCAAGGTTAGTTAACTAAGGTATTTTTCAGTTAAACTAGTTCTAATTGTTGAAGGAACTGGTGGAGGGTCAGTTGTGTAGTGTTACTTCAGTAAAAATTAGTGATCATCAAGTTAAATGATCAATCAACCCAAAATATCTTGTGCATGCAGATAATTCGAGTTCCCCGAGCTTGGTGAATATTCCAAGGTAGTGTAACATCAGTTGTAGACTAGTCTTGAGTGTACAAGTGTTGCATGTAGTTAGATAAACATCCTAAGGAATTGAGCAATAAATTTTTGAGATATTCCTAAATAATAGGGGTCTAATTTCTCAAGGAACATCATAAGGAAACATGACCTCGCAAAGGCATAAATTGACTAATTATGGCTCAAATCTTCTTAGTGAGTAGAGAGATAGGTTATGCACTTTTAGATTGTGCTCAATTGAGAAAATAAATTCTAATACATCTTTATTCATTATATTAATGCAAGAAGGCATTGGGTTTTTTAGCATAGTTCTTTCACCAAGAAAAATACCATTTGAATGTGTGTGATTTTTTATTGCATGTCTGATATTTTTGTTCTAAATTGTGAAATAATGTATGCAAAGCAGCGTAGTAGGTTTTTCTCTTGTGGTTTTAATTAAAACTTCATGAGAAATTGAAAATGTAAATCGTAATTTATACATGGTATTAGAGTAGGATTAACATTAGAGCATAAATTTTAAAGTTGTTTCTCAGGAGGTTCAAATTTGGATTTCAGTGCACCTTGATCTCTTCAGAGTTGAGAATATGGCCTTAAATGAACTGAGGCTAGAGTATGCGTTATATGGCACCTCTAATTTTGTTGCATGGAAGGATCACATGGAGGCAGTATTGGATGCAAATGGATTGCTACAATACATCAAAACAAAATTTGCAAAACCACTAGACCCTTATGCTGAGAACCCTTCTTAGTGGAAGAAAGATGTAGCCAAAGTGAGGAGAATAACCTTGGAGGGATTACGGGATCACATTGTATCAAATATCCATGGAAAAGAAACTTCATTTGCAATGTGGAAAGAAATAAAATATGTTTTTGATAATAATAGTAACCAGAGGAAGCTGGCACTCAAGGATAAACTTCTAAGTACCGAGATGTAGAAGAATGACACTATTCCACAGTATCTGAGAAGGTTTACACAATGTCATGATGAACTTAGCCGGGTTCGTGTAAATGTTCATGGAGAATACTTGGTAATCCTAGCCCTTCTGGGCATTCTGAAGTGTTGGCATAACTCTCAAGATTCGGTGAAAAAGAGGGAGAAACTGCCGAATTGGGAGCGCTTATGGTCATATTTGGTATAAGAGGACATAATGAAAGATACGAGAGATGGGACTTCATCCAAGGGTGAGGACGAATAAAATTTTCCATTGGATGGATAGGAAAATATGAGAAAGGGAATAAATCCAAATCCAAACTAGAATTCAATCAAGGGGGCAAGAAGAAATATTTGTCAAAAATTAAATTCTTCCATCGCCAAGAATTTAGGCATTATGCCATGAAGTGTGCACATAAAAATTCAATTAATAAGATCTTGGGAGGAACAACAAGTGAAGATTTGGATTCACAATTCAATATTGACTTTACCCTCATTTCATGCATGGCTGACAGAGTGATGGGGAGCATGTGGTACTTGGACGCAGGTGCATCGTTCCACATGACAAGGTGTAGATACCTTTTCAGTGACCTGGAAGAAAAATATTTGCAGATGCACATCGACATGGGGGATGATGGAAGGTGTAGTGTGACCAAGGTTGGTACATTCACCTTTTAGAGGGATTCAAGCTCCCCTCTCAGGCTCAAGGATGTCATGTTAATTCCATGCCTAAAGAAAAATATCATCTTTGTTGCATTTTTCAAATATAGTGGTTATGATTTGATCTTCAGAAAAGGAAACGAATTCCTGAGACACATAGCCATGGGACATGTGAAGCATATTGGGGTTCATGTGAATAACCTGTATAAGATAGATGTGGAATATTGTGCCACATTAAGATGCAGAAAAGGTGTAGAGTTGCTATGTCAGTGAATTTTGACACAAAATACTTGGCCATTTGCATCATGGTGCCCTAAATATTATGCAACAGATAACCATAGAATGCCCCAAAGGATTACTTGAGAAACAAGATGTATGCAAATGATTTACTTTAGGGAAGTACAAAAAATACACATTCCATGATCGCGACAACAAAATGCATGCAGTCCTAGAAAGGATCCATTGTGATGTTTGTGGACCTTTCTTGATAGCCTCCACTTCCAGACATAAATATTTTGTCACTTTTATTGATGACTTCTCACAGAAGTGTTGGATCTTCTTCATGTGGAATAAATATGATACATTCTCCAAGTTCATAGAATTCAAAGAAATGGTTGAAAAAGAAACCACCAGCAAGTTGAAGGCTCTCACAAGCAATAATGGAGGTGTGTTAGTGTCAAATGAATTTAAAAATTTATGTGCAAAAGAAGGCATTCGATGAGAGATGACAACACGCCACAACCCACAATAGAATGGGGTGGTGTTGGAGCGGGGTCCCCTGAGGCAGAAGTTCCAAAGACACTTTTTTTAGGAGTTTTGTATGTGCGCGTTGTGCAAATGAAGTCAAAGGGATTTTGGCCCCAATTTTGGATGTAACTAGGGCTTAAATGTAAATTGTGTGCCTCAAACCATGGTTTGAGACCATAGTATCTGCACGTTAGGTGTATTATAAATAGATAGAGTATGTTTGAGCTAAATGGTTCGAATTAATACATTTGATATGAGATATTGATGTTCTGATATTATTTGCGTCTATAAGGGTTTTTGGGTTGGGTTAAAAGGCTCCCGCTAGTTGTGTGCACGGAGACCTAGGCCTGGTTGTGTGTGGAATCTGCTCGCTGTGTGCGCAGAAGGGATTGTAAGGGTTTTGGAAATATAGTTGATGTATTGAAAGATCTAAAATATAATAGAAATAACAGTTGTGGCAAAGCTCTCTCTGTTATGTGTCTATATTTATTATTGTTATATTGCATTGTCTATTTACTTATTAATGATTGCACAAAGTTACTTGATATGATTATGCATAATTATTGATGGTTAAGAGATCTGTTAAGTATTTACATTGTTTAAGATCTAGATTTTCTTCTTATTTATTAACTACGCTAAACTGAAGAAGTATTTTTGTGTTATTCTGTTGATAATTGCACATTCTTTGTGATTCTGTTATAAACTATTGCGCGCATCTATATAAGTTCATTGTGAGTTTTGCTGAGGACCACTTCATTAAAATATATCTCAGGGTGTGGAAACCTGGTTCCAACACCCCCCCATACTGCTTCGGGTGAGACTTTGGTCTCCGCAAGCATATCATTGCCGAAAGGGCCAATATTTGGAGGGTTTGTTGGTTTATCCATAAACTCCGAACCTAGGTCATGACCCCTCAAGCCAACAAATGGTTCCATTTATGGGACCAGGATCATCATTTTGAGGGAGATTTGATGTTGTTGCATTTTCCACGCAACAAATTACACGATTGAATGGATATAAAAATCCTTGAATTTGCAAATAGAATCACTAAATTATCTGGTGAATAGTGGGTACAAAATTTTATTTATACCAAAGTGCATGAAATTTTCTTTTGTTCCTTTGCGCATGAACTATAGAAGTGGTTGGCGCGCTTAGCTTAGTTCCATCACTGCATAAAAGATGACATAGTCACTAATTGGACTCCTGAATTGATCCAACAAGTAGAGAAGTTTGATAGTAAGATCACTTTCGCGGTCGATCAATGGATCGATCGCCTTTTTGGAGAATTTTTGAGTGAATTTTCCGTTGACCAATATGTGTCATATTCTGAAGAAGAAAGAAGGTTTTCCAAATGCCCTAGAGGTAAGTTCCCGCTCTCATTGAAATTATTACTGAAAATGCTATTATGTGAACGGGGTTGTCTATGTGAACATACTTCTTGAATGAATCAAAGAGGTTTAGTTACTTGCAGTGGAATAATTTACCACGAAGACTCTGCAAAAGTCCTTTATAGCCATCTAAATCCTAGATCTGATAGTGACCCTTAACCAGAAACTGACTCTAAAGAAGAAAGGTCATCATATCAGAAACCCTTGAGTTTGTTTCCCACTCCATCCACTCCACTTATGAGCTCACATCGCAGATCACCTACTCCACCGCGCAGGCCATCTCCACATCCACCTTCCCTCGAAGGAGATATGGTTGCATCCATGAAGCTACCTAATTTCAAAGGCATTGGAAATGAGGACACTAATCACTTCTGGTTTGTGACTGAGGCCATAGGGAAGGCTCAACAAGTGAACAATATTGATATTAGAAAAGCACAACTGGCTACCTCATTTCAAGATCGTGCACTAGACTAGTACATTAGGTATTAGAAAGAAAACCCTAATGCTACCCTGGAAGAAATTAAGGCAACCCTAAAAAAGTAGTTTAAGAAACCTAAGTCATACGTGCAGCTCGTGACCGAAATGAAGGATATTCGTCGAGAACCTAATAAATTTTTATGGGAGTTCGATGATAGGTTAAAACGCACCATCAAACATGGTGAATTTGTGATTAATGATACTCAGCATAAAGAATGGTTCATTTCTATGTTGCTCCCACATCTGTGCCAAACATTAGGTTAGAAAAATATTGCCACACAATCTGAGGATGTAGAAGTTGCAATGAAATTGGAGGATACCCCAACACCTATTGCATTGGGAACTCAACATATTTAGAGTCAGTTGGAAGCAATGTATCTGGAAATTCAAAGTTTGCACAAAGACAAAGGCAAGGGGGTCTGCAGAAAGGTGTGGTGTATAAAATCAAAAGATTCTGGGCACCATAAATACCAGTGTCCTATTTTCAACACCTATCTGAATGCTGGATGTCCTAGCCCACTGAAGCATCCTGTATGGTGTAATATCTGTAAAATTGGTGGGCTACATGACACATATTCTTGCCCTAGGATTTGAAAATATCAACCTGATTTGAAGCAGTTTTTTTGAAAGTTTTTTTTGTCATTAGGGCATGATGAGTAGAATTTTCGTACCTATGACATGATGTTGGATAAACCAGAGATCTATAGAATGCAGGTTGAACCTACATCACCAGCATCCCCTTATGGGCACGAAGGATTCCAACGCAGAGGAAGATGTTGAGGAGGTGGATCATCTGGTTGAGGGAGAGGGCAAGTGATTTTCTATAACTGTGGTGATACTAGTCATTATGCGTGAGACTATCCGAATCCAGCGTGACAATATTGCAGGTACTATAGACAATTTGATCATGTTATAGAATATTTCCCTGTGTTGATTGCTAAAATGCAGGAAAAGAAGACCCCAACGCAGAATCTTCAGATGGTTCGTGCATAAACTCATGAAGAAGATCCTTGTGTGAATGTAGTTACCAGGAGTGGTGTAGCTACCAGTGAAGATAAGGGAAAGCAACCTGCCACTGATTTATGGATCCAAAAAGCACCTGAAAACAAAGAAGGCTTCAATCTTCAGTGCGCCAAAGAGACCTTTATTGAAGCAAGGAAAGAATTTGCAGAAGAAGGTACTTCAAAAATTGGTAGAACATTAAAGGAAGCAGGAGGAGAAGAATAGAATAAGAAATTTTTACAAGCTTGCATAAATTTGATGTATAACAAGAAGGCTGCTGAAAATTTACAGCCATTGATAGATAATTTCGTAGAGAAACACTAGCCCATGGTAGAACAACGAGCAGTCAATAAAATTTATAAGAAAAAGAAGGGAACGTGTAGAGATATTTGTATGACTGCGCAAATTGGTGCTTATGAAATGGACCAAGTCATTTTAGATCTGGGATCTGATGTTAATGTTATATCTAAACAAACTTGGCAGTGCATGCGAGAGCCCAAGCTAGAATGGTCTACTATCCAACTATGCATGGCCAACCAGTAGAATATGATTCCTTTGGGGAGGTTTTCAAGAGTTTTGGTCAATATAGAAGGTGTTAAGGCATTGGCAGACTTTGAATTCATACGGATTGTAGATGATACTGATCCCTATCCTGCACTGCTAGGAGTGGATTGGGCCATTGACATGGATGGTGTCATCAATCTGAAGAGAAGGAGAATGGAATTTGAGAGCAATGGAGTCAGGGTAATCATTCCTCTAGATCATGTAGAAGGCCAGAGGTATACTGAACCAGTGGGAAATGAGGACGAGATTGATCAAACATATAAGAAAAATTTACGCAACGAAGACTGGATTAATCCAACAAAATATGGGAATCTTAAATGGGAGAAGGATAGATATTTCTTTTCAGACTCTGATGAAGAACTCAAGACTTAGCAGAACCAACTACATGAGGTGTCTGCACTATGTTATAATCGTGTGACCCACGCTCTGCATTGTATAAAATCTGAGGTACGTGATTAACCACATTATGATGGCTCAAATGATGTAAACTTGTTCCTAGGAGAGCCAGAAAGGTCCATGTCTGTAGAAAAAATATTCCATGCTTTGGATTTTGGCTTGCATGCTACTCCAGTAATATGGTGGGAAACACATAAAGAGAATATGGGATATTGGTAGGAATGTGCGAACATGATGAGGTTGTGGTTTGAATGCTAAGTAATTAAAATGGAGGATTTATATTCTGGAAAAGAAGATCCACACAGCCATTTGGGCAAGTGGAATCAGGTATGGGGTGTAGAACCAAGACCTGAATGGGTTCATATGTTTATTCACACATTGGGAAAGGTGCCTACTGAATGGTACTTGGAAAACGAGCTACGCAGAGGCACTAGTGAGTGGTCTGTGCTGGTAGACAATTTTATTCTTACCTTTATCTTTGAAAGTGGGTTTGAAACAATTGTTCAGGCTCAGCATAATATTCAAGAAGTCATATTTGATTCCACTGAGCTCATAATTAACTGTGTGCCACCAGCTTGGGACGCACAGATGAACACCATTGTGAATTGAAGAAACCTGACAGTAGAAGAAAATGATGAGGATCCAAGGAATATCATGATTCCAGAATCTGAAGGGTAGCACGGAGTGGCTAAGCCCTCAATCACCTCACTAGATGTGACAAAGCCGTTAAAGTTAAAGCAGGTGAACATTGTCACTGAAGAATAACCTAAGTTAGCAAATACTGGAGACTACAGGGATGATGGTATAGTAGGTAAGGTTGCTGAGTTGCTGACAAAATATCAGGATCTGTTCCCTACGAAGTTTTCAAAATTAAAGGGAATCATTGGGGGCATGGGAGTGATGAAATCACATTGAAGCCTGATGCATGACCTGTCAAACAATGCCCATATAGGCTAAACCCAAAATATAAGCCGAAATTGAAAGAAGAGTTGGAAAAATTGGTGGCAACAGGCATCATTGATCCTGTGGAAGAATCTGACTGGGTAAGTCCAATGGTTGTGCAAGATAATAAGACCAAGGGAGAAATTAGAATCTATGTTGATCTGTGCAAACTGAATGATGCTTGTGCGCATGATCCATTCCCAAATCCATTCCGAGATGAAATTTTGGATAATGTTGGAGGTCAAGAAGCATATTCTTTTATAGATGAATTTTCAAGATATCATCATATATGGATTGTAGGAGTAAGACCACTTTTTTCTACAGAATGGGGATCTTTCCAATATACAGTTATGCCATTTGGATTGAAAAATGCTCCTGCCATTTTCTCGCACGTGGTAGTTGATGCTTTCAAATAATTTTTACACAAGTTTTTGGAGGTATATTTTGATGATGGGACTATCTTTGGGTTGTTGAAGAAGTATGTGTCCAATCTACGCTTAATGTTGGATACTTGTAGGAAGTATCAGATCTCATTGAATCTTAATAAGTGAATTTTCTATGTACCTTTTGAAATCCTATTGGGACACATTGTCTGCCAGCAGGGATTAATGGTGGATCCTGCCAAGATTATTGTCATAGTCAATTTGGAAGTACCTGAGAATATTAAGTAGTTGTGCTCAATATTGGGGCATACTGGGTACTATAGAAAGTTTATTCAGGGATACATGTTGATAACTGTTCCCATGGAATTTTTTAAAAGAAGGATGCAATTTTCTGCTATGATGAGGACTGCCAAAAGA
The DNA here is from genome assembly GCA_034641835.2 of Pinus albicaulis. NCBI lineage: Eukaryota > Viridiplantae > Streptophyta > Pinopsida > Pinales > Pinaceae > Pinus > Pinus albicaulis. Next base: position 1,506,802,304 of record CM076581.1, on the reverse strand, counting down.
GTTTTGAGATGCTCAAGGAAAATATGGTCACTGCGCCCATTCTGGTATTCCAAAATTGGTCGAAGGAACTTTATGTACATGTGGATGCCTCATGTATTGTACTCAGAACTGTACTAGAAGATCCAGGGGAAGGAGATCTTGATCATCCTATTTCTTATGCCAGCCGAAAACTATCAAGTGCGGAGAATAATTACTCAACCACAAAAAGGGAAGGGCTTGCAATGGTATATTCGTTGTATAAATTCCGCCACTATCTATTGGGAGGTCACATTAAAATGTTCATTGATCATTCTTGTTTAAAGTACCTAGTCAATAAGCCTGTGTTGCAGGGGAAGATCTGTAGGTGGTTGTTGTTATTCCAGGAATATGTTTTGAAATTATAGTAAAACCGAGACGATTAAATGTTTGGCCAGACCATTTTTCGTGCATTGAATCAGGAGAAGAGCCCATAAATATAGATGATGGATTTCTAGATGCGCAGTTGTTTGTGATAAAATTTGTTGATGAGCATTTCCATGATATCATTTAGTTGTTGATGAGCGCGCCTAAGGAGTATAATGTGTTGTGGTTCCAATGTTTTGGCCAGATTGGCAAGACCAAAAGATAAGACAACATCAAACTAGTTTGGGATCCTAGGATCTAGCCCTCCTGGATCCAGAGAGGGATCTCTTATAAATGTAAAGAATGATATATCTTTAGGGCTCAAAATGAGGTATTAGGCTAAGTATGAAGCACAAGGGTTTTTTATTTTGTTTGTTTGGTTGGAGATCATTAATTGAGAAGGTTAAAGAAGTAAAGAAGGAACTGAATAGAAGGATGTTTGAGCATAGAAAGATAGGTCAAAAGAAAGGTTAATCCAATGGGATATGGAGTCATGAAAGGGGATTACTTGCATAACAACTATCCAAGGGTTTTCATAGGGCAAGTCATCTATACTAAAGGATCATTTTCGATAGATGGTGGAATGGAACATTAAGAATGGGTGAAAGGAAGGAACCAAAGTGCAGTCTAAGATCAGGTCAGATGTCATTTAAATACAGATCTGATTTTGACATACTCCAAAGGAAAACAATCCAGCAGTCCTCATAACTACTTTCAGAAGGTAGAAAACGTTTAATTTTAAACACAGAGCAAGGCCTAAGATCAGAGAAAGACATTTAACTTTCAATGCTTTTGACACTAGCTCAAAGGGATCTTAGAAAGGCTAACTATTGGAAAAGGACCCTAGTGGACAAGGCTAACTCTAAATCCCCAGTATCCCAATTATTTCAGCTGAAACCAATCAAGAACATCTAAGACAACAAACTCCAAATTCATACATCAGTAAGCATGGACCAGCCAACTTCTATACTGGTTAAATTATGATGAATTTGCTCCTAGATACACAAATAGCAGAAAACATCAAAGATAAGAAGAGCATGAAGAATTAGGGTACTTTGCAGCAGTATATCCTAAGCTAGATTACTCATTCTTATCATAGAATAATGGACATTATGATTAAACATGAAATCAGACAATTGTAGTAAGGAAAACATCACCAGTAATATAGACCGGGATCCTGTAAAATTTTCTTGTTCAATTGATGTGAAAAAACAGTCACATACTTTGAGCTCAATGACCCTTTACATTCCAAACTTCTCCTCCCAGCCTACTAAATTACAAACTACTCAGCTACTTCCCCCCAATAACAGTTCTATTAGCTGAATGAATCCCTATTAACCAACCCCTTTACAATGTATTTTCAGGAGTTCTTATAGGAGAATGAGTAGCAATAGTAGTAGATGTAAACTTAATTGATTCATTAAGACAGAGTGGAGGAAGTATTCATGCCCACTCTGCTTAATGGCTCTGTGTTGACTATGTGTACCCTTTAGTATGTTTCAAAATCCTTTGTCAATAACTTCAAGTATGTTCTTTGAAGTACTTTATGACTGTAGGTACTCTGTTCTATCTTCTAATATAAGTAAGGTGACTGAAAGTCTTTCAGGTATTCCATACTTCCATAACTGTTGTCCTGACAGCTCTAAAAACTTCTGTCAGTGTAGTAATTGTTCTGGGATTCGATGGAAGATGGTAGAAGTGATGTAGCTAGTCTTTTTTGGAGAAAAAGTGTTCTGCTAATATTAAGACCAATATATGGCTTGTTTCATGTGTTTTAGGCTTCATTAAGCCTTTTAATCATCTTCATGGTCTTCACTGCATCTTTATGCTTTCTGAACATTGGATTATAATCATTAATCTTCAATAATAGGCTTTAATCCTTTGATCTATCTCTACAGATACACTTTGTTGCTTCTTCTGAATGTTCCTGTGAATGTACAGGTTCTAATGGTGTTGGAGGATTTTAATCAGGGTTTGTGACACTGATTTTTTATAAAAATTGATTTAAAAACCTTCGCAGGATTTTTCCCCCGCTACTTTTGGCTCTGGAACTAATATTCTGCGCTCGGAAAAACTCTATCAGTGACTGTGAGACAAAGTGAATTCACGCCACTGAAACCTGCAATAATACAACAAACTCATTATGAAAAAACCTATGGGAGCAGGTGAGGCTTGCTACAGAGGCTCGTGGAGATGGTGGCACAGGCGAGGAAAACGGTGGATGTAGGTGAAAAAATGGGTGAAAACCAGGGGAAATGGTGAAAAACTGATTTGATGAAGTTTTGGTGCCAGGCGGGTTTTGGACCATTGGATTAAATTAATCAACGATGATCTACGGTGAAGATTCGTTGATGAATTCCTTTGGAAGGTTAGGCAGAGAAATGACTTCAGTGTTAAAACGCAAAAATTACGCCCGGGAAAATACAAAGGGAAAAGGTGAAAAAGAGAGGAACGAGGGCATTTTGGTGGTGGGACTGGGAGCACGGGAGGATTGAATGTGGATCGTTTGATCATAAAAGAGATCAACAGTGGATATCTCATGAAGAATTTGTTTGAATGGCGGGTGAATAAAAAACGCGATGCGATATAGGCCATTTGATCAAAACAATCAACAACTAGGATTAAACATGAAAGCTTGATGCAGAGGAGAAAGGGTGGTAAGGCGAAAAACCAGGGTGGTTTTCGTGCGGGGTCGGGAGCGGTGATTGGTATTCAAGAAATTCATGCGGTTCCACTCATTGTGCGCCACATGGCAAAGCAAAACCGCCCATATCGCGCGATTTCAAAACGTTAAAGCCTAAACACTAAAATAACGCGATATGTTTCTTGGCCGTTGGATTACGGGCGGGGAGATTTGCTGGTGGAGATGACAACACGATAAAGGTAATATGCGCGGATGGTAAGGTGGGAAGATTCGATGGCTGTTTAAATGCTGACCATTGGATCTACGGATCAGACGGTGGAGATTTAAAAGAGAAAGCGGAGGGCTAAGGGGAAAGTGAATGAACGGGGAGAAGGAGAGGCGTCGGATCTGTATGGATGGACGGTCGGGATCAAATCGGGGATCGCAAATAAGAGGATACAAAGGGAAGGGATTAGGCTTTTGCGATTGTGCGATCATGCAGGGTCGTCGGATTAGAGGGAAGAGCAACGGTCCATACACAATCAGAGGGGTAATGAAGAAAGGCCATGGGCGTGCTGCGATTTTAGCGCTGGTCGTTGGATCTGTAAAGATTGACAGCGGAGATTGAATCTACAGTCGAGTGGAGCAAACTCATCGCGTCGGAAGATTTTGGAAAACAAAGGAAAAGACGTTAATCGAAGGCTCCGACTGCGATTAGCGTCTGAGGGCTAGCACCTAGTTCTCGCGCCGGGTTATATTCGAAGAAAAAGGCCAAGGGCTAAGAATAAAGGGGCTTAAGTCTGTAATAATGTAAAAAGGGTGTTTTAGGCCAAAATCAGTGTTTTTAAGGCCAAATGGGGGGTTCTGGTAGGCAAAAAATGGGTTTTTAAAACCAAATAAAGGGAGCTACAAGGTTTTAAAAGGGAATTTTGATGATTTAGAGAGCTAGTGAGGGATTTTGGAGGAATTTTGAAAGGGGAAAAAGTAGGTGAAAATGGAGGCTTTGTGGGAATGAAATAGGGAAAATGGAGGCCTTTTTGAACATTTTCTTTCGTAAATAGTGAGGCTTTTTAATAGAAACATCAGTGAAGATTTCTTCAAAGGGAAAAGGACACAGGAGGCTTCAAGGATTAAATGTTTTCAAGGGAAATGTTTCTCTTGAAGGCTCAAAACATATTTATCCACCTATTTGCTATGCCAAAATTTTATAGGTGGCTAACAGTGGCTCCACATGTGGATGGCATCTTCTTGAAGGTGTCAAGAATCTCAGAAAATAATCTTTGGGAGTAGGCTAGATGCCTGGTACTTGACACATCTCTTCTTCTCTTTAATCAGCTGCCACAAATATCATGGATGTTATATCAATAGAAAACATTCTCCCAAACAAACTCCCTACCCATACCATTGTCCTAACATTTTTTTCTTCAAGGTACATTTACACTTGCAGACCTTTTACATCATCAATTTGTTGCAAATAGGAAAATAAACCTATCTACTACTACCCTTATTACTCCATGAGACCAGATTAAACAGTTGGCCTCATAGCTTAACTACCTAAACAAATATCCGCCAAGATTAATCTATCTGGAAGATTTCTTTCTCTACATTCTAAAACAGAAATTTAAAAACAATCAAACCAAGATTAGACTGTCTGGTTTGTTGTGGGTCCATGGCATAAAGACAACTGCACATGAACTGAACTTTGCAGAAATTAAAAATAGCTAACTAAATGCTCACAGGCTGAGCTTTATTGAAATTTCCTACCTACCCTACTCTAACTTGAGATATTTACATGTCTAGCTTTCAAATTTTCTTTTCCAATACATTTAGTCAATCAAATGATCCCATGACTGGTCTTTTCTGCTCAATTATTTGAGCATGCTAGATAGGCAGGGCCACTCCCATTCTCTTTGTTTTTTAACAGTAGCTTCAAAAATGTTTCTTGTTGTCTGCAACAAGCTGCTCTTGATGACCTTTTATCCTTCTTCAAATTTTTGCAGGAAATGAGCATAAGGATCTTGAAATGATACCTGGTTGTGAGCATTTGACAAGTGGTTTTCAACCAGGACTGCATCCTCTTCCACTGGATCAAGAAAAAGATTATCTTGAGAAATAAATTCTTCCTCAACTTCATCACCATCTGAACTGGAGGATTCATCATAAACTGCAGTGTTGTCCTCTTGGAGCTCTGAGATCTTCTGATCTAGTGGGCTGAGCTCTGTGAAAATATCAATGTACTCTTAAGCAGGAGTTTCTTTACTTACCTCAACCCTTTCAGGAGAAGGTTCTTCAATTTCATCTAGCTCAAGAACTTCTTCATTGTCTTCCTCCTCCTCCTTTGAGATGAAAGGTTGTTGACTTCCATCTTCATGGAAATTGTTGCTGATGATTTGATATAAAGCAGAGTGAAGATTCAATGAATCTTGATCTACTACTATACTTTCATAACTTTCCCCATCAGTATCATAGATAGGCTAACTTGGCTCATTACTTTCTTGGAGTTGAGGGGACTGATCTTCCTCCCACAAATCTACTAATGATGGCCCTGCAAGATCATCTTCTGTTTGGAGAACATCATCATCAGATAGATCAAAAATAGGAAAATCATAAATGTAAGTAGTGCTACCAATCAGACATACTGGATTATCAGCAAGTCTTTCTTCATTCTGATTTATAGAGGAGTCTTCTAAATATGCATAATCAAACTCAATAGATGAATGAGCAAGGGTGTTTGTTCTATAAAAGATCTCAGAGGCTGGCTGTCTAGTGATGATCTGATCTATTTCTTCTTCAGTCAAAGGGGAAGGTTTTCTTGTGTTTCTTTGAGCAGAGGTGCAGTAGCTCTCTGTTTCTTGTATTAGCTGATTTGGAGGCTGGATGTCTTCTTGAGCCTCTTCTATGAGATCCTCGCTTGTGCTTATAGGGAAACCTTGAGGATTTTCTGATTTTTCCTGATCTCTTTCTGTTTCAAACAAATCCTCATGAACATGATGATATTCAGTTAAAATGCGAGGTTCATGAGTTGTTCCTTCTTCCACATCAGATTCTGCATCTTCTATGTGGTCTCTTGTTTCCTCAAAGTAGAATTCCCTATTAGATTTAGCCATTAGGTCATGATACTCTCTAGTCAGTATAGTACAAGATATAGGTAGGCAATCAGGCAGTTCTTGATCACCTTCCTCTTCATCTTCTATAGATTATTGAGCATCATACATGTCTTGCTCATTGTCTAGGTCTTGAGTTTGTTCTTGCTCTGGAAAAAGAATGGGCTGCTCTAGATAATCAACATTTAGACTAGCCTCATACCTTTTCACAATTATTTCACCAAACATGTTCACCACTCTTGTCATTCTATCCCACAAAGCAACTAGCTTTGCCTCTCTATCCATACTTGGATCCATGTTTGTAAAATGAGGTCACTATATCTTCTCAACCAGTTCAGGGTTTTCTACCAGTGGAGTCATTTGGTATTTTGGGAGTTATGGAGTGTGGAGTTGCCAGGCAGATGAATTTGAATGTTTGAAGCAAGCTGTTGCCCACCATCAGCAATTAAATACCAATCTAACTAGAGATTTTGGATTTCTGAGGTCCTAAGGATGTATAAGATGGAAAACACTCAGAAAGTCCCCAGTGGAGTCACCATTATGTTGTGGTTCCTATGTTTTGGCCAGATTGGCTAGACCAAAAGATAAGACAACATCAAACCACTTTGGGATCCTAAGATCTAGCCCTCCTGGATCCAGAGAAGGATCTCTCTATAAATTTAAAGAATGAGATATCTTTAAGGCTCAAAATGAGTTATTAGGCTAGGTATGAAGCACAAGGGTTTTTTATTTTGTTTGTTTGGTTGGAGATCATTAACTGAGAAGGCTAAAGAAGTAATGAAGGAACTGAATAGAAGGATGTTTCAACATGGGAATATAGGTCAAAAGAAAGGTTAATGCATTGGGCTATGGAGTCATGAAAGGGGATTACTTGCATAACAACTATCCAAGGGTTTTCATAGGGCAAGTCATCTATACTAAAGGATATTTTTAGATAGATGGTGGAATGGAACATCAAGAATGGGTGAAAGGAAGGAACCAAAGTGCAGTCTAAGATCACGTCAAATGTCATTTAAATCCAGATTTAATTTTGACATACTCCAAAGGAAAACAATCCAGCAGTCCTCATAACTACTTTCAGAAGGTAGAAAACATTTAAGTTTAAACACAGAGCAAAGCCTAAGATCAGACAAAGACTTTTAACTTTCAATGCTTTTGACACTAGCTCAAAGGGATCTTATAAAGGCTAACTGTTGGAAAAGGACCCTAGTGGAAAGGGCTAAATCTAAATCCCCAGTATCCCAATTCTTTCAGCTGAAACCAATCAAGAACATCTAAGAAAACAAACTCCAAATTCATACATCAGTAAGCATGGACTAGCCAACTTATATACTGGTTAAATTATGATGAATTTGCTCCTGGATACACAAATAGCAGAATAAATCAAAGATAAGAAGAGCAGGAAGCAATAGGGTACTTTGCAGCAGTATATCCTAAGCTAGATTACTGATTCTTATCAGAGAATAATGGACAGTATTATTAAACATGAAATGAGACAATTGTAGTAAGGAAAACAACACCAGTAATATAGACTAGGATCCTGTGAAATTTTCTTGTTCAATTGATGTGCAAAACCAGTCACATACTTTGAGCTCAATGGCCCTTTACATTCCAAACTTCTCCTCCCAGCCTACTAAATTACAAACTACTCAGCTACTTCCCCCCAATAATAGTTCTAACAGTCGAATGAATCCCTATTAACCAACCCCTTTACAATGTATTTTCAGGATTTCTCATAGGAGAATGAGTAGCAGTAGTAGTAGATGTAAACTTAATTGATTCATTAAGACAGAGTGGAGGAAGTATTCGTGCCCACTCTGCTTAATGGCTCTGCGTTGACTGTGTGTACCCTTTAGGCTATTTCAGAAGTCTTTGTCAATATCTTCAGGTATGTTCTTTGAAGTACTTTCTGACTGTTGGTACTCTGTTCTGTCTTCTGATATAAGTAAGGTGACTGAAAGTCTTTCAAGTCTTCCATAATTCCATAACTGCTGTCTTGACATCTCTATAAACTTCTGTCAGTGTAGTAACTGTTATGGGATTCGATGGAAGATGGTAAAAGTGATGTAGCTAGTCCTTTTTGGAGAAAAAGTGTTCTGTTGATATTAAGACCAAGATATGGCTTGTTTCATGTGTTTTAGGCTTAATTAAGCCTTTTAATCATCTTCATGGTCTTCACTGCGTCTTTGTCCTTTCTAAACATTGGATTATAATCATTAATCTTTAATAATAGGCTTTAATCCTTTGATCTGTCTCTGTTGATACACTTTTCCGGTTCTGCTGACTGTTCCTGTGAATGTACAGGTTTTAATGGTGCTAGAGGCTTTTATTCAGGGTTTTTGACACTAATTTTTTATAAAACTTGCTTTAAAAACCTTCGCAGGCTTTTTCCCTCGCTACTTTTGTCTCTGGAACTGATATTTTGTGCTCGGAAAAACTCTGTCAGTGACTGTGAGACAGAGTGAAATCACACCACTGAAACCTGTAATAAGACAACAAACTCATTATGAAAAAACCTATGGGAGCAGGTAAGGCTTGTTGCGGAGGCTCGTGGAGATGGTGGCACATGCGAGGAAAACTGTGGATGCAAGCGAAAAAACGAGTGAAAACCATGTGGAATGGTAAAAAACTGATATGATGAAGTTTTGGTGTGAGGTGGGTTTTGGACCGTTGGATTAAATTAATCAACGATGATCTATGGTGAAGATCCGTTGATGAATTCCTTTGGTTAGGCGAAGAAATGACTTCAGTGTTAAAACGCAAAAAAATTATGCCCGGGCAAATACAAAGGGAAAAGGTGAAAAAGAGAGGAACGAGAGCGTTTTGGTGGTGGGACTGGGAGCACGGGAGGATTGAATGTGGACCATTCGATCATAAAATAGATCAACGATGGAGATCTCATGAAGAATTCGTTTGAATGGTAGATGAATAAAAAACGCGATGCGATATAGGTCGTTCGATCAAAACAATCGACGACTAGGATTAAACATGAAAGCTCGATGCGGAGGAGAAAGGGTGGTAAGGCAGAAAACCAAGGTGGTTTTCGCACAGGGTCGAGAGAAGTGAATGGTATTCAAGAAATTCACGCGATTCCACTCATCACGCGCCACGTGGCAAAACAAAACCACCCATATCGCGCGATTTCAAAACGTTAAAGCCCGGACGCTAAAATAACGCGATATGTTTCTCGGCCATTGGATTACGGGCGGGGAGATATGATGGTGGAGATGACAGCATGATAAAGGTAAGATGCGCAGGTGATAAGGTGGAAAGAGTCGACGACAGTTTAAATGTTGAACATTGGATCTATGGATCGGACGGTGGAGATTTAAAAGAGAAAGTGGAGGGCAAAGGAGCAAGTGAATGAGCTGGGAGAAGGAGAGCCGTCGGATTTGTATGGATGGACGGTCAAGATCAGATTAGGGATCGTAAATCGAAGGAGACAAAGGGATGGTATTAGGCTTTTGCGATTGTGCGATCATGTGAGGGCCGTCGGATTAGAGGGAAGATCAACGGTCCATACACAATCAGAGGGGTAATGAAGAGAGGTGATGGGCACGTTGCGATTTTAGCGCTGGCCGTTGGATCTATAAAGATCAACGGCAGAGATTGAATCTGTGGTCGAGCAGAGAAAACTCATCGCATCGGAAGATTTTGGAAAACAAAGGAAAATGCGTTAACCAAAGGCTCTGATTGCGATTAGCGCCTGAGGGCTAGCGCCTGGTTCTAGCGCTGGGTTATATGCGTAGAAAGGGTCCAAGGGCTAAGCTGAAAGGGGCTTAAGTCTGTTATAATGTAAAAAGGGTGTTTTAGGCCAAAATTAGTGGTTTTAAGGCAAAATGGGGGGTTCCAGTAGGCACAAACGGGGTTTTTTAAACCAAATAAAGGGAGCTACAAGGTTTAAAAAGGGAATTTTGATGATTTAGAGAGCTAGTGAGGGATTTTGGAGGAATTTTGAAAGGGGAAAAAGTAGGTGAAAATGGAGGCTTTGTGGGAATGAAATAGGGCAAATGGAGGCCTTTTTGAGCATTTTCTTTCACAAACAATGAGGCTTTTCAATAGAAACAACAATGAAGATTTCTTCAAAGGGAAAAAGACACATGGAGGCTTCAAGGATGAAAGATTTTCAAGGGAAATGTTTCTCTTGAAGGCTCAGAACATATTTAGCCACCTATTTTCTATGCCAAAAATTTATAGGTGGCTAACATAATGTTCAAAAGAAGAAATAACTTATGGTGCACACAATATACTTCACCATTATTACTGGAAATTTGTAAAAATTGGGTGCGGATGAGGTCCTGCAAAGGTATGCCTTGGAGTATGAAAGGTGGCAAATTCTTAATGAAGCTCATGGAGGAGTTTTCAGTGGTCATTATGTAGGTAAGGCCACTGCGCAGAAGATCTTGCGCGCTGCGTTGTGGTGGCCCACGTTGCACAATGATTCATATGCGCATTGTCACACATGTGATGTCTGTCAGAGGACAGGAAAACCTTCGCGCAGGGACGAGATGCCCTTGAATCCACAGATGGCACTCCAACCTTTTGAGAATTGGGCTATTAATTTTGTGGGACCTATTACTCCTCCAGAAAGAAAGATTGGTGTGTGCTACATCGGCACTGCGATATATTATGTAACTAGATGCTTGAAGCCAAACCGACGAAGGATTGCACTGCTGATACGGCCGCACAATTTATTTTTGAGAATATGGTGACTCGGTTTGGTTGTCCTAGGATTCTAATTAGAAATCGGTGTATGAATTTTTTAAATGACACTATCGAAGCTTTAACAATAAAATTCAATATGCATCATCAGAAGAACTCTCTTTATCACCCTCAGAAAAATGACACAGTTGAAGCTTTCAATAATATATTGGAGACTGCACTCATTAAGGTATGCAATGGTAACATAAATGATTGGGATGAGAAAGTGCCCACAGTTCTCTGGGCCTACAGGACTACTTGTAAGAAGTTGACTGGGAGGACAACTTTCAGGATGGTATATGGGCAAGAGGTTGTGTTGCCCATGGATTTAATTGTTCCTAGTCTACGCATTGCAGCATTTACCGATATGGTTGAATAAGATGCTCTAGAGGACTGGTTATCACAGTTGGTTTCTCTGGAAGAAGATCTATTTATTGAAAATTATCACTAGTAGGTCCAAAAGGCGAGCGGAAAATCCTGGAATGACAGGGATATCAGGAAGAAGGTGTTCAAGGAGGATGATTTGGTCTTACTATATGACAACAAGTTTGCGCACCACTGAGGGAAATTGAAAATACATTGGCTAGGGCCCTATGTTGTTAAGTAAGTCCCCGATGGAGGAGCAGTGCGCCTGGCCACGTTGAGTGGTGACTACCTTCTCGGAAATGTCAATGGAAGTCATCTGAAGTCGGATATGGATGATCTTGTGCCTACTAGATGACTATATGGCCGAAGTATCAGACTTGCATAGATGAGATGGCGAAGGCATTGTAATATGTGGCACACACACGGTATCTGCGTTAGGAGATTAACTGGTGCACAGAAGTGTCAAAAACTAGCAGTTGGAAGAGTAAAATTGGATAAGACAGATTTATTAACATTTTTAGTGGTGTCCAAGATACATTTAATGAAGGGATTTTTCCTGATTTGGGACCATTTTTTCATTAATGGAGCCTCATTAATGCATAAGGAGTCATTTCAGATGCGCCACAAGTATAAATACGCCATATGGGATGGCAATAGTTCCCTTTGTGTTCTAAGTGATTTTTATGCTTTGAGCTATGTGTTTTCCATTGCGTTTGTTGCATCTATGTCTAGTTTGGATCTTGTGTTTGAGGATGCATTGTGTCGAAATGGTCTAGGGTACGTAATTCGGGACAAGATGATAGCCACAAGACCCGGTGATGACCTTGCTACGCCAGAAGTGCCCATTATAGAAACACCCACATTATCAAAAACGAAGAAGGGCCAAACCTCTGGAATGCACAGGTCCTCCAAAGAAAAGACTCCAAGACCACACCATTCAGTGCGAGAGAAAATGAAGAGGCCTATGGGTGAAGTTCTAGAGACTATTGAAGAAGGGGATGATTAAGTTGTTGAAGTGGCCCCATTCTCGTGGTTTCCAAGTTATATTGCGCCGTGAAAACCTATTGTCAAAGAGACAGAAGACTTGGATAAGGTGCACGCAAGTATCCAAGTGTCTCTAATCTTGGAGAATGTCCCAATGGAAGGGGATATGCTTGCCAAAATCCCACAACTCTAGTTTGATGACTAGGACATCGCAGATGTCGAGAAGTTTCCCGAGCTCGTGCTCGAGATCAATCTTGACCAAATTAACTATGAAGGAGGTGTGGTGCTCCTCGAGACAAAGAGGTGAATGCAAGGTCTACACAAGGTAGTACTGCTCAATCTATTGCAAATCCATCATTTTGGGTGTAATCCCATTAATGATATCTGCGTAAGGCAGTTACTGGTGTTGGTGCATGATGACGCACTCTAGTTGGGAGAGTGCATCCTGATTGATGCAGAATTGTTTCACTGAATAACAGGTTTGCGGAACAAGGGGATCAACCCTGTTGTAGACTTTGGAGGAAAAGCACAGGAGAAAGCGCTAGTGGATCATATCAAGAAGAAACGTGATGTTACTCACAAATCTCGAGCGATCGTTGTGGAGGAGATTAACGACCCTGTTGTCCATTTTGGCATGCTCATATTTGCTTGAAAGATGATGCATAAGTGTAGGCCCAAGGAGGTGCCTGCGCATGTGATTGTGCTCGCTAGAAGATGTGAGAAAGGAGTCAATACAACTGGTGTGGGTACCTGTGCAATTAATTCCTTGAGAATGTGCGCGAGGCACAAGAGGAGGGAAATCACTTCCAATACGATTGGCTCTTGTTACTCATTCCTAGACTTATTGGATGGAGAACCCCTAAAGACACATAGTTCCCTGAGCTTGAGGAGAAAATGTATGAAGCTCCGCACTACGCAACACTCTGTATCTCGTTAGACCCCATGCACATGAAGGAGAACAAGATATTTTGGGTCTTAGACGATGCGACATTGCACCAAGAAGTACAGTCGAAGCCTAGACTATCACCCACTCTTTATGATAAATACAAAATTATAGCTGACTCTAAGGCTACGTTTCACAATATACATATCCGCGCCAAGGGCATTGTAGAGGGAGTGGGGTATGAGCTGCCTTATTTGGTGACTGAAGATGACCTTATCAGAGTAATAGTGGAATGGTTATCAGCCTGGTTGACTCCACTGACATAGTCGAGCACTATAACAGGAAACTCCACGGAGAAGACTACTGAAAATCCTATAGAAACAATGACATTAATGGTCACAAAGAAACCTACTAAGAAGGAACCAACCCCAAATATGACTAGAGAAATTGTTGATATAACCATAGTGCCAGAGAAAAATTCCTCTGTGCCTAAGCAGACCGGGGAAGTAGAAACATAAAAAGGCACAAAGCGTGGCGCTCATTACATGGGTGGATCACACAAGAAATAGAATGGATCCAAGAAGGTAGGACATGAGGTCCTGACACTTACAGAGAACAATCTCAATGAGATCACAAACACCGTTACATCTGTGCAGGAAGATTGATGGATGAACATGGAGGTACAATACAAATCTACGTTAGATATTGTTGAGGTGGGGTTGCAAGAATTAAAAGTTAGGCAAGCCAAATCGAGGAGAGTGTGATCCAGGCAAGTTGGATTAGTGCATAGGTTGCCAATGCGCAACCATTAGATTTTTCCTTACCAGCATCAGGGGATGCTTGATATGTCCACATCCCCTGCCAGCAATACAAATGGACGCTAACCAACAAGTGAAATTTACGGGTATAGGTGATATTCATGTAAGCTTTCAGCATTTCCTGTAGGTAAACTACATTTTCTGCATTAAGTGATTGCAGACGAACTTCAATTATGTGAAGCAATCTCACAAACAAAGACTCAACATGCACAACATCATGCTGCACAAGCACACCAACAACATCAACAAGCAGAGGCAGCTTACAGGGAAGTAGAGGCCCAGTGCGTTGCACTAGAGGCTAATATCAATCAGGTGTGCCAAGATATTCCAGTTGTCTTGGCCACCGTTGCACCAGCTGAGAAGCTCAAGGGATTAGGTACTATAGTCAAAGAAACACACACAGAGGTTCAAACAATGTACACAGAGTATGAGCAACATATCGCAGATCTCTAAACCAAATTGCATCCAGATACGCCATCATAGGTTCGTGCGAAGCGGGAAGCGGAAGTAAAACATGCACATGATAAAATCACTATCGTGGTCACTCAGTTTGAGAAGTCATTGAACGAGGCCGTGGAAATTTGGGCCTCTATCTAGAACACTCCAGTTGTGCAGCAGTAGCATGACGCACTCAACAAGAAAGAGAGAAGTTTGAAGAGACTCATACCAAAGCACCTACATTGGTCTTTACACATAGACTTGCTCGTCTGCAAGAAGGTCGTAGAATCCAGATTGATATTGTAGACTTGTGCCGGAAGGAAACGGTGCTGAAGGACTGTATACAACCATGGGTAGAGGAAGTGCTGAAACTCTCCCAGATGTTGGAAAATACCTTGAATATTATTAGTTAGACTCAGTACAGTGTGGAGATGGCCGTTGAGGGGCCTACTACAGACAAAATGGTTCAGCAAGCCCAGAGTGCAACAACGCAAAGCCTCGAACTAGTGCTTCCTCTACATAATTCTATCAAAACACTCAAGACTAAGATTTAGTAGATAGTGCCTCAGTGACTCGGGATGAGTCACATGATTGTGTCAGGGGCCTGTTGGAGCGGGGTCCCCTGAGGAACAATTTCCAAAGACATTTTTGTAGCATTTTTATATGTGTGCACTGCACAAATGAAGTCAAAGAGCTTTTAGCCCCAATTTTGGATGTAGCTAGGGCTTAAATGTAAACTATGGCCCTCAAACCATGGTTTGATACCATATTATCAGCCCGCTAGGCGTATTATAAATATAAAGTGTATATCTAAGATAAATAGTTCGAAGTGAGACATGTGATATGAGATATTGATGTTCTGATAGTACTTGTGTCTATAAGGGTTTTTGGGTTGGGTTGAAAGGCTCCTGCTGGCTGTGTATGCAAAGACCTAGTCCTGGATGTTTGTGGACTCTGCTAGCTCTATGCATGGAAGGGATTGTAAGGGTTTTTGAAAGACAGTGGATGTATTGACAGATCTGAAAGATAATAGAAAGAAAATTTTTGGCTAATCTCTTTGTGTTATGCATCTATATTGCTTATTATTATATCACATTGTCTGTTTACTTATTAATGATTGCACGAAGTTACTTGATATTATTATGCATGATTATTGATTGTTAAGAGATATGTTAAGTATTTACATTGTTTAAGCTGTAGATCTGGTTCTAATTTATTATCTACGCTAAAGTGAAACAATATTTCTATGTTATTCTGTTGATAATTGCGTACCCCCTGTGATTATGTTATAAACTATTGCACACATCTGTATAAGTTCATTGTGCATTTTTTTTAGGACCACTTCATTAAAATATCTTTCAGGCTATGGAAACCTGGTTCCAACACCCCCCCATACTGCTTCGGCTGAGACTTTGGTCTACACAAGAAGATCATTGCCGAAAGGGCCAATAGTTGGAGTGTTTTTTGGATTATCCATAAACTCCGAACCTGGGTCAGGACCCCTCAAGCCAACATGTGGCTGAGAGAAAGAACTATAGCATTGTGGGAGAAACGAGGGATATGTTGCATGATGAAGACCTACCTATGCATTTGTCTATCGAGGCATGAAACAAAACAGAAGCAGAGTCCTCATCAGGTTCTAGGCATGATTACAGAGGAGGAACATTTATCAGGGAGAATGCTAAATGTGTTTCACTTCAGGATTTTTGGAGCCTCTGTTTACTACCATGTCTCCAAAGAATCAAGGAAGAAGCTAGAGTTGACATCAGAATTGGGGGTATTTTTGGGTTACACAGAAACTCCCCACAACTACCATGTGTACTTTCCATCCATAAAAATGAAAGTTGTGCAAAGGGATGTAAAATTTGATGAGGATAAAGTGAAGTGATGCTTTCTTGAGAGGGAGCTTCAGATCCCACCAGAAGAGGAGCTTTTAGCTCCAAAGCAGGAACCTCAAGAAGTTGTGGAGAAGCCACAAATTGAGGAGCATATTGTGGAGAACATCACTCAAGCATAACTATCCATGGAAGTTAGAAAAAGGACTAGGGAAGCCGAGATACTTTTGTAATATGTAAGGGAGAATGTGGGTGCTCCTTCAAATGTGGGCAGGCACATACGATCACCAGATCGATACACTAGATACATGGCTCTAATGACTAAGCCTGTAGAGACTAAGCCATCCTCTTTCAAGTAAGTAGTAAATCAACATGTATTGGTTGACACAATGGTGGAGTAATATGTGTCCATTGTAAAGAAAAATGTTACAGAAGTGGTCCCAAGACCAGTAGATAAATCAGTTATGGATTCATGATGGATCTTTAAGGTAAAATAGGCAGCATAGAAAAGCATAGAGAAGTACAAGGCCAGATTTGTGGCCAAGGGGTACTTTCAAGTTGAAGGGATTGAAAATGAGGATACCTTTTCTATTGTAGCAAGGTACTCATCCATTAAATCAATTCTTTCTCTAACTACACACACGGGGTGGAAGATCCACCAAATGGATGTAAAAACAACATTCTTCAATGGAGTTCTTGAGGAGGAGGTGTACATTGAGCAACTATAATGCTTTGAGACTTTTGATCGAGAGTATCATGTGTGCAGACTCAAGCAAGCTTTGTACGGTATTAAACAAACACTCTTTGCTTGGTACACTAGGATTGATAGCTATCTCACTAGTTTAGGCTTCACCAAAAGTGTAGCCGATGCAAACCTCTATCATATTTTGGTAGAAGGTAAATTTCTTATTATTGTCTTATATTTTGATGATTTAATTTTAACTAGTGATTAGCAACTGACAAAATCTAGGAAGGACGACCTTGCAAGAAAATTTGAAATGAAGGAAATGGGTCTCATGCACTACTTCCTGAGATTGGAAGTATGGCAGGGCGATGGAGAATTGTTTTTCTATCAAGGAAAGTGTGCAAATTAGATATTGCATAGATTCCACATTGACAGTTGCAAATCCATGGAGACACCTCTATCAACCAACTGGAGGAAGGAGGATGCCACTTCAGGTGAGGAAGTGGATGCTACTATTTATCGGTAATTAATGCATTCCCTTATGTACCTTGTGAACACACGACCATATATGTGCTATGTAGTAAACCAATTGAGCTAAGCTATGGTTAGGCCAAGAGAATTATTTTGGATGGCAGCACAAAAAAATTTATGGTACCTTAGAGGCAATACCCAGTTTGGACTATGGTACAGACGGATAGAGGGAGTAACTGCATGTGGCTTCACAAATGCAGAATGGGAAGGGACTCCATCAAACCATAAGAGTACATCAGAGAGAAATTTCACTGTTGTGTTTGCAGCTATTTCTTAGTATAGTAGGAAGCAAAGATCTGTGGCGCTCAACTTGGAAGAAGCAGAATACATGGCTGCAATTCAAGCAACATGTGAGGTGATCTGGATGATAAAGATACTTCTCGGATTGTTTGATCAGATGATGGATCCAACTGTGATCTACAATGATAATAAGAGCTGCATCAAGCTCTATGAGAATCATGATTTTCATGATTGATCCAAGCATATAGATATTTGGTATCACCATTTGCGGAATTGTGTGCAGAGGTAGATCATGTTGATGCAGTACATTCCGACAGAGGAACAAAATATTGACATCTAGACAAAGGCCTTATCAAGAGGGAAGTTTGAGTTCCACATGTACAGGATAGGGGTGGTTGATAATCCCTTTCTTGCTGAGAGGGAGTGTTGAAAAATGCAGCAAGAAATTATCGATTTCATTTTTCCTTGATTAAATTGAGAAAATTCAAAATTTCCACATCAGCAGACAACTTGGATGCAGTTGAATTATGTGACATGGCTTTTGTCACCCAGTTTACATAGTAGATTTGAGTTGGAGGAGTTAGAGTTTATTTAATCATATGAAATTGCTAATTTGTAGAAATCAAGGTCAATTATCTAAGGTAGTTTTCACTTATACTAGTTATAACTATTGAAGAAACTAGTGGAGGTTCAATTGTGTAGTGGTACATCAGTCAAACTTAGTGATCATTTAGTTAACCGATCAATCAACCCAAAATAGCTTTTGCATGCAGATAATTTGAGTTCTTCAGGCTTGGTGGAGATTCCAAGGCAGTGTAACATGAGTTGTAAACTAGTCAAATTATCAACCTAAGGATTGCGCAATCCGTTTTGGATAAGTTCCTAAATAATAGGGACTTGATTTCTCAAGGAATAATGCAATGAAATAGGAGATCAACAAGAGGTAGAAATTGAATAAGTCTTGGCCAAAGCTTCTCAATGAGCAGAGAGATAGGTTATGCACTTGCAAGTTTTTCTCAATTAAGCAAAGCAATTGTAATACATCCCTATCCATCAGATTAATACAAGCAGCCATTGGGGTTTTTAGAAAATTACTTTCCCCAGGAAGAATACCATTTGCATGTGTGTGATTTCTTATTGCATGTCTAAGATTTTTGTTCTAAATTATGTATTAATGTCCGAAGAGAAGTAGAGTATATTTTTATCTTGTGATTTTAATTAAAACTTCATGAGAATTTGTAAATCTACATTGTAATTGATTGGCATATGAATTAGGTGGATCCCGGGGGATACTTTCAAGTTTATCCAATGAGAATTTTGGAACAAGGAGGCCAAGGTGCTCTAAAATTGAGCTACCACCTTGTTAAAGGTGTAGTGTAAACATTTCAATCCTAAGGATGCCATCATAAAATGAGTACCCTCATGTTTTTGAATACTTTTTCTTGTATATATATGCATATAATGCAACAAGGACAATGCATAAATAAGTGGGAGGGGAATGTAACGCCTCTAGTATGATTCCTATGTGTGTGTATGTGTGATGTACATATCATGTTTATGCTAGTGATTTGGGGATTATTTTTTGGCCTATATTCCCATGTACATATGTGCTCGAATCAATGTGTTTATGTCCATTTATTTTTGAGGTCGAAGCACCTATGTGATTTTAGGCCAATGAGTCTATGTGTTAAAAGGATATCAAGCCTAGTCATGTAAAGTTGTAATCACATGAGTATTGATGAAATACACCATTTATATTAATCACATGAATATTAATAAAATACACTATTAATAATATACCATGGATTTATCATGGTTTGTTCTCCTCTCAAGCTCTCATTCACACTCTGTCCTGAAGATGGATCCCCATTGGGATTCGAAATGTCAACGAAGTTTTGTTAAAACTATAGATAATCCGATTTTCTATTCTTCAATTAATGACCACAGAAGCTTGAAACCCATCAATAAAATACCATTTCAGACACAAGAGTATGGAGGGCTAAGATTCCATGAGTGTGAAAGGGGGGCTAAGGGATAAGTGATGAAGGGCTTAAGCATAAGGAGATAAGTTAAGCCTATATAAGTCATGAAGGGATTAAGCATAGGGAGATAAGTTAAGCCTATGTAAAAAAGTATACATTTTTTTATTCTATAGTCAATAAAGTGACTTTAAAGAGTGTCATTTGTCAACAAAGGGAAATGCACATAAAAGTGGTGGTTTGAGTGTTATTAAGGGATATATTAGATCATTTTAACTGAGGGGAGGGCTAAAATCCTTAGAGGGGATGATGGGGTGAGCCTATGATATGATTTTCTCCCAATAAATTCCTATTTGGATTCAACAACAAGGGGGTAGATTTCCCTAGTGTGAGGCTAGGAAATTATAGGGAGAAAAGCTCATGAAGTCAGTTGGAGCTCTTAGAAGCCATAGGTCTCTAACATGTCCCTAGCCAACTGAGTTGAAAACCCATGGAAGGGTAATGGAACAACCTGATGGACTACGCGTGCAAAGAAGGTGGTGCACTACCTTGGGTTGTGTGGCCTGGTGGGGGATATGATACTATTGGTGGGAGGTTACTAAGGTTTAGTATTTGTCTACCTAGCCTTGTTATGTTCGATATTGGTTATGTACCATAAGTGATCTTTGGAAATAATTTATGCTTGTGGAGACATGGCCCAAGATTGTAGGTTGACCTGTTGTTAAGATATTATGAGCAACATGGTCTATGGCTAGGTCAAATGTATAAGGTGTACAACTTCTTGTTGTTTTCCTAAAAAGATAAGTTTTACTTTTATGTTTATGTATTTTCATATGCTACATATGAACAATAATTAGATGGTGTAAATTATGCATTTATGTTCTCGTACATAAGAATATTGCATAGTAGAATGCATCACACACACTTGATACATGATTGGCAAGAATCAAATTCAAGGGACAATTTTAGAAAAATCAGGTCACAGAGGTAGTGATATGCCTTTGTGTGACTAGGGGTGTCACAATTTTTGTTTTAAAGATTGAATGGAGTTTTTTTTTTAAATTATGGATTTCCCTTTTTTTCAAAAACATTATCTTATGTGCATTGCACCGAAGAAAGAATTGTGTGCAACATGCTTTTCAACATTCTAGTATAAACATGCCAATGCACATTTGGTGTAGATTAGTAAGCAATATAACGTATTATTAAAGCACTACTTATGACATCATTGGTTCAAACCTCCACTCGACCTCTGTACTAAGTGGTGAAACCTGAGTAATCCTGGAGGTTATAGTGATAGCTAATGAAATCAACCCTATGTCATGTTAGTACGAGCTTGCCCTAGTTGTTGATTATGTCAGATACAAATACAAACATTCTTATATAAACAGAATAATAAATATTCTCATATAAATAGAATAATAAATATTCTCATATAAATATAAAAAAAACAAATTTATGAGAAAGTGGTTACTAGGCTCCAAATTGTGTGTGGTATGTAATTGTGATGTTTCTTTCATAGAAAGCTTCTCTAATGTTAATGAAGTCTAGACATTGTAATGTTTGTAAGTAGAGACTGTATAAGAGAAGGGGTACCCAATGACTTTGCCTCAACACTTTCTCTTGTGAGTTAGGCATCCCACATGACTTCACCTCAACACTTGCTCGTGTGATTTAGGCATCCCGCATAAGCTTCAAAGCCATTCAATTATTTTGCTTCTTAGCTATTTCAAATCATACTTCAAATACCTCTATAAGATGAGATAAATACATTTTTAACTTGTATATTCCAAGACGTGAGAAGTTCTTAACATAAGATGTATACTTCATCAAAAGCCATTTATTTTCATTTATTAAAATGGTAGACATAACACATATATCCAATTACATAACAAACTATAAAAAAATATTAAATTTTAATATAATTATAAGTTTTTTAAATAACTTTTAAACATATAATTAATATCTCAAAATATTTACTTAATTATAAAATTTAAATATAAAATTTAAAAAAATTAAAATAATAATATTAATAATAATAATAATGAAAATATACACTATCCAAGACATAGATATATATACCACTTAAATAATAAAAAATAAATGAAGGGTGGAACTTTAACCCATCTCAACCAATGCTTCAAAATATTTACTTAATTATAAAATTTAAATATAATATTTAAAAAAATTGAAATAATAATATTAATAATAATAATAATTAAAATATACACTATCCAAGACATAGATATATATAAAACTTAAAATAATAAAAAATAAATAAAGGGTGGAACTATAACCCATCTCAACCAATGCTTCGTTCGGTAACCGGTTGATCCCTAAATTCATTTCCACTTCGTAGGTATGCAGTGTGCACTCTTGGTTCAGCATGTGAAGCCACAGCATGTGAAGCCAGTGTGCACTCTTGGTTCAGCATGTGAAGCCACAGCATGTGAAGCCAGGGTAGGATCAAATCGCTTGAACTTGTGAATAACCATGGTTAAACCTCACTCCTACAGTACCAATTATGCCAACGTACAGTACTGGAAATTTTATAAACTACATACCAAGCATTGACCAAAATTATTTCCACCCACCACTACAAATATCCCAATCAACACCCATTAAAAAAATATTCACGAGCAGTACTGTTATGGCATTACAGCTGATCCTCCAAATTAATTTTTTTCTTCATATAAGCCAAATATCAGTAAGTACAATAGTGCTTTATGACTAAGCCAAAATTAATATAAGTGTAAGTACAGTAGTGTAACTGTTGTACTTTCATATACCACTAAAACAACATTATTAATAATTTACATTCCACTAATGGTTTGACATGACATATCACTCTTACTGTGATTCAAATGTATCTTGGTGATAGTGAGAGGAAAATAATTTTATGTTTTTTAAGAAATATATCTTGGTGATATTGTGAGAACCTTCACTGTGATTCTAATGTATCTTGGTGATAGTGAGAGGAGAAGATTTTTATCCTTTCAAGGAATGATTTGGTTGAAATTAAGTTAGAAATGCAATCTTAATACTAAAAACTGCAAATAAGATTACATTTGACCAAATTCTTCCCATATAAGTCATAGAGAAAAAACAGTTAATATTATGGAAATATTTAATTTTGAAAAAACATATCGTTTGAATTGTGCACAAGAGATTTGAGTGAATTAAATTTAACTTTGCAATAATGTGTTATTTATTTTTTATTTAAATATGATTAGTGATTAAGAGGTGTGCATTACTATATATATAGTTTAGATTTATTTTAATTAAGGGTTGAGAGGGATCAAATTTATTGAGGTGAAATTATGTTTTTGAAGTACAAAACTTGAGGAGAGGTTTGCAACTTGAGAGATTTTATCCATCTTATCCATCTTGACGCTTTATAAATCTAGGGTTAAGATGGATCTAGGCTGGTTTGAGAGGTTCACAGTTACGCAAAATTTGTTGAACACCTAACTGTTTTGATCATTTTATATATACTAAATATGTTTAAGATTAATATGGTCATTTTAATTTTAGATTTGCTTGGTTGCATCAGTTTGTTGAGATGACAAAGACCTTTAATAACTTGGATGACGAAAAATGATGAAATAAAATATTTGAATCCAAAATGATAATGTAATAATGTTAAATGATAGAAAATGAGAATAATAAGAATGTAGCGAATTACAAATAGTCTTCATTGTGATCAATTTCAAATTAATTTTTTCTATTATTCTTATTGTAACACACGTTAGTTTAGCCATATTTTCTTATCGTTCATATGAATAGGGTGGTTTAAATTGTAGATCATTCAAATATTTATAAACAACATACATTGTTTTCCAAAGGTAAAATACATCATTTCATTCATAAATATATGATGAAAATACATTTAGCATATACATTGAAAGTGTATTCCTCAAAAACCCAGCATAATTCAACAAATTCGTAGAAGCATATCAGAGGAGGAAGACCATTCCCTTACTAGAACAACAATCTATACAAAATATTGACATTGACATATCTATATGATATAACAAACATAACCATTTGAACATGAGAGACTAGAAAAATAGAAAATGAAAAACTTCCATAAAATATACATGGAGTTATAGAGGAGTAAGTCCATTAACTCATAAACATAGCAAAACAGTTCTCATAAAAATTGAGAGAGTATTTTTCAAATGATAAAGAAAACTACACAGAAGTCTTTATGTTGAATCCCGCAAAAATCGTTGAAACCATGAATTGGGGATTGTTGGCCTTGTGAGTTAAACCTGTAGCATGTGTTATCACCAAATTGATTCCTGTTGGGTTGATTCAATAGTCAACTTGGAGTAACTATTTCATACCATCTTTTGACCGAATATTATCCTCTTAAGTTTGAGAGGGCTCTCTCAAGATAACTTATGATATTTTCAAGAAAAACTCTATTAGATGGCTAGCTCTATGATAATGAATTGATTTTATATGATTGCAGGTGGAAAATGTAGAAGATTTGCTACCATTGGGCTTATGGAGTCAGTGCTAGAGAACTCAATGACAATGGCTCTCCTTGTGGAAACTGAGGCATGTAGGTATTTAAATGAAATGACAACACACACAAAATTTACTCAATAGATAAATGTTCAAAGGAAATCAGAGCATGAGAAACATGAATTCTGAGTAATGAACATTAAGATATTGAAAGCGAGATATTGAGAAAGATATACAATAGTTTAATGCTTGAAGGAAGTCAGAGCATGAGAAGCACGAATTCTGATTAATCAAACATTAATATATTGAAATAAAAGCAGCAAGATACATAGGACAAGGTTCATATGAAAACATCAAATGAATCTCAGTTGAAGGAGAAAGCCCACATCCACTGTCTATTACTAATCAGAACAATTTACAATAGTAGTAGTCACAAGTAACATCTTCCAACTCCTTCTAACTCTAAAACTATCTCCTTTTTAGAGTGAGGACTCATGCAAATGATACGCCACCTTAATCACCTCTAACTCCCACCTCAAATACCTATTTCAAACATGATTCTATCACTTGGAGACTTCCTAGGGATATTTATGTTTTGTAGAGTTTGAATACAAAAAGGACTCTTCTTTCATTAATAGTTCAACAAATCAATTTAATAACCCTTATAAAATGAAACCAACTAATTTTCTGAATGTACCAGAGTGTTGATGTGTCCTTATGCCACGTGGATGCTGAGCTGGACCTCCTCCAAGTCGAATTTTTACAATTTTTTCATAAATCTTCTCAGTGAAAATTATGAAAAATAAGGCTTCAAAGATGAGTCTATAATTTCAAAACCCTAATGGATCTGCAGAAACTGAGAGAGATTTTTGTAGATGGGCCTGTGCTAAAGAAAAACCTCTTTCATATTTTCAAACTAATTTTTCATTTGGTATGAAATCAAACTTGAAGTTGACTGCTAAAACAGTCACGTACATAAATTTTGTAGCGCTCATTTCATAGCAAATTTTCGTAGCACCTCTGTTTTAAACACTTTTTCCTATCAATTTGACTTTCTACTTCCATGAGCCTTTAAAAAATGTTAGGAGGGCTTCATGAAACATGTCTTCCTACTTTTAAGGAGTTGACACCATCACACATTATAATGCCTCCATGATAAACTAATGAGCTGGATAACTTTGTCGAAGACCAAAACTGCATAAAAAACATTCCTCTAACTATCTTTGACCTTTACATGTGGCTAGCTGACCTTCAAAATACTTTCAAGATAACAAAATACAACCCAAAGCTCCTTGCTGAAAAAACATAGTGTCATTAGGCAATTTCATAGCGAGTTTTAGTAGCAGGGGGGAAATGGCTTTTTCATCAATCTTCTTGATGTTTTTGTTGTTCCAACACCTTCATTATGTCATGATACCTTTCAACCATCGATATCCCCCCATAAAACATTCCAAAACTGGATTTTAAAGCAAAAAAGAACCTACAGGAATTTTCTTAGCGTTTTTCTGGCTTCAAACCTGAAGCACACTATGAAATTTCCTAAAAAAGGCAAAATTTACAGTTTAGAAATAAACTCTTATTTCTGAATTATTGATAGATTTTGCAAACCTGGAGGAGGTTTTTGTAGATAAACAAGTTTTAAATAAAAGCCTCTCTTATTTTTTTAAATACCATCTCCAGCTATCCAGAATCTGCAGTTGTAAAACATCTATAAAACATGATTTTTTTTTTCCTGATAATAAGGCCGAAAGACATCCCTGTAGCTCCCAATTTGTAGCACCTTTGAGAAAAGTTAAAGAGGTTATTATTATTTGATATTTGCCTGAAAATAACCACTCTCATTTTCTTAAAATAATTCTCTGTTTTCCCAGAAACCGCACTTGAAGTTGATTGTTCATTAAAGTCAAAAAACAGAGAAATCCTCATATTCGCTACGAAATTATCAGGTGTTTTGGTAGCGTTTTTTTGTTGTTTTCCTATGTAAAATGCTATGAAAATTTGAAGAACTGACAGATTCATCTTTTTTATTCTGAATGCATGGGGAATGACAACTGACATGGTATGGGACTGATTTGACATGAAATGACATAAATGAAGGTGATCTAAAAACTTATGATAGGCTTAAAAATGCAAAAAATTTCCTATAACACCTTGAAATGGCTTAGGAGACCTTATCCATTTAGTGAGTGACCTATATGACCTTATCTAAAATGTTTAAAAATTTTATGAGCGATAACAGAGGCTTCGCTTGGGATGGTGTGCCCCTGTGGTACACCAAAGAACCTGTAGTTCCAGTGCCATCCATCTTTTGAAAAATTGAAATTGTTATGAAATTGATGAAGACTTCGCCAAGCTCTTATGCCCTTCTCCTCGGGCTCAAGCTTGATGATTACTGTTGAAAACCTAAATCTATACATAATAAAAAGATGCTCAGTCTACTTGATCTTATTCACACATGCTCATACCTATCCTAACAACTGAAATATTCATATTTTATTCAAGCAATATGAAACCTCTAATTAAGCCAATCAATGAGTTGATTTGATACTTGAACTCCTTTAATACACTTAAACCAAAAGAAAATTGTATTCTGAAATGATAAAGGTAAGAGAAGATGGATTTGTTTTTCATAGTGAAAAAATAATTGAAAAGTTGGACTATAGAACTCTTCCATGTAATCAGCTATGGGATCATAGAATACACAATTTATTGATATCCCCTTTAAGTTCTCAATGAAAAATTGATCCTGGATATCCCTTTCATTTTCTTCATCAAGGTTGAACCTTGATTCCAACTCTACAATATCAAGCTCATAACCATATTCTTCCTCTGTCTGCAAGTCAGATGGTATAACAATTTCCTCCTTTTTTAGAGGAGGAAGACCTTCCAAGAATTGTTTATGATCTTGGAAATCATATGATCTAATTTTAACATCCAATAGTTCAATTTCATTCTCTAATATTTCAGTAGCTAAACCAAGAAAACAAATTTTATTTTCAGGTGTGAGTCGACTGGATTTCAAACAACGAAATACTATTTTGGATAAATGTTCATCTATCTGAAATTCTTCTACTCATCCCTTACACTTTGTAACATTTCATCATATAAAGAGTTTTCCACATACCCTGTCATCTTGGATCACCATGAATGTTTTGAAATTTGGATTCTTCCCAGTGAAGTGGCTCTGAACTTTGAAGCTCGGGATATTGAACAATAGATTCGCTAGATGATTGGTACAACCTTCGTTTGTTTGGATTATGTTCACCATCAGAAGTGAAATCTGAACCTTTTCATTCTACCCAGAGAAAATTTATAGCTTCGCATCGTCGGTAATAGCGCCAAAATGTTATCACCAAATTGATTCATGTTGGGTTTCTTCAATGGTCAACTTCGAGTAACTATTTCATACCAGATTTTGACTGAAGGTTAGCCTCTTCAGTTTGAGAGGGCTCTCTTAAGATAACTTATAATATTTTCAATACAAACTCTATTAGATGGCTAACTCTATGATAATGAATTGATTGTATATGATTGCAGGTGGAAAATGTAGAATATTTGCTACCATTGGGCTAATGGAGTTGGTGTTAGGGAGATCAATGACAATGGCTCTCCTTGTGGAAGCTGAGGCATGTAGATATTTAAATGAAAGGAAAACACACACAAAATTTACTCAATAGATAAATGTTCAAAGGAAATCAGAGCATGATAAACATGAATTCTGAGTAATGAACATTAAGATATTGAAAGCACGATATTGAGAAAGATATACAATAGTTTAATGCTTGAAGGAAGTGAGAGCATGAGAAGCATGAATTCTGAGTAGTCAAACATCAATATATTGAAATAAAAGAAGCAATATAAATAGGACAATGTTCATGAAAACATCAAATGAATCTCAGGTGAAGGAGAAAGCCCACATCCATTGTCTATTACTGATCAGAACAATTTACAACAATACTAGTCACAAGTGACACCTTCCAACCACTTATAACTCTAAAAATATATCCTTTATAGAGTGAGGACTCATCCAAATGATTTGTCACCTTACTCACCTCAAATTCCCACCTCAGAGACCTATTTCAAACCATGATTCTATCATTTGGAAACTTCCTAGGGATATTTCTATTTTCTAGAGTTTGAATACAAAAAGTACTCTTCTTTCATTAATAGTTCAACTAATAAATTTAATAACCCTTATCAAAAGTAACCAACTAATTTTATAAGTGTAATAGAGTGCTAATGTGTCATTATACCATGTGGATGCTGAACTGGACCTCCTCCAAGTCAAATTTTTACAATTTTTTCACAAATCTGGTTAGTGAAAATTCTAAAATATAAGGCTTCAAAGATCATGTATAATTTCCAAACCATGATAGCTTTACATAAACCAAGAGATTTTTTTTGTAGATGTACCTGTGATGAAAAAAAACCCGTTTCGAATTTCCAAAATAATTTTTCATTTGGTCTGAAATCAAACTTGAAGTTGACTGCTAAAACAGTCATGTACAGAAATTTCGTACCGCTCATTTCATAGCAACTTTTCGTAGTGCCTCTGTTTTAAACACTTTTTCCAATCAATTTTACTTTATGCTTCCATGAGCCTTTAAAACATGTTAGGAGGGCTTCATGAAACATGTCTTCCTACTTTTAGGGAGTTGCTGCGATCACACATGATAATGCCTCCATGATGAACTGATGAGCTGGATAACTTTGTCGAAGACCAAACCTGCATAAAAAACATTCCTTTGACTATATTTGACCTTTACATGTGGCTATATGACCTTCAAAACACTTTGAAGATAAAAAAATACAACCCAAAGCTCCTTGCTGCAAAAACAGAGTGTCATTAGGAAGTGTCATAGCGAGTTTTAGTGGTGTTGGAAAAATGGTTTTTTCCATCAATATTCTTGACTTCTTTGTTATTCCAACACCTTCATTATGTCATGATACCTTACAACCATCGATATCCCCCCATAAAATATGCCAAAATTGGATTTTAAAGCAAAAAAATCACCTACAAGAATTTTCATAGCGTTTTTCTCGCTTCAAGCCTGAAGCACGCTACAAAATTTCCTAAAAAAGGCAGAATTTGCAGTTTAGAAATGAACTCATATTTCTGAATTATTGATAGATTTTGTAAAAATGGAGGAGGTTTTTCTAGAAAAAATGTTTTGAATAAAAACCCCTCTTGGTTTTTTAAATACCATCTCCAACTGTCCAGAATCTGCATTTGCAAAACATGTATAAAACAAGAAAATTCTGTATTCTGAAAATAGGGCCGAAAGACATCCCCGTGTCTCCCAATTTGTAGCACCTTTGAGAAAAGTGAAAGAGGTTATTTTTATTTGAAACGTGCTTGAAAATAAACTCTCTCAGTTTCTTAAAATACTTCTCTGTTTTCCCAGAAACCTCCCTTGAAGTTGACTGCTCAAAAGTCAAACAACAGATAAATCCTCATATTCACTACGAAATTATTAGGTGTTTTCGTAGTGTTTTCTGTTGCTTTCTTGTGTAAAACGCTACAAAATTTTTAAAAACTGGCAAATTCATCCTTTTGAGTCTGAATGCATGTGGAATGACAACTGACATGGTATGGGACTGATTTGACATGAAATGGCAGAAATGAAGGTGATCTCAAAACTTAGGATAGGCTTAAAAATGAAAAACTTTTCCTATACCACCTTGAAATGGCTTAGGAGACCTTATCCATTTAGTGAGTGACCTATATGACCTTATCTAAAATGTTTCACAATTTTATGAGTGATAACAGTGGCTCCACTTGGGATGGTGTGCCCCTTTGGTACACCAAAGAACCTATAGTTCTAGTGCCATCCATATTTTGAAAAATTGAAAAAATTCTGAAATTGATGAAGACTTCACCAAGCTCTTATGGCCTTCTCCTCGAGCTCAAGCTTGATGATTACTGTTGAAAAACCAAATCTATACATACTAAAAATATTCTCAGTCTACTTGAGCTTATTCACACATGATCCTACCTACCCTGACAACTGCAATATTCATATTTGATTCAAGAAATATGAAACCTCCAATAAAGCCAGTCAAAGAGATGATCTGATACTTGAACCCCTTGACTGCACTTGATCCAAAAGAAAACTGTATTCTGAAATGATAAAGGTAAGAGAAGATGTAATTGTTTTTCATAGTGAAAAAATAATTGAAAAGTTGGACTGTATAACTCTTCCATGTAATCCACTATGGGATCATAGAAGACACAATTTATTGATATCCCCTTTAAGCTCTCAATGACAAATTGATCCTAGATATCCTTTTCATTTTCTTCATCAATGTTAAACCTTGATTCCAACTCTACAATATCAAGCTCATAACCATATTCTTCCTCTATCTACAAGTCAGACGGTATAACAATTTCCTCCTTTTTTGGAGGAGGAAGACCTTCCAAGAACTATTTAGGATCTTGGAAAACATATGATCCAATTTTAACATCCAATAGTTCAATTTCATTCTCTAATATTTCAGCAGCTAAACCAAGAAGACAAATTTTATTTTTAGGTGTGAGTCGACTAGATTTCAAACAACGAAATACTATTATGGAGAAATGTTCATCTATCTGAAATTCTTCTACTCATCCCTTACACTTTGTAACTTTTCATCATATAAAGATTTTTCCACATACCCTGTCGTCTTGGATCCCCATGAATGTTCTGAAATTTGGATTCTTCCGACTGAAGTCGCTCTAAACTTTGAAGCTCGGGATCTTGAACAATAGTGTCGCCAGGTGAATGGTACAGCCTTCGTGTGTTTGGCTTCTGTTCACCATCAAAAGTCAAATCTGAACCTTGTCGGTCTTCCCGGAGAAAATTTACACCTTTGCATCCCCGGCAACAATGCCAAAATGTTATCACCAAATTTATTCCAGTTGGGTTTCTTCAATGGTCATCTTAGAGTAACTATTTCATACCAGCTTTTGACTGAATATTAGCCTCTTCAGTCTGAGAGGGATCTCTCAAGATAACTTATGATATTTTCAATACAAAATATATTAGATGGCTAACTATATGATAATGAATTGATTGTATATGATTGCAGGTGGAAAATGTAGAAGATTTGCTACCATTGGGCTTATGGATTCAGTGCTAGGGAACTCAATAAAAATGGCTATCCTTGTGGAAGTTGAGGCATATAGATATTTAAATGAAAGGACAACAAACACAAAATATACTCAATTGATAAATGTCAAAGGAAATCAAAGCATGAGAAACATGAATTCTGAGTAATGAACATTAAGATATTGAAATAAGGATATTGAGAAATATATACAACATTTTAATGCTTGAAGGAAGTCAGAGCATGAGAAGCATGAATTCTAAGTAATCAAAAATTAATGTATTGAAAGAAAAGCAGCAAGATACATAGGACAAGGTTCATGAAAACATCAAATGAATCTCAGGTGAAGGAGAAAGCCCACATCCACTGTCTATTACTGATCAGAACAATTTACAATAGTAGCAATCACAAGTAACATCTTCCAACCCCTTCTAACTCTAAAACTATATCCTTTATAGAGTGAGGACTCATCCAGAGTTTGAATACAAAAAGGACTCTTCTTTCATTAATAGTTCAAAAAATAAATTTAATAACCCTTATCAACTGCAACCAACTAATTTTCTTAGTGTAGTAGAGTGTTGATGTGTCATTATGCCACGTGGATGCTGAGCTGGACCTCCTCGAAGTTGAATTTTTACAAATTTTCACAAATCTGGTTAGTGAAAATTATGAAAAATAAGGCTTCAAAGATGAGTGTATAATTTCCAAACCCTGATGGCTTTGTAGAAATAGAGAGAGGTTTTTGTATATGGACCTGTAATGAAGAAAAAAATATTTCATATTTCCAAAATAACTTTTCATTTGGTCTGAAATCAAACTTGAAGTTGACTGCTAAAACAGTCATGTACGGATATTTCGTAGCGCTCATTTCATGGCAACTTTTCGTAGCGCCTCTTTTTTAAACAATTTTTCTAATCAATTTTACTTTCTGCTACCATGAGCCTTTAAAACATGTTATGAGGGTTTCATGAAACATGTCTTCCTACTTTTAAGGAGCTACTACCATCACACATGATAATTCCTCCATGATGAACTCATGAGTTAGATAACTTTTTCGAAGACCAAACCTACATAAAAAACATTCCTATGACTACCTTTGACCTTTATATGTGGCTATATGACCTTAAAAACACTTTCAAGATAAGAAAATACAACCCAAAGCTCCTTGCTGCAAAAACAAAGTGTCATTAGGCAGTTTCGTAGTGAGTTTTAGTAGCGTGGGAAAAATGGCTTTTCCATTAATCGCCTTGACTTCTTTGCTATTCCAACACCTTCATTATGTCATGATACCTTGCAACCATCAATCTCCCTCCATAAAAAATGCCAAAAGTGGATTTTAAAGAAAAAAATCACCTATAGGATTTTTCGTAGCATTTTCCTGGCTTTAAGCCTGAAGCACGCTATGAAATTTCCTAAAAAAGGCAGAATTTGCAGTTTAGAAATGAACTCATATTTCCGAATTCTTGATAAATTTTGCAAAACTGGAGGAGGTTTTCGTATATCAAAATGTTTTGGAGAACAAAAACTCTTAGTTTTTTAAATACCATCTCCAGCTGTCTAGAATTTGCATTTGCAAAACATGTATAAAATAGGATTTTTTTTTAATTTTATTTTTTAATTTTAATTTTTTAATTTTATTTTATTTTATTTTTATTTTTATTTTTTTTTCTGAAAATAGGGCTGAAATACATCCCTGTATCTCCCAATTTGTAGCACATTTGAGAAAAGTGAAAGAGGTTATTGTTATTTGATATGTTCTTGAAAATAACCTCTCTCAGTTTCTTAAAATACTTCTATGTTTTGCTAGAAACCGCATGGGTAATGACAACTGACATGGTATGGGACTGATTTGACATGACATGGCATAAATGAAGGTGATCTCAAAACTTAGGATAGGCTTTAAAATGAAATTTTTTTCCTATACCACCTTGAAATGGCTTAGGAGACCTTATCCATTTAGTGAGTGACCTATATGACCTTATCTAAAACGTTTCACAATTTTATGAGTGATAACAACATGCATCATTGAAACTCTTCAATGTGTCCATTGTTCTCTTCAACTATGGTCCAAATATCCTTCTATAAATGGATCCCAACTTTACCTTGTCTCTCTTGCTCTCCAATATTAATAGTAGTTTTTTCCAAAGTCAATCATTGTGACTTATGGATGTTTAAGCCTAAGTAATTTTCAATGGTAGTTGTTTTCTATTACCTCATTTGAATGGAAAGTGACTAACAATAAATTTTAATGATGGAAAATTAGAATAATAAGAATACAATCAATTATAAATAGTTTAAAATTTCAAGAAGAAAATATTTTAGGTAAGTGAACATTTTATTTAAGATGAAAATTGAACTATTTTATTTATGGTTGAATTATTGTAATACAAAAATCAATGTATGTCATCAATAATTTTTTTGTTGTTATTCTGAAATCAATGCACAATATTAGTCTAATTACTTTGAAATTAATGTACGTCATACATCTAGTTACATCAAATCAAGAATCAACATCTACAATGGAATCAATGCATCTATTCCAAACAATCAAATAGGATTAGAAATCAACATATACAATTTAATCAATGCATCTATTCCAAACAATCAAATAGGATTAGAAATCAACATCTACACTAACATTAATGCATCTAGTCCAAGAAATCAAATAGGATTAGAAATCAATATCTACACTAAATAAATGCATCTAGTGCAAACAATCAAATAGGATTAGAAATCAACAAATATGTTCAAATCAATGCATCAAGTGAAATCAATCAATTAGGACTAGGAATCAACATCTACACTGAAATTAATGCATCTATTTCAGTGAAAAATCAAAATATTCATGAATTTCGAAATCCAACTTATTTTACCTTTTTTAAAATCCTTACATCCACTTTGTCTATGGTTAATAATCTCTCTCTCTCTCTCTCTCTCTCTCTCTCTATATATATATATATATATATATATATATATATATATATATATATATATATCCCTCCATCTCATCTCTTTTCTCTCTATCTCAACCTCAAACACAAACGCTCTCTCTCCATATCTATCTATTTCTCCCTATCTTTGTCTTTCTATTCTTCCCTCTTCTCCCTCCATCTATATCTCTATCTCCTTGAGTCTCTCCTTCTTTGTCTCTCTATCCACCCCCCAAACATACACACACTCTCTCCATGTCCATCTATTTCTCTCTCCCTCTCTCTCTCTCTCTCTCTCTCCCTCCTTGGCGCCATTCCTCTCTCTATGTCTCTCTTTTTCCTCCACCCCCTCCATCCATATGATCAAGAATTGTTACTTCATATAATTAATAATATATGTAAAGTCTAATATAATAATAATTATAATAGAGATGATTATTATTATAATATATTGGAATATTAATAATCAATATAATTTATTATTATACCAATAATAATATATAAACAATAACCTATTATTTTAATACGATAGTATGTTAACATTACATTATAAAACAAAATAGAACATGAACATGATTAGAAATCCCTCATGTATTAATAATCGACAAACATATCTTTGTCTAGCTAATAGTTTGTCACATTGTCCTCTCCTATATGTGTTCACCTAAATCAAGGGTTCAAGGGTTAAGCTCATTGTGACCTCCATAAACTTTTATTGTTCATGTAATGGTTGCTCTGGTCATCATTGGAGTGCATGAGAACTATATTTATGTATACTTTTGGATCACCATAAAATATTTGGTGACCATGCGCTTTTCCTATATCTAAATAAAATGTTTTCTTTATAAATATTTTGTGGGTTTTCCACTCCAAATTAATTGACATGTGTAATGGTGCGTTTGACACGGTAAACAATAAGTAACAACTTATAAGTTGATGTTCGTTAATGTCACTAATCAATAACAATGTACTTCTAGAAAATATAAAACATATAAAATAACAATCACGTCGTTAAAACATATAACTATATATGTAAAAAGAAGGTTAGGATATAAAATTTTAGCTAAAACACCTATTGAATAGAAAATATTTAAATTAGATTGTGTTGTTTAGGTGTTGATTTAATGGTACAGTCTATTAATTCCATTGCAAAAGTAGGTAAAATTGTAGTCCTAAATTATGAAAATGAAGTAGATACAATTGTAGTTTTAAATTATAAGATTGTAAGTACAAGATTCCCGCCAAAGGTATATACGAAATATTTTTTAAACAAAGTTTGAGTTGATTTCATATATAAACCTAATATGCATGGAAATTCCATCATTCATTTAATCGGGATTCAAATTAGAATGGCCTTTATCATCTTTTGGGCTTGATTCTACTTCCATGAAATTCATTTCTTTCCCATACGATTGTCACTAAAATTATTTTGGTTCATTAATTTAACCATGTACGGTGAGGACATCTATTCTTAAGATTATACAAGGACATTCATTACGTAATATATTTTTCACATAGGTCAGGTTCTACATTGTTTATGTTCACATAAAAATATTTCAAGTATAAAACCCATCTCCAATATATGTAAAAATAATGGAATTTACTCCATAGTCAATCTCCAATATATAAGGAAAAACAATGGCATTTACTTGAGAGTTAAATATACTACCTAGTTTCTTAGATTGATAAGGACTAGGCAATGGGGAGATCTTCTTTTTCCTTTGTCGAGCTGATGCATAGAACGAGCTGAGATCTATAATAGACATAATATTTTAGCTAGACTGTAGTTGGGGTGGAGTCAAT
This sequence comes from Pinus albicaulis, assembly GCA_034641835.2. NCBI lineage: Eukaryota > Viridiplantae > Streptophyta > Pinopsida > Pinales > Pinaceae > Pinus > Pinus albicaulis. The sequence goes on along the minus strand of CM076581.1, from coordinate 1,506,766,444 downwards.
TATATGAACATTGCATAACTACGATAATTGTTGTTGTTTAGGATGACATACATGACTTCAAAGATTGGAAAACTGCATTTTCATGGAAGAAAAAATGTTCCATTCTCCTTGTAATATGTAAATATGGTCGAGAGAAGATCGTTCTCAATAAGCTACTTGAAATCCTTCGTAAACCTTTTAAATCCATCAAGCATTACCCTTTTTTATCCATAAGAGGCATGCAGAGCTATGTTGGTTCATATTCAAATGGTAAGTACATGCTCAAAACCATTCAATTTTCATTACTATGTTCAACCCAAGTTTTATTCCATGAAAGAGCTACGTGTATTTAAGAAGAAAATGAAATAATCAGCATCTCATGTTTTAAATTTGGGTTATGGAGTCTGAATTTTGGATTTGATTAATGATGGAATGAATGAAAAGTAGATGATAGGAATAGGTTTTATGATTTTTTTATTTTTAAGGTACTATTAATTTAACAATTTGCAAAATATGCACTGTAATATATATAAATGGAGGAGATTCACAAGACAATCCTTTTGTCTACCTATGGTGCACAATGCATTCAACCTCAATACACAATAAGGTTCATTGTTATAGGCTCATTCTTTCTATATCACAACCGTGCAGATTAATATCCATATGAAAATACGGTCATATACAACATGTGGGCCCACAGTAATCATAGTATGAGGCCAAGTAGGACAGGTGGGAAAAATACTAATTTTTTACGAAACAAAGAGAGATTTAAACCTAAATGAAGTGAAAGGTAAGTACATACCACACTTTTCATTCTCATAGAAGTTTAGCCTACCTAAATACCTTCTATCATGTACTGGAATGCGTACCTTAAATTCTTGTCTCGTCTCCTACCACTAACCTTCACATTCACACCTTAAAATATAACAAGGAACTCTAGCCATGATCCTTAGGACGATGGGTATGAAACCTCTAAAGATCAGCATCTCATGCTTTCTGCTTTAGAAAGAATGACCTTTTTGTTACTTTTAATGGGTCTTCCCAACCTTTGTCAGCGCCACACACAATATCCTCTTGTTAATTCATATTCGAATCTTTTACCTTCAAAGAATATTGTGCTTTAATAGGGTATCCCAACCTTGGTTGAGGCTTTCATACAATAGCAGATGATGCTAATGATTTCATACATGAGCATATTAGGACCTTTTCATAAGTGTTTTTAACAGTTTCTGGAAGCAAGAATAAATTTAAGTTAAAAAAATATTTTCCTCGCTTATCTTGTTGGCTGTTATCATTCCAAGGCACAATAAGGCTATGAAAGACAAGATCACGAACTAATTCCATGAGGACCAACAACATGTGTATATATCCTCAACCTATATTATGATATATTATTTTTTGCCACGATTTGCATGTGTATTTGTGTCATCATTTGTACAATGATGTTGTGTAGATCTACTAAGGGAAAATAGGCAGAGCCAAATTCGCATTAATAAAACATTAAAATATATGTCTTAAAACTCTCAAACTTTAGATTCATGACTCGATGGAGAATGCGGATGACTAGCTATGCACAAAGTATACCTATCATGTTAGTGAAGAATGTCATTTCTAGCACAGAGCTTCTGGAAAAAAATAGCAAAGGGTAACAAAGCACATGCAAAAACCTCAAAAAGGTGTTGCCACGTTGTATGAACTTTAGAAGAGCATTAGTATACGTTTGAATACTCATGAATAATATAGCATTTAATGTTAGAAAAATAATGCTAGAATTAGTTCTAACATTAATTTTATTGAATGAAATCTATTAACGAAGTGCATAATTTAACCTAAGATATGGTCCCATAATGTGTCGCTTCACTTTAGGAAGAGGTCAAATAAGACCTCAAAATTTATAACTCGTAAAAAAAGTTGTTAGTCTTGTATTAGTCCCTGCCACCTACAGCGTGGCAGGGACTATAGTAATTGGTTTTTAGTACATGCATTAGTCCCAACACAAAAACCAAGTCAACGAATTCAATTTATTATAAAGTTTTTAGTCCCTGCCATTTGTATCATGTCCCCACCACATTCTTTCGACCAATTAGTGATAGAGGATTTTTTCTATTGACCAATCAGTGTAATTTTGACCTTATTTGGCCTCATACCGAGGCAAATATGAGGCTAAAGTTAGGTTAAGTATGAGCCAACAATGAAATACAATGATAATTTGAAGTTCACACAAACTAATGTTAGCATTAATTTTGAACATTAGATGCTAGTAAATGTTTGAAAACCATGGCTCCTAGTTACCCAGTAACATGTAGAAAGCACATACCCACCACATGGCGTTTTGCATGTTTTAATCTTACCGGCCACATGGATTTTTGCATGTTTTAATCCAGCCACGCCATTTTCCTTAGATAGAAGCAGTAAAGACAAAGGCCATAGAAACATCGATGGCAGTAGCGATTTCAATAGCTATCCCTTCTACTAGTTGTTGTTAACCTTGAAGGCGTTTCTCGATCTCTAACCCGAAGGTATGTTGTGGTGACGACATCTCCAAAGAATGGAAAACTGAATCTGCGCTTGGGACTAGAGGATCTAAAACCAGAGTATCTTTTTGTCTAGCAGGACAACTGGGTGAGATCTCCAAAGAATGGAAAACTGAATCTGTGCTTGGGACTGGAGGGTCTAAAACCAAAGTAGATTTTCGTCTACCAGGACAACTGGGTTGTAACTATGGTTTCCAAAGTGCCATGAAATTAGACCATAAATATGGTTTTGGCTGTGAATATAAGACAAATTGCTGAAAGTGTTGGATATACATTTCTCTGTTTTGGAAACTACTCCAAAATGGGAAAGAAGTTGGACCTTAAATACATTCAAAACCCTCACCCAAACGCAAAAGAGTAGGCTGCTAAAGAAATCATTCTAGCTTTCTATTCTCTGTGATGCTAAAGTTGTCCTCATCATTTTCTTTGAAACTGGAAAGATTTACGAGTTTGCAAGCAAAAAATCAAAGTATTTGTCAGTATTTCCACTAGGTTTGTCGCTACACAAATTTTTCCATTGCTCAAATACTATTTTTCCTTGCTCAAATATTTTTTTACATTAATTAAATTTGCTATTAATGTAGTTTAAATTCTGAAAATAGGCTTTCAGGATTGAGAATACCATTTAATTAAGGCGAACCCTTAAGATTTAGGACTAGAAAATCTACTTACCTATAGTTTCGTAAGTGCATTCACAATAACGGCTTCCTTGATAGGTCGTAGTTTTCTTCAACAATTTTTTGCAGCCAACAGGGCTTGAATTGGAGTTAATACTAACAAATCTCGAAGCTGGATTTATGAATATTCTTAAAACACATAGTGACATCTTGCCTTAACTCAGGACGATTTTAAAGGAATTCTTCCACAATTTTTACATCCCGCATTAGTTGCATAGCCTCTAGATTTCGACATTGGCAATTTGGATATTCTTGTCATTACGCCGTTTGGGCTTCTCTTCAGTATTTTTTTCCAGCAGAAACTTAGCATATATATCACCTCTATAGAATTCGCTCGTCCTCAAAACAAGAATGACTTAAAACAGAGCCCCAAATAAGGTCACAAGAGTCATAACAATAAATGAAAGCTAAAAGCATTTGTGGGCAATGCAAGTAAGATCATTTTGAGATGGCGCAGGGGCAGCAACTGTGGAGGATCTTGAAAATCCTTGAAGAGAACAATTCTAGAGATGAATACACTACCTTCTTGCTTCTCGGTCATATAAGTACCCTGAAACTCTCACAGATAGCAAATAAGATCCCAAGGGGCTCGCAACTCCTCCAAAATTATAGAGAGTAGCATAATACTTGAGACCAAATAGCTCCGAGATGACAACATATAATATGGGCCATTGAGCACCAAAGCACAACCCAATGATAATGAATGCTACATATAATGAACCTAGAAGAGTGAAGGCTATGAAAATATGCTCAATATAAGCAATAAATAAGACTATGGTAACCATAAGAGGATTTTGGCTGCATCAGAGGGCTGCAAGCACCAGGGAACAAGCCTATAAAACAATAAAAAAATAATACTCCAGGTAGTGAAAGATAGTTCATGAAAGTGTCAATGCAACAACAAAATATAGTTCATGAAAGTGTTAATGCCAATTGATCCAGGTGGATATCGGTGGCCACCCACCTATTCCATTTGGACCAGCACCATCAATTCTTGCAGCTTTTCACATTCAGCACAACTTACTATTTTTAGCAGGTTTTCGGGTCCTCCACTCCCGGAGCCGTTTTGGGGCCTTAATGATCCAGGTGGATATTGGTGGCCACCCATCTATTCAATTTGAACCCCCACCATTAGTTCTTTCAGTTTTCAAGTTGCAACAAAACTTATTATTTTTAGCAGTTTTTTGGGTCCTGAACTTCCGGAGCCGTTTTGAGGCCCTAAACAACATTTTTTGGGAAAACGGAGAGCAACATGGGTCCATGGACCGATGTTTCTTTTTCAAAAGTTATACTCCTCGGACAGATATTTCTAACGATCTATTGAGCGTGTCAAACGGAGATCGGATGCCAAAGTTACGTCCTTGGGAAGTTGAACCACCAATTTACCCAAACGGGGCCCATAGTTTTGGCGCTTCATCTCCTAGGGTTAGGTTTTTGGAATTTTAGAGTTCTCCATTATTTATCAATAATAAATAGGCGCTTGAGCCTCATTGTAACATAGTTCAGAGGCCTGTAGCCATCACATCTCTTCTCAGATATTCTCTACCAACACCCTAGCTATTTTATTTCCATTATGCCTGTAAGCATATTTATGTTATTTGATATTAATGAAATGAAGCATTATTTCCACTGCATCTCTATGTTCATGGTTATTTCTGTATTCTGTTGTGTTCCTGCCTAAGATCCAGATCAGTGGTATTAGAGCAGGTCTGCTCTTTCTTTGTTTTTCTTTGCATGTCCCCAACTCGGTCAGGGTATAAGGAGTTAGGGCTCAATCTGGTTGAACCCTTGCAAGATCAGCCTCGCAAACCTCGACGACCTCCCATGGCGGAAGAAAAGAAATACGAGGGAGCAGGAGATCCTATCAAAATACTTCTTGAGGAGGTGCTCGAGAAACAAAGGAACACGATGATGGATAACTTTGCTCAAATCCTTCAACGATTGCCCACATATGGCGCATCTGCATCCAACAGCCACTCTCGAGGCGCCACTCCCTTCAAGGTATAGGTAAACTTTGACATTCCTATATTTGAAGGAAAAATAGACGCAGACGCCGTAGACAGATGGTTAAATTTGTTGGAAGGGTATTTCTCGGTCCATGACTTCTCTAACCAAGAAAAGATTATTTTTGCACTCCTCAAAGCCGCCCCCCATGTCAAACACTGGTGGGAAACCTACCGTGAGCAAGAGGGAAAAGTCGAATCCTCTCTGTTCTCGACCACACCCACTTTGAATTCGTTCCGAGATGGCATCAAGGAAAAATACTACCCCGTGGGGAGCTATGAGGACAAATACATCCAATGGACCATGTTGCGGCAACAAAAGGATCAAGATGTGCATGAACTGATGAACCTGTTCCATACCCTGCGCACAAAGTTGGGTATTAAAGATTTAGAGAGACATTTGGTGCTCAAGTACCATGGCTTCCTGCACAAACACATTCAGGAAGAAATGGAGTTCCTCGACATTACATCGCTTGGCACGACATATCGCTATGCCGCCAAGATCAAGCATAAATTTAAGCAGAAGAAGCGACACTTTGGATATGCGAATCCGAAAGGTGCCCCCGAACTGAAGAAAAAGGGGCAAGGCCAAAGCAATGCGACTCAGAACAACACCACAAATCCAAATAAGGACACAGGGAAGTGTTTTGAATTTCATAACAGCCCCACTCACAGCACAAACGAGTGTTGGGCCAAACAGTCTTTGGTGGCCAAACTATAGGCACCCGAATCAGATGCATTTTCTGATCCCGAGTTAGAACCAGACAAAGGCAATGACAAAGGGAAGCAGATCATTGATGCGGATCCCAGTGCCATTTTTGCCACCACCAAGATCCAGAGGGAGGGTCCGGAGGATCTAGAGGAGGGGGAGCACGTCTTCCAGTCGCAGATGTGGGTGAAGGGTTCTCTGCTGCAATTTCTCGTCGATAGCGGAAGCCAAAAGAACTTCATTTCAGCAGAGGTCGTGAAGCGGCTCGGCCTACCGACCATAGCACACCTGCAGCCATATACCATCAGGTGGCTCCACCCAGGGAGAGATATCCGCATCCGCCAACAGTGTCGCCTTCTGTACAGTATCAAGCCATTCACGGATGAGGTATTATGTGATGTTGCTCCTCTTGATGTAGCTGATGTATTATTGGGCCAACCATGCTTGTGGAAGCGACATGTTGTGTATGAGTCTAGGCCTCGTGCTGTTATTATTACTTTGGGAAATAACTTGTACAGGATACCGGAGGTAGTACCGCCTCCTATCATCTCTTTTACTACTGCAAAACAACGTAGTAAGATTGTTTCCCAAGCCAGGAAATTCATTTTCCTTACAACTCACTCATAGGGAAAGAAGAATATTGTGGCCAAAACCTCGAAACAGGGCTCCCTTGCACAGCTGTAGCAGATGGACAAAGTCATGGGGGAATACGAGGACATTTTCTCTTCACTCATAGAGGTTCCTCTACACTGTCAGGACAAGCACTCCATTGATCTAACTCCCAACGCACCACTGCCTGATGTTGCCATACATCCTGCAATTACACATACCGAATCCAAACATGTACTGTTTGAGGCTGATAAAGAAACCAAATTTACTAAACGCATCCAGCATGTCCACCCGTAGGTCCATGACATCTTCAACACATGTAATACTCAATTCAACAGAATTTTCCTCTTCTCATGGAGGATCTCAACGCAATGGGGACCATTGCTTCCTAAGGAGGGAGGAATGATCCAGGTGGATATCGGTGGCCACCCACCTATTCCATTTGGACCAGCACCATCAATTCTTGCAGCTTTTGACATTCAGCACAACTTACTATTTTTAGTTGGTTTTCGGGTCCTCCACTCCCGGAGCCGTTTTGGGGCCTTAATGATCCAGGTGGATATTGGTGGCTGCCCACCTATTCCATTTGAACCCCCACCATCAATTCTTTCAGTTTTCAAGTTGCAACAAAACTTACTATTTTTAGCATTTTTTCGAGTCATGAACTTCCGGAGCCGTTTTGAGGCCCTAAACGACGTTTTTTGGGAAAATGGAGAGCAACATGGTTCCATGGACCATGTTTCTCATTCAAAATTTGTACTCCTTAGACAGATATTTCTAATGAGCTATTGAGCGCGTCAAATGGAGATCGGATGCCAAAGTTACGTCCCTGGGAATTTGAACCACCAATTTACCCAAACGGGGCCCATAGTTTTGGCGCTTCATCTCCTAGGGTTAGGTTTTTGGAAGTTTAGAGTTCTCCATTGTTTATCAATAATAAATAGGCCCTCGAGCCTCATTGTAACACAGTTCAGAGATCTGTATCCATCACATCTCTTCTCAGAGATTCGCCACCAGCACCCTAGCTATTTTATTTCCATTATGCCTGTAAGCATATTTCTGTTATTTGATATTAATGAAATGAAGCATTATTTCCACTACATCTCTATGTTCATGGTTATTTTTGTATTCTTTTGCGTTCCTGCCTAAGATCCGGATCACCAACCTTCTATGCAGAACACAAATTTAAGTGAATTATGTCAAATAAAGAGGATAATTGTGGAAGATCGAGGGCTTTTTTCAAGAGCTTTCAATAGCTCCACACATCAAACACATGTAAGGTTTGGGTGACATGTATTTTTGCTTTTACTTTTATGTTAATTTAATTTTTAATTTTTTCTACTTTTTATTAAAATTTTAATTTTTTTTTTATATGTGCAGGCATCCGCATATACTGAATGATTTTTCATATAATGAAGCTTCACTTGTTTCAAGGCTGATCTGTAACCATTTCTACCATGACTAATTGAATGTAATCCCAGGTAATTACTGGAGAACTATGTTTGAGATTCTTAACTAGTATACTGTGCAAAATGAGATGTAAAGAAAAATTAGAAGCATGCATGCATATTCATTAAGTTGTCATCTAAAATTCCATTCTGCTCAGATGATGCGAGAAATTTGGTAATCATATTTTCTTTGTGTAGGGGTTGAATGAGAGATTTTGGTATTTGGCGGTGCCATAACTCAAAATCACTGGAAAATTGCGAGGTCCATGATTGACGTCTGAACACTTCAAAAGCCTCACTAGAAGGTTCGTGCTTGATGTCAAATAAAAGTGAAAAAATGGAAAAAAATAATGGAAATATTACTGTATCTTTGAATATTGTAGTAGGTTCCAGCTCAAATCTCAACATGGCTGCAAAGGAAAAAAGCAAATAAAAATATGGAAAACACTGAAGAGTAAAAAGGGAAAAGAAGATACCAACAATATTGTGTTGTTTCACAAGTTATTTACATTATCAGACACATTGGATATTACATTGATGAGTGAAGAAAACTCGGGAAGCATTGGCTTGAACCCTCAGTTGTCATATCCCTCCTCATCTGAATACTTTTGACCAAATACCATCCTGCACAAAATATCAATCACAACCGATGATACATTTTCGGTGAAAGCAGTCACTACCGCTGATATAATGTTCTCTTTTATGATTTTGTGCAACAATAGATTCATAGATTTATTAATACAACAATAGAATCATTATTACAGTGATTTGCAAATCCTTTGCTCCAACTCCAGCTGGCTCAAGGCAGGGACTAGCTGTCTTTGCAGCCTTCCTTGTTTTTAATAAAAAAACATTCGCTACACTAGGAGAATGAAATTTTGGATTAAATACATTGATTTTTGTGTAGTAGTATTATTTGACCTTAAAATTTATAACTCGTAAAAAAAGTTGTAAGTCCTTTATTTTTAATAAAAAAATATTTGCTACACTAGGAGAATGAAATTTCGGATTAAATACATTGGTTTTTGTGTAGTAGTATTTCAAATGGAAAATTTTTTACAATAAGTCCTTGTTTCCTTTGAGCAATGACCAATAAGAAGATATTCCAAATAGTAAGGATGTTATTAAATGGATACAAAATATTTTTATGATATTCAATATTTAATTTTTTTTATTTGTCTAATATCACATTCATTTTGTTTTCACTATCTAGGTTAAAATATATATCTATTTTGATGATTTGTTGAGATTTTTTTATTTATAAGACTATGATAATATAACATTTATGACGATTTATATGGGTATGCAAAGATACATATATGTATAAACATTTTATATTATAAGGTTTTTATAATGTGAATGAATAAATTTTGTTAATTATGTATGAAAAATAACATTATTAACTAGTATAACCATAACCTGGTAAATGGGAATGTTAAAGTGATGAAAGGGTGGTATACATAGTAGTGTTGTTACTTGAAAAAATATCAGAAGAAAATTATTTAAATGATTTTTTTGGAGATGAAATAGAAATATGGCTAGTTAGCTATGTTCATAAAAACGAAGATCAAGGAGATGTTATTCACCAAATGGGTTTCGAGTTAAAGGAAATTGAAGATGAGTTATCATTCTATAGAATAAAGCATGACATAATGGTATCATTATTGCATACATTTATTAAACAATGGATTAAAGATGTGGTCTAGAAAGTAACTAATGACCCCCAACAATGAAAACATGGTTTTGACAATTAAATTTTATCAAGGTGCTACCTTTAAAAGAAACTTTAACAAGCTAAGTATTACATTTTTTTCCCTTAGTACGTAAAATTGTTGAAAAGTCAACAAGAAATCTGTGTCTAATTTAATTTTCCCTTAATTAAATTTCACAATAGATTGTAATATTATCTCATAATCACTCGTAATAGTTAACTGAGTGTCATAGAATCAGTTAGCTCATGAAATTAGAGTTGAGGGTGTTTGGTGAGGCATGTAGAGTGATTCTATTTGTTTTAGAGTCCAAGTTGTAGTTAGTGTATTAGTTTAATGGATGAGAAATCAATTAACTCAATTAAGTGAGTTAAAGTCAGTCTAACTAGTTGTAACTGATTGTTGTACTAGTGAGAGGTCAAGTGAATTATATTAGATTTAATTCACATGTAATTATCTGTCAAGTGACTAATTATTTACTATTAATAGTTGCATGCATGTCAGTTCTGATGAAGACCCAATTGAGATAGAGGTTAAAGGGATGTTATCTATCAGTTGTATTATTAGTAAATTTTCGGCGCACAATTATACAACCATAGGATTTCCCATGATGTATTGCACAGTTTTGGAAGGTTGAATTTCCTAATTAATAGGGATCAATTGTTATTATAATTGCGCAAGGTAGGCAGGCTGAGCAAAGGAAGGAAATTGGCTAAGTGTTGGTCGATTTTGTTCGGATCAGTGTGAGACAGTTGGTAGAGTGCAACAGACTCTTGTGAGCAGATTTCGTTGTAATTGTTTCATGATTCCTTGTTTTTATACAATACATATAGAGAGGTTTTGAGCAGATTGATTTCCCCAGAAAATTTCATGTGCTGTGGATTTGATTGTTTCTCTTACTTGACCTGATTGTGCGATCGTGTTTAATTTCCACAAATTAATTGTAGAAGGATTTAATATCTTTCTCTAGAATATTGCATGATAAAATTGAATCCATTGGTATACATATTGTTTGTATAATTTCTACATGGTATCAGAGTGCCATAAATCACTATAGTGGAGAAGAAATTGAGTTTTTGTTGAACATCATTCGAATTTGAAGAAATATTCTTTGGTGTGATAGACGGATAAGGATGACTTTAAATGGATTAAGATTGGAATATGCACTCGAGGTCAGTTATAATTATATTGCATGGAAAGACAAAATGGAGGCAGATCAGGAGGACAACGGGTTGAAATAATTTATCGACATTGGTATTCCAAGGCTCGCAACAGTAGACGTCGCTCTTCTTGATGCTTAGAAAAAGAAGGTTGCAAAGGCAAGGAGGATATTATTAGAGGGAGTTCGAGATCACATTTTCTTGAGTATCCATGGCAAGGCGACTCCATATGCAATGTGGAAGGCCTTGACATATCTGTTTCAGAATACAAGTGACCAAAAAAAATTGGCATCAAAGGACAAGCTCAGGAAAATCATAATGGAGAAAGGTGACACTATTCTGAAATACTTGACCAAGTTCATCCAATGTCAATATGAGCTTGGAAGTGTCAGGATTACTGTGGCGGAGGATGACTTGGTGAGCCTAGCACTTCTAGGCCTTCCAAAGAGCTAAAATAGTTATCAGGACTCTGTCAATGGGATGGAGAAGCTACCAAATTGGGAGTGACTATGGTCGGATTTGGTACAAGAATAATTCAAGCAGAATACCAGGGATGGATCCTCATCCAAGATAGATGATGAGGAAAATTGTGCCTTGGCTACTAAGGAAAAGAAGGGGAAGGGAAAGAAATCCTATTCCAAATTTGAGACCGGAAAACAAGGCAAGAAGCGTGACATGTCGAGAGTGAAATTTTTTCACTGTCATGAGCATGCACATTATGCCACTAATTTTCCACAGAAGAAGAAGAACAACAATAATGCTTCAGGATATGCAGCGGGTGATGATTTGACTTCATAGTTTGAGTTGGAATTCTCACTCATCGCATGCATAGTGTCTAGTGCGATGGGATCAGTGTGGTACTTGGATAGTGGTGCATCTTTCCACATGACGGGAGACAAAGAACTCTTTAGTAGCTTGGAGGAGAAGGACCTTCAGTTGCACATCGAGATGGGTGATGACGGGAGGTATAGCGTTACCAAGATTTGTTGTGTAACCAGCTCCAAAAATAGAATAAAAGAGATATCAACGCCTTAGAAATGAGCCACTTCGAGGGGGCAACCTCCAATACATTACATAAATGAACAATTCTTGGATGATACAATTTACAAAACCTCCTTTCTATATATAGGAGTCCATGGGGCCATAATGTAATCCTAGTGGGCCACAATGTAATCCTAGCTTACCTAACAATAATAATTTAAGGGCACAATAATAACAAAATGGGGGTTACAAGGGTACAATAATAACAATAAGGGGGTTACACTAACAACAATAAGGGACCATACTAGTAATATAGGGACCTAACATGCCCCTCTCCTTCAAAAAAGTGTTGTCCTCAACGCTTGAGTAGCTCTGGGTGCTTCTGTATAAAATTCTCATCCTCCCATGTAGAATCTTCGGTGGGTAAGTTCTTCCACTTGATGAGATACTCTGAAATTGATCGATTCCGTAGTTGTCGAGTTCTTGTTTCCGTGACCGCTTCGGGTTCCAATATGATTTTTCCTTCCTCATCGAGTTCTGGAAATATTGTTTGAACTGGAAGATTTTCACCTATAACCTTCTTTAAGCATGAAACATGGAAAACTGGATGTACTCGCGAAGAAGCGGGAAGATCCAATTTGTATGCCATAGTACCAATCTTTTGCAACACCTTGTAAGGACCATAGTACTTTGGCGATAATTTATTATCCTTCTTAGCTTGCTTGAGGGACATTTGTTTGTATGGTTGTAGCCATAAAAATACCAAATCTCCTACATCAAAACTTCTCTCGCTGCGATGTTGATCTGCATATTGTTTCATTCGATTTTGTGCCAAATTTAGGTTATCCTTTAAGAGTTGGAGAACTTCTTGCTGATGCTCGATGTGATCTTCCACTGCTTGAACCTTCGAATTTTCCTTTAAAGATGATGTGATCGATGGTGGATGATATCCATAAAGTGCCATAAATGGGGTCATTTTTGCTGCCGTATGGAAGGAAGTGTTATACCACCATTCCGCGAGAGGTAACCACTTGACCCATTGTGTTTGTTTTTCAGATACAAAACAACGAATATATCCTTCCAAACATTTATTTACTATCTCAGTTTGACCATCAGATTGAGGATGATAAGATGAGCTATGAGCTAATTGAGTACCCAAACAAGAAAATAACTCCGTCCAAAAATTTTCGGTAAAAATGGGATCTCTGTCGCTCACAATAACCCTTGGGCTTCCATATAGCTTTTGAATTCTGTCCATAAATGTAGTAGCAACTGTACTTGCTTTAAATGGATGAGATAATGCACAAAAGTGTGCATACTTGGTAAGTCTATCAACTACCACCATGATGACATTCTTTCCTTCGGACTTAGGTAAACCTGTGATAAAATCCATTGAAATCTCCTCCCAACGTTAACTTGGAATGGATAAAGATTGTAGAAGTCCCGAGGTCTTAATTGTCTCCACTTTATTCTGCTGGCAAACCAAACATTTTGCCACAAACTTTTGAATATCAGATTTAAGGCCATCCCAAAAAAATTCTTTCTTCACCCTGTGGTAAGTTTTTAAAAATCCTGAGTGTCCTCCTAAAGGAGAAGTGTGCAATTCGAGAAGAATCTTTTGTTTTAGTTGGGAATTCTTACAAAGATATAAGCGATCTTTGTACCATAAGGAATCATTTTTCCAACTAAATGTATCGGATGTACTAGGATCTTGCTGCAACTTTTGAATGAGTGTCCATACATCTTTGTCCTTCTTCCATTCATCTCTTGCTTCAGTTATCCAGTCTGGTTGGATAATAGAAATGGCAGAAAGCAATGCTTCCACCTCTTCATTCTTTCTTGAGAGTGCATCTGCAACAACATTAAGCTTTCCTTTTTTGTAGACTATTTCAAAGTCATAACCCAACATATTTGTGACCGATTTTTGCTACTCTTCTGAAGATAGTCTTTGTTCCAAAAAGTGTTTAAGACTATCATGATCAGTTTTTACCTTGAAGTGTCTTCCCATTAGGTAAGTTCGCCATTTCTTTAGTGCATGCGGTATTGCTAACATTTCCTTCTCATAAATAGGTTTCTGTAAATACTTTCCTTTGATTGGACGACTTTCAAAAGCAATGGGTCTTCCTTCCTGCATTAAAGCTGCACCAATTCCATTTCCTGAGGCATCACATTCCACAATAAAGGTTTTTGTGAAGTCTGGCGTAGCTAAGACCGGTGCTAGGCACATTGCCTCTTTAAGATGTTCAAAGGCCTTAGTTGCTTCAGGAGTCCATCGAAATGCATCTTTCTTCATTAATGTTGTTAGAGGTGCTGCTATTCTCCCATAATTCTTAACAAACTTGCGATAATACCCTGTTAACCCGAGAAATCCTCGCAACTGCTTTATGGTTGTGGGGACTTTCCATTCCTTAATGGCTTTAATTTTGTTAGGGTCTACTTTAACACCCTCGTGAGATACAATATGACCCGGATATTCCACCTCTTGTACTCCAAAGAAACATTTGGATTTTTTTGCATATAATTGTTTCTCCTGCAATAGTTTGAGCACCCTGTCAACATGTTCAACATGATCCTTCCAAGACCTGCTGTAGATTAGTATATCATCAAAAAATACTAGTACAAATTTTCTAAGGAAGGGTTTGAAAATGGAATTCATCAACTCTTGAAATGTATAAGGTGCATTGGTAAGGCCAAAAGGCATGACCAAAAATTCATAATGACCCTCATGAGTTCGAAATGCTGTTTTTGGAATATCTTCAGTCTTCATTCTAATTTGATGATATCCCGAACGAAGATCCAACTTGGTAAAATAAATTGCTCCATGTAATTCATCCAATAATTCATCAATCACAGGAATGGGAAATTTATCTTTAATGGTGAGCTTATTGAGCTCCCTATAATCCGGACACATTCTCCATGATCCATCCTTCTTGTGTACCAATACTACGGGAGCAGAGAAAGAACTTTGACTAGGTTGAATTATACCTGCCTCTAACATTTCTGCAATCATACGTTCAATTTCGCTCTTTTGGAAGTAAGGATATCTATAAGGCCTGATGTTTGGAGGAACACTTTCTGGAATCAAATGAATAGCATGATCATGATCACGAATGGGTGGGAGTCCTTTGGGAGTTTCAAACACCTTGGAATGATTGTCCAAGACTTGTTGGAGATCTGCAGAAATAGATGATTTTGATGTCGGAACTTCTAGTGAGCATAATTGTGCAATTACGCCTCGTTGTTCTTTCTTTATAAGCTTTGTCATGACATTAGAGCTTATTATCCTTCCCGGCTTCCTTTCAATACCCCGTAATTCGACTTCCTTTCCTTCTGAAAAAAATTTCAAGAAAAGTTCTTGAAAATTAAAAGCTACCGTCCCCAAAGATTGTAACCATTGTACTCCTAGTACAACATCGGCACCTCCCATAGGAATGGCAAGCATTGGACTAGTCAATACATATTCCCCCATGGTTAGCTTGATATTATGGCATTTTCCAGAGCAATTTATAGTTACTCCATTTGCAACCATCACTTGACATTCTGGTGCTGGGTATAGGAAACAATTTAATTCCTTGGCTACCTTACAATGAATAAAATTATAGGTGCTACCTGAATCAATCAACACTATTACCTTTTTCTTCTTGATATGTCCTTCTATCTTGAGAGTTTGAGGAGTGGTAATTCCTGCGAGTGCATTACACGATATGGTCGGATTCATTTCTTCCTCTTCTAGAGCTGGTTCCTGGTGTATATCCTCTTCTTGTTCATTTTCTTCTTCCTCTTCACAATCTATGTAAAATAATTTCTTCTCAGCACACTTATGACCTTTAGTTTATTTTCTATCACAATTGTAGCAAAGCCCTTTTGCTCTTTTTTCTTCCAATTGTTGTGGTGTCAACCTTGTAGGTTGTGGAAATCTAGGCGTAGCAACACTTCCTTCTTTATAGAATTGAGTGGTAGGCTTCCTTGTCGCCATAATTTTACATTCAACTTTTCTTGCCAACATGAATGCCTTCTCCAATGAATCAGGTTCCAAAACGCGAACTTCATGTTGGATGTTATCCTTTAAAGTGCCTAGGAAGAGATCAATCCTGTGTTCCTCTGTAAGATCAGTTACCCTTATATTCAATTTTTTGGAAGTCCTCAATGTGCTGCCCCACTAAACCCTTTTGTTTGAGATTTATCAATTGGGTAAAGAAGGTGTTGCTCTTTGTATCCTCATAATGTGCTATCATTTCCTCCGTAAAAATTGACCAAGTGACAATTTTTTTACGGAAACAAAGCCATCGATACCATACAAATGTATTTTGTTCTAAATGTAAAGTTGCAATGCGTACCTTTTGTGTGTTTTGCACGTTATGGAGATCAAAATATTGCTCCATCTGTAGTATCCATGTTACAGGATCCTTTCCATCAAACTTCCTCATATCCATTTTTGGAATATGGTGGTTCTTCCCGCCAACACTAGAGTTTATGAAATCACGATTAACATTTATTTTGTTCTCATCATGAGGTTCTTCTACTATCTTTTCACCATTAGGAAACATTTCTTGTATCAACTTTGTCAAATCTCGATGTTTGATTTTAGATCATCCATCTTAGCTTCCATGTCATCTTCCATGCCATCCATCTTAGCTTCCACGCCTTTCTTCAAACCGTCCATCTTCACTTCCACGCCATCCATCTTAGCTTCCATGCCTTTATTCAAACCGTCCATTTTCACTTCCACACCTTTCTTCAAAAATTCCATTTCATTTTTGTTTTCTCTTTGCGAGAGTGAAATTTGTTGCACTTGCTCTTGTAATTTTGATAGATCATGTTGCAATTCTTCATCTTCATGAGTCATGGTAGAGCCTTCTGAAGGCTTAATGGGTGTTGAATTATTTTTACGGGGCATCTTTTAGAACCCAATACTGATATCTATTCTATAATATTCCCTTGGAATCAATTCAAATTGATTCTTCAAACAAGACTTACGCAATTTGGAAAAAAAATACACACCTTTTACTTGCTTTTGAGGTGCTCGATATTGAAATTGGATTATCTCTATGACTGAAGCACTTCAATATTTTAATTTTGGTATCAACTTAGCCCTCTAAATTATCTTTTCAATGCCGCAGGTCTGACCTAATTTGGATTCTCCAAGACCAAGTTGTGTCCAATCTCCCACAATGACCTAATTATGGATTGGTTCAGTAGAGCGAAATTGTACGACTTTCCACGTGTCATTGTTTCGTCCTTCGTCTCTGAAATTGATAGCCAAGAAACTAAATTCTGTGTACTTGCAACCAATTTTTACGGAACTCCAATCCGATGCCCAGAGAGAGAGTTATTGAACTTTTTCCACGATCACCTCTTTGAGATGAAATTTAGCTGCCTGAAAAATCACTACATTCCACAGATCATATCTCCAAAAATATTGCGAACCAAGCTCTGAAATTTTTTGAATAATGTCCTTAGGGTTTCAGCTTCGCACCATACAAATTTCAGATTCTAAACCTTCGTAGAAAAAAAGTTATAGTGCAAATGCCACGATGACCTGTTTAGGAGCCTGAAAAAAGACCTAACTTCCACAGATCCTATCTCCGAACATATTGTGAACCAAGCTCTGAAATTTTTAGAAAAGCTTCCTTAGGATTTTGGCTTCATACCATAAAAATTTCAGCTTCTAAAACTTCGTAGAAAAAAAGTTATAGCGAAAATTCCACGATGACCTGTTTGGAGCAATGAAAACCCTAGAATCCAAAGCTCTGATACCAAATGTTGTGTAACCAGCTCCAAAAAGAGAAGAAAAGAGATATCAACGCCTTAGAAATGAGCCACTTTGATGGGGAAACCTCCAATACATTACATAAATGAAAAATTCTTGGATGATACAATTTACAAAACCTCCTTTCTATATATAGGAGTCCATGGGGCCATAATGTAATCCTAGTGGGCCACAATGTAATCCTAGCCGACCTAACAATAATAATTTAAGGGCACAATAATAAAAAAATGGGGGTTACAAGGGTACAATAATAACAATAAGGGGGTTACACTAACAACAATAAGGGACTATACTAGTAATATAGGGACCTAACAAGATTGGTATAGTTACTTTCCAGAGACAGTTAGGTTAACCTTTCTTATTAAAAGATGTCATGCATGTACCAAGCTTGAAAAATAATTTAGTTTCAGTTCTATGTTGCAGGATAAGGGATATAATGTGTTTTTCAGTGAAGGTAAAGCCTTCCTTCATCACAAAGCAACATGACAGGTTAAGAAGATTTGGGTTCATGTGAATAACCTCTACAAACTTGATGTAGATGGCTGTGCAACATTGAGCAGTAAAGCAGGGAAGGTGGTGAGTAGGGATACAGGTGAGTTATGGCACATGACATTGGGCCATCTACACCACAGTTCTTTGAGGATCATGCAACAGATTTCTATAGGTCTTCCAAAGGGTACTCTTGCGCAGATTGACACATGAAGGGGATGTACCATGGGGAATTATGAGAAAGCCATGTGATTTTCCCTTGAGTGGGAGCTTGATTTGCATGCAGATGAGGAACTCTTGGTTCTAAAGGATGAACCTCAAGATGTGGAGCACCCACATGAGGAGGATCATGGAGTGGCAGAAACCACTCATATAAAGCCATCCACCAAACATGGTAGTAGGCGCACCACAAAGGTTGAAAAATTGAGACTTGATGTGGCAGAACATGTACGAGCACCTACATCACAGCGCAGATAGAGACAGTCACCAGACAGGTCTACTAGATACATGGCTCTTATGAGAAAGTGTATTGTGACAGAACCATCCTCTTTTGAGGAAGCAGTGCAGCAACCAGCTTGGGTTGACGCCATGGTTGAGGAGTATGACTCCATATTCAGGAAAAATGCATGGGATGTTGTCCCAAGACCAGTCAAGAAGTTAGTGGTTGGATCTAGATAGATCTATAAGGTGAAGCAAGCAGCAGATGGGAGTGCGGAGAAGTACAAGGGTAGATTTGTAGCTTGAGGATTATCACAGGTTGAGGGGATTGACTATGAGGATACTTTTCCACCAGTTGCACGATACTCATCTATTAGATCTATCCTTGCACTCTCAGCACAGATGGGTCGGCAGATACATCAGATGGATGTGAAGAATTCATTTTTTAATGGAGTTATTGAGGAAGAAGTGTACATTGAGTAGCCAAAAGGTTTTGAGACCTTTGACAGGGAGTCGCATGTATGCAGACTCAAGAGAGCATTGTATGGGTTAAAGCAAGCACCTCGTGCTTGGTACACTAGGATTGACAACTTTTTCACTGGTTTTGGATTCACAAAGAGTGAAGCAGATGCGAATATGTACCAGATTGTGGTTGATGGTAAGATTTTGATTATCGTACTTTATGTTGATGATCTTATTTCGACAGGTGATGAGCATCTCATAAATTCTTGCAAAGAATATATTGAAATAGAGTTTGAGATGAAGGACATGGGACTCCTTCACTATTTCCCTGTTTTGGAGATATGACAGTGGGATGGGGAGGTATTTTTTTCTTAAGGCAAGTATGCCAAAGAGATTCTCGGGAAGTTCCACATAGAGAGCTGTAAACCCATGGAGATTCCTCTTGCAGGAAACTGGAGGAAGGAGGATGCTACTTCAGGTGAGGCAGTGGATGCTACTGTTTATAGGCAGCTTGTGGGTTCACTCATGTACTTGGTGAACACACAACCAGACATATGCTACACAGTTAACAAGCTTAGTAAAGATATGGTTAAGACGACCAAGCTCTTTTGGAAGGCAGTGAAGCATGTCTTGATATATATCAAGGGCACTATAGAGTATGGATTATGGTACAAAATGATAGAGAGAGTGAAGCTTGAAGGCTTCACTGATGCAAATTGTGTAGGAAGTCCATCAAATAGGAGGAGCACATCATGAGGGATCTTCAACATAGGATCGACAATAGTTTCTTGGTACAGCAGGAGGCAGAGATCAATTGCACTCAGTTCAGTCGAGGCAATGTACATGGTAGCCAGTCAGGCAGCATGTGAGGCCATCTAAATGAGGAAGATACTTGTTGGTTTGTTTTCTCATCACATGGATCTGACGGTGATACGTTGTGATAACCAGAGTTTCAAAAAACTCTTGGTTAATCCAGTATTCCATGACAGGTCCAAGCATATTGACATCTGGTACCACCATCTCAGAGAATGTGTTCAGAGATGCATTATTTTACTTTAGTACATTCCCACGGAGGTTCAAGATGCAGATATTCTAACGAAGGAACTCGCCAAGAGAAAATTTGAATACCATAGAGGCAGGATCAGGGTAGCTGATAATCCCTTTCTTGTTGAGAGGGAGTGTTGAAAAGTCAATAAGAAATGTGTGTCTAATTTAATTTCCCTTAATTAAATTGGACAATAAATGGTAATCTTATCTCATAATCACTTCTAATAGTTAACTGAGTGTGATGGACTCAGTTAGCTCATGAAATTCGAGTTGAGGGTGTTTGGGGAGGCATGCAGAGTGATTCTATTTGTTTTAGAGTCCAAGTTGTAGTTAGTGTATCAGTTTAATGAATGAGAAATCAATTAACTCAATTAAGTGAGTTAAATTCAGTCTAACTAGTTGTAATTGATTGTTGTACTAGTGGGAGTTCAAGTGAATTAAATCAGATTTAATTCACATGCAGTGATCTATTAAGTTACTGATGATTTACTATTAAAAGTTTCATGCATGTCAGTTTTGATGAAGACCCAGTTGAGACAGAGGTTAAATGGATGTTATCTATCAATTGTATTATTAGTAAATTGTCAGCACATAATTAGATAAGAATAATATTTCCCATGATATATTGTGCAGTTTTGGAATGTTGACTTTCCTAATTAATAGGGATAAATTGTTCTTACGATTGTGCAAGAAAGGCAGGCTGAGCAGAGGAGGGAAATTGGCTAATTTTTGGTCGATTTTTTGTGGATCAGTATGAGACAATTGGTAGAGTGGAGCAAACTCTTGTGAGAAGAGTACATTGTAATTGTTTCATTATTCCTTGGTTTTATACAATATAGATAGAGGGGTTTTGAGTAGATTTCTTTCCCCAAAAAAATTCATGAGTTGTGGATTTGGTTCTTTCTCTTACTTGGTGTGATTATGCGATCGTGTTTAATTTCCGCAAATTAATTGTATAAGGATTCAATATCTTGCTCGAGAATATTGCATGATCAGATTGAATCCATTGGTATACATATTTTTTGTATAATTTCTACAAAAACTACTCACTGAAGCTTTGATATATCTTTCCCAATTAGTTATCATCCAAGCTTTCATTTTAGTCTTTTGGAATGTTAAATGTTGGTTGCTAATTGCATTTCCTCCTTTCATTCAAGTCTTGTTCACCCTCATATTTATTCAATCCATGAGAGCCCCATCCCAGTCCATTTAGATGAACACATTTATTTCTACAAATCCTATGAAATTCTATTACAAACATTTATATTTCAAGACTATTTAAAGCTCCACAAAGAAATTTTATGAGTATGTGGCTAGTGTGATCTATGACTATGATTTTAAAGCATATGATTTCCAATGTATGTTTTCATATCATCTTTATGATTCAATTGAATTATCATGTCAATTCTTTTTCAAATGTTTTCTTTTCCATTTCATCTTCCTCAACGATGTGTTATGATTTACTTCTACTATGTTGAAAATTATATGTCATAACATTACTCTTGTTTTTTTTGCACAGAAATAAGATTGTATTTCCATTTATATTGAAAATAAAATAAATTTTCTATATGCACAATAAGATGTGTGCATTCACCTAGATCTGGCCAGATCCATGTATGGTACTATGGTTAAGTAAAAATTACAAATACATGTTCTTAAAGAAAAAAATAAGTTTGTTCCACAAAAACCTAGAAAAGTGTAGCAAAACTAATAATGAGAAGATGAAACTATAATACAAGGGGGAATATCAGGTAATGTAAAGATCACTTATCTTCCCATTCTTTCCTTTCTTTTTCTGAACTTGTTTCCATTTTCCATCATTGGGCTCCACAGGAAAAGAAGCCATATCATTAACAAATGTCTCTGTGGGGAGCTCTTTGTCTAAATCAGAGCCATCTAATATGTGAACAAGTGTTTTTCCCACCGTGTCATCCTCTTTGTGTACCAAATTTATATGTTCATCTGTCTCCTAAAATACTACTCTCGTATCACTTTAATATAATATCAATACTCTACATATTTCATTACTAATAATTTGTTTCTCTACCACTTCAAAAGGGGCTTGGTCTTAACTATATCACCATAATATACCTCTTTTGGTTTGCTTGACATAATTTTTCACATAAGTTTAAGAGTAGGAGGAGATCATATTAATAAAATATCCCATTAATGAAGTTGTGAATATTACTACATTCACCAATCCCTTTGATTCATTATTTGTAATTAGGAAATGGCTTTGAATTTATATGGAAACTTTACATGAATCAAAACAAATTAATATCAATGTAAATCCAAGTTTAGGAATTTCTATACAAATATTAGAAATTCAATGCTCTTTGAAAGTGGTGTGTAAGCGTTCAAATTGATGAAAATTGACAAGTATAACGTGTTTTATGATTGTTGCAGATGATAACATGGAGAATGTGGAATTGTGGAGTTGTAAAGTATTGAGGAATAGTATGACATGATATATCCAACAGCCGCAGTTAAAAAAAATGGCAATATCAAGATAGGAACATTTTACATGTTACAAAAATACCAAGTGAATTTTGGTTAATGATGCAAAAACACGAGTTGTAGGGTGTTCCACAACATGAGTTAACTCATTAGAGTTACCTTTGCATTTGAGAAAATGAATAGGTGTGAAAGTGTGGAGGTAGAGTGATGTGGACATGTAGATTGCAAACATTAAGAGAGACCGTTTGCATCCCACACTTCCATTGGGTTGGTTGTATCAAATCTGTGTAAAGTTAGGTGGAAATTTTTGGTTATATATTCCATTTGTATTTATAATAATTTTGGGGGTGTAGCATTGGAATTATATTTATTACAAACATTTAAACCATGCAATGGAATAAGCTTATGTGAAGGTAATATGTGCTCTAAGGTTAATGGAGGGAAGAACCATTTTTAAAATAGTATGGTGGGAACAACCCACATGGTAAGGGTCATTGCAAAAAGGGGATGACACTAAGGAAAACCCAATATCCAAGGGTTTGGAAAGTGCCCAATTCCTATTGTATAATTCTCCTCCTTTAAAATATATATATATATATATATATTTTAAATAATTTCATCTTAAAAGTAAGGAATGAATTAATTACAACATTATACATACTCATACATATTTATACTACTCAAATCCAACTCCATTTGTTAATTTTCCAGTGTGTATAGTTACTTACAAAATCTTGTGTAGTTAACCCGATATGTTGAACTTATGAAATATTTTGAAATGAAATTTTTTGAAAATAGGATT
Organism: Pinus albicaulis; assembly: GCA_034641835.2. Classification (NCBI taxonomy): domain Eukaryota; kingdom Viridiplantae; phylum Streptophyta; class Pinopsida; order Pinales; family Pinaceae; genus Pinus; species Pinus albicaulis. The sequence goes on along the minus strand of CM076581.1, from coordinate 1,506,743,170 downwards.
TAGGGTGTTATGACCAAGTTTTGTTTTTATTTTAATCCTTGATGGAAATGATTGAAGGATGTTGTACAATCTTGATTCTGGGTTACAAGTGACAAATAGTGTAACTAGGTCATATAATGAGGTATGTTTCAAACACCTTTCCATGCTTGGATACGTGTTTTTTATAACCCATGCCATAAAATACTAGTATCATCATCTCATAATGGATTTCCATTCATTTTCAATTTTCTCTCATGAATACCATTCACATGGATAAGGAAGAATAAATTAGGGTTTACATCATTATATGTTTTCACTTTATGTTAAGGATGTACATTTTTATAGTGCATACATGCATTCATCCTTAACAAGGTGTACATATTGTTCCTTAACATGTGAACAAGCCAATTTATGCAAGCAACATGCATTTGCACTTAAGTACATGCAGTTTTTCCTGGTGCGCTTGCATTTTCCTCAATTCCTTGTTTTCATGAAATTTAATGAGGAATATTTGCATAATTCATATGAAATATGAATTTTAACTAACATTATAATTTTAGGAATTTTTTCATGAAAATCCTAACAGAAGGCTTGCATTGTTCACTCTAGAGCACGCACTTTATAACATGCCTTATTTTCATGCATCAAACCTTCATATTCTTAGAGTAATTATGTACCCTAAGGTATTTATTCATGCCCAACATCCATGCCTAAACTTATTAATTCTTTATAACTTCTTAATTAAATGTGGGAGGTTTATCATTCATTGGCTCTTCATTCAATGAACTCTTTATATCCTTTTTCTTCTTCTTCTTATCTAACTCCAATATAGTTTTTGTTCTAGATGCTTTGTCTAAGCTATCAATTCCATATTAAAGTGTGTTTGTTGAGGTATATTCACTAATTGTATCCTTCTTGGTACTCAAATTCCTCTTCCTTGACCCATTTCCTTTTGTCTTTCTAATTTCTAGCCCATATTTTTGAATTTTAGATGGGTTGGGAATGTTTTGGACTTGTAACTGTCCATATTACTGGGAATTGGTTCATCTTCTCTCTTCCTTTGTAAATTTAATATGTTTTGTAGCACCACTACATTTACTTCCTCCCACCTTTCCTAGGCTTTCATAATCCTCTCATTACCTTCCTTAGCGCTCCTAAGTTCTTCCCTCAAATAAGTGTTTCTATCTAACTAGGACGGGTACACATTTCTTTTATTTTATCTAACTCCTCTTATTTATTCTGTGAAAACCTCTCTATCTATATTGTACCATTTTGTCGAACATTTATTTTCTTTTCTATCACTAGTAAGTCTTCTTATGTGTTTAAATAACACACAATTTTTAGTTTAATAAAATAATAAATTTTCCTTGGTTATGCAAGCATTGGCCTATGTTTTATCCAGCTCTTGGGGGGAGGCTTCCAAGATATAAAAAAATGAAATGGATCTTGGGCGCGGAGGCCCCCAAGATTTGCAAAATTAGAATGCAGAAAAAGGAGAGAACACTTTGTAAATAGAACCAATTTTTTTTCATTATTAAAACAAAGAATAACTATAAAATCTACATTGTGTTGGACAATATGTCCTTTTAGAAAATGTGACTTGTTACTAAATTTAGTCTTTTTTAGTTACAATACCACAGGTAAAATCCATGGGTGGGTAAACACCATGGGTTAATGAATACCATGGGTAGATATAACTTACAATTCCATGGGTGATGAATACCATGGGCGGATACCACTTACAATACCACATGTAAATTACATGTGTGGATGAATACCATTGGTGGATACATACCATGGGTGAATGAATACCATAGATAGATGTCACTTATAATATCATGAGTGGATAAATGCCATGGGTTGATGAATACCATGGGTGTAGGCCACTTTCCATTTGGATCATTCCTCCCTCAAGAAGCAAGGGTCTCCATTTTGTGAAGTTACCTCCTAAGAAGCTTTTGTTGAATATGAATATCCACTCAAGAGAATGGTTTTGTGTGGTTAACCCATAACCATGATAACGAAGGTCCAAAGATAGAGATACCCTGTAATGCTTGTGACCAACTGTGACAATGACAATGTACGACCTAGAAAATCGACTTCAATGAAGTGTGGGTTTGTGGATGATCCATAACCATGACAAATGAAGATCCTAGGATAGAGATACCATGTAATGCTTGTGACGAACTGTGATGCTAACGGTGTGTGGCCTAGAAAATGGACTTCGATGAAGTGTGGGTTTGTGGATGCGTCAGAGCCATGAAAAAAGAAGATCTGAGTCTAGAGATACCATGTAATGATTGTGACCAACTGTGATACTAATAGTGTGCAACCTCAAAAATAGACTTCGATGACAAGTATTTTGTGTGGTTGACCCATAATTGTGATGTTTCTTGTTGATGAAGTAGTAGTTGGCTACATAGCTCGAGGTGGGAGGGTACATCTCCAAAAAAACCCAAGTCGGACGTTGCTATGCTAAAACTGATGAATGTGAAGCAGGTGCCTACTAAAGAGGGGTGGGATGGCACGTCTCCAAAGGGAACCCACTCCAAATGCTACTCCAGATATAAAATCTAATTTAAAGTGGGCATAACTCGATCAATATAACTCAGAATATTTATTATAATAGGTTTTTGGAAGTAGAATGGTCATTCTGCATCTTCCCATATGATTGAAATCCCTATTTGGACACTTTGGAAACTCAGGTTCGCGTTGCAACTGTCCTGTCATCACAAAAGTTTTAAAAACATAGATGATTTTAAATTAGCGATATCTCCCTCATCCAAACTCTGACTTGACCAATTGTTTTTATGAAATTAAGTGATTTTTCAAGAGGAACTCAAATCTGCAATCATTTTTTCTAAAATACTACATAAAAATGACAAAAAATGATGGGAGAGCTTTCATCCATGAATTGTCGTCAGAAAAATTTCCACAACACAACTGATTTTAAATCATCGATATCTCCGTCATCTAGCCTCCGATTTGACATATTTTTTTATTATTGAATTTGGGTATTTTCGCAAGGAATCTAGATATGTTATTTTTTTTCACAAATTTTGCAACCAAATTTTCAGATATGATCTCCAAACTCGCCGCCCAAAAGAAAATCTTGCAAAAAAATGAAAAAAAAAGTATTTCTCCTTGGCCCAAGAAAGTGCTTCATGGAGGTTGTGGCACTTACATGAAGTTTGATGAATTTTGCTACAAAAATTTGAAACTAAAATATGCTTCAAACCCTCATTCCCCATGGAGTCATAACCTGAATCTGATACCACTGATTCAGATCTTGGGGGGAGGTTCCCAAGATCTAAAAAATTGAAATGGAGGTTAGGGGTGGGGGGGGGTGCAAGATCTGAAAAATTAGAATGACACAAAAAGGAGATAACACTTCGTAAATAAAACCACAAATAAATTTTTTATTAAAAAAACAATAACTATAAAAGCTACATTGTGGTGGACAATCTATCCTTTTACAAAATGAGTCTTATTACTTATAGTCAATTTTAGTTACAATACCACAGGTAAATTCCATGGGTTGGTAAATACCATGGGTAGATGTCACTTACAATATCATGGGTGGATAAATACCATGGGTGATGAATATCATGGGTGGATTCCACTTACAATACCATGGGTAAATTCCATGTGTGGATGATTACCATGGGTGGATACATACCATGGGTGAATGAATAACATGGATAGATGTCACTTACAATACCATGGGGAGATAAATACCATGGGTGTATGAATACCATAGGTGTAGGCCACTTTCCATTCGGATCAATGTTGGCCCAAAAATTTAAGGTCTACTATTGTTTGACATGACAATTACACCTAGGTTAGAAAAAATAGTAAATTTTAATTCAATAACTCTATTACAACAAACATTTTCTTCTTATTTTTTATATAAGAACATTTTACTGAGTCAAACCAAACCCACATTCTTTCCTGAGTCCATTAAGCATGTGTGCTTAACCTTTTTTCCTATAGCACTTTGTAACATACTCAACCTCCTTAGTCATTTTCAGAAGGAAAAGTTGTCAATTTTTTCTTTATTTCCTAAGATTACCATCATCCTATACTCGTTAAGAGTTTTCCAATGCTATAAATTTCATCACAATCTAAGTTCTAGATCTAAAGTTATTCCCTTGAAGAGTTATCCTTCCAAGTGCCATGTCAACACTACTCAACCTCCTTAGTCATTTTCAGAAGGAAAAGTTGTCAATTTTTTTTTTATTTCCTAAGATTACCATCATCCTATACTCGTTAAGAGTTTTCCAATGCTATAAATTTCATCGCAATCTAAGTTCTAGATCTAAAGTTATTCCCTTGAATATTTATCCTTCCAAGTGCCATGTCAACATCTGCACCATTTCATTGTGGTATACATGTGGTATTCCTTTTTCCCATGTGCCCCCACCATACAATGTCACATCAACTACACATGGATGAAACATGGTATTCCCCACCCACGTGTCTCCATCACTTACAACCACATACTCCTTAGAAATGTTAGCATCCCTCCCTCTGCATCTAGATATAGGATTTTTCCTTAACCCTTTCTATAAGAGATTCCAAATTCCTAACTTCCAGATACATCTAGGGAGTCCAAACATCTAAATCTATCCTTGTCTAGTATTTAGAAAACATCTAGTTCCATTTGAATTTGAAACTTCATTCTTCTAGCTACAATTAATAGTTTTACCTACTAGATTTTTAGAGCTAATATTTTTAAAATGACCCATTCAATTGGAATGCATGGATTTATAGATCTTCTCCAACTAGATCTCTTGTTTTCCAAATCACTTCCATGAGGCTTCCACCTATCCTCCAGCTTGGTGCTAAAGCATGACTAGCTTTCCATATCACTTCACTACATCAACATGCCATGTCAATAACATGTCAACATTCCACATCACCAGAAGCTAGATTATATGCCATGTCATCATGACACCTCATATTGCCACATCATCCTAGAGTGCTCACATGGAATCCACATTCCCTCCTCTTGGCCTACCACATTCACATCTAAGATCAAAAATTTTCCAAAAGTATAGTTTTTTATTTTTTCCAAATATCTAGAACCCTGGAAATCTAGACATCAAGTTTTCTCCATGTAAAATTCTACCACTTTAGCTTCCCCATTCGACCCATCTAGCATCTAGGTTTTTATTAAAAGGTAATTTACAAATCCTTTGATATGCCTAGATATCCCAATCTCAACATAATTTGGATCCTGGTCCCCATTACTTGAAAAATCTTCTAGCCCATATCAACTACCCTTCATATAATGTGGACTTCATCCTTTGGTCAAGTTGATGAATTCACTAGGCCACTAGGAAAGAAAGAAAGTTACTTTGCAGGGTTAGGCTGATTTTTTTGATAGATTATTGATAATAAACATTTCTCTATTATTCAATTTTCTATCAACTAGGCACTATGAACCCTTGTCTAATCAACTAATGGGCCCATTGAAACTTCATACTCCTAGGAAAAGCAAGAACTTCACTCATGATACTCACCTAGTCTAGTTGAAGAACCTTGACACCACCAGGAAAAACATGAACTCCATTCATGATAGTTGAAAAAAGACAATAAACTATAATTTATCCACTATTTATCTTTTCCAATTAATGAAACTACTAACTAAACATTTCCCATCAGCCCCTCTTATGACTGGGACATAATTACGACATTAGGCTAGCCTAGTGAGGTAGGCCACCGAGCAATCAATGCATTGACCACAAGGATTTATAAACGTAGTCTCGATAAAAAAATATTGTTTAGGTTAAACATTTTCACTTAATCCCCCTCATAGCTAGCACATGGCCATGGCCCCTTACCAACCCTTATGACTAGGGGCTAGGTTGAAAAGCCCCTAATCCCAAAATATCCAATTCAACCTTTTGTAGCTCATTTTTATCCATGTTTTTTTTAGTTACATAAACTTTTCTGGTCTTAATTATCTTCTTGTTGCGATTCATCACCCAAGGAAACCTTCCTCATCACAAAATTTTTCCTTTAATATAATAAAACTCATCAAATTTTTTCCATCTTTGTAAAAATATTACTTTTATTTCCTCCGAAATAATAACAGTTATTTCATAACTAATCTAGAGTTTTAAATCTCCTATCATAGGCAATATATACCCTCCCTAAAATTTTCCATAAAGTATAACATACAACATGTCCCTTTTTATGCCTTACACTTGTATTATTAAATGCCTTTGACTATAAACCATTTCCCTTTTTTCCAAATCATAAATTTTAGTTTCCACATCTATCATGGGACGGACATACATATCTATGAAATTATAATTATATATAAAAAAAGATAATGCACATCATATTAGAACCAAAAAAATATCATTGGATATATAACATTATAATAAAACTAAAACATACACATCGGTTTAAAAAACAAAGAAGACACATTTCAGCCTTATCCACTTGCTTTCTTCGTCTTCGAAAATATCAAAAGGGTATATGTATTAATGAAGGAAATTGATGCTAATTTTAGGTGTGTAAAATAGGTGTAGTTTAATTTATAGATGAAATGGTTTTTTTTAATATATGTGTTTTGGTTAATTTTAATGAAAATTTGGCAAATATTTTTAAAAACTTGAGTTTAAGTTGTTTAATATGAAAAATTGGAGTGCCCTAGGTGGTTTATTATGGTTTTGAATCCATTTATGCATTAAAAAATGCATTCTGAACAACAAAAAATCACATTCTTTCCTAAAATTGTTTTACTATATTTCTGTGAAAAAAGTTTATTTCGTCTATAAGTTAGACTATGCTTGTAAGATATATCCCACATGGGTGTTAGGACTCCATCAATTCATTTTAATAAATTAATACACAAGTGCCTCTCAAAGTGAAATTTATCTCAACTATCAATTACGAAAAATTTGGACTCTCAAATACATGGGAGGCACAAGCCCATGTTATATATCTTGTAGTTCTCCATACGATATGATAATTGATCCTCGTAGTTTAACGACAATGTTTCCCGGAAAACAATAGAAATTCAAGTAGGCTTTTGAAAATCCCAAAAGATATTTTTCGAAATACTCTCAAGCTTTAGGATTTTGTGTGTCCACAAAGTTTTTATGGTGTTGAATCCACTTCCATCATTAAAAAAAACTCACAGAAATAAATTATTTGAATTTTCACCATGTGATCTTGGTAGACAACGCCTAATTGACCTTAATCGAGATTAATCTCTACTGTTAGATATATCATATTTCATAATTGGTTTAAAGCTTATTTTCGTCCCATTCCGATATTCATAAATTTCTTTAAAATTAGAAACACAAGCAGCGTTGTCTAGTAACAAATTTCTTGGTCTTAATAATGTTTTAATGCACCTACGTAAGGTGTAATTATCCAGGTTTTTTTGAAGGAAGAAGTGATCATAACAAACATGGCAATAAGGTGGAAGTTTATCTATAAAGTGACTATCAATTTGGAGTTAATTCATCATTAATGCATCTTGCTGAAATATGCAATAATGAAGAGAATATTTTGCGAATTAATATCATTGCTAAAAACGAGAAAACCTTATGAATTCAACAAAAAGGCCTTTTTTGCAATGTATTTATGGTCATTAGATGATGCATATTTATAATCACTCCAACTTGCAAGCCTCCTATACACTACACCAAATTCGGACCAATCAGACTCTTAGTGCTGTTGGGAAAAATACTGAGAGGGGGGGGGTGAATCAGTATTTACTGCATATTCAAAACTTTTTACTTTTTCATTCCATAAATATCCATACGCTACTTTCCTTCTACGAAATAGCGTATATACGCGGATACTCTTTAATAAACTAGCGTATGCATAGAGATCTTAATATACACTTAGTTATTTACTTGGATCCTTGCATCTATTCATTCATCAGATGTTTATATATCAGCAGACATGTGCAGTAAACAGTATAAACCATCAAACAAAATAAACCATCACACATAATCATCACACATGAACACCAGGATTTTAGGTGGAAACCCAAGTCGGGAGAAAACCACCGCTGCAGTTGCTCAGCCTTCAATATTTTATTATAGAGAAAACATCTTACAACATATGTGTCGGTACGTACTCTACTGGAAGACGTTGTGCACCCACCTACGTCACTGCACCTCTCCTGGAAGGGAGCTCCAACCCCCTGACTCGTTTACCAGCCTCTCTTGGAAGGGAGCTACGACCCCCTGATCTCGTTTACCAGCCTCACGTGGAAGGGAGCTACAACCCCCTGACTGAAGGCTACGACCCTCAACACCTCTAAGGACCACGTTTCATAAAATTTCACACTGGATCCAAAGCTTCTACTAAGACACCACTTGCAGGCCACGTTTCATCATATTTTCAGACTGGACCCACTCCATACTTTTAAGCACAGTCAACCATGAAACAGATACATATAACTCACTGACAGATAACAGTAAACCAGCAGAACAGATCATACATTTCTTACCACAGACTTCAGCAAACCCTAGCTTGCATACGCGCTTTCCTTTCACTGATGTCACGTATATACGCACTTCCGTTCACATAAACCAGCGTATACCTCTATACATATTTCACTGCGCATACGCGCTTTCTCTTTAGCGAAGCCGCGTATATACGCGCTTCCTCTGCAGCGAACTAGCGTATAGATCTTCAACCATTATAGAGCAGAATACTTCTTCAGATCAAATATTCAGTTCAGATTTACCCCTTTTTCTTCAGACAGATGTTCGCCTCATCTCAGATCTAAGCCTTCCATAAACAGATCTAGCAGATACAAATACATTCCAGATCTAGATATTTTGCTTCATCATTTCTTCATAGGTGCAACATAGATTCAGATCTATTATCAAACTTTAACCCTTTCCATTCAGATCTAATTCAGAGAGAAGTATTCATTCAAGCTCAGACATCTTGCACCCACACTCATGATTTTCACAATGAATTTCTTCTCCTTATATAGGTTTACCCTTTTTCAATACCATGAGCCAAAACAATACCATGAGCCCAAAACTACATTACTTCCGATGGTATTCCTAGACGGGGTCATTTAGACGAATCATTACCCAATACAATGGGTCAATACCATGGTGGTTACCCCTAGTTTTTCACTTTTTGAGCACTTTTGCCCATACGTGACTTGGCACGTTGTTTCCCGCGTGCATACGCAACTTCCCCTAGACAGATCTGTGTATGCCTTGAGACATACTCTTTTCACCATAGATTTAGCACATGTTGAATTCCTTTCTTCATTGCCTTCTGTACTCACTATAGATACATCAGATTTTCATCTTTAAACAGGTTCATCAAGACATATTCTATCAAGCACAACTTCATCAAGTAAGTTTCCATCATCTTCATCAGGTGGGTTGCCATTCAAGAACAACTCTCTACATCATATTGTCAACAAACATCATATCACATCAGATTTACATCATTTACCAAGTCCATCAAGTCAAGAATAACTTCATCAGGTGGATTGCCATCAAGGACAACACATGACAACAGTCGCATGTCTTCATCTTCATTTAGTGGGTTGCCATCAAGGACAACACTCTGCATCATATTTCCAACAATCTCCCCCTTTGGACTTGATGGCAACCACAATGGTGTTTGGTTACCACAACAGATAGGTACATTAAGAATACAATGACACCATGTCACTTTCTCCATTTTTGACACCATTCTTTCTCTTCATTCAAACACCATGTCACTCTCCCCCTTTGACATCAAAGGCAAAGGGCGGATCAAAAACCAACATACTCTCCCCCTTTTTCTCCTCATGTGGAAGAAGCATTCTGCAGATCTGATATATACTGAAGTGACCAAGCTCCCCCTGAGTTCATGCTGAATCTTTAAACATATTTTTCAATGAAGTACATGACTCTATGAACTTCCTATCACCAAAGACTCATACTTACATCAAATATCCATCCAAGTGGATTTATAAATGAGACTCAACTACCCAACCAAGTGGGTTTACAAATTTGACTCAGCTACCCAACCAAGTGGGTTTACAAAATTTGACTCAGCTACCCAACCAAGTGGGTTTACAACTTTGACAAGTCCTTACATGACTGAATATTACAAATTTTACATCATGGGTCTCAACATGACCTTTTCATCAAAAATACAAATATGACTTTTCATAACCAATACCAAAAAGACCTCAAGAGAGATCATATATCAGAACCACCATAATGCCAACAATGCATTATACTCAGCAAGACTAATGCTCCCCCTGAATCTGTGTATCCAAGCATCCTTTCCATATGACTAAGGCTCCCCCTTAGTTTGTGCATCCTGAACACTTTCACCAACAAATCATCAAGGCATATTTATCAAAACATCAGAGATCGAAACAATATTATAAGAACTGGAACACCACCAGAGATACCAAATAGTATCAGAGATACCAAACAGCACTGCAGCTGTGCTGAAGAGAGCTGACTCCAAACTGAAAATTGTCAGCAATCAGACATACGCGGTTTTATGTGCATGAACTCGCGTATATATGCGACTGTGTTTCAGGAAACCCACGTATCCAATACTATCCTCTATATTTTAACCAGATCTAATCCTCTGTGAGAAAAGGACAGTGTTCAGCTTCTTTTTGAGATATTTGAATGCTTCCCTGGAATACAGATAGATAGAACAATGTAGTTGTGTCTTCAAGCGTCATCCAACGGTTGTAGCATAATCACATTAGAAACCAAGCCTTCAGATTCTTATTCTTTGTAGCATCAATACATTCTTTCCAAGAGAGATTATCATACCAGAACAACATCTTCAAATATGTGTCAATCATCCATGTGGTCCAATATCACCATGATCTTTAAGATTTAACATGAAGTAACATATGTAGGCAAAATATCTCAACCATAGTAACAAACTCTGCATGATCTATTCTTATTTCTGAATCAAACGACATCCAACTCATCCATGTGTGAGCACAAAAGATACTTATCAGCAACCAGGGCTCAAAATCTCATCATAATAAATCATGTACCAAGTCATCATCATTTGAGCATGAGTATCACAAAAACCAAAGAATAAGCAGTCATATTTACAACAATGCAATCATTAGTATTCAACCTGCTGCTCCCCCTGAACCAGTGCTCCTTCTTAACTTGTGCAACCTGAATACGTTCATCAGCAAGTCATCAGCAACAATCTCTGCATGAACTGCCCTTATCTCCGAATTATGAGACTTTCATCTCAACAATGAATACTCTTCATCAAAAAGCAAACAGGACTCATCCACAATCTTCAACATAAGAAACCATGTATCATATCATCATTATTTAGAACTAAGAAACTAAGCTGATATTGAGTCAATAATACAGTTATTAACAGTCAGACTGATGCTCCCCCTGAACCTCTGCTCCAGATCTTCAGCTATCATGTAATTCTCTTATCATCAATGCATACACGACTGTGTCTGCTGGAACTCGCGTGTATATGCGACTTTTGTTCATTGAACCCGCGTATGGAAAGTGAAGCATAGAAATTTTTCACATTCCTTCATCTTCATCTCCCCCTGAACTTGTACTTCCTGTACCTGTCTTCTTCACATCAGATGCTCTGTCAGAAATACATATAACCAGAAAAATCAAATCAACCATGAGAGTCATCATACATTGCTCCCCCTGTGACGATACATTACTAAATCTCATAATGTATCCCACATCATTCCTGCAGTCAATCAGAGAAGTAAGCTTCAGAAGCGGATGACTGCAGTAGGGTCAAAATTTCCTACGTTTCTGATCGGTCCTCCATCTTTTTCCAGATTTGTTTGAACTTTCTATTTGTGTGCTGGAAGTTATCCAATTTCTCATATCTGTTCAACCTGCATTATTTTTCTACATGTCCATACTTGTTACAAGAATAACATCTCATGTGTCTAGAGAAATAAGCATAAGAATCATAATGAGTATTTCTAATCTTCCTCTTTTTACAATCAACTGCTTTATGTCCATACTTGTTACATGAAAAACAATATCCCTTGAAGAAACCAGAGTACCTTTCTATGTAGGAACTGTTTGATTGAGGTTGAAATGATTTTCTCCTGCAATTTGTTGCAACATGCCCATAATTATGACATTTAAAACATTCAACGTTCTTGAATGAATTCCTTTGAGAATTCATGATTGTTGGTTGATCTTTTGTCTCTTTCAACACTTCAGGTTTAGTATTGACATCCTCTGAATTTTTAGCACTTCCTTGTGAGCTAGATTCTCCTTTAACAGTTTCATGGAAACCAAGACCAAGTTTGATAGTAGGAGACCTTTGATTACTCAAAATATTGTCCAAAATGTTAGTACTATCTTGAAACCTCAAAAGTTTAACCTTTTCTTCTAATTTACCTTTGAGAATGTTTACCTCAACCTCCAAGGCTTGACATTTCTTCGTCAAGCTTTCTTCTTTCCTTCTTCCATCTTCTACTTGATCCTTCAGATTTAGAATCTCTTCTTTCAACCAATTTTCGTTTTCTTCACATGTTTGTTGCAGCTCTTCATTCATCTTATTTGATTTTTCCAGATCTTCTTTGAGAGAGATGATTTCTGCTTCAAGACCTTCCTTTTCAAATGATTGTAGAGGTTCCTCATTCTTCTTACTTGATGCTTCAAGATATGCTTGCAGAGAGATGATTGCAGCTTCAAGTCCTTCATTCTTCTTGCTTGATTTTTCAAGATCTGTATTTAGATCATTGATTTCTGCTTCTAGTTCTTTAATTCGATTGGATGCATAAGTATGAAACCTTTGATACTTGTCCACCTGTCCATTCAGCATTTCTATTTGATCTTTCATTTGAGAGATCATCTCTTTGTGGATAGAA